>JASUAD010000003.1:3209772-3817727 GCA_037013555.1 Sextonia rubra | reverse complement strand
AACACAACCCCTCTCTTCAACAACATTTCCCTCTTCTCTCTCTCTCTCTCTCTCTCTCTCTCTCTCTCTCTCTCGCCTTCCTTACTTCACAAGCTAGAGCAAGAAGATCAAGCCCTAGGAGATTTGCATTGAAAAGCATCAAGGTTGTAAGGATT
Organism: Sextonia rubra; assembly: GCA_037013555.1. Lineage (NCBI taxonomy): Eukaryota > Viridiplantae > Streptophyta > Magnoliopsida > Laurales > Lauraceae > Sextonia > Sextonia rubra. The sequence continues at coordinate 3,817,572 of JASUAD010000003.1, read as the reverse complement.
TCCAGCCCTCTTCTCTCCTCTCTCATCTTCTTATTGGATAGATCTCTCTTCTCTCTTCACATCAAGGTGAATTTCAATCCCTAACTCTATCTTTAGCTCTTTCTAGTGTTTTGAATCCCAGCCCTAATGCATGCTTTCCCCTTGGAGATGAGTGTATCCGCTATAGATTGTGGATCTTTGAGGTTTTGAGGAGTTTCTTGGCTTTGAGGGTTCGATTGGCTAGGATTTCTTTGGTTTGGATCTAAGGCAACTACAATATATATGAACTATAGCATGCGTGTATGATTTTCTTGATTCTTTTGGTGAATTACAACCAATTTGATTGATTTCTGTAGAAACACTATGATCTAAGCTCTTTTTCATGATTGAAACCCTTTGGAATGCTTGGAAACCCATTTGATGATGGAAGGCCCTTATTATATGTGATTTGATGTTGTAAATTGGTGTAATATGTGGGGGCAAATACATCTCAGGTGTTTAGGAATGATTCAGAAGGGAATTTGAATTATGGAGTTTGAAATTTGGGAGTTTATGGTTAATTGTGAATCATCCACGGTCAACTATTGAACCCTTGCAGGGTTCTGGGAGGGTGTAGACTAGAGACATACCTAACCTTTGGCAACATTGCACAAAGTGGCTCCTCGCAGGTTATCATGCATTGCATCTTGGACTTTTTTACCCTGCACCAAAGAAATGATCCTATCTGTGCATCATAGACAAAAACCATAAAAGAGAAATAATGGAAAGAGTGAAATAACTAAATGCCAATGTGCAAAGGAAACACTAAAATGCCATGTGCAAGGGGGTTGGGCCACTTTTGTGCCTGACCCACAAGACAAAAGTGCATTGGTTTTTCTAGGGGTGTTCATGGGCAGGGTTGAGCAATATCCAGGCTTGGACCGAGTTCCAAACTCTAGGTCCAAGCCTGAAACTAGCCTGTCCGACCTGGCCCACGTAAGAAGAGTAAGGATGGGCCCAGCCTGTGTAATGCTATGAGAAAAACTAAACAAACCTTTTGCACTGTTTGAGGCAGTAGCATAACTGGTTTTATGTTGTTTGTGTAAGATGTCATGTGTTCAAGTCTCTTCTCAATCTCTCTTTGAACCATTATTTTTGAACTCAGGCCGGGCTGGGCTAGAGCTCTCTACCACTGAAACCAAGCCTGGCTCAAATAAAGAATCCCTAACTGGCCCGAGTAGTAAGACCTGGGGCCCAAGCCTAGGCTGACATGGGCTGGGCTGTCTCAAGCTCGGGCTAGCCCAGTTCATAAACACCCTTAGGTTTTCCATGTCTAAATCCACTTTGAAAACAACTTATGCTAGGGTTAAGGTTTTTTACTTAATTAGATTCATATTTATGCTAACCAGGAAGCAAACTAGCAGAGGATTGTTGCAAATACGGAGCTGAAAACGTCAGCAGTGGAATCTTAGCCAAGGCGGCGTCTCTATATGGTGACACCCGTGTTCATGTGGAGAAAGAGCAAGAAGACTTTAACAGAGTGTTATTTTCACAGGTCTGCTTTGTTTCTATAATTTATACATTGACGCAGAATTCTAATTAGGTCATATGGATTTAAGTTGATACATTTCTTTTGTCACCGCGAGCATATACTTTGATGATACAGCTATCCACTCCCAGAGGGAGTACTTGGGTTTAAGTGCTTTCAACCCATTGGAAGGTAGTCATGCCATCTTGTTTGGCAGACAACTAATAAAGTGTACTTACAGTCCTTTCTTAATCATTTTGAAGAAGACATGCAATTGTTATCAAATCAAATCATAGAAAAATGGGTATCAGTCTTGTATGTTCTATGATTGTTGAGACAGTATAAACTCCTGGCATGCACCTTTTCTTTTCCATCAACATGAGATTCTATTAGTGAAAAGATGGAAAATGAAAAAAAAAAAAAAAGAATCGAAGATACAACAATTAAATGCACTATTATTTATTTATTAATGGTGCACAAATCAATGCACTTTCTCTCATTATAGGGTGAAGGAAGCCAACAAGAACACGGGGAAACAACCTCTTGCACTATTGGTCAATCGAGTTCCTTTTTTCCATCCTTTTTCTGAGAATGTCTTTTAAGAACATTATAACTTCCAAAGAAATTAAAATATTCCCATTGCCTCCTACTTATCATTTGTAAACTCATGCAAGGAAGCACCCTCCATAGTAACTTTCCCTTCCCATTAAGATGGCCTCCAGTATTCTGCAACAAAGGGTTGGATCTCTTAGGATCTATGATGTAGCCTTGAATTGTTGGATTCAAGGTCAGGTGAGGGGCCCATGATCCATCCTTCCTGGCTCACAAAGCAAGTCAAAGTTGAGCCCACATGAAGGTGTTTCCAAGAATCTAAATAGTTTGATCTTTTTAGTTGCATTTTTAGATATGACTTGCCATGCATTAGCAAGGTCTATCTGTTTGATCTAAGGTTTAGATTCAATTAGATGAAGCCCTCTTATTTGTTGAAAATTCTATGTACAAGGCTTTTGCTGGTGAGAGGTCAGATGAAAATAGTGGTCTAGTCTGCTCTTTCTGTATGAGTACGCTTGCAGCTGCTTCTCTGGAGTTTCTGACGACTTTATCTCTTTTAGAGTTTTATCCAACTGTTCACTTTCTCTGACCATCTGTGCTGGATATAATGGTGGAGAAACTAGCTGAATGAGTGGAGAGACGTCTCCCTGACTTTCTATCTTATGAACTTATCTTCTCTATGGAGAATGATATGGAACATCATGAAATGTTAAATCCATGGTGAAAAGTACTCTTCCACTCTTAATAGGAATGCAAGATTTTTATCCACTCTGAGTACTAGAATACCCAACAAAGATATACCTTATTGCCTTTGGTCTAGCTTGTCTCAGATTTACTACGGAATATGCACAAAACAAGTGCACCCAAACACCTTAGGAGGAATAGGTAACAAGGAGCACTCAGACAAATAATTTAATGGGCCTTTTACTTAAAAAAGCTCAAGGCACTTGATTTATATGAACAAAAGTTGTCAATACACCATTTGACCATTATGACTTGGAGACATTTATTTCAATCAGTAAACCTCTTGCTCTCGTAAATTCCACTATGTCTATTCTTGTATTTTGCAATCCCATTTTGTTCTAGTGTATATGAACAAGTTCGAGAATCAATCCATTTTATGATAGATATGACTGTAATTCTTTAGAATGGTGCCACCACTATTATTTGATCTCAACTCTATGATTTTCTTGTCAAATTTGTTCTAACTTCTAACCATTTTGTTGAAGTTCTTGAACATTGATAACATTTTCTTACAAGACTTCGTGAATACACCCACATGCAGCTAGTAGCATCATTAATAAAAGTCACAAAATAATTATATCAATAAATAGATGTGAGAGGAACATACCATACTTTTTTTTATTGGTAACTTTGACTTAAACCACAACCTCAAGGTTGCAATAGTGAGCACCTTCATTGTGTTAGGAAGACTCTTGTCTACTTTTAACTAATGAAAAAAAAAACATTGTTTTCTAACATTTTATAATATTCTTGATTTTTTGGATATTTTTTGGATTTTTCTGGGTAAAATGAAAAATTGCATTGCGATGGCCTGTGAACTGTGACGCGATGCCATGTCATAACAGTTTTTAGGGTCGACCGTGATTTTGAACCATGATTATGTGTCTCCATTCAAGCCTATCCTAAGCCAAATCCTCGGATAGGTTACACTTCTTCAAACCTATCCTCATTACTTTCATTCATGTCCTTTTCGGCCTACCATTTTTTCCTTGAGGGGCCATCAACATGCATAGAAGAACTTTTCCTTGTCATTGCCATTGCTAGCTTGCACTGGACACGTCTCAACCATCTCAAACGAGTCTCTCTTAATTTATCATCTATTGATGCTACCTCTAAATGCTCCCAAATGCACTCATTTTTTAATGCTATTTTTCCTAGTTTTACCCAAGGATGTTAATAGCGGTTGTTACGCCCGCTGCCAAAACGATACGTAGCGGGCGATATGTAGCGGTAGCGGCGATACGTAGCAGTGTAGCGATTTGATTTGAAAAAGTCTTCAAAAAAATCCAAAAGAATTCCAGAAAATCTAGAATATTGGAAAATGATGGAATATATATTTGTTTTGCAAAAGTAACTAGTATATGAGTATGTAGCGGACCCTTCATTGCATGAGGTCCTGTATCACTGTATCAATAGAAAAGAATGTGAACAATCAATGTTTTTCATATGGATTCATGTTGTTTAGTTATGTTAACTTAAATACTAACTTAAAGCTTATAAACAAATGTTATAAAAAAATTTTATCAAGATTCATTGAAGAATGAAAGATAAACTATGTTGAAACTTCATAGAAAAACAATATACTAATCTACTTAAAGAGGAAAGACTTTGTAATAGAGGAATACCTTGCTGATAGCTCTAATACCAAAGGGATTGATTTGTGGGAAACATAGATTTAACATTTAGGGACCATTTTCAACCCATTTGATTGAGTTTGCTTTTATAAAAAAAATATTTTTAAAAAAAGTACAAACATCCAAAAATAAAAAAATATGAAAAAATTAGAAAAACACAAAAATATGTGGTATTGATCTATGGGAAACATATATCTAACATTTTGGAACCATTTTCAACCCATTTGATTGAGTTCACTTTTATAAAAAATATTTTTTAAAAAAATATAAAAATCCGAAAATAAAAAATATGAAAAAATTAGAAGAACACAAAACTATGTGGGATTGATCTATGGGAAACATAGATCTAACATTTAGGAATCATTTTCAACTCATTTTATTGGTTTTCATGAATAAAATAGATTTCTTTTTTCAAATAATAAAATAAACCGAAAATAAAATTCAAAATATAAAAAATTAAGAAAGTGATAAAAAAAAGAGGGGGTTGATATAAGCAGAACATGGATTTAACAATAACAACTCATTTTCAAGTGATTCATGGAAGAAAAGAGAGAAAAAAACTCAAAGTAGAAAAAAATAAGCCTCAAAACTCACCTTTTTTTTAGTTTGATGCTTGAATCTTGAATACCACCTTGATATTTTGATGTTCTTGATGTTTTTAGTTATGATTTTACTGTTTTTTTGAGAGGATTTGAAAAATGGAGGCAAGGAAAGGGGTTTGGAGCAATGAAAAGTAGAGAAGAGAAGGAGTAAAGATGAAAAAAATGAGTGAAAAAGGTCGACAGGTGCGGTTTTTGACCCCACCTGCTACGTAACGGCCGCTATGGGCTGCTACATTTGTAAACCCCGCTATTTTCAAAATAGTGTAGTGCCCATGGGCGCTACGGCCGATATATCGACGTAGCGGCCGATATTTACATCCATGGTTTTACCACACATCCATCTCAGCATTCTCATCCTTGCTACATGATTTTACATGGTTTGTTTCCTAAATGAATGCAAGCAATCTCCAAAAATAAACTTGCTTAATTAATTATTCTTTGTTTTAATAGCTTAATTAATTATTCTTTGTTTTAATAGCTTAATTAATTATTCTTCACTAATAAACAATCCTCAAAACAGCAGTAGTCTGCTGGATTCTTCAACTCTCCAAAAATTCACACTGAGTTGCACTCTTAGATGACCATCTTTGAGAAGTCATTTGACCTTGAAACTCTTTATAGTTTCTTCAATTCAAGCCACTACATTGCTTGGTATGGATGTCTCCAACCTGGTGTAATTCTCTGATACCCAATTGAAATATAGATTGAAAGGATTTTAAGATTCAGTACAAAAGTTATGAACAACCCTGAAAAAGATATAAAATAGAGAAAATAATTTAAAGAAAAGAAAGATATGATTATGATCCCTAAGGTTGGGTGACCATATACTTTATTGAGTTTTTTGTATTGCAAAAGCCCCCTGTGTTTGTATTTCATCACAAAACAGTTGATAAAGTTCTTTATTTACATATAGGCCAGTCTTGTTTCATAACATTAACATCTTGTCATTAGTGTTTTTCTTTATCAAATCTTTTCATTTTACGGAGTCAATGGAGTAAAATTGTGTTTCTTTTTTCTTTTTTTCCCTGCAATAGGGAGGATTCAAGTCTCGAACAGATGCACTCGTGTCCCCTAAAGGGGGCCTAACCAGCTAAGATACAGTCCGGAACGAATAAAATCACCTTCTACCAATTCTATGTGAATATAAAACTTAAAGTGTTGGTTAGACATAATCATATTATGTGAGCCTTCATTTTGTTTACTTTTGAAAATATTTAGAGCATTTTCCATTTTAGTTTTGAAGAGAACATTGCATAATTTGCATACATTGCATAATTTGCATTTTGTGAAACACCATACAATGTCTATGTTTTCTTCTCCAATTATGGTTTCCAGATTTTGGAACCCTTGAGAGCAATGATTGGTGGTGCTCCATTGGAAGATGCTCGCCATCTCGCCCAACGTTATAGTCGAATGAGACAAGAGGCTGAGGCTCAGGTATTTGCACTGCTTTGTTTACTTTCATCAGTTAAAACTGTCTGGCATCTAATACTTAGTAAGATATTGTTGTGCGTATGCTCATACTTTCTGTTAGCCTAATTATGTTCTTGGAATTTCAATGGAGCTTGGAATTTGATAGGGAGCAGAGGTGTCAAGAAGGAAAGCACGAGTTAGAGAAATTCCCAGTTCTGAGAACAGGGCAAAGCTGGAGGCAGCTGAGTCCAAGATGCAAGAACTCAAAGCGAACATGGCAGTTCTAGGAAAAGAAGCGGCGGCAGCATTGGCTGCTGTTGAAGCACAGCAGCAAAGGCTGACTTTCCAGCGCCTAGTAAGCATGGTATGAGAAATTCCCAATGATCTAAATCTGTGGTCTCTAAAATATGAATATTTGGATTTATGGTTGTTGAACTGTGTGATCTTTTAAAGGTTGAGGCAGAAAAGACATACCATCAGAGAGTAGCAGCAATCCTTGATGAGGTTGAAGCTGAGGTGATTTCTTCCTACTTTTTTAGTTTCCTTCCAATCAAACAATATCTATTGTCATCATTGTCATCATTATCATCTTAGCCTTATCCCATTAATCTGGGATTAGCTTTAGATGACTTTTTTTGTAAAATATGGAAAACTGTTATCTTATATTTTTTAAAACTGAATATGGTGCAGAAAGGTGATCTCTCTCTCTCTTCTTTCCGCCCCACACATCCCCCCCCCCCCCCCGGGTCTTCTTTCCCCTCCTGCGAGTGCACAAGTGATTGAGTGCATCATTGAATATCTATTATAGTTGCATTTCATTTTCTGATGATAAAATGATTCTACATTTCTACTAGTAGATGGTTTCAGAGAAACAACGGAAAGAGTCGACACCTCCTGAACCTCCACCACTTAGCTGCTCGGAGAAAGCATTTTTTTTTCTGGCTGAAGTATGTCTCAATAAGTCCAAATTTCACGACTGGGTGTCTCTGAGTTCTTGAAGAATAATTAGTAATTTTTCTTGCTAACCTTTTGCAGGTGGTGCATGCTTTTAATGCCGAATCTGAGAAGGAACTGAGCTTGGCTGTGGGTGAATTTGTTGTTGTTCGAAAGGTCCCTTCTAATGTTTCTTGCTTTTACATATTAGTCTCTACTTGCTTTGATAACTATGCTAAGGATTTGGAATTTTCTTTTACTTTCATTTTGAAAGATACAAAGGGCTTCATTTGAAAAGGGAAAAGAGAGAAAGGACAGAAAATCATATGAATCCCTTATCCTTCATGTGATTTTGCCAATAGAGAACATTCAAATTCATAAATAATAAAAACGAATTTTGATTTGGTTTGTTTTGGCTTGTTGGCTAATGTCCGTGGCTGTCCTTTTTATTTGGTAAATAAATGATAAATTACAAAAGAAAAGAAAAAGGAAACAGAGGACTCAAAATGGGTGATTTGCTTGCTTTTTGTTGTGTTAACTATTATTGCATCTAATGAAAAGAAGTGATTAGTTGGGTAAAAGAGATCAAAGATTGCAAACCCGTTTCTCTTCTTGTACTTGGGTCTTGAGCTAGGAAGCACGGACACCTCTCCGGGGCCGGCGTGTCAGTGTCCGACACGTCTGGGACATGGACACGCTCAGACACGTCTGGGGACACGCCAAAAATGTCTTGTTTTTATAAAATTTATTTTTTAAATTACGGACACGGCTCGGACACGGCGGGACACGGCCCGACACGGCTTGGATACGGCGGCCCAAAAGAAGCCCACGCCTTTTGCATTAAAATTAGAAAAAAAAATGAAGAGGGGGCTAAATGAAATTTTAAAGTCATTTAACTCATTCCTTTTAGCATTAGAATTAGAAAGCAAAAAGTGAAGAGGGGTTAAATGAAATTTCAAAGTAATATAACCCCCCTTCGATCGCTAAACGTATTCTGAAGTTTTCCCCAAATTTCTCTCTTCTGAAACCCTTTTTTCCTCTCGGCGTCGAAACCTCATCCCGCGGCGAAAATCTATCTCGGCCTAGCGGCGAGATCGCAGATCCGATTGAAGCTTCTTCTCGTCTACGAAACCCAGGAACCGTCGGCAAAACGCCATCACCGTCCGAGGCTGTCGATGAGCAGAGGGAAGAGATCGTGGCTGTTGACGAGTAGAGGGAAGAGATCGTGGCTGTCGGCAGTAGATCTGAGCAGAAAAGGAGAAAAAGAAGAAGAAGCAGCAACAACGGAAGAGGAAGACCCACTGTCTGCAAAGAAACCCGCACCGTCTGTAGAGAAAAACCCAATGTCTGCGGGAAGGAGAAAAAGAAGGAGGAGGAGAAGAAGAAGAGAGGGAAAGAAAAAAAAAAGGCACTAGCTCACTGCAGAGAAAACCAGCTATCTCCAGGTATTGATTTTTGCAGATGATGAAATTGATTTTTGCTTTATTTCTTCAATGCACGTTGTGTGTGTGTGTGTGTGTGTGTTTTTTTTTTTTATATCTCTTGCTCGGTACTCCCGCCGTTGATTTTTTTTTTTTATATCTCCTGTTCAGTAGCTCAGTATTCCTGCCTTTGATTTTTTTTTTTACTCCTTCTCGGTACTCTTGTCTATGAAATCATTTCCGTTCATTTTTTATTTTATTGCTGCCATCATTTTTTATTTTGCTGCTGTGTAATATTAGTTTATTTTGATTTTTTATCATTCTTGTTTGCTGTGCAATATCATTTTATTTTGCTACCATCTTTTTTTTTTATGAAATGGTGTTGAAAGGCTTGCCTGCCTTTACCTTTGTATTGCCTGCCTTTGCTTGTATGTGGCTTTTTTCTTCCTACTGTGCATTGTACTTTTTTTTTTTTTGGGTTAATGTTGGAAGCTTTCTTCCGGCCTTTGCTTTCCTTTTTTTTTTTTTTTTTTTCTGTTGTCTGTTGTTAATTGATGCTATGGTCCTGCTAATTTGTTGTTAATGCTGGTGCCTGGTACTAATTTGCTGTTACATTATATAGCTTTGGAATTTGGCAATATGAGTTCCATTGGTGGCTCTGGCTCACACCCCCCCAGTGAAGAAGATATAAACAAGCCCCTGTGGAGATATGTAACCAAGTTTGATAAACTTAGTGATGGAGGGGGAAGTATTACTTGGCAATGCAATTTCTGCAATCAAATAAAAAAGAGTTCATACACAAGGGTAAAGGCTCACTTGTTAAAATTGCCTGGTTGTGGGATTGCTGCATGTTCAAAAGTTACAACAAAAGATATTTCTGAAATGCAAAAATTAGAAGAAGAAGTAAAATTGAGGAGGACGACCAATGCACCAAAAAAAATACCTTTACCTGTGCCTAGTTTTACATCTAGTTCTAATTCTATGACTATGATGAGTATAATGCAAGGAGGGTTTGACCCAAAGAAAAGAAAGATAAGTGGTGGGAGTGGAAGTGGAAGTGCAAGTCCCATTGAGAAGGCATTTAATTTAGCAGCTCGTGATCAATTACATGCCGAGATTGTTAGGATGTTTTATTCGGCGGGTTTACCATTTCGCTTAGCAAGAAACCCATATTTTGTAAATGCCTTCACTTTTTCCGCCAACAATCCACTTGTCAGTTATGTGCCTCCGGGGTACAATTTGTTGAGGACCAGTTTGCTCCAAAGAGAGAAGGCAAATATTGAAAGATTGTTGCAACCTATCAAAAGCACGTGGAAGGAAAAGGGTGTAAGCATTGTGAGTGATTGGTGGAGTGACTCACAAAGGAGGCCTTGATCAATTTCATGGCTGTGTCGGAAGGTGGGCCTATGTTTCTTAAAGCTGTTGATTGTTCAGGTGAAACAAAAGACAAGTATTTCATTGCTAATTTGATGAAGGAGGTCATTAAGGATGTTGGGCATGAGAATGTGGTTCAAATAATTGCTGACAATGCTCCAAACTGTAAGGGTGCGGGAAATATCATTGAAACAGAATTTCCTAACATTATTTGGACACCATGTGTGGTCCACACCCTTAATCTTGCATTGAAGAACATTTGTGCAGCAAAAAATGTTGAAAACAATCAATTGACATATCATGAATGTAGTTGGATATTGGAGATTGTTGGTGATGTTTTGCATATAAAGCATTTTATTATGAATCACTCTATGAGGTTGGCCATGTTCAATGAGTTTGTTCCTTTGAAATTTTCTGTGGCTGACATACACTTTGCTTCAGCGATTGTCATGCTTAAGAGATTCAAACTTATAAAGCGTGGTCTTCAAGGTATGGTTATAAGCGACAAATGGTCTCATTATCGAGAAGATGATACGGGGACAACAAACTTTGTAAAGGACAGGTTGTTAGATGACATCTGGTGGGATAAAGTTGATTACATTCTTTCCTTCACAACACCCATTTATGATATGCTTAGACTTTGTGATACGGACAAGCCTTGTCTTCACTTGGTGTATGACATGTGGGATACAATGATTGAAAAAGTGAAGACCACAATATATAGGCATGAAAGGAAGCGGCCTGATGGGTCATCCTTATTTTATGATGTGGTACACCAAATACTTGTTGATCGTTGGAACAAGAACGATACCCCGTTCCATTGCTTGGCACATTCTCTGAATCCTAGGTGAATTCTAGTCCTCAGCTTTTCACTTTTCAGCCATTTCCTTTTAGATAAGTTATAAGTATTTCTTAACATATTACACCTTTTCATCATAAAGTAATTTTGAAATCCTTCTTTCTTTTATTGAAGGTATTATAGCGACGAATGGCTTCAAGAGGACCCGAGTCGAGTTCCTCCACATAAAGATGTGGAGGTTTCTAGAGAGAGAAAGAAATGTCTTGTCAAATACTTTCCCACTTCCGAGGAGCGCACAATGGTTAATATGGAGTTTGCCAATTTCTCACTTAGGACGGGGGAATTCGGGGAGTATGATTCTTTACATGATCGATATCATATGGACCCAACAAGTTGGTGGGCCATCCATGGAGCATGTGCACTTATACTTCAAAGATTGGCTTTCAAGCTACTTATGCAGCCTTCTTCTTCGTCATGTTGCGAGAGGAATTGGAGTACATACTCCTTTTTGCACTCCGTGAGAAGGAACAAGATGAAGCCAAAACGTGCCGAAGACTTGGTTTTTATTCATAACAATTTACGTCTTTTGTCAAGAAGAACCTCACACTATATGCAAGGGGAGACTAAGATGTGGGATATTGCTGGGGATACATTTGATTCCTTAGAGGATGTTGGGGTGCTTGAGGTTGCTAATCTCTCACTTGATGAGCCAAAGTTGGAGACCGTGGTCTTTACAGATGATGTTAGTCGTGATGAAGTTGATGGTGATGATGAGGCAGTTGAAGTTACATCAAATGAGTGAAATTAGCATTAAATTAGCTTATTTTTTGCTTTTTGTTTTTGTTTTTGTTTTTTTTTTTTTTTGGTTTGGAGGAAAAAGGGATAATCTTCCCTTTTCTTTGTAAGGATTTTATGGTAATATGGATATTGTATGTTTAACAATTATGAATTATGTTTTAGTGTTGTATTCAATGTATTGAATGTTGATTTTTTTATTGATGATATATATTAATAAATATATATTATTAATTTATTAATGTGTCCCCGATGTGTCTGTGTCTTACTTTTTTGAGAAATGCCGTGTCGTGTCGTATCCATGTCCTGTGTCTGTGTCCGTGCTTCATAGGTCTTGAGTTAATATGGAAAAAAGGTATTATTTGACACTTTTTATAGATAATTGAAAGAGAGGAAATAGTTTTTGGAGGAAGTTTTGTGGTTTCTGAGTCCACATGATTCCTTGATATCCAGTTTTCGATTGGGAACCCCCATTATCCTAGTAACAACGGATTAGACCTATTCTATAGTTACATTGCCTTTATCACAACATATTTGTGGTTATCAAACTAGTAAACTCATAATCCAGGCACATGGGTTACCCATTAAACCATTAGGCGCATGGTCATGATCAGTTATACAAACAGACTGAGATGGAGATGAGATTTGAGAGCAAAAGAGGAGTTGTTGCTGCCGAACTAATATTTCAACTTGAGTTTCCTTTAGCCAGGTAGAGAAAGATCTCGATTGGGATGCCAAATTGGGTTTCCTTCCTGAACAACAGGAAGAAGAAAGTTCCACCAATCAGGTTGCATTGAAGACAGTCCCACCAATCAGATCACAGAGACCTGTGGCTTTGATATCAGGATAATTGAGAGAAGAAAGAGTTTTTAGAGGAAGTCCTGTGGTGCTTGAGTCCACACAATTTCTTTATATATAATTTTTGTTTGGGAACCCTCATTATCCTAGTTACGAGGGTTTGCACCTATTCTATAGTTGCATTGGCTTTATCTGAAGGCTAGGCTGGTGAGGGATACGCTGGGTCATAAAAAAGAAAAAAAAAAGAAAAGAAAAAAGAAAAGGTGGTATTACTCTAACTGAACTGAAGTTCAGAATTCTGCCCACATATAAGATCCGACCAGAGAGCCCCACTTAGATCAATCAGTTGACAATTGACATGGGGCACCCATGTTTTCTTTTTCATCAAGAACACGAAACAAGTGGAGTTGCTGGGGCAGAGTGGAGAATGTTTTCCATAGTTCCTGTTTAGATGGGTTGGGTTTCTGATTTTTTTAATAAGAAAAAGAAAAATATAATCCTCTATAAATGAGCATTAAATTCAGGGAACCAAGCCAGACCGGATTCTGCTTTGGCTTCAAAATTCTGGCCCTAGCCCAACTCCGAGTCTGAAAAACTCAACCTGAATTGCATTTTTTGCAGACCGGAACAGGTGGGCTCTGGCTTGGCCTCATCAATGTTTGCACCTTTTAACAATAAGAATAAGTGAGCCTTTTAACAATAAGAATAAGCACAATCAATCTTTGATTCCACATGAATCTCCTGTGCTATGAATAAGTTTGGCCAAACAAACTATAGCTCCTCATTTCTACATGAATTTGTGGAAACCGGAAAACAGTTCTTTTTTCTTTACTGTGATTTCTACTCATATTTCAAAATGCTAAGTTATGCTCTAGATGGTCCTTCATGCTTTACGATAGTTATGTTTGATCTTTTTGTTGCAAATTGATCAATTTGGTTTACTTGTTTAACGTTTTAAACACTTGTGTATGCACAGGTCACTTCATCTGGGTGGTCCGAAGGAGAGTGCAAAGGCAAAGCGGGTTGGTTTCCGTCTGCATATGTGGTGAAACGGCAGCAGATTCCAAACAGTGATGTCGTCACTGAAGTGTCCTAGTTATGTTGCTTTCCACTCAGCCTATAACTTTGTGTCAAATTACCCTGCTCTTCCAAACATGATCCTGATAAGTGAATGGGTGATTTCAGTGTCATCTTACAGTTGATCATCATTATCATCATCATTATTTTACTTTCAAATATTTGAAGTTGTCAATGTGAATGAATGGATTTCAGGAGAAAAGCTAGTAGCCACTTTTGCCAATCTCCCACTTTTAGTTACTTTCTACTATTCCTGAATTAGTCATACTCTATACCACTATTTTTGGCAAAAGCAAAGTAATCTAGTTAAGATGAAAGCCTCGAGCAGTCTTGGAAGGATGCCTTTGAATGTACAGAGTGTAAATTATTCAGAATAGACTGCTACTGGGCCTGGAATGATAACCAAAACAGCCCTCACTGGCATGGTCAGGAAGTTCTTCAAATCACATAATTGTTTGCCTGCCCGCTTTACTGGTTGGGAAAAAGCCATGGGATTTATAATTGGATCACTCGGATCCAAGAGGATTCCTGCGTTGATTTATGAATTCCATCTCTGGATTTCTGATTTTCAAGCTTTCTTCCACTCTGGGTGCATATGTAACTGATCCCTGCAACTGTTTTGCAGAGATGGCAGCTACTTTTCATGAATCTCTTTGAAGCTTTCTTTAATTTATGATGGGACCATTAAGAGGATTAGTCCACATTGGGGCAGAAGATATACGTGAGAATGAGATTACATAGTGGTGGGATTTTTGACTAAAAATAGGAAAAAAAAATAAAAACATGGTTATTTATGAAAAGCATTATGAGATAAACCAAAAAAGTAAAATTAACATGTGTTTTTATATTTTAAAATAAACAACATATTTTAATTCAGTAATTCTTCTAAATGTGCAACATGTTTTTATTAATTAATAATATCTTAATTATGCATTTAAAATGTACGACGTATATATTACTTAATCACTTTATGGATCGCCTAAAATGTAATACCTGATGTTGGGCCCAACTCAAAGTAGAGTGGAGTGTCTCTAACTTGCAGATTCATCATGTTTTTATCACAGGTGGGTTTTTTTTTTCATGTAATTGATCAATCCAGGCTATGAACTCTTCCATGAATAAATTAGCCGGTCTGAAGCAGGTGGTTTTGGTGTACGAACTGCCGCATACGTGGGTCCCACATCTCATTTGATCAAAATCAGCCAAAGGATGACATTAACATGCAACATACTTCCGGTGTGTGCAATCTGTAACATGCAACATACTTCCGGTGCGTGCAATCTGTAATTATATGTATCATGAGGTGGTGGATGCCTACATTGAGGTTGCATAGGTTAAGAGTCCTACCACAGCATCTACTTCTGGAAGAAGTCATCTCATTCTATAAATAAGACTCTCATCCCTTCTTGTATACACACGTATCTAATTAATGAGAATCTCTCTCTCCCTATTTCTCTCTCTTTTGTTCCATTCCTCCTTCTAGTATTTGGTTTTCAACATAATTCTTTTAATATATATATCTAGCGCATTAGGGTGGGCCCCCTTCCAATGCAGGGCTTGTTAAAAATTAATTGTATTTTTAAATAATAATATTTATAAATATTAAAATAAACTGTAAATGAATATTAACATATAATTCATTACACAATCATAATTAAAATAGAGTTCCTAAAACCAAATATTTTAAGGACTATATATATGTATAGTCCAACTCTGCTATGGCATGCACTCATAGGAATTTTGTGAGGCCGGACATAGTGTGTTTGTAATGGTGAACATAATATGATAGATTCATTTTACTTATTTGATCCTTAAAATATTTGGTTTTAAGGACCATAACATTGTATGTCAGACTCTCGTCCATTCAGGTTGGTGTGCAGTTATTTTTAACTTTGTTAGGTTTAAAAAGGAAAATGTCACTCACCACAACGTGAGGGATGGATGCATAGTATTCCTTTCCATATATAGGAAAAAACTATTATGCATCTATCCCTCACCTTGTGGTGAGGGGTACTTCCATATATGGACATTATTGATGTATAAGAAGATAATCATGACACATTTTTGACCTTGTTAGGTCTAAAAAGGAAATTGTCACTTACCAGAAGGTGAGGGATAGATGCATAATAGTTTTTCCTATATATATATATATGATTAGCGCTAGATAGCGTCTGGGCATTTTTAAAGTGAAAATGCCCCTTTTTGCAACAAATGAGAGATTAGGAATATGGAGCAACAATTAATGTTACTTTAAGAATGAGAAAAAGTCTTCACATGATTTGTTCCTCATTGGAGGATAGAAAGAGGGTAGAAATACCTCATTTTAAATGGAGCATTCGTGATAATTTTTCATATATATATATATAGGAAAATAATATTGTGAGAACTAGTTCTCACCATTTTTTTTTATGAGAACTCTATGTAAGACCCATCTATCACCCAATCCAAGGAAAATAATCTTGTGAAAACTAGTTCTTACAATTCTTTTCTATGAGAACTCTAGGTGAGGCCCATTTATCACCAAATTCAAACCTTGTAATATAGAGGGACCTCCCTGCTAGTCACACGCCCCTAAGTTTTCGTCAAATTCGAATTTACTGAACGGTTGGATCGACTGTACACAAATCCGAATGGACTAGATTTGTGAGCCACGAATAAAGGATTTAAGGCATGTGATTAGGGTTAAACTTGATATTTTGGGTGATCCCAAAGAGATCTTTCCATCCCCCCTGGTCACTTCCCTAAATGGTACCCAAAGTTCTTACAATAGGTGCTTGAGAATAATTCTCACAAGATTAGGCCCTGTGTGTGTGTGTGTGTGTGTACTCCAAAGACGGTATTCTTCTTGAAATAGGACCCATGTCCAACATGGTACATATATAATTTAAGATTTTTTAGAAAAAAATATAAAAGAGAGAAAATAAAACAAAAAGAAGAGATGATATCAACCACAAGTTAGCCGCATATGGGCTGCAGGTAGCAAAGGAAGCTCATGCCCATCCCATACCTCAAAAAAGAAAAAAAGGGAATTATACATATAATATCATCATTAGTGGTAAAATGAATAGTATTACAATATTTAATATTATAGATTAGGAATCCGTAGAAGAAATTGCCCAATAGTCAAATAATCATTAAAAAGTGCCAAAGTTTTGAAAATAGAATTTATTAAATGAAAAAGGAAAATTTTAAAATAAGGCCTTAAGTGTTTACTTTATTTGAAAAAAGGGCACAAGTTTCAAAATGTTTTAAGTTAGTCTATAAGTTTTCTAAGAAGTTTTCAATTAAGGGCATCCATCTATTTAAAGCTATTTTCCAGCATCTTTTTTCTTTAATTTTTTTAAAATACCTAGAGTTTGTTAGAATGAAATTCTTATTCATTTCCTCTATATTCTCCTCATTTCCTACCCAATATTGTCATAATGAACAAGGACAATTAGCGACCGCACGGTGATTGGTTGCATGTGGTGGTTGCTGAAACCTTTTCATAGCTTTAAATAATTAGTAATTTTTGTATTTTAAGAAAAATGAAAGAGAAATAGTTGTCAGAAAGTACCCTTAAATTGTTAGATGTCCTTAATTAAAAATTTATTGAGAAACTTAGGAACTAATTTAAAAAGTTTTTAAACTTGTGCCATTTTTTAAAATAAGAAAAAGCTTAAAGCCATATTTAAAATTTTTCTAATGAAAAATAAAATGTATCAAAATTTCGTACCTTTTTGTAAACGAGGTCTACTTAGATTAATTCATTTAAGTCCAAAAAGGTGGCGACTTTGTTAAGGATTGGAAGATATTGATGTCATAAAGAGATTATCTATGGATATCTAAAAGAGAGATTTTAACTGTTGATATCCAATAATTAAAGATTTTTTTTTAAAGTGACACATAATCATCTATAAGCGCTAAAGTTTTGAAAATACAATATGTTAAATGAAAAATAAAAACTACTTAAATTTGGCACTTATTTGTAAATGGGGCCCACTTGGATTGATTCATTCAAGCCCATATTGGTGTTGACTTGTTAAGAATTAGAAGATCATGGATATCACAAAGAGAGTATTTTTGGATATCTCAAAGAAAAATTTTAACTGCTGTTATCCAGTAATAAAGGAAAAAGTTAAGAAAAAGTATTTTGAATTTGTAAAACCTACCTAGAGTATAGGGATATATGTTGGATGGGCCCACAACACATGACATGTCACAATATCCAACTATGCATGATCTAGGTCCAGCCTCGAGTGTGTCTATCCAGCTATGCATGATCCAAAATATCATCATTTATTTTTTAGATTGGAAATAGTGTATATGTGTAATGTTTATCCATAACCTTTTCGGTACCTGTAGAATAGACTGACTTGATGTGGATGAGGAATTTATGTGAAAATTTCCAATTTGCAAGACAGGACATGTTCGGACACAATTTTGATATTTGGTCGCGGAGAAACCAAAAGAGGGTTGACTTACTTTTGGCTCAAAATCTTCATGGATTCGTTCATTATGGATGGGATTATCTTATTTTAAAAGGACTATGTCATTGATAAGATGAAGTGATTAGGAAGAGATATTAAGAAAATATATAAAAAAGGGAGTTATCAAAAGGCTTGACTTACTTTCCTAATATATCGTTTTTATGGTTCAAAATCTTCATGGATTCGGTTGGATGGGATTATCTTAACTTAAAAAGACAACTATGGCATTGATAAGATGAATAGTAGGATTATCTTATTTTAAAAGGACTATGTCATTGATAAGATGAAGTGATTAGGAAGAGATATTAGGAAAATATATAAAAAAGGGAGTTATCAAAAGGCTTGACTTACTTTCTTAATATATCGTTTTTATGGTTCAAAATCTTCATGGATTCGGTTGGATGGGATTATCTTAACTTAAAAAGACAACTATGGCATTGATAAGATGAATAGTAGGAGAGACTTTAGTAAAATATAGAAGGGGGTGGATAAGATATTTGTACTCCCCACCAAAGAGGTTTGACTTACTATTTTTAAGACCGTTTTTATGGTTAAAAATGTTCATGGACTCCGTCAATATCTTATCTCAGCTCTTATAAAAGACAATTTGTCATTGTTAAGATTAATTGCTTTGGATAAAACCGATGACCTACCTTTCCAAGAAAATGTGCTCGTTATAAATAAATCATATCTTTCATAACCTTGTACCACTTCTTCTTCTTCCCTTGGATCCAAGTCTTTTGCTGCCCATTCTCCCTGGCGTGCTCGACCACATCTCTTTACTTACCCATCCCAGATCTCGGCCTCTTCTACTTAATTTTACATTACAGCGATTTATAATAAGAAAGATATGTCGGGTGAGGAAGAGATTTTCGTTGGATCTATCGATCAAGGTACTACAAGTACCAGATTCATCATATATGATCAACATGCTAAAGTTGTTGGTTCTCATCAGGTCGAATTTCCTCAATACTGCCCCCAACCAGGGTATATATCCTCTCTCTCTCTCTCTCTCTCTCTCTCTCTCATACACTGTAGTATATTTTTTATGCGCTGTTATTTGAATTTGGATGTACCCCAGATCACTAGATGGAAATTAAATTTGTTGTAATGATGCTTTTGCAACTAATAGTTCAAAATCAACAGTGGGTTTGAATTGAAACCCTTTATGAGTTTCATCATCATCATTAAAGCGTTATCCCAACATAGGGTTGGCTACATTAATTTTGTTTCTCCATTCCTTTATGAGTTTGTTACAAGAAAATGTTCACTGTTATTAATATTATTTAAGTCTTTTTGGTTATATGAGTGGAGCATGATCCTCTGTATCTTATCTAGTCTTACTTTTTCCATTTATATTGTTATCGTTTTTATACTAGATCATAGATTTGTAACTTGGGTCAGATTTTAAAATTTATTTGTATTTATAATGTTAGAGACTATTTGGTCAATTTATTAGAATCAAGATGTGACCATATTTCTTTTTTTTTTTTTTTTCATTTGGTCATTATTTGTGAGAAGAAAAAAATTAAGTTTTGTGGAAATGGTGTAAAATAAGTCAACCCCCACTAAGTATGCCATTGTCCTTTTGTTACTATCAATTTTCTCTTAGGTAGGCTCTCCATCAACTCAAATTGTAGCATAGGAGTTATTGAACAATTGACTAGATGAGCTGCTTAATGAAGAAAGCAATTGTGTAAAAACCACAAATGAAATTGGATTTAGTTTCAGTGAATATTAACTATTGCCATTTTTTTTTTTGCTTTTGTTAATCTGAGAATTAAAACATTTTAATTGATTCTTAGCAAAATTTTAAAAAAAGCAATTTAGTTGATGGCATGTGTTGTGAATCAGTGAATGACCTTAGTTGTTGACAGATGTTATGAATGACTGTTTTAGTAACTCATCAAATAATATTTGACAGCTTATACTACCAACTAGGGCTCAGTGCAAAATAATAATAATAATAAAATAAAAAAATTGCATGGTTCTAATGGTTAACTTGAGTGTTTCCATCTTTTTAATATTTTACAGCATGTTTTATTAAAGAAATTAAGGCATAACTCAACAAGAGAGTTTTGTGTGTGTGTGTGTGTGTGTGTGTGTGAAAGAGATCGTGAGTTTAAACTGATGGAAGCTTATTTCAAGGTATGATAGGAGTATCATAAGAAAGATGTTTTCTACTGATAGTAGACATATAGAAATATAAATGTTATAATACTTTTATCATGATCAAGTTTATAAAATTGCAGACTACTGCCAAGCGTGAAAAAAAAAGATGGAATTTTTATTTACAATGAATGGTAGTTGTTGAAACATGAAAAAATCACATTAAATATGTAAAATAAACAGATCCAGGGTTCGTTTAGTTGCACCCCACATCTGTTTATGGAAATTGTTTCAATTGGAATGACTCTAATGCAAATTTTGGACTGTTAATCCTATGGATAAGGAAAAAACAAGTTCCATGGAAAGATATATTCCCTGACAGATATCCAACACCAAGGACTATGATCAATTTAGAAATCACATTCACTCTTAAGCCTTACTGATCCTGGCAGCATTTGGTCTTCGTTTCTTGGCCAAGATTTGGTGCATTGCTGTCTCCCAACATTATGCTTGTGTTTGTTGCTCTCCTCTTTCTTTTAGCTCTATCTTTTCATTTTGCTGCAAGTTGCCATATGCTCTGGATGGCTGGTTGCCTTATCCAATCTTTGTGAAGAGACAGATGCAGTTTCTTTTCCTTTTTTCAGTTCAGTAGGGTCTTTGCTTGTATTCTTTATTTGGATTATAAATTATTCTTACTTTACAATATAAAAAAAAGACTCCTTTGCTACTAACCCACCTCATACTAACAATGATAGGGGAAAGGGAGGAAACATTCATTTTATCTAAATGTGATTCCATTTTTTGTGTTCTGTTTGCAGTTTGAGTTGAATCCAAGTCAAACCCTGAGTAATGTTAGTGAATATTTATTTATTTATTTTTCTACAGTGGAGACTTGAGCTCACACACCTTTACATACTCATGTCCCTACCAGATGATCTACTGCTTTGGGAGAATGAATATTTATTTATCTAAATGAGTTTTTTTCCATTTGAAGCATCAGACAATATCTACTCTGCTTTTGTTTGCTAACGTTAGATATACCCCATATAACATTTTTTTCTTGATTGTTAAAATGACTTGAATCCACGACCTAAAGGTTGCAATAGTGAGTACCTTACACTGTGCTATAGCCTTTTTGTCCAAAATTGCAAGCGTCAGTGGAAATGCCATTTGTTGGAATACTGACTTTGTTACACCCAAATCAACTTTTGCAGTTCAAGATGATGGTGATGTAGATAAAAGAAGCTAACACTATCCCATATATGTGACTTTATGTGTAACTACTGTGTTTGCAATCCTGGATTTTGTAAAGCAACTTAAGAAATCATCACATTAATTAATTAATTATTCTTTGTCAGATGGGTAGAGCACAATCCAGTTGAAATTTTAGAAAGTGTGCGTGTATGCATTGCTAAGGCTCTAGATAAGGCGACTACCAATGGTCATAATATTGACAAGGGATTGAAGGCAATTGGTATCACAAATCAAAGAGAGACTACAGTAGTTTGGAGCAAATCTACTGGTCTTCCTCTTTATAATGCCATTGTGTGGATGGATGTTAGAACAAGCTCGATATGCAGGTTAGTTATTTATTTTTTCATTGATTTCTAAATTTGAATCTCTCATTTTATTCTTTTTTCATATGTGAACTTTTTTCCATTATTTCCGTAGGAAATTGGAGAATGAATTGTCAGGGGGAAGAAGCCATTTTGTAAATGTGTGTGGATTGCCTATCAGCACTTACTTTAGTGCTATTAAGCTGCTATGGTTGATGGAGAATGTTGATGCTGTCAAAGCTGCTATTAAAACCGAGGATGCTATGTTTGGAACAATTGACACTTGGTTAATTTGGAATCTTACAGGAGGTTGTGGAGGAGATCAACATCAGGTGAAAGGAGTCCATGTTACGGACTGTTCAAATGCCTCACGAACCATGCTTATGGACCTTAAGACTCTCAAGTGGGATCAACCCACATTAGATACGTTAGGAATACCAGTTGGCATCTTGCCCAAGATCATAAGTAACTCAGAGATCATTGGGAAAGTTGTAAATGGATGGCCAATATCGGGAGTTCCTATTGCTGGTTGTCTTGGGGATCAACATGCAGCAACGCTTGGACAGGCATGTCGTATCGGGGAGGCAAAGAGTACCTATGGAACTGGTGCTTTCATTTTGATTAATACAGGTGTGAAGATTGTGAAATCCACACATGGACTACTTAGCACAATTGCTTTCAAGCTTGGTCCAGATGCAGATACAAATTATGCGTTGGAAGGATCTATTGCTATAGCTGGTGCTGCAGTACAATGGCTGAGAGATAGTCTTGGCATCATTAACACCTCAAGTGAGATTGAGGAGTTGGCTGCAACAGTTGAAAACTCCGGCGGGGTTTATTTTGTGCCTGCATTTAATGGGCTATTTGCACCATGGTGGCGTGAAGATGCACGGGGTGTTTTAATAGGGCTCACTCGTTTTACAAATAAGGCACACATTGCACGTGCAGTGCTAGAGAGCATGTGTTTTCAAGTCAAGGATGTGCTTGATTCAATGCACAAGGATACAGGGGGAGTAGAGGGGCTTGAGGAATCAAAGAAAGAGTTCTTGCTTCGTGTGGATGGAGGTGCTACAGTTAATAACCTTTTGATGCAAACTCAAGTAAGACATGCCTTCTTCCTTAATTCTGTTGTTATTCTTCTATTTTCTGGCTCTTTCTATCTTGGTAATCTTTGGCTCTTATTCTTGGACTCGAGGTCAATGCACTTCATTTCCTGAGGAATTATATGTTCCTTTTTTCAAAAAAAAAGAAGAAGAAGGAATTATATGTTGTCAGACACTTAGACTTCTAATCTGATGTACTATATGATGTACAATGCCCTCACGCTTGAGTGATAACATACATGGAAGGCATTGTCTACCATTTAGTTTTTACCCATTGAACATATGAACCATTCCAGTAAAAAGCTATCAGTTTTTGTGGTTCTTATGGGAAGAGCAGTTTTTCTATGACTCCTTGTATGTCTTAGGTAGGACACTCTAAATTGCAGACAGATATGAAATTCCAGGTAACTATGGTCTGAGAAAAGAATTCGTAATTTCCTTCTTGGAACATTTTATTAAAAGAAAAAATCCTAATTTTAGATTGGTCTCAAAATGGCAAACTAAGGCTGTACATAAAACTTAACATATAAAAAATTGCAGGGAAACCAATTACTTGAATTTGGGATTCAAATATGGATTCAGTTCTTGTTAGAGGCAGAAGAAACCCACTTAATTTTTTTAATGGCACAGACTGGGCACCATTTTAATATTATCTAATCAGAATATGAAGTTGAAAGGGTATTGTAGGATTTTGATCAAGATTGAAGTTTGATTCCAGACAGATATGAAACAAACTTGAGGGTTTGAAATTCAACCCTAGCTGATGAAATATCACTCTAGAAGTGATCAGATGGCAGTGCTTAAATGGGGAGGAGAAACAAAATTCAGATTTCAGTAGGAAAATTCAAACACATAATTAAAATTTCCAGTAGCTCTAGATTTGTGTCTGGATCAAAGTTGGAACCTGAATTTGACCTTGTGCAAGTTCTGGAGTCAACTAGTGAGTTGAGCTTTTAACCAGTAGAACTTAAGTTTAGGAGAGAAGCAAGCACAGAAAAGTAACATGAACCTGTCCCCAGATCTGCTTCAGTTTCCCATGAACTCAGTTGAGTCCCATGATGCCTAGATATAGAATGGATGCAGTAGATAAACACCATGAATATGTTAAGGACACAGGTTTATATTTGAAGAATTGGATACATATATGTATGTACGATTACTATAAATTCGTTTTGACATTCAATATGTATAAACTTTGTCCATGTTTGTAGTTAAGCAGTTTTGGACACTGTTAACCAATGCTGAAACATTTGTGTAATGGCCAACATTTTGGTTCATAACTAATGTTTCATTTTTGTATAAATAATTTTATTAAATTGTCAAAAAATGGAAAATTTGCAACTTCATTTTTAATTTCTTTTAGACCATTTTATTTGTAAATAAAATAAGAAAAAATAATACAAAGCGGTAAAGTATAGTTCTAGTAACGTGGTGAAGAATAGCTCAACATTCAAAGTGTAAAGATGTTTTTTCCATGATATTTAGGTGATATGGTCATCTGATTTAAATATGAGTGCACATTTTTTATTTCATACATTTACATTTGCAGTTTAAAAATGTTGAAAAATGTATTACATGTGAGAACTGAAAGTCATCCCTCGTGTTTTGCACGATGCCAAAATGATTGTGCTTGTTCACCTCTCTGCAGTAATATTTGGTTCCCATATGCATATTTTTCCATTTATTATTTAAATAATGCTGAAAGTCATGCTATAATAAATCATCGCTTATTATTTAGTATATTTTGTCAAATGCCTTTGTTCCTTAAATGCTCTTGTTCCTTAATTGCAGGCAGATGTAAAATTTACATATTTATAACTTATATATAGAAATTCTTTGCTTTTATACCTCATACGTCAAAAATAAACAACCCCATGGGATATGTAGATTGCTTATAATTGAGTTTCATGCTAGAACTCAAAGTCATCCCTCGTGTTTTGCATGACGCCAAAATGATTGTTCCTGTTCACCTCTCTGCAGTAATATTTGGTTCCCATATGCATATATTTCCATTTATTATTTAAATAATGCTGAAAGTCATGCTATAAATATTCGGGAGTACTTTGTGATAGGCAAATGCCAACAAAATTGAAGGAAAAATTTTACAGGACAGTGGTTAGACCAACTATGACATATGGAGCAGAATCTTGGCCAATTAAGAAGACACATATTCATAATGATGTAGTGGAAATGAGAATGCTTAGGTGGATGTGTAGTAAAACTAGGAAAGATAAAATTAGAAATGAGCGACTTTCGAGAACATTTAGGGGTAGCACCAATAGGAGATAAGATTAGAGAAACTCGTTTAAGATGGTTTGGGCATGTGGAGCGTAGGCCAGTAATGGCACCGGTAAGAAAAAGTTTGGATATACAGGTGGAGGGTCCATCAAGAGGTAGGGGTAGGCCGAAGAAAACATGGATGGAAGTCATTAATTCAGATTTGAAGAAGTTGCACTTATCGAAAGATTTAGCTCAAAATAAAATGGAATGGAGAAATAGAATTCATGTAGCCGACCCCAACATGGTTGGGATAAGGCTTTGATGATGATGATGAAGATGATGATGATTTAAATAATGTTGAAAGTCATGCTATAATAATTCATGGCTTATTATTTAGGATATTTTGTCAAATGCTCTTCTTCCTTAAATGCTCTTCTTCCTTAATTGCAGGCAGATCTGTTGGGTTGTTCGGTGTTGCGCCCTGCAGACATTGAAACAACTGCTCTAGGAGCCGCTTATGCCGCAGGATTGGCGTGTGGAGTTTGGAAAGTAGACGACATATTTGCAGAAAAGGTTGAAAAAGCATCTGTTTTTAGGCCTATGTTGGATGAGGAACTGCGGAAGAAGAGATTTGATTCCTGGTTCAAGGCTGTTTCCAGAACTTTCGGCTTGGCCGATTTATCCCTGTAATTTCATTAATTGTTCAACTGTCAATGAGTGGTTGCATGGACACATCAGGAAGATTAGTTCTAAATAAGTTAATATATAAATTTTAGGTTTCATGTGTAAGCAGACAGTTCAGTCTTTCACTACAATATGTCCAGCTGATAGCAACCTATCCTCGGAACAGAGGAAATGTATCTGGTCCATCAGACCCATCCAGCTTTCATATCTTCACTTGCTATTAGCCGCTCTGGTTGCTTGATCCTTGTCTCGTTTTTTCACCCTTTATTTGAAGACATTAGTGTGATTAAGTTGCCCAATTACGTAGACCCCTCTGTACCACATTAAAAAAAACTTGAAAGACTGTTTGGAGCTGCCCACCTTCAAATATGAAGTTGGAAAGTCTCGAATTGGTTACCACAACCATAGGAGTGCATGCAATCCGAGTAGCTAAGGACTTGTCTGACCAGCACATAATAATATGTTTGCATGGTAGAGTATGTGGTCGATAAATATACTTCATCTGCAGCTTTAGAGAATAAATTTACAAGGTTATGATTCACAATTTTGCACTTCTCCAATACCAGACTGTATTGGATCATGCCCTGTATGGAGTTTTTTTTTAACATGCTAAGGTAGCTGGATTCTTGAGAGATCCAACTGGCGTAATGAAAACCAGCATAAGAGAATGGCACTTTGAACCACTCGGCTATCCACTAACCGATATAATTAACAAACAAGAGGCAATTGCTAACATACTCGCCAAGGTGGCTGGATTCTTGAGAGATCCAACTTTCGTAATTAAACCCAACACACCGGGAAGAAGATCATGTGATTGCCCCACACACACGGGAGAGGACTAAGGATCGAGCTCAGGATACTTGGGTGAGTGAGAATGGCACTCTCAACCACTAATTATGTTGAAATTAACAAATAAGAGGCAATCGCCAACACAGTTATGATTGAGCAGTGTTGGCACTTTAATATCAACATACATGTCTAGGATTGATCCCAATTGACCAGGGAACCAAACACCGTGTTGTAACCTTTTGTTCACTCCGTTTACAGCGTCCACTGGGCACTTAATTCTCAAATGACCCTGATCCACTGCAACTTTGCTCTGGAAGTTGTCAGGGCCCATTGGCCTTGCCATATTTGAGGACTAACCGTCTAATCTAAAGCTTATAACAGTATTTCAAATATTCTTATATATCTAATCTACGGTCCTAAGATGATCATTCAAAAATTTTATGCTCTATATATGTTTGTGTCTTTACATCAGGGCCTTTCCTTTTCTTTTTTCTTAGACAAATAACACACAAGCCGTTCTGGTGGGCCTCACTAACTCTTCCACGTTTCATTTTGAGAAAGTTTGTGGGCGATTACAGGATCCGGATCCACATTCAAAAGCCTAAACTCATTCAAGTAAGTGCAGCGTATATTACATGTAATACAAGCCAGACATAAATATATCTACAAATGGACTCTCCAGACTTTCCAAAAGTGGAAAAGGAAGTTTGCAAACATTACATATTGAGATTTTATTTACTTAAGAGAAAAGTCCCCATGACTAGTTATGACTCCACTGTCACCTTTCCTGATGGTAAACTTGTTACCTGCAAGCATGAGAGAGAGAGAGAGAGAGAGAGAGAGAGAGAGAGAGAGAGAGAGAGAGAGAGAGAGAGAGAGAGAGAGAGAGAGAGAGCTTCCTAGGAGCGGGTGGAAGGAGATGGTGCAGGGGCGGTAACACCAACCATGTTAGCACCATAAACATTGTTAGCACCATAACCATTTTCACAGTGAAATTCAAAACAATCAACAGGGTGTTTGAGTGCAGCATCACACTCCTTGCTTCTCCTCTGCAATGGCCTCTCAGGCAAACAGTTCCTTCGGTCGTCAAATGACACCCCTTTCGACGTCAGATTCAGGCAGAGGCCTTCCTCTTCACAGAAGAAGTTATATGACGCATTGAAATTCATCAGGTTGGGCAATGCACATACCCCAGCTGGGATGGCCCCCGTCATCTTGTTATGGGCCATGTTCAATTGCTCCACATGGACCAACCCAGCGATGCTGTAGGGTATGGACCCCACCAATCTGTTGAAGCTCACGTCCAACACCTTCAGCTTGTACAGAAGACCAAGCTCCCATGGCAAACACCCACTCAAATTTGTGTTTATGAATATCAGCTCCTCCAAGTGATCTGCCGACTTGGATATGCCTTCAGGAATGCACCCACCAAAGTTGTTATTGGCAAAGACAACCACAGATGCCGTCGCCGATGCTATGCTTGGTGGAATCACTGAATATAAGCGGTTGTTATTCACAAAGATGGCATCAAGGCCTATATTAAAGAGTTGAGGTGGCAACGGGCCTTCGAACTCGTTGAACCTGAGGTCAAGATAACGGAGAGAGGGGAGTGAAAGGACGACGGAGGGGAACTTTCCGACAAAGCGGTTATTGCTGAGGTCTAGTTCATAGAGAAGTGTTAGATTGGATAGGGTGTTGGGGAGGATGCCGCAGAAGCGGTTGCTGTTGAGGTGTATTAAAGCAAGGTCTGATAGGAGGCCGAGCTCGTCAGGGAGGAACCCGGCTATGTTGCCGTGGTTGAGGTCGATGCCAGCAACGACTTGGATGTGGGGTTTTTCAAGAGAAGGGGCACAGTAGACTCCGGTGTAGTCGCAAACACTGGGGCCGACCCAGTTGGTGGTGAAGTTTTGTGGGTCTGAGTAGATGACTCGCTTCCACGCCTGGAGGGCTATGTATGCTTGGTGGAGTCTTGGGTTGGATTGAGAATGGGAAAGAGAATGGGAATGAGGATGAGAAGGAGAATGAGAATGAGAATGGGTTGTGGTATGTCTAGATTTAGCTAAGACAAGAGAGAACAAGCAGGAAGAGTGTAGTAGCAGTAACCAAAAGATGGTGGTGGTGGTGGTGGTGGTGGTTGGGGTAGATGCAGAAGAAAAGGCCATTGATCTGTTTGTGGGCTGGCTATGGTCTTCTCATCAAATGTGGGTGGCGAAGGCCAATAGATATATAACCTGTTAGTGCATTTAAAAGCAAGGAATCAATCATCCATACGCTCTGGGGCCTTTCATATATATTCATACGTCTGTCTTCTTGTATTTATGAGTTTTTTAATCTTTTGGTTGTGAATGATGCACTTTTAACTTCGATACGGAAAATTACCAATCTTCATAGGGTTGGTCTCATCTGGGTTGGGCCCTGCAGCAATACCAGCCTCTACAATACCAAGATGGATATGGGCTGAATTTTCTGCTCTTATTTCCTTGCTTGATACCTAAGTGGGGTGGGCCTTAACCTGTATCTTTTATAAGCCTAATCAGATGCCCATCCTGCCCTGATAAATGGACACAACTCGACCAAATTCCTACATGGGATAGAGCCGCCCCAAAATCCAGCTCCCAATAAGTAAATGCGCTGACTTTGACTGGCTTAAAAGTTAAAGATCATCCTTGTGCAGCCAATGTGCAACTCTAATCATTGATAGGGAAAAGGTACTGCCTGATATGGATCAGGCTCCATTGGGCCTAGCCAGATTCCGACAGAAAATTAAATTTAGAAAGGGTCTAGCTTAAGTCCTTGGTGATATTACATAGTTTTAATAAATCGTTATTAGTATTTGGGGCCCGTTTGGTGACTTTGATCTGATTTGAGACAATAGTCATAATATTTTGTTCAGTTGGGTCTAAGGCCCTAGATCCATACAGAAGATTCATGTCTGAACTTGTGCCCAAACTGACTTATCTTTCAGCCATATCTCAGTCTGAAGTGAACCATATTTCCAGCCCATCACTAACCACCATCTGATCTTTTGACTATACAATTCGAATATGGAGAAATTTCAGTAAATGGCATCTCCTCACATCAGAGTAGGGAATGTGACCATCCACCACCACACACTAAAGTTGTTTTCGTCTTCATTTCTTGAGTTCAAAGGAATAGAATCTGGGGTTCTTTACTTCTTTATGGAATTGGCGTGTCTTGAGGTAAATGATGGATAGAAGGGAAATACTATGTAATTCATGGTAGATATGACCTGTTTGTGTGTAAGAAAGAGAGTTGATGTTGATCAGATAAGGAATGCATCTGCATCTACAGACATTTTTCTTTTTCCAGTACATTAAGTCGTCCGTGATGCTACACTTTCATTGCCAGTAAATTAAGCAAGTGCATTGGGTCATCCATTAGTAGAGGACAGAATGACTTCATCAAGCTCACAGCAGGGTTGGAAAACTCCAGACTCATACTCAAATTATCCAATGCAAGAAAATGGATTCGGATAGGGTCAACTGGGAAGAATCATATTTTTAAAACATATTTAAAAATTATCCCTTACTTATAAAATATAAATATACAATTTTTTACATGCATTCACAATAATAAATTGAAATTAATAAATCTATATATGTAAGAAGAGTATTTCAAAAAGGAAAACAAAAATACTATTTATTACATAATTTATTTGCCTAAATATCAAATGTAAAAGATCAAATATAAGTTTCAAATTTTATTTCAATAATCATTTTTAAATTGCTGACTCCAAATCTAGCATAATTACTTATAAATAAACATTAATCATTTAAAATTAGATCTATCAATCAAATGGTTTAGGATGAATTAATTTTGACTCAGCCAAGACACCCCTATTTTTAACTAGGTCCCACATCTAAACTTAAATGACCAGGGAGAGGCCAGCGCCGACTCAAAGTCATCCCACTTGCATATAGTACATGACATACGGTGCAAGGTGACTTTCAACAATGACTTATTAGGAAAAGAATCCTTAAATTTCCTTTTGGATCGACTCAAGGCAGTGGGCTCGTTTTAAAGGTCCAAAGGGCCCCACACCCTTAAGGGCCGGGGGCATTTTTATATCATTGGAATGGTTGGGAAAAGTATGAGAAAGTATATAAAGTAATAGAGAGGGTGGATGGACCCAGTTTGATTGCATAGTATTTCATGGACAGACGAGCCATCTCTAAGTGTAGAAAATAGGAGGCAACATTGACAAGTACGGATTCAAATTGAGCTGAATGCCCTAACATAATTAGAACAAGGCTTTAACGATGATGATATCAAATTTATAGCAAGTACGATCTTGTACATTACATCGTGTTGCAACCTCAAATCACTAGTTAAGGTTGTCGATGCGCTTGAATTTGGTTTGTTTTGGGTATGGATCTATGATTTGTTTGATCCAACTTGGGCCTAAAGTATTAATATCGAAATGAATTGTTATTAATTAGGCCCATTAGATTTTTTACTTTATATATACATAACTTTGTCATATTAAAAGGTTTTTTTTATTTGTTATAAGTTTTTACCTCTCATGTCGTTCATGTAATAAAATTTACAGCAATTCTAAGAAATGTTTGTCTAGAAGTGGTTACAACTAAAGAAATCAACGTAAATATCCAAAAATAACAGCCAAATAATCTCATATTTAATGGACAATAAATATTCCTAGAATAATCTCATATTCAATGAGAAATGAATATTCATCCGTTACTTTAGTAATTCAAATCTTAGAAATCAAGGTGTAGCTTGCATTTCCACATTATGTCCTTCACCTAGCTCCCCTTTGATAATCATTTGATGCAGCCCATTTGACGAAAAGTACATATTGGACACGTGTTGGATCTGATTCAGATGGGTTGGGTTGCCCTTGCTTGTCAAGAGATGGAAGTTGAGCCCTATCTGACCCATTTTTAAACAATTCAAGTAACCCAAGCTTTATTAATATGGGTCAACCAGAATCAACCCACCTAACCAGATTTTTGGCCAATCCCTAATCCATTTCAAATCTTAGGGTTACATTTGGGTTTTGTTGTTGGCCAGAGAAAGCCCAAAATATAAGACTATTGAACCACCATACCATTTATATGAATTTAGATATGGAGGTCGACCTAACAAGATATATTGAAATGGGAAATGCAGGTTATGCGGATTATGACGGTCCATTCTAAGCCCGACTCATATTGCCTCCGGTCAATTTTATTTGAATTGTGACTAAACCTGCATAGGAGGCAGGTCGAGTCAAATTTTGCTACTCCTATAATGCTATCTATTAAATTCCAATGCAAACGCAAGCACCCTTAGTTAACCTTAAAAAAAAAGAAGGGAAACACAAGAAGTAAAGATTAGTAAAGGTGCCTTTAGTTTTTTTGGGCTTGGTCCAAAACCCGGATTGAGCACTGATGAATGTAGTAACAGGCTTCAGAAGGATGAATTTGGTGGGCAGTAAGGCTTGTGTCGAACACAAAAGGTAGTGGCCATGGACTACTCATGACTCCACTGTAAATGGACATGGGCCTCTTACCTCATTGATAAGAAATGACAATTCTCACCTGGTTGTCCAAAGTTTAAATTATAAGCGTGCCACCTTTTCCTCATTAGAGGGTTCTGTCACTTTACCTGAAGTCTATTTACTTCTCTCGTAAAAGGGCTTTGCCACCCATTTCTAGGTCTACTATGGTTCCTCTTAGGGGGCCGAGCCTCCTATATAGAGCTGTAAATGGGTCATTGAGTCTTTTTTTATTTGGAGTTTTAACCCATTATCAACTGGGTTTAAGTCTTTATTTAAATTTTGATAAGTAAGCGCGTTTGAGTATGAATCTTATTTTTAGACCTATGACCTAGATAATTCTAAGTCCGGTGACTCTTTGGTTCTGGCCTGAGAACCCAGGACCTAGCATATTATTTTAGTTTTTTAAAAATTTTTTTTAAGTTAGCTTTGCCCAGACTCATTCTCTAATATTGATCCAGATGCGGACTGCAACACGGCCCATACACGGAATCGGTTCAGGGGTTCTGATTCAATATACTCTGGTGCCTGCAAAGGGTGCGCATGCCTGCCCAAGATGTTTGTCTCTCTGAGAAACGAACTCTTGCTCAAACGCCTCTCCTCCCGCTTCTTATCCCCATTTCCTCA
This sequence comes from Sextonia rubra, assembly GCA_037013555.1. NCBI lineage: Eukaryota > Viridiplantae > Streptophyta > Magnoliopsida > Laurales > Lauraceae > Sextonia > Sextonia rubra. Next base: position 3,784,869 of record JASUAD010000003.1, on the reverse strand, counting down.
CCTGCCGTGCGCTGCCTCATACTGTCAATTGCAAAGGAATCAAGACCGAACAGAGATTTCCACTTCAGCTTCTTCGTCTCATCTTCCCAATGACAACAAAAGCGATCCAACCTCTTCGTCTCTGCCTTATGTGTCCGTCCGTATCAAATGCAGAACCAAAGAAATTGCCGTGAGTTATTTCGTCTCCTTAAATTTTGTTTGCACGTCCGTGTGTCACCCTGCTGGCCCTTACATAGATGGGCACCCATTTGAGGTTTGTCCACTTGAATTTTTCTGTTTGGGTTTGGGCCTGGTGATGTAATCGGATGGCCCACTGTATGCTCTTCAATTGAGATGGGCTCGGTCCATCGTCTTATAGTTTATGCTGGCGTTGATTACGTTGATGTTTCCCCACAAAATGTAGCTAAACCATCCAAAATTTACCTGCTTTATTTGTTAATATGCAACCCTTGGTTTGGTTTATAATGAAACAAACTTGAGCAAATTGAACACAGGTATCTTAATCAAAGAGCACTTTTTTTTTTTTATCTCTAGGGAGGTTGTGCCCGTCTAAGCCCTTCAGGCAGGCTAGGTGGAGCCAGGTAAATCCCAATGACCATAGTGTAGCAGCGCAGCTCAAACCCGCGACCTTTCAGAGCAAACCGTGGTGTTACCCCTGGACCCCATAGAGCACTAGTGGCTGTGAATGTAACATAGCACTTTCAGGAAATTATGTTAGGTACCTTGATTGGCCTTTTCAAGATCAGAAGCATTATAAATCACTGACCCTTAGTTCCTTAACAGTTCTCAAAATCCCACATTCCACTTTGGATTATAGGCTACAGCCACTTCCAAGCAGCCGATCACAAAACTCTTTAGTTTCTGGCCTCTTGATCAATTTATAATCCAGCTGTGGACACGTAACCCAACACCAAGATAGTGACTTTATCTTATGCCTTGTTATGTCCAAATAGAGTACAGTAGAGATGAGAATGTTGACGTGGATGTGTGGTAAAAATAAAAAAGAGAGAATTGGAAATGAGGGCTTTCTAGAGTAACTTAGGTCAGCAACGTGGTGATGATGAAAAGTTTTTTTATGCAGGATGATAACCCATACCCACCAGGGTAAAGGGGTAGGCTAAAGAGGATGTGTATGGAAGTAATAACGATAGATTTGAGGAAGTGCAACCTATATTTAACTCTAGAAAGATCGGATGGAGAAACATACTCCAGTACTTAGGCCCTTGGTTCAGCAACTCAAGTTTCTTCTTTGATGGACAAATTGATGCCAGAAACTTTGCATGCCTGTTTCAAACTTTAGAAATCTGAACAGCAAGAGTACAAATTATTCAATATCTGCTGCCTAGGATATTGAATCATTTGTAAGGTGCTTCGAGCTCTGCTTTGGCCTAAGGATAAAATTGTCCAAGAGCATGATGGTGGGGGTAGGCACTTCTAATGATCAAGTTCAGTTGCTAGCTTCGAAGCTTCTTTGCAAGTCTGGTAACCTGCCTTTTTTGTACTTAGGTCTGCCTATTGGGGGCAAAGTTAGATCTAAAAAGATGTGGAATCCTATGGTGGCAATTTTAAAAGGAAGTTGTTCATGTGGAAAAGGAACTATCTCTCTTTGGGTGAAAGAATTACCTTAATCAAAGCCTTTCTATCTAATTTACCGGTCTATTTTATGTCCCTCTTCAGGATGCTAGTGGCGGTCAGGGAGCAATTGGATCGTCTAAGAAGGGAGTTTCTTTGGGGAGGAAGTAGTATGTATGAAAAGAAAGTTGCACCTTGTTAGGTGGGAGGAAGTTGTTAAGCCTAAGGCGGTGGGGGGGTTTTGGCTTAGTTGGGCTCTTTTGGCTAAGTGGTGGTGGAGAAATGGTGAGGAGAGGGAAGCTTTGTGGGGAAGAATCATTGTTGCTAAATATGGGGAGGATGAGTGGGATTGGGAGCCTAGTAGAGTCCATAGGTCTCTTGTGTGGGGTAGTATTATGAGGGTTGGGGATTTATCTTTTGTTGAGGGGGAAGTTTTCAGGAGGGTGGTGGTTTTTAGTGCTTTTTTTGGTTTGTTTTGGGGGGGGGGGGGGGGGGGGGGGATGGCTTTTGGAATGTTTATTTCAGATGGTTTTCAAGTCAGCTATTGGTTGTTACAAGGGCACTTACTAGAAACATGATTATGCTCTGCTTCAGGGGGAATATAGAAATTAGTTTGTCAATTACATGACCTTTTTGTTATAAAATTTATTTTTGCATTAAATTTAAGTCTTATTGTGTAAAATAAATTTGTTGATTAAATTCTTTCGACTGCCCTTCTTCTCTTAACTTCTTCTCTCTTAAGTTACGTCTCCTCTATTCTTTACATTAAATCACCTTGTGGATTTGGTGGAGTGCTTGCTAATTTGCAATTCTAAATAGCCAGATTGATTTCTCTTTGGCAATCATTATTGGTTTGTGAATTGTATTTAATAAGAAGTGTCCAGCCACCATTTTTTGTTCTTGTATTCTGTAGAGTTTTTCAGCTTTTACTGTATGAGTATTTCTCATTTACCGTTGAGAAGATTTGTATTTCTTGTTGTTCTTTGTGCTGTTTGGCTTTGTTCAAATTGGCCTGTAGACTATAGCAGGCATTGCTTTATAGGCTGTCCTCCTTGTTCCTGGGGTTTCCAGTTTAAGCATGAAGTATGTTATGAAATGTGATTTTCTTGATGCCATTAGTCTGTTATTATGTCCTCAACAGCCTATTCTATTCGTATTTGTTATGCTATATTCTACTTCGAATTGTAGATTGGCTAATGCAAAATTCCATTTGGTAGGATATGCTTTCGGAGGCACTTTTTTGCTTTGGTGCTTACTCTGCCAGCATTGATGAAGTAGACAATCGTCAGAGTATTGGTGATGTGAGTCCCTTATATTCGGTAGTATATTTTCAGCCCTGTGTGTTTCGATCTTGTGGGATTTTTTTTTCTTTGCTCTTTTATATTATTTGTCATTTTTTTATCTTCGTAACATCTTTTCTTCAAAAGTAGAAGTAAAATGAATTAGATCAAGAAACTCCATGTATTTTTTGTTTGTATCCCATGGTATGAGAGTTCCCTAGATGCAAGAACCTAACTGATGTAAGCGCTTATTAAATTTCTCAAACCATGCCTTGGGAGAGTGTTTGAGACCATAAAATGTCTTTTGCAACTTATGCATGCATCTATGCTCCCCCTTGAGTGGTAAATCTATGTGAGGTAGCCATATGTACTTCTCCTTCAAGATTCCATGTAAAAAAGCATTCCATATAGGGAGGTCTTTATGTTATTGCAAGTGACTGGAGGACTCGATTGGATTTCTATTTCTTATGAAGGGGAGAATGCCTCCCGGTAATCTCGACCGTGTTTGGATAAACCTCTCTAGTTTTTTCTACAGCTCTTGCCTTTTATCTTTCAAATGACCCGTTATCCTGGTGCTTCCAAGCAATCACTCACTCACATAACCACTTCCTTCCCTTTATGCAGATGTGCAAGCACCTGTGTTTGGTTTATCTCATGAGCTTTTATCTCTTTTCTTATTGCCTCGTACTCTGGAAGGAACAATAACTATAGCTAGAGCATTCCAATTGAGATTATGGGTGGCAGAAACATCATGATATGAAACAAAGTGTTGAGGTGTTGATCTGTACAAAGATGCTTGCTGTTGGGAAGAGTAATAGGTAAGCATCAAAGACGGGTAAGGGATAAGTAATATCATGAACACTAGGATAAGAATGAACATTTGGCATAGATGGAGCAATAGGATACCTTGTCACCAAAAGAAGACCTTGTTGCTGTGATGTGGGACATTACTGCACCTATCTGTGCCGGGGCATCTTGATTAGAAGTCAATGAGGTGCATGTGCATTTCTTCCCCTAGGAACCACATGGGTGAGGATACAAAATTTCCATCAATTGCAAGACTAAACCGCGAAAGCTTATGCGGCAATGCGACCCAAAGCTTGCGGCCTTCAGCTTCGGTGTTGCAACCCAAGTTTTATGTCGTGCTTACCAAGACAACATACATCATCAGACCGGAAAATCATCAACCGCAAGATATGTAGCAAAGCAGTAACCAGGAGATTTCATTGACCAAAATGTTAAAGTTACAACGTAACAACATACATTAATTACAACCCAAAGGAAAAAGGCCAACAAAGGCTAGTGTGACTGAAGTAAACTAAAATACAAGAAATATATCAAATTGACACCGTGAGCACAACTCTCACCTAAGCTCTGTAGCCGCCTCCGCAAATGCCTTCTTAAAAGAATAGAGGTAGAATCTACAACACCAAGGTTAGTAGGGTCAAGTATGACAACGTGACAGGTTTTAATATGAATAATAATAACATGTTTGCTGCAATTATGAATAAAGACAAGAAATAATTAATAGAATTCCAATAAAATTGTACAATTAGGCAATATCATGCATGAATAAATAAAATGAGTAATCATGACATGGAATCATCATAAAAAATACTATAACACCACCAAAACTCGGGTCCCGAAATAAGACGGAGACCTGACTTTAGCATAACGGACATCCATGATCTTTACTCTGCAGTGAGGACCAATTTAAAACTTTTCAACATTCACAAATATATTTTGGTGGAAGCATTAAGAGAAAATCTGCGGAAGCATGTAAAACATAGATCCATATGTAAGGTATCACATGAATAGGTCAAATAAAATGCGGAAGCATAGTCAAACTACAATGTTCAATTATAGGTATAGAAACCATTAAAACACAAACCAAATGTTGTCATAACCCTATTTTCACCATGACTCCTTGAATCCATGCTGAATGACCAACATATACCCTACAATAGGTTGCATCCAGCCCTAGAATTCTTCCCTTATTCATATCATGTAAATCTAGGGCAAGTTGTCATCATCTCATTTGGCTTTATGGTGTTCTAATTAGAACAAACTCAGTACGGTTAAAAACTCATCAAACATACTTAGTACAGTCAAAAATTCATCAAGCATAATTGAAATCATCAAATTAGAACAAACCTAAAGAGATCATATGTGAAGACCCCTAAAACTAAGACACATGATGAAGGAGAGTCCAAATGACCATGGAACATGTGATGCAGCAGCACCAATAAGTTGTTGGAGAGAGAATTAAGGGCCACATGTGGGACCCAAGGGAGTCTAGCAGTCCTTTTATTTTATTAATTATTAATGGTTATTATTATATTCCAATTTTAATTGCAGAGTTGTAATTAGGAAAGCTTTCTAATTTCTGTAGGGTCTTAGGGAGTTCATGAAGATTCTACTAGTTGTCTAATTGCATAGTATAGAATCGTTTTTTAAATGACAGTAATGTAGGTCACACTCCTCATACTGTGATTGGTTTGTGTATATCTTTAGTTGTTGATGTTGTTAATTTTTTCTGTCATTTGATTTATTAAATGGTGTCTCTACAGATCTTGATTACATCCATATTTTCAGATAGTGAAGATGTACATGCAAGCATCTCTCAAGCTGCCAATTCCATTGGGTTGCAGGAAATTCCCAGCATTGAAGTCATTATGTGTGAGCAATATGACTGGATAAAGAATACAAAGGTGGGCATGACGTGTGGGTTATATAGGATTTTTGGCCATATCAGATGTGGATCCTTATGTTTTATCTATTTTTTCTTTTCACTGTGGGCAACTTTTTCCAAGAGTATCATCATCATCATCATCATCAAAGTTTTATTCCAACCATGTTGGGGTCGGCTACATGAATTCTATTTCTCCATTCCGTTCTATTTTGAGCTAAATCTTTCGATAAGTGCAACTTCTTCAAATCTGAATTAATGACTTCCATCCATGTTTTCATCGGCCTACTCCTACCTCTTGATGGACCCTCCACCTGTATATCCAAACTTTTTCTCACTGGTGCCATTACTGGCCTACGCTCAACATGCCCAAACCATCTTAAACGAGTTTCTCTAATCTTATCTCCTATTGGTGCTACCCCTAAATGTTCTCGAAAGCGCTCATTTCTAATTTTATCTTTCCTAGTTTTACCACACATCCACCTAAGCATTCTCATTTCCGCTACATCCATCTTATGAATATGTGTATTCTTAATTGGCCAACATTCTGCTCCATATGTCATAGCTGGTCTAACCATTGTCCTGTAAAATTTTTCCTTCAATTTTGTTGGCATTTGTCTATCACAAAGTACTCCCAAAGCTAGTCTCCACTTCAGCCATCCAGCTCTTATCCTATGCTCCACATTTTCGTCAATCTCCCCATCCTTACTAATCATCGAGCCTAGGTACTGAAAAGAATCTTTACGTGGTATCTCATGGGTTTCAATTTTGACAGTGGTTTCAACACTTTGTATATGTCCACTGAAATTGCAATCCATCTATTCTGTCTTTGTACGACTTATTTTAAAGCCTCTAGATTCTAATGCCCTCCGCCATCGCTCAAGCTTTGTATTTACACCCTCTCTTGATTCATTCACCAATACTATATCATCTGCGAACAACATACACCATGGTACTTCTTCTTGAATATGCACAGTTAACTCATCCATAATTAATGCAAAGAGATAAGGGCTAAAGGATGATCCCTGATGTAAGCCTATAGTCACGGGAAATCCGCCCGTTTCTCCACATGTGGTTTTCACATTTGTTATTGCACCTTCGTACATATCCTTTAAAATTTCAATGTAACCTCTTGGGACATTCCTTTTCTTTAAGACCCACTAAATTAAATTCCTCGGTACCCTATCATACGCTTTTTCCAAATCGATAAAGACCATATGTAGATTTTTCCTCTTTACTCGGTATTTTTCCATCAATTACCTAAGTGAAAAGATAGCTTCCATAGTTGATCTCCCTGGCATAAAACCAAATTGATTTTCTGAAATCTTAGTCTTTTTTCTCAGTCTTTGCTCTATTATTCTCTCCCATAACTTCATAGTATGACTCATAAGTTTAATCCCTCGATAGTTGGTGCAATTTTGTATATCTCCTTTATTCTTATATATAGGTACTACAATGCTTCTTCTCCATTCATCCGGCATTTTCTTTGTCACAAGTATCTTATTGAATAGTCTACATAACCAACTTACTCCAACCTCTCCTAAGCATTTCCATACCTCTATCGGAATGCCATCTGGGCCTGTTGCCTTTCCTGTCTTCATTCACTTCAATGCTTCCTTCACTTCCACCCCTCTAATTCTACGGAGAAAAGTATACTCTTGTAATGAAGTAACCTCCTCCACTCTTGTATCGTCCAAATATTCTTCATTTAAAAGTTTACTAAAATATTCTTTCCACCTTTCTATAATATCGTTGTCCTTCACCAAAATATTTTCCTCATTGTCCTTGATACATTTGACATGATTTAAGTCCCTACTTTTCTTTTCTCTTATTTTTGCAAGCTTAAAAATATCTTTTTCTCCTTCTCTTGTTCCTAATCTATTATAGAGGTCATCGTATGCTTTGAACTTTGCACTACTTACTACTTTCTTAGCTTCTTTCTTTGCCTTCTTATACAACTCAAAATTTTCTATACTCTTAGTCCCCTGCTAAACTTTGTAGCAATGTTTTTTTTTGTCGAATAACTTTCTGAACCTCCATACTCCACCACCATGTTTCTTTATTAATATGTCTCTTCCCTTTTGATTCTCCAAGTACCTCATTTGCAACATTCCTAATGCAACTAGCCATTTGATTCCACATTACTGTAGTTTCTCCTTCAATATTCCATTTTCCTTTCTCAATCATTTTGTCCTTAAATATATTTGCTTTTCCCCCCTTCAAATCTCTCCACCTTGTTTTAGGGTCCATTTTGTTTACTATTGCTCTCTTTTTACTTCTAATGCAAATATCCAAAACTCCAAGCCTATGTTGCGTAGTCAAACTCTCTCCCGGGATAATCTTATAATCTTTACAAGCCAATCGGTCTTGTTTTCTAACTAGAAAAAAGTCTATCTGACTCCTATTACTACCACTTTTATATGTAATTAAATGCTCATCTCTCTTTTTAAAGTAAGTATTTGCTACTATAAGATCAAATGCCACTGCAAAGTCCAATATAGTGTTTCCGAATTCATTCTTTTCTCTAAATCCATGCCCTCCATGCACTCTCTCATATCCTCTATTATCTCTTCCTATATGCCCGTTTAAATCCCCTCCAAGGAAAATTTTATCATTATTTGAGATTTCTCGCATTAAATCATCCATCTCCTCCCAAATTGTCTTTTCACACTTTCTTCTAGTCCTACTTGGGAAGCATATGCACTAATGATATGAATTATGTCTTCCTCTAGTACTAGTTTAATTGCTATAATTCTATCGCTAAACCTCTTTACCCCCACAATTTTCTCTTTTAAATCCTTATCTATAATTATACCCACTCCATTTCTTGTATTACTCTTTCTTGCATAGAAAAGTTTATACCCATCCATGAGCTCCTTAGCTTTATTCCCTTTCCACCTTGTCTCCTGTATACAAGCCACACTAATTCTTCTTCTTTCCTGCATAGAAAAGCTTATACCCATCCATGAGCTCTTTAGCTTTATTCCCTTTCCACCTTGTCTCCTGTATACAAGCCACACTAATTCTTCTTCTTTTCATTACCTCAACCAACTCCATGCTCTTGCCTGTCAAGGTTCCTATATTCCAAGTAGCAAGTCTAATTTTCCTATTCCTCCTCTTCTTCTCATGGACTAACTTCTTTAACCGCATTAGCCCAAAGTCATGCGGTAGCCCTTGCACACTTTTCACTGCAGCCGGGCGATGCTGCAATGCGTCGCTTAAAGCGGGGAACGCCCTAGCCTTATCGTGAAATATCATTTGTTCAGAATTCATGTTTGGGTTATGACAAAGTTTTACACTGGCTGTCACCTACCTAACGCAACCCTCCTCCTTTACCAGGGCTTGGGACCGGCAGCAAAACTGGCGGAGTTTTTTCCAAGAGTATATAGTTGATATTAATAAAATAGGCTACCTTCGGTAGCTGAATTCATTATTCTTTTCACAATTATGCATCACAAGCTGGTCTCAGAGCCTCCCTCTAATACTTTCACATGTCCTACTGCTAGTTCCGTCCTCAACTTTGCTTTCTCTTGATGATCTGGGATTACAGGTCACTGCACAAAGGAGGGCTGTAATTGTGGGCTGATGTATTCCAATGAATACCCATAGATGACATTTGGGGCTTCTCTCTGCATGTTTGAAGCTTGTAGAGCTTCTGTAAGGGGTCCTCTGTTTTTAATAGATGTAAATGTTATATATGTGACACATGTAAATCTGTTACAGATGAGAATGATACACATGTGATACACATTCCAATGTTTTTCAAATCACCATTTTCACATGAGTAAATGAGTACATCCAATAGTTCTAGTTTTTTTTTTTTTTGGTTGACATTTTTGACCAATCTCTCAAAACTCATGAAGAATTAAGATATGAAATTTGATTTCTTAGCCATTTTTAGCCATATAAAGAAGATTAAAGGTTCTGATGTAAAATATGGGCCCCATAGGACAAAAATACAATGAATTGCATTGGAGTAGTGCATTTTGCATTTGGGGTTGTGAAATGGTTTCACACCTATGGCTATGTGAAAAAAAAATGATGGTGTGAAAATGGTCTCATTTTTGCACTTTATACACCACATGCATAAGGTGCTACAAATAAATGTGACACATGTGTATGTTATGAGTCAGGAACCAACCCAAAAGCTCAAACTTAAGGGTGGAAGCCCAAACATGCATATTAAGCCAAGTCAGAACCCATTATTGGGCGATGTGGGATGTGGGTTTCCTAACACTTCCCCTCACGTGCAAGTGCCACAGATTCCGTGAACGGACCTGCCACGTGGGATACATAATAAATTGGCTTTGATACCATGTTATGAGTTAGGATCCAACCCAAAAGCTTGAACTTGAATGTGGAAGGCCCAAACATGCATATTGAGCCAAGTCAGAACCCATTATTGGGCAATGTGGGATGTGGGTTTCCTAAAAGTATTACCATTATACATGTGAATCATTTAGTACATGAGTGCAAACAAACATCTCCAGTTAAATTACTCTTCTTTTTTTTTTTTTTTGCTACTGCATTGGGCTACTTGTCTATGTGTGATACTTCAAGTTGAGGACCCTGGGTTGGGATCGATCCCTGGGTATGTGTGTGGAATTATGAAAGTTGGCAATTTTCTCTATGTTGAGTCATATTTATTTATATAATTAAACCAAATTGATTTTCACGCTATTGAATCATTTTTGAATTGTATTGATTTTTATAATTATGGTCAACCATCCTATCATAGTTATTGAAAGCTGCCATTCACGAATAATATGCATCTTCATAGAAAGAAAATCTTCTCTTTTGGAGACATATTTGACCTTGGTCTTTTAATGTGAAAGTCTACATTATGCATTGGTCTTATTGGAGCTAGTTTTCTTACAACTCCAGCTTTTGTTTTTATCACAATTGATGGAAATTTGAATCACTGTTACTTTGTGCCAATTTTTTAATCTCCTTTAAATGTTAGCATGCTTTCTGCATGAAACTTTAATTTGAATCTCTCCAATGGACAATATTATTAAATTTTAAATATATTTGAGGTTGTGTTTGACATTGTAATCATCCTAATGATGATTGTGCCTTTGTTGGCAAACCAATAAGTAATAAGTGAACTGGTTTGCTTTCTGATTGATATCAAGCATGACTGTGTCTTCCAATGGTTTCACTACCATACCGTCTTTATCTGTTACAGGAGTTGTTTCAGCCAGTTGAAGTTACTGATGGTCTTTGGGTAGTTCCAGAGTGGAGCACTCCACCAGTAAGTTAGCTTTTAGTATCTTCGTTAAAGTTTTCATTATGTTAAACCTTTCCACTGGTTGTTTTTTTGCATTTAAATTTATTCATCTTCTGATGGAAAAGATGTTCCTCATTCTAACTTATCTTCATAATTGAGCATACTAGTAGAATCTACTTGTTTCTGTTCATCTATATTTATGCAAGAAGAGAAAATCATGCATTTTTGGAATAGGACACATGTCCCTTGAGCTGGAGTCATTGAAGCGTGAGGTGGAGTAAGTGGACAAGGTTGAGCAACGGAAGGATGAGGTGGAGCAAGTGGATCACAAGGTGGAGCAAGTGGATGACATTTGTCCTTTCTTAGAAGCTATCTTATTTTCATTTAAGTAAACATGATATTTTAATTTACTTGAGATATTAATTTAAGTAAGGCTATACCCCTCATTGAATCCAAGGCTATACCCCTCATTGAATCCAAGATTCAAATTCTAAAAGACTAAAAAAATACTTCCAGTCCCAAATCAAAAGTCAGGTTTTCTTCAGTGGTTTACCAAATTCTGGTTCTTAGTTAATTACTTTACTTTTTGGTTTAGTCTTGGGTTATTTCACCCTCAATATCCCAACTGTGAGCCTAATGCCACAAACCATCTTATTTGCAAAACAAATACGCATAAGACAAAATCTTCAGGAGACTCACCTATTTATCATCTAAATGGAAATTAGAGCCCTAAAAATAATGTTCCATTATAGATATAAACAATAATAATTAAATCCAAAAATAAATATGAAAAAAATTAACACTCACGGGTGATAAAAATGGATTTGATTTTTGAGCATTTATACATAGGAGATTAAACCCTAAAAATAAAAACAAAAAGAGAAGAAAAATCATGACTTCTCTAAAGAAATATTTTTGTAATTTTATATTATCATAGATCTGATATAAATATAAAAACAGGACCTAAAACCTGAAAAATATGGATTTCAACATCTCTAAAGGTTTGTATGCAACATCGACATTCTTAAATGAACATTTTTTGTTCGACATTTTAAGGAATTTAATCTCTCCTCCCCAAGTTATGATCATTTGATTATGTTATTGAAACATTGAGGTGTGATTTGGAAAGTAGGCCTTTTGGTACTATTTCATTTAAAACTGATTGAGATGGATCTTTGAGTGCTTTAGACTATTTGGGAAAACTCATTCAAATATTTGATTCAAAAAGCTTTAGGACCTTTTGTCTCTTTTTCAAAAGTGGCTTTTCCAAATAAATATGAATGCCTAAAGGAATTAGTCATGTTTTAGATTTTTTCTGGACCAGTTTGCCCATCTAACTTTTCTATGTGATAACTTTACCTATGACAACTTTTTCTGTCCTATTTGTTCTCTATGACAAATTGACAATGCCCATATAACTTTTAAAGTATGAGAAGTCTGCCTATATTAAGTGAATCAGACATATCAAAAAGTCTGTGTAAAAGGATTTATGAAACTGATCTATTTCAAACAAATCTAATTGAATCAGCTCTATTTCAAACAAATCAGACTTGCCAAACAGGCTTTGACATTCTAAAACTTTAATTAAGTAACTCTCTTGTTTATTTTGTGGCAGGACATTAAAGCAACAAACATAATTCTTAATCCAGGATTGGCATTTGGTACAGGAGAACACCCCACAACAAAGTTGTGCTTATTGCTGTTGCATGGGTTAATAAAGGGAGGAGAGAATTTCTTGGACTATGGCACAGGTTCGGGAATTTTGGGAATTGCAGCACTGAAGGTATTGTGAACAATTGAGGTTTAGACCAACAAAACAAAATTCAGTATTTACTTTATGGAAAAAATAAGAAAAATAATCTGTGATCTTGACTGAAAGTACTCCTCCCGCTAATGTTATTAGTATTCATTTTCTTGTTTGCTTTCAAATTAGTATTTCCTTTCAAGATATGGTTTTCCTTCTTTTTCTCATTTTTGTTTCTTATTTTTTTTGCCTGGATGTGTTGTTCATGTAGCCATCCCAACATAGTTGGGATAAGGCATTGATGATGATGATGTGTTGTTCATGTTGTTTAGTTTGGAACTACATCACTTGTCTAAGAAGTTAGTGGCCTCTCAAATACAGATACTGAGGCTTTAAGTGGCTGGATTTTCAATAGTCAATTCCATCAACAAATTGGACAGAGGAGACAGTTGTGGTCTTTGCTGGAGTTGTTCTCTTGTGATTTCTAGTAGGGTGAAACTTGATGTGGCTTGAGTTACAGATCAGTAACTTGGGCGTTTACACCCTAATGGAGCCAGATTGTGGTGCATTGGCTTTTGGTTATATACCTTGCTCCTCCATAATGAATACTGGGTTCACCCAAGGAAAAGCCTAAGTATGCATAATCTTGATTAATTTTACGTGATTTAATGCCAGTTGCTGCTTGAACTACACATCACATTATTTCTCACCTTTATCATTTATTTAGTCTTACCCACAGCACAACATTATAGAAAAGCACAATTCCTCACAGAATTCTGTGCTAAATGCAGTTGGGTGCTGCTTCAGCCATCGGAATCGATATAGATCCTCAGGCAATAACAACTGCACGCCAGAATGCTGCCTTGAACAACATACAGTCCAATAAACTGCAATTATACCTGGTTCCTGGGAAGGTCACCCCCAATTCCTGTTCTGGGAAAAGAAATGGAGGGACAGAGGAGCAGAGCTTGAATAGCATGGAGATTGCAGATGGAATGGAGAAGTTTGACATTGTCATAGCAAACATATTCCTAAATAATTTAATAGAGTTGGCAGATCTTATCGTTTCTTATGCAAAGCCAGGAGCAGTCATTGCTGTCTCCGGTATCTTATCTGAGCAGGTATTTTCCTGAAATCTCACTGAGATGGAAATACTGATGTAGGTTTCTAAGAGTTTTACATTGTTAAATGTTTTCAATTAAAAATTACTGTGATGAATGCCACATGCCCTCTCAAAATTCTCCCTCAAAATAAATTCAGCCCATGGTGTTTCAGACTTCTTGCTAACAGAGCTCTATTTAATCATTGAATTTGATGTACCTACCCATATCTTTCATTGTATTGCGCAATCTCTCTCTCGCCCCTCTCTAATATACTGAAAAGCCATCTGATCAATGTGATCTTTTTCTTATTTAAGCAGATTCCAAAGATTGAAAAATGCTATTCACAGCACTTGGATAGCATAAACGTGAGAGAAACGGATGGTTGGGCCTGTGTTAGTGGCACAAAAAGGAAAAGCTAGTGGAAAGACGGTTGAGCCTATGTTGCTGGAATGCCTGTGTATCTTACCGATCTACTAATCTGTGATAAATACAAATGCTTTGCTACCATTGGGTCGCTGCAAGTATGATGCTATGATATCTTATGCCCAAGTTTTATTTTAGTCTGAAGCTGATTTGCATGGTGATGTGTTTTGCCAAAGTTGGAGGGCTCTCCATAAGTTGAATGGAACTTTGTCTTCATTCCGTAAAAGCAAATGCAAGAGGAATATTTCTTGAGAAAAGTAGCAGAAATCAGTGTTATGTTTTTTTTTTCCTGTGTCAAGGTCATCACCCAGTTCGGGTCCCGCTGAAGGAGGGTCCTGGGATATGTTTCTATAACATTATTGTCTGCCCCAAAGTAGATTTTACAGGATATAAAAAAAAGCATCTTTGATGTCTTTTTTTTTAAATTATTTATTATGAATCTCTCACATGACTAATTAGTGCAACAATGAAATCCTTTGTGGTGCTGGTTTTTTGGTGCAGCCATGTTACTACAGTGAAAATAATCTCATGCTTATATCAGGGACAAAAATTGTTCATAGAATGTGTAGACCACAACAATCCCCAAACTTGATTACATTCATTTAAAAAAAAAAGAAAAAAAAATGATGTGGGCTCCATCAAACAACCATAGACCAGACATTCACATGTCATAAATGTACATTTATTTTTTGGTAAAATATCATAAATGTACACCAATCTTTGTATATCCTTTGGACAGTTTCAAACAGTTGTACGAGGGATGAGTACAACCTAGAATCGTCATCCCCGGAGAATAAAGCTTTCACTGGCTTGGCCGTTGGTCTTGGCATATGTAATAGTGACGAGTCTGTTCATTCATTTCATAAGCATTGCCTTCGTACATGGTACACTCTAATTTCAATTAATCCCATTCCCATACATTTTAAAATTACCACTAAATGGACCTATGGCGTTCTCATCTGGTCATGGAAAGATCAACGACCGACTCTTTTGACAAAAAAACCAATTTTATTCATTTCTGTCAAGTGGCTAAAACAAAATTTCATATAATTTTTTTATTTTAAATCTTGGCCTATTTTAGCCAAAATGTACTTTCACAAAATTAATTAATTTTCGATTAATATATATTGTATTCCTTATATTTCTCTCCAAAAATTTTTTTGGACCCAAGGTACCTTTTGTCAGCTCACCTTTTGGACTTTAGTCCTTTCCTTTAGGGTTTTTTCGATTTTAATGAGTAAGGATTATTTTATTAGGGTATATATTTTTTCAAAATAATTTCAAAAAGTTTTAGAATGAGTGAAATCCATATTTATTATTTTATTTTTTGATCATATATATATTATTTTCATGTTTCTTCGAAATGTAATTCAAAAAAATTTAGGCACTGATTTTACACTCACTGTAGGATCCTTTAAACTCTAAAGCCTCTAGCTGCCCTATGGCCCACCAGATAGCGGTCCACGTACGAAGTTATTCCTAAACCCCTAAAACCCCAAGAATCTGCCCCAAGCCTTCACACAAACCGTGTTCGATTCTGCAACTACTCGAAACCGCGAAACTGGGGCAGACAAATTTAGGGTTTTCATCAATATCGACGCTTTCATTCAAATCCGAACATGCCCCGAGGTTTGTATTCGTAAGTTATCTATCATCCTCCCCTTCATGTATCTATTTCTAGTTTGTTCTAAGAGTTCTTGCCTTTTCTCCTCCTGTGCAGATCTTCCTGGTTTCTATTACGATGCCGGGAAGAACAGGTACTTCCCAATCAAAGGTCCCATACCAGGAGCGAAATGCAACGCTGCTTCTCATAAGAAAAGGCCGCTGCCGAAGCCAACTGAGGTTTTCTTCTCTATTTCTAGTTTGCAATGCTAAAAGTTATAGCTGTTTGGATGTCTTCGTGGTTCCAAATGATGATTTTATGTACCTGTGATAACCAGTTGATACGATTTATGAAGGCCCAAGTAAAAGAAGGGAAAGAAGGAGATCAAACTAACATAACCCAAGATGAGATCTTTTTCAAAGCTAAGCGGAAGAGGGAAGAAATAAAATGAATGAAGAAAGATGGAAAAACCCACAGCTTGGGCTAATCCAAGAAAGCTAAAATGGATGTTAAGTTTGAATTTGCGTATATTGACATAACCCAAAATGAGATTTTTTTTTCAAAGCTAAACGGAAAAAGGGAAAAAATAAAATGAATGAAGAAAGATGGAAAAACCCGCAGTGTGGGCTAATCCAAGAAAGCTAGAACCCTGTCATACAGCCCAGGATCGATGGGCAGTTAGCTAGAACCACTGTTGTTGCTGAAATTAGAGATAGAATCTTTCGGGTGTGCAAAGCTTTCGTTGAGGCATCGTCAGTGGGGCTGCAGTGAACATTGGCTTCCAAGAGTGTCACCAAATTAGCATTCCTTCTCACATTGGGAGAAGTGGTACGGTCAACGAGTGCTTCTATTAGCATTTTGCTGTCAGTTTTAATTTTCAGGTTTTTTGAATGATTGAATCTTTAGATGCTTCTTTAATGAGCAAATAGGAGGCAGTGAAGATGTCACTGAATTTACTTTCTAAGATCGGATAATGGAGTGATGCGGGCCAGACCATGGGTCGGCTAACCAACTGGGCCCAGTCCATAGGCCGAATAGGAAAACCATTTAATTAGGAATATTTAATTAAGAGTTTTATTTGATTTGGATTGTTAAGAAAGTTTGTTGATTTAGTTTCCCTTATTGTTTAGGAAAGTAGATTCCAACTAGGAAAGGGGATGTCCAACCCTTCTTATAAATATATTGTTCCTCCTATGGAGGGACAGTTCATTGTTATTCAATAAGATTTTTATGGGGTTTTCCTGTGTTGTGAGTTTTTTTCTCAAGTTTGACATTGCTCGTGAGCTGCATCCCTTGTGGATTTTGCCAAACCTCTTTGGAGCTTGGTCCCTATCATTGAATTCTTCACGGATTTGGCCAAAAACACTCAGGAATTTTGGTCTATTGTCCATTTGTGGATCTATGGCTGCATCATGGAGCCATAGCCATCCTTCAATAATCCCTCTGCGAAACCATTTTGAAATGAGATGAAGAAGTTCCATGCCAGCCTGGTTTTCACATGAGTTTCATTTAAAATTTTTCGCCGCAGAGGGGAGATACCATGATGCCACCAGAGTTGGAGATACATCCAAGCAGAGATGGGAAGCTCTGATCCTGATTGCTGCTTGTGACTGTCAACTCTTTTCCCTGAAAATTCTTTAATCTCTCTCTCGCTCTCTCTCTCCAAACTGTCCTAAGATAGACTGGGAAACGAAACTTTGCAAGAATGAGATTTTCTTCCTTGTCCCTGTTACAACTGGTAAGAAAAAAAATGCACCATTTCATCCAAGGAACTGTGTATCTGATTTGTTTAAGAAATTTTGAAGTGACTGAGTTCCATATTGTTAGATTGAAAGGGCATTTAGCAAACAGATGAAAAGAGCTCTCCTGACTGTTCCTGCAAAACACACACAGAATTCGATATAATGTTCGTGGAAGCCAACAAATATTTTGGTTTTGAGGCCATTCAGTAAGGCCATCCAGCAGCAAACAGTATGATTATGGATCTTTCCTCTAAACCAGATATGATCTCTCCAAGGTATCTGAGAAGCTCTGTGCAAAGTGCTGCTGCAATAGGACTTGAGGTGGAAGCTTCCTGACTTGGAAATCTACCTTATAATTTTGTCCCCAAAGTTGATATGGGGCTGTGGTAAACCTGAGATCAGATGAGAAATGCCACCTATTAACTGGTTTAAAATCTATGATTTGAATTCCCATTTGGAAAATTCCAGCTTCCATTGGGGGACCATTGTCTATTTTTGGGAATCATTGTTTATGAAAGAATCGGGAATCTCCATTCATAAGGATTTTTAGGGTGTTTTGGATTGTATAAAAAAGTCATGTTCTTGATCATTCCTCATTGTGATCATCTTAGTCTTGCCCTGTCATTCTGTCGTCATCTTAGGTGTTCTTCTCAAGGATAGGGCAACAAAAACCCATCTTTTCAAGAAGTTGTATGAAAGTAGTCTCTATCTACTTTCACCCTTTGTCTCTTTGTGTGGACATCTGAAATAGTGCAAAAAGAAAGAATAAAAGAGTACTCGAGCTCAACATCATTGCCTAATTTAAACTTTTAGGGTGTGCTTACTAGTTTTGTTTTCTCAACAGACCCTATTCATTGCCTCGTTCACAATAGCTCCACCATTGTAACATGTCTTTTCTTACTTCCTTATCCAAGGTCTTAATTAGTGTCCCTTTCTCCTAGTTCTTTGAACTTCTATCAGCACATTGCACAGTGGATGATTCAGGTATTCTATGCTCTTATTTTTGTAAAATGGTAATTGAAGAGAATACCCAAGAAATATAATAGCAAAATATTGAAATGCTAGGTTTTCTATGCACATGCCCACAATGTAAAAAATTGTCCCTTAATTTTATTATTATTGAAGTTACTTGCATGTTTCCTCTCATGTCATCATATTTCTAGTTCTTTCCTTGTTGCACCTCATCGCGCCCATTTTCACATTTGCATCGTTGCTACATGCAGCCATGACGCACTCTATGATCACATGGTATTTGATGCAAGACAGACCCATGGGGAACTTGCCAATGGGCCCAGCCCATCCATTTCGACTAGCTCTTTTGGGCCTAGCCCACTTATCAATTAGATTTTCTATATTATTTAGGCATTTTATTATGTTTTTAGGTATTTTAGTTGAATGTTTTAATCATGGACATCAATGTCTTTCGATGGTCTAGATTAGTTTTAGGTTTTTATTTTCCTATATAATGATGGAAAGCCTCTTTCGCTATTCAATTAATGATTTATGAAAAATTTCTGAAGTGCTTTTGGGTGTCCCAAAGTTATCTTCTTCTCCGCCTACGATTGCGAGTTTGGTGTGGGGCCAATTTTTCAGGTGAAAGCCTGACCCACCCCTTCCACCTTCCATTTCTCTTCTCTCCATCGCTACTTGCGCGCATCTGGTACCCTGTTCCGCATCATTATATAGGAAAATAAAAACCGAAAACTAACCTAGACCATTGAAACACACTAATGGCTAGGATCAAAACATCCAACTAAAATAACTAAAAACATAATAAAAAGCCTAAATAATATAGAAAATCTAACTGATAAGTGGGCTGTGCCCAAAAGAGCTGGTTGAGATGGATGGGCTGGGGCCATTGTACCATGGGTTTGTTCGGCATTAGTATTAAATTAGCTTGTCTTAACAATGAATCAAAATAGCTATGTAGCAGCCGCTATATCGGGCATAGTGGCCAAGATCGATATGCTAAATTGAATTTAGCACCGCTCTCATTCGTAACGGCCGCTACGACCATTACAAAATACTATAGGGCTGCTACAAAGTGTGACTGATAGTCACTTTTTAAATTTTTTAAAAATATATAGTAAGGCTTATTTCTTTCATGCTTCTCTCTAAACAACATTTTTATGCAACTTTTCTACCGTTCTATACTTAAAAGAACACCAAAACACATAAGATATCACTGAATTGAAGATGATGCAAACAGTTCTTCTCAATGGCTCTTCTCTAGGTAATGCACACCCCCTTTGGTAGATGTATTCTTTTCTCTACTCTCAACAAAAATCTATTGTTTGTTTTGATGAAACATAATTTGTTATTTGGTTTGAGCTTCAAACTTTTTTAAACATTACTTTGTGAATCCTTTGTTATGTACAGTTGTGCTAAATTAATTATTTGAATTATGAATTTAAAAATACGTAATAACTTAGTATAGCTACCTGGCATAAATGCATGGGAAAAATTTGATCTATACTCTTATTTTATAATTATTCAGCAATGTAGAATTTCTGTGCATTGAATGGACCGCTACATTCTCTTATCTCAGTTGTTATAGGAAAAGAGCATCAAATTTTAACATTTTACAATATTTTGGATTTTATGGATATTTTTTTTTAAATTTTTGGATAAAATTTTCAATGCACACCGCTATATTGCTACGTAGCGCTGCTACTGCTATGCAGTACTTGCTATGTAGCATTTTGGCTACTGGCCGCGACGCCCGCCGTAACCGCTATTTTGATCCTTGGTCTCAATTTTGTGTACTCTACATTGAACCAATTCACTATATCCAACTTGAGCTCTCTAATATGTTTTATGATTGATCATAAATATTGTAATTCATCACATTGCGGTTAAATATTATCTTCAAGTTGGACCAACAAATCTTCTCTACTCTCGAACCCAGATTTTGTACTACATATGTTTTGTCTTTGAGCTACTAGCTATTAGTTCATTTGATATGCATGAATTGCTTACTCCAAAGTTCTAGTTTCTCATTTGCCTGCCTTCTTGTTTGACTAATGAATACGATGTTGTTTGCAAAAACATGCGCCACTTGATCTTGGATATCTGCCTTTATTTTTATTTTTTCATAAACGAGGTGAATAAATTGGGGCTCCAAGCTAACCCTTGGTTCAAATACCCTAATGTAGGGAATAATCATGGCCTTATCTGATATGTAGGTACTTGGTTCAACTTTAGGGAATAATCTTGGTTGTATCTGATACATAGCTACTGTAAAGATTTCATGCTCCAATATTACATAAAGAGATGCTCTCTCCCATTCTGAGATGCCCAGTTTGCTCTGAAATGTCCTTCTCTTTTGTGGTTTGATAATTTGGTATGGTATCAGAGCTATATCAAAGGTTTTTCCTTTTCCTGATTTTTGAATTGCTGGTACTGCTTGTCACTTCTAAGCCTTCTTTCTTTATGAAAGTAAAGGTACAAGGTCTCCATCTATAAGAATATATTTTAAGATATTTGAAGAGGTTGGTGATTTTACTCAAATCTTCCAATTGATGAGCTTTTGGACAATTTTTCATCAAGATTGTACAGAATCTTCGAATTTCAAGATTTTCTTCTGAAATTTGGTTTCTAAGTTCACCCCTGCCTTGTGCAATTGTGTGTGGTGTCTGATCTGATTTGCCCATTTGATTAGGTTTGTGGCCCATCCAGCAGAGGGCGACAAGGTTGCCTGGGCTGTTTTGTTGCATATTGAACTGTTTGTCATTGTTTTGGTTCTGTTGATGTGTGAATAGTTTAGTATCTGGTCTAATTCAGATTTTTTGGGGCATCTGATTGGGGCAGGACTGTGCAAAGCTAGCCTAGATGATGATTGTGAGGTCAGAAATTGATTAACAGTCACAATTAAAATGTAAATTAAATTCAGATTACACCAGTTTTGTCAAATATCAATTAGGAAAAGCATTGATGACTGTAGGCCTTGTCACAATCCTCCGGTATGAACCCTTCTATTCTAAATTGAGAGTCTCAGTGGAAGGTGTCTCTTCCACTAGCTTTGGGATCAACCAACAACAATCAGATTTGTTGCCCCTCTGAAGGATTTCACAAAGGTTCTACTAAAAGTTGATTATCAACTAAGTAGGGATGTGTTAATAAACTAATGTTCAAATTCAAAAATCAATCCTGCAGTTGCAACTGCAATTAATCAAGATAATAAGAAAATAATTCAAGAGCTCAAAAGAGGCTGGTTGAATGGATCAAAACTCTATGTAATAGGGTTCATCCAAAAGGTATAGGGTTTGGCTGGGTATTGAATGGGACTTGGATGGGTTCAGCTGGGTGTTGGGATCCAAAGGGGTTTTGGGTGATAAGGATTTGGTGGGATTCGGCCAGATGGGAGAGATATGGGGTTCGGCCAACTGTGGTATGGCTGGGATGGGGTTTGGTCACATGGATTTTGTTTGGGATGAGGTTCTGTGGACCAACCTGGGCCCAAACCCGTTAAGGGGATACACCCAGCCCAAATTCCCCATACACTCTGGAATTTTAGAACTCAGACATTCCCTGTAAATTCAAAAAAAGATTCTGCTGTTTTTACTGTTTTTGCCAAAACAGTCCCTGATAGTACAATGTAAGCTTCTTACTGAAGAAAAAAAGGATAGTAAGATGTAATGCATATTTTTGACAGTTTGGCCCCAACTTCAATCAAAACTTCACCGAACCTTTTTGGGCTTTCTTACGATGATCAATTCATGCCATGTAGACCTCATCAAACTCAAATCCATGATAAAAAAGAATCCAATCTGCATCATTTAATCATTAACTGTTAAATCTATTAAGTTTTAGTGATGGAAATTTATTTTTTTTGTTCCAGTAAATTAATGTTCGTTTTGTAAGTTGGTCCTTGCATTGTCCAAATCAAATATCTTAGCTTCAGTCTTTTTCCTCCTTATTTATGGGCAATGACATCCCGTTAGCAATCAAATTATTTTTTTGGTTTGTTCACAAATGGCAATTTACTACTGTGTTTTTATTGGAATAAGTTGTGCTTAAGCTTTTGCAGACGATTGATAAAAGTGATGATGCACTTAGGAGGAAGAGAAGCAAAGCTACCATGCTGCTTCAGTTTAGAGAGTTGTATGGTAAAATGTTGTCTTTCAACGAATGTAAATGCAACTTTCAGCAAGAGTACAAAAAGCTGCAAGCTTCTCAACCTACAGTATGCATATTTAATGCTTCCTGGTTATTGATAATTGTAATTCTGATCTCATTTTACGTTCGTGGTCATTGATTTTTTTAGAGATATGATCCCCTTTAATGGAAATTTCATTTGGAAATCCCTTGCTGCTTCTGATGTAGCCATTCCTGATATAAGCGTACTAGCTTTAAATGAATCTGATTTTGTGGACCTTTTAACTTTCATACTTCTTTGAAAGCAAACATCAATTTTTTTATGGATTTTATCTTTCATTGTGGCAGATTACAAAAATCTCCTAATAGGAGATGGGAAAATTTCACTCTAATAGCAGACAGGCCCTAGCCAAATTTCACTCTAATTGGCACTAGGGTCCTAACAAAATTTCGTTGTAATAAAAGATGGGCAAAATTTCACTCTGATAACTAAGTATGGTCCTACATAAGTTTCACCCTAATAGGAAATACAATCCTAGACAAAGTTCACTATAATAGGAAATGGCCTTTAGTCAAATTCTTAAAATTTAATGTATGTTTTATATGTTTCTAAGTTCTACACACATACTAGAGAATTTTATGCAAAAAATCCCCTTAGATCTCGAGGAATGAGAAAGGCCCTCAAATTCTCATATTCATAACAAAGGGCCTCCAATCATATTTTTTTATTTTTTATTTTTATCTTGGCCTGGGGGCAGGCTCATGGGTGAACAACTGTTTTTCCCTTTGTTTCTTTTTCTACTCCTTTCTTAGTGCCAGACCAAGCAAACAAATTCTTACCCACGTTCTCCCCCTTCCATCCTCTATTTTCTCGTCACCTACATCATTCCAAATCGGGAATTTTGTGTTTGATGGTTTTGGAGTTGGCTAGAAATGCTGCTAGGGACAACAAGAAGAGTCATAGCATTCCAAGGCATATGTTGTTGGCTGTGAGGAACGATGAAGAGTTTGGAAAATTGCTGGATGGTGTGATGATTGCTCTTGGTGGGGTTCTGCCCAATATCAATGCAGTTTTGCTTCCTAAAAGGACCGAGAAGGCAAATGTCGAAGATGCCAAATCTACCAAGTCACCAAAGTTGGCATGGAATTGAGGGAATGGCAGAAGTTGGGTTTATGTGCTTGGATGTTCGCTTGGTTTTGTGTTTTGTTATGTAAATAGGGTTAAGGAATGGGTTTTGTTTGGTAGGAACTATTAATGATTTAACTATCAGTGAAGATTTAGGTTTATCTCTGTCTTTATTTTATCTTTTACTTTTGGATTTGGATTTATCTATTTGGTTTATTGATGGATGGATGGGCCGGGGCTTTAATATTTGGCTTTGGAAATCTAATGGATCTCTGCAGAGATTTTAGTAGTAGCGAGGAACTGTTTGCTTGGTCTTGGACTAAGGAGGAGGAGGAGAAGGGCGATATCGCCGTGCGCTCACGAGTGGGGATGTGTTGCTTACGCCAGAAAGGTAAAAAAAAAAAAAAAATGTGGCGGGGGGCTCTTTGCTGTTAATATGAAAATGAGGGCCTTTCTTGTTCCTACGACATCGAGGGGATTTTTCCCGTAAAATCCTCAAAATTTTATATTTTATTTGAAACGTAACTCTGAAGTGTTTCACTGAAATTCCAAATTGGCCAAAATATTTCGGTTTGGAGGCCTAACCATATTAGAGTAAAAAACAAAATTCTCAACCATGCTTCTGAGCTGCAGTAGTTAGCGGTATTGACATCTTATACTAGCACTTTGGCGCATGTTGTGGTTGAACAATTCTCTTCTTTGCAAGATAATTCTTAGTTTGTTCATTTGCTGGTAACTGAGAGAGCGCTCCATCAACACTAGGAAGAGGAGTTTGACGGAGCAGTTCTATGAATATTTTCAATTTGGACCTAGCTGCTGGTTTTTCTAACCAAGAGTGGGCCTCAAAGAAATCCAACTACAAGGTGCAGTTGAAGTAGATGTATTGAGCAGCCCGAGCACAGAAATTTCCAGAAAAACTGTTTGAAACTAGAGATGGCTTAAGAGTTAAGACCTTCCTTCCCTTCATGGCTAGAGATGAAATTTCTGGACCAACCTTGCAATAGCCATGAGGCGCTTATACCAAGTGAAACCAATGTCATGATCTTTTTGAACAAGAGAATGAGATGGGGGATCAGTGTTATCACACAACCCTACTTATATTACTTACCTTATATGAACGATATTTGCGGCTTGTCTTGATTACAATAAATATCACAAAAGATAAGGGTAATTTAGAAGAGATTACAAGTTTTCAACATGATCAACAAGATAAATTCTAAAGAGGTAGTGGTCTATGGTGTACTGTCATCCTATTTCATGTATTTAGTAGCATAGATGAACACCTACTATTGCAATCTCTTCAAAGTTACATCCATCTCTTTCCATCAATATTGGAATGGTGGAGGGGAGACTTTGGGACCTTTTTCTATCAGGACACATATTTTACTACATATATCATTAACTAGGTTTGACGTAAATTTTCTACCTCTTAGTTGCATGTAGTTTTCTTTTCTTTTCTTTTCTTTTTTTTTTTCCACAGAAAATTAGGTTATTTTTGTTTTTCTTTTCCTAAGAAAACCAGAAATCTGGAAATTAGGCGCAGGCCTGGATCTGTGATTGAAAATAGATTAGACTCCCAAGGTATCGATCGAATCGAAAGATGGTTTCCAGCACTAGAGAACACCCAAGATAAGGGAAACACCACAATCAGATAGAAAACTCAGAGATTTAATAGATAATAATCAGCATGACAACACAACTGAGGCATATCCTCTATATATATTGGATCGATCCTCTATTTTATCCATCGAGACTTTACTAATAATTAATGAATCCTAAATAAAAGAGGAAACATTAATATTCTAGTAATCCTAAATTACTGCTAACAATTTCTAATCAAATAAAGATAGAAATAGAAAGATAATCCACAGTAGCTAGCGGTCAAATTGGGCCTGTGGCTGAACCCAATGGACCGGGTTGACCTATGGGTCAGTGGTTTGGCCTAGTTTACTTTTTTGGATCTCGTCCGTACTCTATCAAAATTACATAAATATAGAGAGAGAGAGAGAGAGAGAGAGAGAGAGAGAGAGAGAGAGAGAGAGAGGCTTGCTGGTTGTCTTGGTAACCCTCATACTTTTGTTTATATTAAAAAAAATAGTATTTTCAGTGTTTACAAAACAACCTGATATTTTTCATATTTACAAAGCCCCCTGATACTCTTCATGTTTGTGTGTGTGTGTGTGGAGAGTGGCCAAGAATTGAATTTTTTTCTGAAATGAGAGAATTGAATTGTTTTATTGACATGTTTTATTTCTGAGTTGTATGACATTGTTCATTTATTTTAGGTCTGGAAGTATCAGGGCACGCAAAGCATTGCTGATAATGCCATGGAGCAATTTAATGTTTATATCCAAACGCCACGAGGGCATAAAGAAGCAAATGTTTTACTAACTGGTAGTACGACTGGATCTATTAGGTAATATTTGGAAACAACGTGCTCTTAGACATTTTTTTGATAAAATTGAATTTTGTAGTTTTCCTAATGTAATGACCCGCCCCTCGATTTACTC
Organism: Sextonia rubra; assembly: GCA_037013555.1. NCBI lineage: Eukaryota > Viridiplantae > Streptophyta > Magnoliopsida > Laurales > Lauraceae > Sextonia > Sextonia rubra. The sequence continues at coordinate 3,758,750 of JASUAD010000003.1, read as the reverse complement.
TGGATAATTACTAAGTAATAATAAACTAAAAAAAGCCATATGATGTACCTTCTAGACCCCATTTTTTGTGTACTAACATATAGTTACTAAAATGAAAACTCCTAAAGCTATACTATGAAAATAGAATGAATAATAAAATACCATAGATATGGGAAATGCTAGCACATTAGTTGGTAGCTCAGTTTGTGAGGCACCTCTCTTAGACAGAAACAAAAAGGGATCAATCACTAGTTATAGCGCTGATGGTGAGAGATTTAGGTGTGTGTGGGTTGGGTGTGTGAGTACTTGACTTCCCAAAAAAATATATAGGAAGTACTAGAGAAATCCCCCTAAATTAAAGTGTGTGGTCAAGTGGACTCATCACATAGCTTAATAGAACATATTAAATGAAGAATCGTCATCATTATCATCATCATTATCAAAGCCTTATTCCAACCATGTTGGGGTCGGCTACATGAATTCTGTTTCTCCATTCCGTTCTATTGAGTTAAATCTTTGGATAAGTGAAACTTCTTCAAATCTGAATTGATGACTTCCATCCATGTTTTCTTCGGCCTGCCCCTACCTCTTGATGGGCCATCCACCTGTATATTCAAACATTTTTTCACCAGTGCTATTACTGGCCTACGCTCAACATGCCCAAACCATCTTAAATGGGTTTCTCTAATCTTATTTCCTATTGGTGCTACCCCTAAATGCTCTCGAAAGTGCTCATTTCTAATTTTATCTTTCCTAGTTTTACCACACATCCACTTAAGCATTTTCATTTCCGCTACATCCATCTTATGAATATGCGCCTTCTTAATTGGCAAACATTCTGTTCCATATGTCATAGTTGGTCTAACTACTGTCTTGTAAAATTTGCCCTTTAATTTCGTTGGCATTTGTCTGTCACAAAGCACTCTCGAAACTAGTCTCTACTTCAGCCATCCAGCTTTTATCTTATGCTCTACATCCTCGTCAATCTCCCCATCCCTACTAATCATCGAACCTAAGGTTCTGAAAAAAATCTCTACATGGTATTTCATGGGTTTCAATTTTGACAGTGGTTTCAACACTTTGTATATGTTCACTGAAGTTGCAATCCATATATTTTGTCTTTGTACGACTTATTTTGAAGCCTCTAGATTCTAATGCCCCCGCCATCTCTCAATTTTTGTATTTACACCATCTCTTGATTCATCCACCAATACTATATCATCTACAAACAACATATACCATGATACTTCTTTTTGAATATGTACAGTTAACTCATCTATAATTAATGCAAAGAGATAGGGGCTTAAGGTTGATTCTTGATGTAAACTTATAGTCACGGGGAATCCACCTGTTTCTCTACATGTGGTTCTCACATTTGTTACTGCTTCGTACATATCCTTAAAAATTTCAATGTAACCTCTGGGGACATTCCTTTTCTTTAAAACTCACCAAATTAAATTCTTCGGTACCCTATCACAGGCTTTTTCCAAATCGATGAAGACCATATGCAGATTTTTCCTCTTTGCTCGGTATTTTTCCATTAATTGCCTAAGTGAAAAAATAGCTTCCATAGTTGATCTCCTTGGCATAAAACCAAATTGATTTTTAGAGATCTTGGTCTTTTTTCTCAGTCTTTGCTCCATTATTCTATCCCATAACTTCATAGTATGACTCATAAGTTTAATCCCTCAATAGTTGGTACAATTTTGTATATCTCCTTTATTCTTATATATAGGTACTACAATGCTTATTCTCCATTCATCCGCCATTTTCTTCGTCACAAGTATCTTATTGAATAGTTTACATAACCAACTTACCCCAACCTCTCATAAACATTTCCATACCTCTATTGGAATACCATTTGGGCTTGTTGCCTTTCCTGTCTTCATTCGCTTTAATGCTTCCTTCACTTCCACCCCTCTAATTCTACGGAGAAAAGTGTGCTATAGTGATGAAGTATCCTCATTAACTCTTGTATTGCCCAAATGTTCTTCATTTAGAAGTTTGCTGAAATATTCCTTCTACATTTCTTTAATATCGTTATCCTTCACCAAAATATTTTTCTCATTGTCCTTGATATATTTGACATGATCAAAGTCCCTACTTTTCTTTTCTCTTATTTTTGCGAGCTTAAAAATATCTTTTTCTCTTTCTCTTGTTCCCAACCTATTATAGAGGTCATTGTGTGCTTTGAACTTTGCACTACTTATTACTTTCTTAGCTTCTTTCTTTGGCTTCTTATACAGCTCAAAATTTTTCATACTCTTAGTCCCCTGCCAAACTTTGTAGCAATGCCTTTTTTGTCGAATAACTTCCTGAACCTTCACACTCCACCACCATGTTTCTTTATTAATATGTCTAGTCTTTTTTGATTCTCCAAGTACCTCCTTTGCAACATTCCTGATGCAATTAGCTATTTGATTCCACATTGCTGTAGTTTCTCCTTCAGTATTTCATTCTTCCTTCTCAATCATTTTGTCCTTAAATATATTTGCTCTTTCTCCCTTCAAATCTCTCCACCTTGTTTTAGGGTCCATTTTGTTTACTACTACTTTCTTTCTACTTCTAATGCAAATATTTAAAACGCCGAGCCTATGTTGCGTAGTCAAACTCTCTTCTGGGATAACCTTGCAATCTTGACAAGCCAATCGGTCATGTTTTCTAATTAGAAAAAAGTTTATTTGACTCCTATTACTCCCACTTTTATATGTAATTAAATGTTCATCTATCTTTTTAAAGTAAGTATTTACTACTACAAGATCAAATGTCACTGTAAAGTCCAATATAGTATTTCTGAATTCATTTTTTTCTCCAAAGCCATGCCCTCCATGCACTTTCTCATATCCTCTATTATCTCTTCTTATATGCCCGTTTAAATCCCCTTCAAGGAAAATCTTATCACTATTTGGGATTTTTCGCATTAAATCATCCATCTCCTCCCAAAATTGTCTTTTCACACTTTCCTCTAGTCTTACTTGGGGAGCATATGCATTGATGATATGAATTATGTCTTCTTCTAACACTAGTTTAATTGCTATAATTCTATCACCAAACCTCTTTACCCCCACAATTTTCTCTTTCAAATCCTTATCTACAACTATATCCACTCAATTTCTTGTATTACTCTTTCCTGCATAGAAAAGCTTATATCAATCCGTAAGTTCGTTAGCTTTATTCCCTTTTCACCTTGTCTCCTGTATACAAGCCACATTAATTCTTCTTTTTTTCAGTACCTCAACCAACTCCATGCTCTTGCCTGTCAAGGTTCCTATATTCCAAGTAGCAAGTCTAATTTTCCTATTCCTCCTTTTCTTCTCATGGACTAACTTCTTTAACCGCATTAGCCCAAAGTCATGCGGTAGCCCTTACACACTTTTTACTGCGGCCGGGCAACGCTGCAATGCGTCACTTAAAGTGGGGAACGCCCTAGCCTTATCGTGAAATATCATTTTCTCAGAATTCATGTTTGAGTTGTGACAAAGTTTTACGCTGGCTGTCACCTACCTAACGCAACCCCCCTCCTTTACTCGGGCTTGTGATCGGCAGTAAAAACTGGCGGAGTTAAAAGTACTTACCTATAATTATTTTAAATTATGTGTTAACTAATAGTGGGACCCATGGACTCCACTTGTTTCTAAATAAATGATATTAAAAGTATGTATAGTTACACAAATTGGGAAAAAATATAACATGTAATAATTAATTAACAAAATTGAGTGTAACACTCTCATGCTTCAAAATTGTGGTCATTGTTGCCATTGCGGTTGACCCTAAAAACCGTTATGACACAGCATCGCATTGTGGTGCAAATTCTTTTTACTCCAAAAAAATCTGAAAAATATAAAAAAATCCAAAATATTATAAAATTCTATAGAACAATATCGGTCCCCCTAGGTCATAACATCTTGTATTGCTGATTAACTTTTAACTGTTAAATTTATTAAATTTTAGTGTTTAATCTCTGGGCTAATCCTATATGATTCATACATCCATCAATGTGGTTCAAATCTTAAATTCATACCACTCAAAATAAATATCACCCTTGTTATGAACTCTACTATTTTTTATGCACTCAAAATAACCACCGTCAATGGGCCCAATAGGGGCCACAGATCTTATAAAAAAAAATATATATATTTAATATAGAAGTGTGGGTTCTTTAAAGTCTTGGACCCATTTGGAATTTGTAGGGTCCAATATAGGGCCCATATAGTAAAAGTCTGTTTCAATATAAATGCCATCTCTTCCTGTTGGCGGGCAGTGGGCCTCATTTTGGACCTGACACATTAAAAACTTGTCAACATTACTTTGACAACATAAAAAGAAGTGAAATATATATATATGTATAAATTATAGTATGCGATTGGGTAGAGATGGAATGGACAACATAAAAAAATATTAAACATCTCATCCTGCACACACACACACATCTGCACTCACATAGAGAGAAAAAAAAAGCTAGAATGTAAACATCAATGGTTTCTACATATGGATGATTGAATTATGGGATGAGCTACCTCTCATGGGACATCAATTTATCTTCACTCGTGATGCCACCAGATTTAACGCTTATGGGCAAGAAACCAGACTCATTCAATTCCTTATGGCACATAGACCACAATTTGATCACATCAGGGGCTTGCTGCCTCACAGATCATGACTGTGCTCTGTCTATACTGTGCTCTCACAACTTCTTGATGAAGAAATACCAAAAGTTCCCCACAAAAAAACAAGCTCTTGATACACAATGTAGTATTCTAGTTTAGTCAATAACCTAACACCTCCAGTTATGTTGATACACAAAAGGTCGCAGAGCTCCAGGCATCTGCAACTATTCCAAGAAAATTAGACATGGTTATGAGATTGCCTCATTTGTCCTAAAGCTCAAGGTATTCAACGATGCGATCATGCTCTGCAAAAAAAAAAAAAAAAAAAAAAAATCATGGCTCTCCAAATATAATCCTGTATATAGTAGGGGTGCCCCTTCATTTAATTGTGGTGCTCTTTGCTTTGGTATGACAGCTATACAAGTCTCAATTAGGACTTGTCCAAGTTAGTCATTGAATGAAACCTGAGATTTGCTCGTCAAACTGTTTTTTCCTGATTGAAGGATCTCTTGATTGTGCCACTTGGGTGAATGTTGAAACTTGAAACCCTAAGGAAACCTACCATCCCATAATTTAATTGGGTTTGTTTTACTTAAGCTTTACTTATTCTTCTATTCCTCAATTCCCATGAGAAACTAAGCTCTTAACCCCTATTAGGGCTTATGCAAGTTAGTCTTGGAATAAAATCCTGACATTGAATCCTCAAATTGGGTTCTTCCAATTGAGGATTGTGCTGCTCCACTAGGGCCATTGAGGGTGACCACTTTGAATTAGGGAAACCCAATTTATACCAGTATTAAAACAAGGTTGAATTCGTACCTAAATTTTACCAGTTTGGCTTGTTTTTTTTCCCTAAACCCCATCTCTTATTCCAACCTTATTTCTACTTCTAGAACTGGTTTTCCATAACCTCACTGCTTAGGATGCTGTTGAAAACATTTCAACTATTTTATTTTTATTTTTTTGAATAGTGAGTTTCAATCTTTTTAAATTTTAATATTTTCAAAATTCTACAAAACCTGGGTCTGCAGTGCGTTGTGCCAAAGTGGTTTTAATTGTAAAACCCTAAATTTGTCAATATTTACTGTTGCAATTTCTGATTCCCTTAGATTGAATTAGAATTATGTTCAGCTTTCCCCTTATTCAACAGGAACATTCAGCAGTTTAATCTTAAAATCGGCAAGTTTGTGGCCCAGAGCACGCAGTTACATCCTTGGAATTTGAGATGGATTCTACTTTATCCATGTTAGAGAGATATGAACAACTACCAGAAAAATATCCTTCCTGTGTTTGACTGAAACACCAGTGTAGAGAATCTAATATATAAGAACTGATACCAGCAGCTCTATTGATTATTTAATTAAAAGCTGCTGCTGATATCCATGAGTATAGAGATCAAAATGTCATATTTGAAATTGAATGATAGGAAGAAGATATGTTAAACAAAGATTAATAGAAATAACTATTTTAGGTATTTACCAGCTGTTCAACTCTTGCAGTCTTTTTGAAGTCGGAAAACTTCCGCTACAACTTCGTCGTGGGGTACAATGCTTTCCAAATCGTGTGTGGCCACGCATTGCAGACTACGAAGCAGAGTCTGTTAAAGAACCTGGGCATATTCGGAGTTCAGATGGAGCAAAGACGCATTTGCCATCCTATATATCTAATATCAAGAGGATTGGGAAACATTCACTTGATACGGTCGATCGTGGTGCATCGCTTCAGCGTGCATTGTATCCAAACTCCATTTCAAATTCCTTTATTGGATTTCTGTTATAAAGGATTTCTGTTTGTGATCGCTGCTTCTACAGTTATTCATTGTACATAATTTTTTTTAATAATTGCTTGTAAGATCCATATGTTTCTTCATTCAGTGTCAAATTCTTAAATTACATTTCTTGCATCATTGAACTTGTGGAACTTGACCCTAAATGAGCAGGGTGACCACTCTTGGATCAGGAATGATTGGTGGGTCTGTCTATATTCTGAATCTGAATGAGCCATTAGATTCCAGCCTCAGTGTTCCCCTCAACAGATCAATTCTAGATCCTTCATTGCCTTGTACAATCTGGAATGCGGATTGCAACACTAGTGGGACACAAGCAGTTCTAGGTAAATCTCTAATGCTGTTACTTACAATTTCTTGTGTTTTTGTGCTATTAAGCCATTACTTTTGGATATGATAATTGATTGTCTTCACCATTGAAACTTTTAGTGTTTGATCAGTGTTCATCCTGATCATGACTAAAGGAGAAATTACCAATTGCCGATGCATTTTCACAACAGTTATGTTGTAGAGAGATTTGTAGAGGTTGGGGAGCCAAAAAGATAAATCATACAAAATATCTGGATTGTGGAGCTCTTTTATAAATTGTGGACGCCTCCAGTTAGGAAGAATTGGTATTGGGTAAGGGATTAGGGTAGTAGGGATGTAGAATAGGCAAGTTTGGTATGGGTCCAGGATGAGCATGGACTCAATTATGTACTTGGACTGAGGTCCTATTGGACCTGGACACAACTTTGTGCCCAGCTTGAACTCATCTGTTAAACATACATTACCAAGATGCAAAAATTGTGATCAGATGCTCTCAACATGAATTCTGTTCCATATATGCATACATTTTGTTAGTCAATTATTGTACATAATAGAGAAACGATGTCATATGATGGTGCGATGAGTTGTTTCTTTTTGATGAGAGGTTCCATGTTCTCATCTCTCATTTTTAATATTTTTTCCAAGTTCAGCTCTAGCATGAGTGAAAAGTGGGACTATACACTGGGGCCCACCTTTTGAATATCCAAAACCCCTCAAAATAGATGCCTTTTTCTTTTATGAAATATGGCCATTTCCCACCATAAATTTAAAAGTTCATTTTTTAATAGAGGAAAACCTCTACCGAGCACTAGTGCTCAGGTTATCTTGAGCATTGCACTTAGTGGGCCTAGTATATAATCCATTAGAATGGACCATATAATCGGGACCCCTGTTGATAGTCACTAATCCCAAGTTTGGCACCCATCCAAATGGATTGTACTAGTGGGTGGATCGGTTGTGTGTTTGTTTGGATGGTGAAAGTTTGTTGACCATTGGTTAAGTGGTTAGGATGATGATCCAAGCCTTCGTTACTATACACAGTGCCATGGGGGTGAGATCTTTTGATCCCCTTGGTCCTATCCCCAAGTGGGCCCCTATGGACTGGTGCTCACCAAAGGGGACCCTTTTAATACATTATCAATCATTAATGAAGCTCAGTTGATGGGCCCAACTCATGTCAAAAGAAATCCTCCACGACGCATGCAACAATGTTGATTCTTTTTAACAGGTAGAAATTTTCATAGGTGGGCCCCAGTCCTAGTCCCAATATGGTTCCATGCATCTCATTTAAGCATCTTGTGGGTGAGATCGGCAGAGGATATCCAAGGGGGGATTGAAAGTCCCTCTCTCTCTCTCCCTCTCTCTGTGTTTATCTCTTTTACTTAAAGGAATGAAGCAGTATAGATGGCGAGAGTCATGAGCCCAGGTCCCCTTTGTGTCTCAGAAAATTCCTGAATTAAAGAGCAAAAGCTTAAAGTGGGGGCCCAACTATTGAAATCCAAGAAGCTCAACATAAACACCCTCACCGTGTATGGGATCTCCTTAAATTTACTCTAGTGGAACTTAGGCCCTCCATATGATTGATCATTATGATGAATAATGCGCAGTAAAATGAGAACAAACTAAAGTAAATGATATAAAATGAACTTGACTGGTTCCTTGATTGAGCGGTCATCATTGTCTCAGCCTCATCTAGGGTTGTAATTCATCATACTCTTTTAAGGTTAGGATCATTGAGATTCCATTAGATACCAACAATTATTTTCAATGGTCAAGGGCGCAAACTTTATGCTCATGCATATGCCTGTGGCCCATTAATCTTAAGGAACACAAGTAAGATGAGCATAGACATGCAGAATGGGAAAGTTGTATGTTGGTAATGTCCCCGAGGATGAATTCCATGTAACTGGTGTTATTTAAGGACTGTAGCTTTTTCCACTGCTAAAAGAGTCTGGGATATACTCCATGAGCTTTACTTGGAGATAAGCAATATGACTCATATTTATTAGTGGAGCCGAATGTTTCACCAAGTTGAGTGTACACTAGCAAGAGCTTAAGAAGCTTGTGTCCAAACATCTGAATTGTAACTGAACATTTGCCTTCACTACTAATAAATTATCCGCCTTTTTGTTACCATTTATTCTTAGATGTTCCTTCAATGTGAGCAGTTAATTGGACTTTTCAACCTTCTATGTATACCTTTATCTTATCCCTTTTCCCCCTTCTTCTCATAGGAACTAACCAAGGAGCTGCTTTGATAAATTTAGAAAGCGGAGAGCTATCCTGGGTTTGCCGCTGTGGAAGTGATGTCTTTTCACAACAATTTGATCATTCGGTAATTTTGGATATTACCACAACATTTCTTTAGATGCATTTATCTTGTCATGCAAGTCTGTTCTCATCTTATTTATTTATTCATTTTTTTCCTGTCTTTTGTAACATAGATGCTTGTTCACTCTTTGTATTCTATTAATGAGGAGCAAATGTGCTTGGGAGTAATTTCTTTATTTCAAACACTGTTTATATGTACATCTTGAGGACTTGAGAATCAAGATGGTCTTAACCTCCTACTAACATAATTATCCACTCTGAGAGAAAATGAATTGTTCTTCATGTCTATTGATGGCACAACAAATCGGTTGATGTTTTTAATTGGTAATTGTTTTTTCTTTCATTTGGGCAGGCTGGTTACTGTTTAACATTTTGTCGTCAGTCACCTTCATGGTTAAGTGTTTATTCATAATCACCATCATGGTTAAATGTTTATAGTATAAAATAAATTACAAACACTGGCATCATTTCTGTATGGTTGTTTTGTAGAGAAAGCTATTTTTTTTCTTCATGTTCCCTCTGAAGTATTTCTTGGAGTTTTCCATTTTGCAGAAGTCATCATCGTCATCAAAGCCTTATCTAGTCTATTTTTGGGTGGCTATGTGAGTTCTAAGTCTAAACACATCCCTTCTTATGGCTAAGTTCCTTGTCACTCCACTACCTAACATGTTTCTAGCAACCACTTCCAGGTCTTTATTGGCCTCCCTCTACCCAGCAACTTGTGTAGGAAACACTTCCGTTCTTTCACAGATGGAATTTGTGTTTTAAATGTGAAAACATGTAGAATGGAGGACATTTTACCTCCATAATGGTTTCTCTTTGCAAAAGCAGTGGGAATCTAGGGCCAAGAAACTCTTTTTCTTTCTTCTAAACAGAGCCTTACATGTTTAGAAGGGCAATTCGAGAAAGATAGACTCATTTGAAATATTTGGTTACCTCAGGATTTTCTTGTATCTATGTGGGACAGAAGTTTATGTTGTTCATGTAATTTTTGGTTGGAAATTTTAGCATTTATTGTTTATTCCATGTAATGGTATAAGGCCTCCATGGATTAGCAATTCACTTCAATTCGGTCTTATATTTAATTTTCATGAACTGTCTAGAAATTCTGAAGTGATTTTTTTTTTGTTAATTGCATTTTGTTTGTGTTTCTGCTATCATCCCTGCATTTTTTTAATCATTTGCACTTGTCATTCTAATAGGAATCTGTTATGTACTTGTTATTTCGATAGAGGCATAGTTTTGAAACAGAGCATCTGATAGTGGCTCGTCAGAAATGTGAATTGTTGTGGTTGAAGATTCTTCTAAAAGAATTAGGGCTTATAGTGGGCCTTGACATGGCAACTATACTGCGGCACAATATGTTGCTTACAATTTGCTATATCATGATTGTACAAAGCATGTTCAGGTAGATGGTCATTTTATTAAAGAAAAGTTGACAAAGGAAAAAAATGAAGAAAACATTGACATAAATAAACATGGGAAAGGATATGGGCCCAGATGGCATTCCGATAGAGGCTTGGAAATGCTGAAGAGACATCGGATGGATTTGTTTGACTAGGCTCTTCAATGAGATTTGAGGACAAAAAAATGCATGATGAATGGAGGAGAAGTGTTGTACTATACAAGAAGGAGGCAGATATACAAAGTTGCGCTAACTGTTGTTAGAGTAAACTTGAGTCACACTATGAAACCATGGGCGAGACTAGAGTAATGGTGCAAAGACTTAGATGAGATCAAGATATCTGAAAATTAGCTTGGTTTATACCAAGGAGGTCAACTATGGAGGCTATCTTCTTAGGCAATTTCTGGAAAAATACCAAGAGGAGGAAAAATCTTCATATGATATTTCATCGATTTAGAGAAAGCTTATGATAAGGTACTTAGAGATTTGATTGGTGGGTTTTAAATGAAAGGTGCATCCCCAAGGTTATATCGACATCATTGAAGGCATATATGAGTGAGTGATAACAAGTGTGAGACCTACTTGTGGAGTGGCATGAGTTTCTAGTGACCTAGGTTTGCATTAGGGGTCGGCTTTAAGCCCTTATCTCTTTACATTGATTATGAACAAGTTAATTGCTCATGTTCAAGGGGTACTTGCGGTCTTGGTGTTTATTGGTTGTAGATGATGTTGTATTGTAAATGAATCGAGTGATGTTGTGGATGCAAAACTTAAGAGATGGCAGGAGGCTTTTGAATCCAAAGGCTTTAAAATGGGTCATACAAATTCATAATATATGGATTCAAACTTTACTAGCGTGTGTGTAGTGGGATGAACTCATGTGAGAATTGAAGCTTAAGAGATACCACGAAGAGATTCATTGGTAGCTTACATAGATTAGAGTGGATGATTGAAGTGGGGACTTGCTTCTGAAGTGCCCTATGATCGATGCATACAAACAATATTGAAGGAAAAATTCTAAAGGACATCGATTAGACCATCTATGACTAATGGAGTAGAATGGTGGCCAATTAAGAAGCAATATTTAAAAAAATAAGTATAACAGGCATGAGAATGTTTAGATGGATGTATAATAAAACTGGGAAAGATAGAATCAGAATTGAATGTTTTTAGGAGCATTTAAGAGTAGCATTGATGTGAGATAAGATAAGAGAAACTCGTTTGAAATGGTTTGGACATGTTCAACGAAGGCCAGCACAATACCTTTAAGGAATAGTTTTTCTATATAGGTTGATGGTCCACCAAGGAGAAGGGGTAGGTTGAGAAGGACATTGATAGAAGTTGGACGGATAGATCTAAGAAGTACATGAAGAAAGTTAATTCATGAAGCCAACCTGAATATAGTTGGGACAAAGGCTTTAATGATGATGATGGTGGTGATGTTGTCTTGATGATCAAAGTCTGGACACACATCATCCATCCATAGGTTAAGCTGATCTGCAGCTCTACGCCTTTGTCGCTGGTAGATCTTGAAGAGATTGGAGTTGATGTCCCCATCAATCTTGCCCCCGTCACTATAGCAGTTGACAGTTTCTTTTGTCTATCTATGCATCCAAGCTTTTATGTCTACTTATCATTATTATTTTTTCCATTGAGATTTGAGTCCCAATGGAATTCTCTCCTTGATTTAAATTCCGTGTCTCTTGCCAATCATAAGAAGTATCTCCAAGAAGATAAAAATACCAACAAATATTTGCACTTAATAGATTCTTTCTTTGCACTTGTTAAAACACTTTGAATAAGGTACCCAACAATAATTGTTGTACCAACCATTGGAACCTCTATACACCGAAAAATGTGTACTCCCAACTCTTGGATGCTATATTAGCATGGGGTATGCTGACATTAGTCCCAGGGTGTCTGTTTGCTTCCATATAACCTTGAAGGGGGGTGTCTTTTCTCCCCTTGAGGTCTCTTACTTTCTGGAGAGGGTTTGATACCAAGTTGTTAATTCTAATATGAATGAAATGAGGGGAAAAGATACAAGAAAGGAAAAGATGAACTACGAAAGAGGAAGGAAGAGAATAAGTGAAGAAATGATAAAACATGTATCTGGCTGTCCAAGTAAAGGTTGGGAAACTAGATCAATATACAACTATATTATTTTTTTAAAAGTTTTTTAATTAAGAACAAAACATGTGGTTTCTCGAAAGTACAGATCAGTCCCTACAGTGTGAAGACCCAGAACCTGGGGCTCTTCCGATTCTGCATCGGGACTTAGAAAAGTATCATCACACAATTCGTAAATTAAATCAATAACATTCCAATAAGAATCCAGGCAATTCTGTTAAATAAATTTCCATATAATTTAAAGATCTGAATTTCAATTATTAACTAAACAATGTTAGCCATAAAATGGAACAGCTATACTGTCCTAAATTCAGTGGAATAAACTAAACTAACTATTAAATTTAGTTCTTTTCTTTAGCTAGGTGACTCCATCGCTCAGGTGTGCATGCCAAAGCCTATCTCATAGTCATCACGATATTCCCTAGTCTTAGTTCTGGTTACCAGGAAGGGGCAATCCAGCATTAAGTGGAAACTGAGTGATAAGCATTCAAGTCTATTTGCACAATAATTAGCACAATAATTTAAGAACACGAGACAACTTTTAAAATAAACTATGCTACATAAACAATGTATCATTCCACAATAAAAGATGGTAGCACGGACCCACGGTCATTATCATCCACCCCCAACCATAACCTCCACTCCCAACCATCTAACTACAGAGTAGCACCAGCCAGCACGGGATCATGCACCACAGGTACAGATCATACATGGGTACCTCAAAATTCATATGTGCACGGCAGCCATTGGTCAACAACAACTGGCAGTACCAAAGGATTAAGTGCTCCAGCTGACGACAGTCAGACAATCCATAAACACGCATGGCATAAAGGCCTGACAACTATCTATGACTGACAAGAAGTCAGACTTTACATAAAAACACGGACTGTTTGTATGGAAGGTGTCATCTCCATACAGTGGTAGTGGTCTAGAGGTGTCCCCGGGTGATTCCAAACTATCTCCAAGTCCTTGGATATTGCACAACTTCCCACATTCTTCTAATAATACTGCAAAATTTAGATCGGATTTCTTATTCAATTCCAACTTCTATGACTGAGTTGGTTCTACAACTATCCCCATGCACGATCCTGGATTTATTCCTGCCCCTGTCCAATTTGGACTGGTATCCGAGGATCATGAGAATGATTATATAACCATGCTTCTATGAGTGTAAGAACCACACTCAATTAAACATGCATAAATGGGAAATCACATATTCAGGTACATGGGATTACATGGTGGCTTGTCTCTTTGCCTGAACTCCCAATTTACATTGATAGTTAACATGTGTACAGTAACACAAATAGTATCCACACAGTCATGCCTCAAACCATAGTTATTCACATAATAATGTATCTACAGGAGAATAAAAAGAGGATATTTGAATAATCGATAATCTTGATTTCAGATTTAAACTGCCTCTACAACCCAAATTGCATATCATTAAAACACCAAAAACAATCACTAAATAAGGGTTTACACCTATTCTACCATAAATTTCTAATTGTATATAATATATAACGAAGGCCACATGTCATGTACAAGGTACTTGGAATCTGTCAGTTACAATCATCTTCACATAATATTATATGAATTGACTTGGCATGTGTGAAATCATCAATTATATGCACCAGGTAGCGTATCAAGAGATCAGAACTCATATCCAGGTTCGACTACTAACCAAAACTCCAATCTAGGGATTAAACTATCAATCATCTCCATGTTTGACAGCAACCCAATCCCTAAATCTTGAATTCGTTTCTCAATAAAACCCCTTACTTCGAGTTCGGTCAAACAACAAATCACTTGTTGTAGATTCAGCTTTATTACTTCAGTCATAATTCCCATCAGATTAATCTAATAACACAATCATCACAAGGTATTTACAATGAATAAAACACGTAATCACCGAAAGGTAGATTCATCCTGAATTGATCAAGACCAGCCCTCTACAGAGGCCCCTCTATGGCTAGGATCTCCAAGTCATGATTCCTTAATCTTAACCCTTCAACATTTAGCCCTTTTTGTTATGATCATTACCGACAATCAAAGTGTTTGTTTCCATGTGAATCCACTATGACCCATGCCCCACATGGGGTATGGCAATGTCCAAACTCCATAGATGAAATTCAGCAGTTTGGGGAAATGCCCATCCAAGGTGAAATTAATACACTATTCTAATATATGTTCTCCTCACATGACCAAACCTAAACAGATTAGGGCTTCAAATTTTAGAGAAAACATTATGGTTTACAAGTAGAATTTGAATGCTACTCACCTTGCATACACTACGGTTGCCTTATTGATCTGAGGAAGGGAATATTTCATTCACAAGGTTAAATCCTTGCTGGTCCTTGCTTCTCTTCTTGACTGGGGTTTTAGGATTTTCTAGTCGGTAGGAAAGCCAGAGGAGAGAGGAAGGGCATGGAATATGCGAGTAAGGCTCCTGATGGGGGTTTTCTTGTTTAAAATAGCTGGAACAATGAAATTATCATAGGAAAGGTTTGTGATTTCCATGTCCCCCTAGGAGACTTGCGCATGACTCCATTCCAATTGGGGCTTGTGCAAGTTCTATTTCTCTCCATGCTGACCCTCGTTTCTTATTATAACATGGGTTCTACTTACTCCAAAGGCTACTCATATGACTCCTTACTCATGGCCCTACCACCTTCTAAAAGAACCACACTTCAAACTTAATACTAAAGGGGTCCCATCACTTAAATAACAGACCCAACAATTTAATTGAGAAAAGTCCCACCAAAACGTTTAACTAAATTTTTTTTCCACTAAGAGGTATTCCAAAAAATCAAATTAAAAGCCTATTATTAGAAAGACAATTACACACAACCCATGTATACCAATATCACCAATAAAATTTTTTCACAAAAGAAATCATTGGTCCCACCTGATTATATATAAAAATATATCATAAATCCAAGATTATTAAAGGAATTAAATATATAAAATATTAGAAAATCATTTAGCCCCTAAATAGCATCAGGGATTTTACATGCAGCTATCCAAAAATGCAGAAAAGTCCTATTTGGTGTTCAACAATGCCTTTGGTAGAAAATACTAGTCTCACTTAATAGAAGTCAATTGTAAATTTATCGCAATTGAGAATATGCTCAATACTCCAAAAGTATCCAATTACTGCATCGATTGATTTTAGAGCCTCTGCATGCTTTTGAATGGCATGTGTTGCTTCATTTATTTGCACTGGTGGAGCATCTGTTTTCTTGTTTTGCATTTTTAAAACTTTTAGATGCTCTTCAATAATCAACAAACAGCCTCATATCTATTTTGTGTCATATTTTAATTGTACTTGAAAATCTTTTGAGTGCATTTGTATGTTTGACATGCACATAAGACTTGATCTAGTGAATTGCTAGTTAGTTGTTATGACATAGGTGACTGCATTATTATGCATAACACTTTTTTTTACAGGGAAATATCGTTTTGTGTGGCTTTAGGAATGGAGCAATAGCAGTGGTTGATGTTCGCCAAAGACAAGGATCTCGTGCACTTTCTACAGGGCTTCCCAGGCATAAAATATCCTACTTTTCCAATAGAATTCATGAACCACAACGTTGGCATGGTCAGAGTATCAGCAAACGATATTTTGAGGTATTAGATGTGTGTGCATGCTTTTTTGTGTGTGTGTGTGTGTGTGTCTGTTAGGGAGAGCCTGCTTGTAGTCCAATTTAAGAGAAAATCTAGGAATGTCATTTGAGATGGTATGGGCAGATGTGTGTGTGTGTGTGTGTTAGGGAGAGCCTGCTTGTAGTCCAATTTAAGAGAAAATCTAGGAATGTCATTTGACATGGTTTGGGCACATGTGTATTAGATGTGTGTGCATGCTTTTTTGTGTGTGTGTGTGTGTCTGTTAGGGAGAGCCTGCTTGTAGTCCAATTTAAGAGAAAATCTAGGAATGTCATTTGAGATGGTTTGGGCAGATGTGTGTGTGTGTGTGTGTGTGTGTTAGGGAGAGCCTGCTTGTAGTCCAATTTAAGAGAAAATCTAGGAATGTCATTTGAGATGGTTTGGGCACATGTGCATTAGATCATTGGGCCTTTTGAAAGATCTACTAAAGAGTTGCAAATTCAAAGAACAATGAAAACCTAGAGTGAAATTATGAGGAAAAACATGATGGATATGTAGTTACTTTGAACATCTTAACTCCATAAGCTAATACCTGATAAATGGGACATAGTAATGGAAAGCCCTAAGGACAATTGCTATACTGAAACCTTGATTGTGAGTGATAAGCAGAACTCTAATTATTATTGAATTGCATATTTCAGTGTCTGGTCCATTTGAAAATAGGCAACATGTTCAAGATTTCTTTCAAAATGCACTTATCTGAACTAGTAACTAATGAGGAGCCTATAATCAGAAGATATCTTTGCTTGGAAATCTTGTTTACGAGTATTTTACATGGGCTCATAAAAGTTCTTGCTTGCTTTATTTGATTGTTTAATTCTAGTTCTTATTGAGAACTTATTCTTGGAACTACTCAAACAAGGTTCTTTCTGAATGAATGTACCTACAGCTTAAAGGAAATATGGACCCATCCAATGTTGTTTGCATGTCATCTTCTGTTTCCAGGTATTCACATGCAGCTTCTAATATATCTTGCCATGGTGCTGTTTCTAATGCTTTGTTTAGTATTACAATAATATGTCAATGATTACTCGGCAGTTTGGCGCGGCTTCAATCTGATGAGCATTACTTCTTAGCAAGCTCCATGGATGGATATGTGAGTTCCCTTTGGCACTAGTTTCATTGGTTATTTGGAATGGGAATCAAACCAATTTATGCGTGTTGGTCCTTAATTGTGTTTCCATCATATGTATAATGAGTGCATAGTGGACCAGTAGGTGGGCTCCACTGGGGGTTGTTCTAAAACAACCCCTCTGAAAGGGGCGTTTCTGCCCCATTTCTAAAATTCAATAAAAAAAACAACTGTGCAATACTCCATTGTCCTTAATTTTTATGAACGATAGTCAAAACATTTAAAGGCTCTCTCTCTCTCTCTCTCTCTCAAACTCCTATTTTCTCTTTTTCAAATCCCTCTTTTCTCTCTCTTTATACAATTTTCAATACTTAATCTAGTCCTTATTTTTGTTCTTTCCCTCTCTCATTAACTCATCAACTCCCACTCTAAATGCTCTTGTTCTTTTATTGGTCATTTGAAAAGGCCCCAGGCGCCCCCCCCCCCCCCCCCCCCCCCCCCCCCCCCCCCCTTTTAAAAAAAAACCCAAAAAAAAAAAAAGAAAAACAAAACAAAACCACAATGTATGGTCACAATTCCAAATTTGACACTCATCCAAGTTTTCCTCACCATTGGATCGAAACCATAATAAAATGTTGCCTCTATACTATTAAATTTTGGTCCATGGATAAAAAGGGTTAGGATACCACATAGAGATTCTTTTCGATACCTAGGCTCGATGATTAGTAAGGATGGGAAGATTGACGAAGATGTGGAGCATAGGATAAAATCCGGATGGCTGAAGTGGAGACTAGCTTCGGGAGTGCTTTGTGACAGACGAATGCCAACGAAATTGAATGGCAGATTTTACAGGACAGTAGTTAGACCAGCTATGACATATGGAGCAGAATGTTGGCCAATTAAGAAGACGCATATTCATAAGATGGATGTAGCGGAAATGAAAATGCTTAGGTGGATGTGTGGTAAAATTAAGAAAGATAAAATTAGAAATGAGCACTTTCGAGAACATTTAGGGGTAGCACCAATAGGGGATAAGATAGGAGAAACCCATTTAAGATGGTTTGGGCATGTTGAGCGTAGGCTAGTAATGGCACCGTTGAGAAAAAGTTTGGCTATACAGGTGGAAGGCCCGTTAAGAGGTAGGGGTAGGCTGAAGAAAACATGGATGGAAGTCATTAATTCAGATTTGAAGAAGTTTTACTTATCGAAAGATTTTGCTCAAAATAGAACGGAATGGAGAAACAG
The DNA here is from genome assembly GCA_037013555.1 of Sextonia rubra. Taxonomy (NCBI): domain Eukaryota; kingdom Viridiplantae; phylum Streptophyta; class Magnoliopsida; order Laurales; family Lauraceae; genus Sextonia; species Sextonia rubra. Next base: position 3,740,223 of record JASUAD010000003.1, on the reverse strand, counting down.
AATTCATGTAGCCGACCCCAATATGGTTGGGATAAGGCTTTGATGATGATAATGGATAAAAAGGGTTAGGAGTTAGGATGATCTTGTTGGCCCAAGATTTTGCATATAGGTAGGCTTTATATGGATCTTTCCATCCAAAAAAACACCCTAGTGCTCATATGATCACCCATCCCAAATGAACCACACAAGGGACACAAACCACCCCCCACCTCCTCTTTCCCCGCAGACTGTACTGTTGGAAGACTTGCAGGCTGTTGATGAAAGGGTTAGTTAGGCTGATCGGGAGGGCCCCAACTAGATCTTTCCACCTCTATCCTTGGGTGGGGCCCCACAACAAGGTGCACATAAAGAACTCCTATGCACACTGTGTGTATGTGTATTTGGGGTGCGTGCGCATTTGAAGGTGCATTCATGTAATCTTGTTTCATTACCCCATTTGTATATTATAGGTCAAGCTTTACGACTGCCGCCTACTCCAAAGAGGAGCTGTACAATCTTATGAGGGGCATGTGAATACCCACAGCCATATACAACTTGGGGTTGATCCATCTGAATCACTTGTTATGTCTGGTGAGTCCTTTACAATGCAGGCTCTGATTTCTAGTAGCTTTGAAGCAGTTGACTTGAAATACCATATCCTTGTACACTAGGTGGAGAGGATGGCTATGCACGTATCTGGAGCATTAAGACTGGTGAGCTACTGTTTGGAACCAGGATATCAGATTCTGTCGTCTCGGCAGTGTGCTGGCCACAAGATGGAAGTATTTCCCTATTGCCTCACGTCACTTTTGCAGACTTTTTCTTTTATGTTCTGTTACAAAATTAAAACCACATTGCATGCTTCTAAACATCTGCAGTGTTACAAGATTCGCTAGAGGGAAGTAAAAAATATGACAGTATATACAAGCAGTGTCATAGTTGGGGGGCTTGGCTTGGATCACGGGAAGGTATATTTTATATGCATGGGTCATGATTGATTGAAATCAACCAATAAGTGCTGGCACCAGGGGATGGCTGTCTCTTCCTGGAAACGATCATTTTACACCTTGATCCATGCTCTACTTTAGCTGTTATTTGAAACAAACACTTCTTGTTTCGAGCATCTTTGGCATGAACCCTGACCTCTGAGGAGTGCTTCTAATCATGCTATCATAGAGAAAAGGGTGGTTGGAGAGATCTTGGGGCACTTATTATCATCATCATCATCATCATCAAAGCTGTCTCCACTATGCTGGGGTCACCTACATGAAGAATTCATGTTTGAGCTTATCGGATGCAATCCTCTATCTGTGCTAAGGGCACTTGTGTACAAATATTTTTTTCACTTGTCAAAGGAGTGGTTCTCGTTCTCCGGGAACTTGCATTGTAACTCTGTGCCAGTGCATAGGTTTACTATTTATTTGCATGCCTAGTATCATTTTTCTTTTTGTTCTCTCTCTCCTTTTTTTTACTTTTTGGTTGTTGTTGATAATCCGCATATTCTTCTCTTTCCAAAACTGAGGCCGGTACCCCTGCATCATTTATTATACAGCAACAGGGAACCGGTTGAGCTGCTTAGGTTGTTGCACTTTTGTGGAGTACCATGCAAAGAGTAGTTAAATTTCATAGTTGGAAATGGCTTTCATGGTTATCTGGAGCTGACCTGTAAAGCAGTCCTGAAAAACGAGTTTCCCGCCGGCACTTCCTTTTGGGTTTTTATTTTTTTATTTTTTCTTGCTATGCTGGGACAGTCCTGAAAAACGAGTTTCCCACCGGCACTTCCTTTTGGGTTTTTATTTTTTTATTTTTTTCTACTATGCTGGGACACTGGTTAAGTTTGTGTGATACTTGAACTTAAGGGTATGTTTGGAAGAGAGGTATATTTGAGAGAGGGGTAGAGTAAAATAAGGTAAAGCAAACTCAAAATCAAGAAAGAATAATATATAATTGGGTTATAATGACTTTTTATTCTTAGTTGTTTGATATGAAAATTTTTTGACTTTTTGTAGAAAAAGTATAGGTTGTTTTTAGTTTAGTGATGATTTTTTGACTTTTTTTTTAAAAAGATGAGAAAAATTTGAGTTTAAAAAAAAGAAAAAAATTGAATTTTTAAAATTGGGAAAGACTATTATGCTTATGTCTCTCAGGTATTTTTACTTTTAGAAAAGTATTGATGTACAAAAGTATAAAATTATTATATATTATAATACTTTTACTTCTATAAAAGAAATTATCTTTCACTGCAAGGTGAGTGGTGGATGTATATTACCTTTAAAATCTAATTTTACTATTTGTCAAACACGCTGAGGAGAGGACCAGAGCGCATGTGGGTACGTAGGCTCGAGGGCTCGATGTGAGTACTCAGGCTTTCTTTGGGGCTGTTTTTTTTCCTCTTTTTTTTTTGCCCTTCCAAATCTCTTATATGTTATTTATTATACCCGACAGGAAGGGGGATCATGGTTCCACATAGAAAGCAGTCTTTTGCCGACACTGTCCTTTTTTAAAGTCAATGCACGAATCACTCCCCTTCACGCGTATATCTATCTTTCTCACCCCCTTACTCTTTTTTTGGGTTTTGTGTTCCCTCGACACGCGTACGAGATCCAGGCCAATCAGATTTTGAGGTGGGTCTGACAAAAGCATCATCACTGCCATTGACGGTGGGATAAGGTGTGGACGGCCCCCGGTTCAAAACATCACTGCCATCAATCGTGTTAAGAGTCACAAATGTGGTGTCTGCGAGATCCCCCTTTAAAGCCCATTCTGCTAAATCTCAACCATTGGATCAAATTCTTCGTAGAGAGAGTTCAAATCATTGGATCTAATCGTTTAACTAGGAACAGGAATGTGCCAAGTATCACATTCACTGGGTGATGTTACCATTGAATTAATTGATGCAAAAATCACAGCTGCACTGGTTTCGTCCAATCCAAAGATCACTCCAAGAAGATTAACAATAACATATATTTTGAATATTTTAGTGGGATTATTGTAGAGAGAGAAAAAGAACTCTCCACTATCCCAAGGAGGACGGCAGATGTTACATATACCAATCAAAAGGCAACAACGAGAAGCCCATAACAACCCAACCCATTCATAAAAGGAAAGAGAGAGAGAGAGAGAGAGAGGTGGATATCCAGATCTAAGAAGAGAGAGAGAGAGAGAGAGAGAGAGAGAGAGAGAGAGAGAGATGGGTAAGAAAGCTGTTCTGGTGGGATGCAACTACCAGGGAACCAAGGCAGAGCTGAAAGGCTGCATCAACGACGTGAGGAGGATGCACCAGTGCCTCATCGACCGCTACGATTTCTCCCCGGATGACATCACCGTCCTCATCGATACCGATGAATCCTCCACCCAACCCACAGGCGCCAACGTCCGCCGCGCCCTCTCCAGTCTCGTCGGATCCGCCAGCTCCGGCGACATCCTCTTCTTCCACTACAGCGGCCATGGCACCCGGCTCCCCGCCGAGACCGGAGAGCACGACGACACCGGCTACGACGAGTGCATCGTACCCTGCGACATGAATCTCATCACAGGTAACAATCCCTAATTCCCCCTCCACCTCATTTGTTTCCTTCTTGTCTATAACTTCAATTCCGCTCGAATTATTCTATTTTTGATCACTTCCTTCAAATGAATTATAAGTTGAGAAGTTTGAGGAAAGGGTGATTTATCGATGTATGGGCAGATGATGACATCAGGGAGTTGGTGGACAAGGTACCACCGGGATGCCGCTTCACAATTGTGTCAGACTCCTGCCACAGCGGCGGGCTCATCGACGAGGCGAAGGAGCAGATAGGAGAGAGCACCAGGCAAGAAGATCAGGATTCAGATTCGGGCGGATTTGGATTCAAAAGCTTTTTGAAGCAGACTGTTCAAGGCGCATTGGAGTCCCGAGGAATTCACATGCCCTTAGGTTATCACCACGGCCATAGGCGTCACGGTCATAGGCGCGGAGAGGAGGAGGAGGAGGAGGAGGAGGAGGAGGAGGAGGAGGAGGCTGATCGTGGATATGACAGCGGGGACACGCGTGTGAAGAACCGGTCGCTCCCTCTATCCACATTGATAGAGATCTTGAAGCAGAAGACGGGCAAGGACGATATCGATGTGGGCAAGCTGAGGCTGACTCTGTTTGACCTTTTCGGGGAGGATTCGAGCCCTAAGGTGAAGAAATTCATGAATGTTCTCATGAATAAGTTTCAAGGAGGCGGAGGCGGAGGCGGAGGCGGAGACGGAGACGGCGGCAGCAGCGGTAGCTTGATGGGCATGGTTGGGAGTTTGGCAAATGACTTCCTCAAACATAAGCTGGAGGAGAATGATGAGGGGTATGTGAGACCTGCTCTGGAAACTAAGGTGAATAGCAAATCTGAAGCATATGCGGGATCTTGTAAAAGGTCGCTTCCGGACATGGGAATTCTCGTCAGTGGCTGCCAGACCGACCAAACTTCTGCAGACGCCACTCCTGGTGGTAATGCCAGCAAGTCCTATGGTGCTCTGAGCAATGCAATACAGACCATCCTCGCTGAGAACCGCGGTCCTATAACAAACCGGGAGCTCGTGCACCAGGCTCGGGAGATGTTGGAAAACCAGGGATTCACGCAGCGTCCTGGCCTCTACTGCAGCGACGAACATTGTCATGCTCCTTTCATTTGCTGAGGAGGTGTAGAGGAGCGAATGCTGTTGTGACTGCATCTATGATGTGTGTGGCTGTTTGGTGAGAGTCTGTGTTTGTGTTGGTTTGCGTTGTGTTTGTTAGAACAATAAATTTGCTTATAGATATTGCTATAGTATTTCTTTTCAATAAGTGAATGAATGCTGATGCTTTGGACACAACTGCTGGTGTTGTTGTTTTTTCTTTTTTTTTTTTAAGCCTCATGGGTTTCATTCATTACATTCATACATATGAGTTATTGGGCACATAAACTGTGAAAATGAAAAAGAAATAAAAATAATCTTGGAGGATGTGGTTTACATTAATGATTCAACTTCTTTGGTTAAGTTTACACAGATAAGCAATCTCTTGTATTTGTGGCAGTGTTATCTTGATGGAGGTGGAAGGCTATGCTGCAAAATTCTATGGCAATCAATGAAAATTCAAAAGCAAAATGCTTTGGTCTCTCTTGCTTATCATTCTCTTGTGTCCATTGTAAATGTTCCACATTTAAAATACAGATGTACAATAAGTATGGTTTCAAGAACCTCTCTCATTCTTATCTCAATAACTAGTAAAAATTTATTGAATAAAAGGAGGAAGATACAAAGACCAAACAGAAGGCAAAGCAAAGAAAAGAAATACAGAGGTATATAAGAGCTCTATTCCCATCACAACAAGACCAGAAAAAACATCGAACCATAAGAGCTAAATAGAGGAAGAGCCACTAGATTTTGGGCCAAACGATCCTTAGCCAGCCAATCAGCCTTCTCATCTTTACCAAAATAAAATAATATAAAAACCCAGCCTCTTTATTTGCAACCCATAGAGTGTGATAGAAAACCACCTGCATTGAGGAAGACAGTGATTTGATTTCATTGAAACAGTATTGGAACTCACAAAAACTTCTGTCCGAATTAGATATTCAATAGCATTCAACGGTTCTCTTACAAAAATTAGGAGCTCTTGGAAAGAAGACGAATACAGCTTCAAAGCTTTTAGGATGGCCAAAATCTGTGCTTCATTCAAATCCTTAACTCCAATAGATTAAAAAGATAAAGCAAAGTTTTGCTTTAATGATTACAAAGAACGCCCACCTATGCTGGCCTGACTTGGGCTTTCCTTTAGCTGCCCCAATCATCAATCTGTTGAACCCACTTTCAAAATACAGATCCCAAATGAGTTTGAATTCCATGAAAATATATTAATACATCTCTCAGAATAGTTGTGTTATTGGAAGGATAGGAATGCATGTCAAGCCACCCAAGTTCCATATTGTGCCCTGTTCGGCTGAATACTAGATTCAAAAGAAAAAAGAATTAAGAGGCCATAACTGAGATTTAAATAAATGTACTGATTTTTTCTTAACCCCGAAATAAAAGGCATGTGATTATTATACTTTAAATTAAAGGTTTCAGGATGTCAATAAATATTACAGTAGCAGTTAAAGTAATGGGGCCTTATACTCTTTGGTAATTGGGATTAGGGATTTACACTAACTTGCGTTTTATTTTTTAAGAGATAGCTATGAGCTTTGTTGAAGTGTCAGAGCTGTATGAAAGTGGAAGCCTCGAAGGTCTATCAGACAGACAGGCCATCAAGAGAAAGGAAAAGAAGTTATAAATTAAGAGAGTTTCTAACAATAATTTGTGATGCTCATGATTTTACCTAAGATTCTGCCTCTCCATTCCAATCTCTTGGAGTATGCACTAATAAAAACAATTCACTGGGGAGTAAATAATTCTTTTGTCTTCTTCCTTTTTTTTTTTTTTTGGGTATTGGGTGTTGTTGTGGTGGTGGTGGGGGGTTGGGGTGGGGTTAAGCAAGAAATTTATTGAAGGCCAAAGCCTCTAAAGGCGCAAGCTAAGAAGCACGGACACTTCTAAGAAAGTGACGTGTCCGTGTCGGACACACGTGTCGGACACCGACACTTCTTGGACACTGTTGGACACGTGTCCAATACTATTTAGCCGTGTCCATAATTAAGAACTAAAAATCTTAATTTCGGACACTTGTTTGACACTCTTTTTGCAACGTGTCCCACAATTCTTAGCCCGTGTCTATGACTAAAAAATAAACATGTGGCTAATATCTCTTGGAAACTTTGTTAACAGGTGGTTATTAAAACTTGTAAACTTGATAGATGACAATTTTATACCATGGAAAAATATATGATTGTAAATATTAATCATGTCACAAGCAAAAGACAAATAAATATTTCACTAAAGACTAGGCCTCAAGATTAGCTTCTTTTTTGCTTTTTGTTTTGTTTTGTTTTTTTTTTAAGGGAGAGGAAAGAGATGATCCGCCCTTTTCTTTATATAGATTTTATGGAACTATGGATATTTCATGTTTAATGATTATGAATTATATTTTAGTGTTTTATTGATATTTGATAATTTGATATGTTTGTTAGTTGGTACTTGAATTTTTGTTTTTTGATTGCTAAATTGATTAAAAAAGTTAAAATGATATCATTTTTTTAGTAGATGATTATATATATAAATATATATATTATTAACGTGTCCCTGACGTGTCCGTGTCCTACTTTTTTGAGAAATGCCGTGTCGGCGTGTCCGTGTCGTATCGTATCAGTGTCTCGTGTCCGTGTCCATGCTTCTTAGGGCATAAGGGAACAGAAGGGAGTGACTCCTAGCCATAAGAATGGCGTTGGTAAAGAACCCAGATATAGAGGACACCTGCAGCACATCAGGTAAATGAGAGAGAAGACGCATCTCATAAAAAATTATAATAACAAGAGAGAATGCACTCCAGTCAAATCTGTTCAATTTCCCCATGGTATTTGAGATTCAACTCGTACTAAAGCAAATTTGATCATGAAGTGAGGACAACTATCTTTGCACACTGAATTGTGTAGATAAGACATCATAGCTACTCGTGAACAGGACATGACACCAAAACGCCACTCAGCTGCTGTTTTTATGGAACTTGTAGTCTTTTCCAGGTGAACAATATGGAGCTGCCTTTACCTTATATGAGCCTACCAAGATGTGAGATATACAATCAGCTTATGTAAATGAGCACTCAGTCTGCAACTTTGAATGGCGAATAAGATGTTCGTGCATGGAGAGCTGGACACTCCATTTTAAATATATTTCTTTTAAATTGATTTCTTGTTTCAAAAGAACCATTCAAGTTTCTATGGAACAATAAAACATTCGTGAGCAATTTGTTTGGGAATCTGAATATCGATACATAACCTTTCCGAATGATGACAAACACGGTTTGAAGGTGACAGAGTTGAAAAGCAGTAGCTGATTCATATTGAGTTGGGGCAGAGTTGTTGACTCAGTGTTGAGTAATGGTTGTTATAACCAACTGGTGTCAAAACGAATAGAACTGACTTTGTGTCATGATTATCTAAGAACAATATATAATAAGAAATTTCTCTTCCATTTCTACCGTGTTTCCTCTACTAGATTTTATGGTATCAGAGCTCATGAAAGACTAAGCATCAAATCGTTCTTGCCTAAGTGGAGTTGAATCATCTCCTGAAAGTCAATCTTTTACTTGTTTTTTAGATCGTCTTCTTCGTCCAATTTCAAGAATATCTCTGTTCTCCTTCAATTTGTCATCTCAGATCTAGCTTTCAGATCTTGCAGGGATTTCAGATTTCAAATATCTCCGCAAATCGTCCTCCTCAGCAAGGATGCAAATAGCGGTTGCGGCGGGCGTAGCGGCCCGTCGCCAAAACGATACGTAGCGGGCGATACGTAGCGGCGTAGCGGTGTGAATTAAAAAAGTTTTCAAAAAAATCCGAAAAAATTCCAGAAAATCCAGAATATTGGAAAATGTTGGAATATGTGTTTGTTTTGCAAAAGCAACTAGTATATGAGTATGTAGCGGTCCCCTCATTGCATTAGATCCTGTATTGCTGTATCAATAGAAAAGAATATGAATAATCAATGTTTTTCATATGGAATCATGTTGTTTAGTTATGTCAACTTAAACAGTAACTTAAGGCTTAAATAAAAAATGTTATAAACAAATTTCATCAAGATTCATTCAAGAATGAAAGATAAACTACGTTCAAACTTTATAAAAAAACAATATACTAATCTACTTAAAGAGCAAAGACTTTGTAATGGAGGAATACCTTGCTGATTAGCTCTAATCTAATACCAAAGGGAATGTCTTCCAGGAATCACATTGCTATCAGTGTCATCATCTTCATCATCATTTATTGTGTTTGTGCCCCTATTATATTGCACATTCTCCCCAAATTGAATTTGATATTGGTGAGCATTGGGATCTTGCATTGCAAAGAAGAAATCAAAGGAGCTTGGAGGAGGTGGATATCTATATTGAGGTTGACTATCATCATAGTCACCATATGAGTAAGACCCTGAAGCCGAAGATTGTTCTTCTTCTTGTTGCACATGACCATACTGATAATATTGTGATGGTTCATGAGGATACGGCCTGTAGTCTGAATGTAGAAGTGGAACATTATAAATAGGGTTCGAAGATGCTGTTTGTTCCCCTCCTACATTTCCACTTCCACCCACATTCCCTTGCTCATCTATGTCTGCGGGCGATGACACTTTCCGTCGCCTTTGATAAGCACGTTGTGGAGCCATTCTTAATTGTTCGGGAAACTCATCTACGGTCTCAATAGGAATGACATTTTCTTCTTCATCATATTGATAAGACTCAGCAGTGCCACCTGTCCCGCTATCTCCTCTGTCTCCTCCATCTCCTCCAGGACCTCCACCATGGCTACTGGAAGAAGCAACAGTAGAACTACTATCTTCAGATGATGACATAATATGAGCTGGCTCCTTCCCTCTAGATACACTTGCACTTCCACTACTTCTTTCTCCCTGAGGTGGCTGTCCCCCTGACATTTGTACATCTTCAGCAATTAAACGTTGTACTTCTTGCTGAAAGCCCGGATCTGAATCTAACAATGGATCTTCAGTCTCGGCTATCCATGGAAGTAAGGGATCATCGTCTCTGAATATGTGATCCAAATTAATTGGACAATAAGTAGGATCATTCCTTGCCTTTCTCTCTCTATTTCTGTTCCTCAACTTGAGATTGTAATGGCAGTATACCAATTTGTTGAGTTTTCTCATGGTTATCCGATTCCTGGGCTTCGTATGGATCATGGAGAAAGTGCTCCAATTCCTTTCACAATTTGATGATGTTGTTGTTTGACTAAGGATGCGAATGGCTGCTCTCCTTAGATGTGGAGTACTCTCTCCAAGACTCTCCCACCAATCAGCTAGAATACAAAAAAAATAAAAAAAATTAGACATCTTTAAATCGTAGAAAGTTCCTTTTCTATGTATTGTCAATTGCATATAAGTATAACTACTAGGTGAACATTTTCCAATCGCTCGCTGTACAAAAGGGTCAGCGAAAGTTCCTCTTTTATGTGTATAAGTGGAAATCTGAAATGCAAAAAATTAGAAATAAATAAGTACACCATATCAATACAATTATCTAAAATATATTTAAAAGATTAAATAAATTTCTTAATTAGTTTACCTCTTGTATAGCTTCGATATGATCATCTTCACTCAAAATTCTTTTCAACACTGTCCTTAATCCTACTCGCAATTCCGTATCTATTGCTTCAGTGTGGTGTGAGGCATTGTGATAGTAGAATTCAGGATTTAAAAAATAACCTGCAGCATGCAATGGATGGTGCAGCTGATCGTTCCACCGGGCATCAATAATTTTTATATAATCATCATGATATCGGCAATTTTCTATAATGGCTTGCTTTGCCCGATCAATTGCTTCATAAATGTACCCCATTGTTGGCTTTTCATCAGCATCTACAAGCCGCAACGCTTTCACTAAAGGTTCATATGCCTTTAATATGTTCTTCTACTTTGGCCCAAAATTTATTATCCCTCATTAGAATTGGGATGTCAAACTCCGGACCATGTGTTGCTTTGCCCCATTTCGAACGAAGCCATTCTTCTGATGAAAACATCTGAATTAGCTCCGTTCTCCAACGTACAAGGCTTTCTATAGCAATAAAATGGGTAGCAAATCTAGTGGATGCCGGACGCACTAAGGCATGATTGTTTGTGAATCTCTTCATCAAGCTTAAGAGCCATGAATGGTCGTATATGAACCTTGTAATGCCTCTGCATGCCTTGATTGCAGCGGCCACATTCTTCTTCTTTCCAATATCCTCCATTATAAGGTCAATGCAGTGTGCTGCACATGGAGTCCAAAATAGATGTGTCCTCTTTTCCATTAAAAGAAGACCAGCCTTCTTAAAATTAGCTCCATTGTCTGTCACAATTTGGACAATGTTCTCCTCTCCAACACTTTCTACAACTTTATCCATAAGCCTATAAATATAATTTGCTGTCCGTTTCTCTTCAGATGCATCAACAGACTGCACAAAGACGGTCCCAGTGACATTATACACCAAAAAGTTAATTAATTGTGTTTGGGTGCCACTTGTCCACCCGTCACACATAATAGTGACTCCATTTTGCCCCTACATGGGCCTAAACGTCTCTACCCAAGCCTTTATTTCTTTATACTCTTCTTCAAGGTACTTGGTGCCCACATCATACACGGACGGTGACGTAATACCCCACCCAGCTTGAGCCGCAACATCAGGAACTGTCTGAAAATAAGGAGAATCAATTGCGGTAGGGGGTATATTCTTATGAATTAGCCATTTTGCTGTAGCTTTGGCTAATCTTTCTCTTGCAGCCTTCATGACACCCTTGACAACATTAGAGATTTTTTGTTGCTTAGCTGCCTTCGATCTATGTGCAAAAGGATCAACAAAACTAACCCCTCTTCTAGTTTGTGTAGGTGTAGCCATCCGAGTAGAAATAATCTCTATATCATCATCCCGTTGTCGGGTGCTAAATGCTCTACGCATTTTACCCGCAATGCCTTTGCCCTTGCTTGTTGCACCAGATGAGCCACCTTCATCATAGTTTCTACACTGTCTATAGGCTCGACGCTCTGCTTCTTCTTGGCACGACATAAGGGACTCTCGGCGTGCAGCTATCATTTCTGGGTCATCAAACTTATCATCAGAAGCAGTACCAAGACCTTCATCCCCAAATACATCATGGCGTGCTGCATCAACACCCTGCTGCTTCTTCTCTTTAATTTGTACTTTTCTCTGTTTTGTTTGATTCAATAAAATTTTCATTTGCTCCCTAATTTCTTTCGACACTTCAGGACACCCTGCAACATTGCCTTGCACATGGGCCAAATGTTGTTTAAATCTTGTAATGCCCCCATGGGTCACTTTATGACAAAACTTGCACTTAATCTTCAACCGATTGTTTTCAATTGCCTCACCATAGCTCCATGCAAGATCTATATTACGCGGCATTTTTTCACGTCACAATACCTAAACAAGATTTAAAAGTAATAGGTTAAAATTTAAATAAATTTCAAAAACATAAAAAAATTAGAATACATCTACGTGTGTGGGAATTGGGGTTGATATATGGGAAACATAGAGATAACATTTGGGGACTATTTTCAACCCATTTGATTCAGTTTACTTTTATACAAAAATATTTTTTTTAAAAATACAAAAATCCGAAAATAAAAAATATGAAAAAAATTAAAAGAACACAAAAATATGTAGGATTGATCTATGGGAAACATAGATCTAATATTTAGTGACCATTTTCAACCCATTTGATTCAATTTACTTTTATAAAAAAATATTTTTTTAAAAAAATACAAAAATCCGAAAATAAAAAATATGAAAAAATTAGAGCGACACAAAAATATATGGGATTGATCTATGGGAAGCATAGATCTAACATTTAGGGACCACTTTCAACCCATTTGATTGAGTTTGCTTCTATAAAAAAATATTTTTTTTAAAAAAATACAAAAATCCGAAAATAAAAAATATGAAAAAATTAGAAGAACACAAAAATATGTGGGATTGATCTATGGGAAGCATAGATCTAACATTTAGGGACCACTTTCAACCCATTTGATTGAGTTTGCTTCTATAAAAAAAAAATTTTTCTTAAAAATACAAAAATCCGAAAATAAAAAATATGAAAAAATTAGAAGAACACAAAAATATGTGGGATTGATCTATGGGAAGCATAGATCTAACATTTAGGGACCACTTTCAACCCATTTGATTGGTTTTCCATTAACAAAATAAATTTTTTTTCAAATAATAAAATAATCCGAAAATAAAATTCAAAAAAAAAATTAAGAAAGTGATAAAAAAGAGGGGCTTGATCAAAGAGGAACATGGATCTAACAACAACAACTCATTTTCAAGTGATTCATAGAAGAAAAGAGAGAAATAAGCACAAAGTAGAAAAAAAAAAGCTTCAAAACTCACCTTTTTTGAACTTGATGCTTGAATCTTAAATGTTGCCACCTTAATCTTTGGATGTGTTGATGTTTTTGTTGATGATTTTGATGTTTTTTTGAGATGATTTGAAAAATGGAGGCAAGAAAAGGGGCTTGGAGGAGTTGGAGCTGTGAAGATGGGAGAAAAGAGGGGAGTTGAAAGGGAAAGTAAGTAAAAAAAATCGGTTGGGGGGTTTTAAACCCCCCAGGCCGATACATATCGGCCGATACGTTTATGAGCAGCGCTTTTTTTTAAAAAGCGTAGCGCTTATGAGCGCTACGCCCGATTTATCGGCCGATACGCTTCGTATCGGCCGATATTTGCATCCTTGCTCCTCAGGGGATGCCATGGATCTTTGAAGGTTCTATGATTTTCTTTGAGGTTCTCAGATCTCTGCAGATCGATGTTCTCTAGTAAGGTACCTTGTGTCAAAAGTACCTTCTTTCTCTCCTTGGAGCAACTTCCATAGCATTCAAGACCTCTGCAAATCATCTATTTCTAGGCGACGACGTTCTTTACTAGGTGATTCTCAGATCTGCCTATTTGAAGCAAAACTATCAAATCTCTTGCTTTAATTTTACATGCTGATGTATCGTCACCATGATTGGCCCAAGAAAATAGCTGGGCATTCACAAAGTGAAATTGTCAACACTATGATTGGCTAAAGAAAATAGGTGAGCATTTACAAATTGGAATTGTCACCATGATTGGCTGATGTGTCAACACTATAATCTTGTTGTGTATGATGGGGCTCAAGGTGATCTTATACTTTCATGTGTTAGTTCTTCTCCAATGATTGGTTATTCTTCTGGTCCGGTTTCACCATTTCTCATTTCTAACATTGGGAGATAGAAACAAAGACAATTGGTGAGAAAATTGGAGGGTTGAGCCATGGATGTTTTGTCACTAGTCACCACGTGTGTCTGCTGATTCGGCATGCTTGCATGGCGAGGTGGGAGTAGAATCGATTGCATTTGCATGTGAATCATGATTGCGGGGCCGAGTGAGATGCCATGTCCATTGGTATGGCCCCAGTCACAAAAGTAGTATTCTTTTGTTAGGAGAACGGATTCAATCATTCAAACACGTGCGCTCTTTTGCGTTTACATGTACCTTATCCAATTGAGCTACCACTTGTGTCGTAAGTACCTTCTCCCTCACTTTTTGATATATATTATGAGAGTTAACTTGAAGAATTGCGCCCAGGCTTCATCGTGTAGGTCCCTGGCCATGAAAAGGAAGACATCCTTCTTGTTGCCTCGGCACCTATTTGATAGTGCAAGTTTGAGTGATTTCTTTTTTTTTTTCTTAATAACTTAGGATATCCTTCGCTAATCCAGCCTTTTGAATCTTTGCCTTTTGGCCTAGGAGTTATCTCATTCTGACAAGCAAAGACAATTTCTTAGGAGGTACATACATGGTTATACATATAGTATTCGAATAACAAAAAGGATGAAAGCCGAATTTCAAACCTTGGTGAATCAGCATGACCTTGAGTGAGGGAAGGCATCTGCCCAAGTTTCGACCTTGGATAGAAAGCGAGACTATGCGCCTCTTACTGTCAGGGTAAGATGACGTTCTTGTGGGCTATCTGTTTATGTAGCTTTCACCAAGAGGCAAACGAACAATCAAGATCTAATTTGCGGGCCCATCGCTTGATAACTTTTTACGATTCCACTTCATGCAGCTTGGATTTCGATGAGATTGAAAGCATTCTTCTCGTTTTGATGCGATTTATCCAACGACGAAATTTTGTGTCAATCGGCAGTGAGCGGGCAAAATCGGTTTTGTCGGGCCCACCTTCGATCAGGTAGTCAATGAAAATTGATAGGGAGTCCATCCAATGAAAATAGGACCCGGTCAATTTGTGATTGACTATAATGAAAATAAAATAATTTATATAAATTTCAAGCAACCCTTAAGATAGGCCATTATAGCATTTCATATAAAAAAAACCCATAAAACAAAAACATAATAAAACATGAAAAATAAAAAGATACAGATCGTTATTCCTTTCTTCTCCTTCATTGTATAATCAAATGCCTATTTGAGCTTAATGCTCTACACGAAAACCTTTAATTCTAAATAAATATGTATTTACGTACATACTGTCAATGCCACTGGCCAAAGTTTCTATCCATTAATCCGGTGATAGATCCCCATTTGAATTTGTGGATACGAAGATGCCTCAGCACTTGGACTGCAATATAAAAAGTTCTTTAGCGCATGAGATCACCATCAGCAAAAACACAGAGGAACGGGGCCCAAATCCATCTTTATTGATTAGTTTGGAATCTGACATGGAACCTATTTGTTGTAACCACATCTGGCAGCATCATCATCAACTGGAAAAAATGGATTCGGATTCATAATGAGCTATTTAAATGGGATATGGTTAGCAGATTAGACTTTCAAATATCAATATGACTCAAGCCATATAGGACGCACCCTAAACTTATATACTTCTAATATGTGGATTTTAACTTACGTACATGTGAGTGCCTATGGCTGAAAACCTTAAAAAAGCCCAGATAGGCTAAAAGGCCCTGCAGGCCCAGCTCCAAAACCCAGTAAGCCCCTCTTGTTGTGTATGATGGGGCTCAAGGTGATCTATACCATTGATCTAATGGGGTTCAAGGTGTTAGACAATCCTAAGAAAAATGAAATCTCAAAAATAAAAGATCTTAGCTACCACAATTTATGTCATCAACTAAATGAATATGGACCTATACTTCACAATTTGGCTATTTTGTAATGCCTCTCTTAGTCATACGAAGCTGTTGGATTTTGTTTTGTATTGTGGTGTAGTGGGTTTAGTTCATTTGGATTGGCCAGGACCAAGGTTCAGGGGTAAAAGTATTTTAATTATTTTGCATAGGCTTTCTTGTTAGCCAATAAAGCGGAAACTATATATAATGATATATTGTAACCTTAGCTCTTAGAAAGTTGAGATAAGAGAATGATGGATGAGTTTTTCTTATCAGTAGACTTAAACAAGGTTGCCGAACAATATAGAATTACTGTATTCATGTGTGTGATTTCTTGATGGTATAATTATGTGTGTTCATCGTGTGTGCACCGATCACTGGTAATTTCTGCTGCAATGCTTTTTCTAATAGGAGCAACTTGTTGATGAAAATACTTAACACATCATCACAAAACGACATATATCTGATAATGAATAGACGATGGACGGTGACATCCAAAATTGAATGATGTGAATGGACCCCACAATATATTTAAAGAAATATTCTTAACCATCCTCAGGCCCCACAAGTGAAGATTCCGTGTCCTCCAATGCTGCCCCTCGATAAAGCATTCCCGGAAACTGCATAGAAGTTTCAACGAAGCATGTATTACGACAGACACAAGGATAGTATCATATACGTATTCTTATGCTCTCTTTCATATTCATCATTTTGATAAAGACGAATCTGATTCTTTAATCTGGTTCTCTTCTTTCACTTTGTTTTAGTTTAATGTTATTCTGCTTTTGCTTCTTTTTCGTTCCCATATCTTTCAAAATGCATAGAAAGAAGGAATACGAAGAAGGGGAAGAAATGGGCAATGCATGTGGTGGGAGCGCCCTCCGAGAAGTAGCCGCTGAGAGCCATTCTGGGTCGGAGCACCCAGCCAGAAGAACCATTTCACACTCTTCTTCATTCTCTCATAGAAATCACCCTCCTAAAAGGAGACCCTCTATGAAGTACGCTTTCATCCCGGACAACTACCATTCCCTCGATCAGGTCAGTTCATTAATTGGACCATATATCAACTCACGAACATCTTGGATGAAAATGGTTTGCTTCCTGTGTACTTCACACCCTATGGGTGCACTTGTGTGGCTCGGGTTGGGTACTAGCTCAGCTCATATTTGATCCTAATTGCAAAAAGGTGGAAACCCAAACCTGAACCCAATGGAATAAATGTCGAACACGCATGGATGAGATGGATTGGATCGGGTACATGAATTTTGGGTCTAGGGGTATGAACTGATCGATAAAATTAAATATATTTCTCGTATATAATTCAGTAGGTGATCGAGGATTTCGTTTGAAGGGTGCAAACCCAAGTAGGTAGCAAGGCTTTGGAAACATGCTAGGATTTTGATGAGGGTTTTAGGGGCAAACAAAAGACTTTTATGTGAATTTTCAAAATCGAGATTGAACACTTCCCGTAGGATTAAAACCATATATATATATATATAAGGAGCACTATGGGATAAGATTAGAGAAATAAGCACTTTCGAGAGCTAGGGGTAGCACCAATAGAGAATAAGATCAGACAAACCCGTTTAAGATGGTTTAGGCATATTAAGCGTATGCCGGTAATGGCACTAGTGAAAAAAAGTTTGGCTATCCAGATGGATGGCCCACCAAAAGGTAGGAGTAGGCTGAAGAAAACATTGATGGAGGTTATTAAATCAGATTTGAAGAAGTATAATTTATTTAAGGATTTGGCTCAAAATAGAACGAAATGGAAAAAATACAATTCATGTAGCCGACCCTAACACAGTTGGAATAAGACTTTGATGATAATGATGATGATGATATAAAAAGAGCACTAGATAATATTAGGGCGTTTTTAAAAGTAAAAATTAAAAATGCCCCTTTTTTACAATGAATTGGAGATTAGGAATGTGGCGAAACAATTAATGTTACTTTTAAAAAGGAGAAAAGGTCACCATATAACTTATCCCTCATTGGAGGATAGAAAGAGGGTAGAAATGCCCTTTTTAAGTAGGGAATTTTTGAGAATATATATATATATATATAGGGCTTTTAATCTTATGAGAATTGTTCTCACACTTACCGTAAGAATTTTTTATGGGGTCCACTTATGGGTCCCATTTTGGGATGGGACCAAGGGGAATGGAAAGATCCATGTGGAACCACCTTAAATATCATGTTTGGCGCCAATTATATGTCCCTAATCCTTTCATCAGTGGCCCACAAATCCAGTCTATTCAGATCGGTGCACAGTTGATCCAACGGTCCAGTAAATTCGAACTTGACCAAAACTTGGGGTTTGCAACATCAGGAGGGTCTATGTGTATTACAAGATTTGAATTGACTGGTAGATGGGCCCCACCTAGACTTTTTACAAAACAATGGTGAGAACTAGTTCTCATAGGATTTTTTCCATACACACACAAACTTTGATATTGTGAAAACTGTTTTCACGCACCTACCGTGAAAACTTTTTATGTGATTCACTTGTGGTTCCTAATTGGGGATGGGATAAGGAAGGATGGAAAGATCTATGTGGAACCACCCTAAATATCAAGTTCGACCTCAATCACATCTCCCTAACCCCTTCATCTGTGGCCCATAATTTCAATTCATTCGAATTGGTGTGTAGTCTATCAAACGGTCCAGTAAATTTGAATTTGACCGAAACTTTGCGCGTGTGACTATCAGGAGATCCCTGTGTATTGCAAGGTTTAGGTTGGGTGATAGATGGGCCCCACCTAGAGTTCTTACAAAAAATTGGTGAAAATTAGTTTTTATAGGAGGGGAATGTTTATTGCATCTGTCCCTTAGGACTTTTTCATGAGAACTCTAGGTGGGACCCATCTATCACCTAATATAAACCTTGCAATACACAAGGGCCTCCTTGATTGTCACTCGCACCAAATTTCGATCAAATTCAAATTTACTAGACTGTTGGAAAGACTGTGCACTAATCCGAATGGATTGGATTTGTGGGTCATGGATGAAAAGGTTAAGGAGATATGATTTGAGCCAAACTTGATTTTTGGGGTGACCTTGCATGGATCTTTCCATCCTCTCTAGCGTCATCCTTAATGGGGTCTATAGTGGGCCCCACGGAGTAGTGTGCATGAAAAGTCCTTAAAGGACGTATGCATAAGAAGATTCCCCCTCATAGAATTATTTTCATATATATATATTATATTGAAAAATCTATGTAGGACCACCCCAAATATCAAGTTTGGCCCCAATCATATATCTCAAACCAATTCATCCATAACCCATAAATTTAATCAATTTCGGATTTGTGTAAAGTTGATCCAACGGTCCAGTAAATTTTGATTTGACCGAAACTTAGGATCGTGACTATTGTGAAGTCCCTATATATTATAAGACTTGGATTAGGTGATAAAAGGGCCCCACTTAGGCTGCTCATAAAAAGTGATGAGAACTAGTTCTCATAAAATTATTTTCATATGCATATATATAATTTTAACTCTATTAAACAATTCTAACCCCTTGATCTATAGCCTTAAATTTTAGTAGCTTTAGAAGACATCATTTTTTTATGAATGAGGCAGGATGGTTTCTCTAAGGGGCGGACCTAGGCATTGGCCATTGGGGGCACTTGCTTCCGCAGGCCTTTGAAAAGCATCAAAGCACTTATGGGCTAGATGGCCTATGCATTATTATTATTATTTTTTTTTATGAAAAAAGCCCTCACTGCCTCAAACAATAAAATAATGAAGAAAATAATATTATGTCTATTGTCTACCCCGTCAAATAAAAATCCTGAATTCGCCACTGGTTGCTCTCCCATGTCTCATCTTCCATTTTGAAATGGTTGTTTTATGATCATCATGGTGGAATTACTTTTGCTACAAGAAGCCAAGAACCAATTCTCTACTTTATTTTTGGCAAAGTCGAGAATGAAAATGTTATGCCATACAAGATAAGCTGGGCCTGGTCTCTCATTATTTTTTGGTGGGTGGGATAAAATGAAGGGAGAGGGCTATTGGGTTAAGATTCTTAGCCACACTAGAAGATGCCATACTGGTCTCCACCATGTGCTTAACTGGTGCCTAGATTAGTGCTTGATTGGACTTGGAAAGTTGTCGTGGAAAGGAATATCATCAGGAAATTCTGTCTAACACCTCACAGTCCTCAAACTCAAGGGGTAGCTCAGCTGGCCTTGGGCCATGATTTGCTCCAAAAGATTGTGGGTTCAAACTGTGTCCCTGGGCCCAAAGGGATTAGTTAGGGACACCCTCCGTTAGCAAAAAAATAAAAAAAGAAAACACCTCATGGTCTTTAACTACCCACATATGCTCGCTTCTAGTTTTTATGCAATGATTGAGACTAACTGATGAAGACTTATCTCAACTAATAGCCTATTGACTCATGGTGTCACGCCCTCATTGATAGGCATTGGGATTGTGTATCAGATTAGTGATCAAGAGGAATGTATCATCACACTATAGCCGACAGGTGGACATACATATTAAAAATAGATATGCAATATCAAAGCGATTTAACGATGATGTAATCTTTTAGAGTTTATTAGGAGAAGGTTAAGTATAAATTCTTGAATAGCAATGTACAATGACTCATAAAGACAATGTAATCTAACAATTAGGTGGTCCACATAGGCTAATCACCATGGGATATTAGCATCTCCCCCATCTTCAAACTAGTATATACAGAATATGCAACGGGAGGATAGTTCGGTTAGTTTATCAATCAATGTGCCACTTGAGGTGGTAACCAATTAGAATATCTGCTTTTGTGGGTGCCCAATAGTGTACATCCACCCAAAATCAATTTGCAATCACAATCAATCAATCAATGGTCCTCTGAGTGGTGCCTAACTCAATTGTGTGGTACAATCCTATTACAATCAAAGAGTAGATAAGCTTTTCTTAGATGAACAAGATTCGCCAAATGAAGCAGGAGCTACCTTCAAACATGCAGTCAATCAGTCCATCAATGTATGATATGATACCAATACAAGTAGTCCTCCAAAAGCTTTTGTAATCAAAGGCTCCTAGCCTCAACACCTTGATCGATACCAATGACAATAATGTATAAGACAATTCTTATAACAAAACCAAGAGGGGGATCCTAGGTCCAACCTACCTAAGTCCTCAATGTGATCTCAACAATATAATTACAATACAAGTTAAATAATATGCACTAGTCAAGGAAGAATTACAACCCAGTCGTTGGCCAGTGATTGCCTTTTTTGTATAAAACATCCCTACTCTATTCTAGGAGGAAACGAGGTCATGATATCTTATCAATTCACCTTGGTACATAATCATTATTAGATATCTCCTTGCTCACTTTGTTCCAATCCAATGTAGATTGTACCTTGTACATTAGCCGAACAATCTGTAAGGGTATGTTAACTTAAATATCCCTCACTTTTAGTCTCCCAATTAGTCCTCAAAAGGTGGCACCAAAGGTCCCAAGATTAAGCCCAAATGACTTAAGGTGAAGACTCTTTCCAAAAGGAACTAAGTGTCCATGATTAGTTGTGGGGTTCTCCACGGTTAGCCATGACGTATCTACGATAGGCTCATGGTGAGCAGTGAAGCTCACCGTAGTACAATATCATAATTTTTTTGTGGGTGCAGGTTGTTCTATCACCTCCAAACAGAAGCAAAAAATGGAATACCACTTTGGAGCAAGAGTAGAATATGGAGAGCTCAGGTGCCTACTTTCAAAACTAAAGTTGGGATCTCATGACTAACTGTGAGAGGTTTTACGATTAACCGTGAACTCGTAGAAACTGATACCTAAAGCTTGTCTCAATTCCAAAATTGAGGAACTCAACCCGTCTTCCATACACCTTATAAAAACTGATCAAATAAGGACTTGTCCTCTCTAGTACTCATAAACTACCTCCAACAATCCTCAATTCACTTCCATTCAATTAAAATAGCAATAAACAAGGGTATTTATCAATTGCATTAAAAATGAGCAATAGGGTATCTAACATCAGTTTCATACTTCAATCAATAATAAACAGACATGCATGTCATAAGAAACATATATTCACGTTCCTTGGGTTGGAAAAGCTTTCTAATGCAAACCCTAGCTCAAAAGCCCTGAAAATTTAACCCTAGCTCAAAAGCCCTAAAAATTTAACTCCTTTAGAGAACAACCACCCACATTCAACAACATACACAAATCAATGGAAAAGATGCTACTGAGCCGGAAAAATACATTTCTAACCTTAAAAGTCGCAAACTCTAACTTCTATAAATAAAAACTCACCTAGGATTAAAGGAGATGAAGAAAACTCTTAAAAAGTAGATGGATGGGATTAGCTGATGAGGGGACCTTGATGGTGAGAAAGGAGATGATGAACAATGCTTGGGGACCTTGGATCTTCACTTTGAATAAAAGTGGGAAATGAAAAATAGACAAGGAAAGAAAAGGGGAAAGAAAGAAGTGAAAAGAAAGTGAATTCAAAAGAGGGGTCAAAAGGGTTGGGATAGGTTTTTCAAAATTACAGTTTATTCCTTGGAATTTTCAAGTGTTAGATCAAAATCCAAATTTTTTAAAAATGACCATCTACACCCTACTGTCCAAATAAGCTCGAAGCTCAATGAAACTTCACACACGATCCTAAAGGCAAACTGGAGTTCCATGGCATCTATCGTAAATACAATTAGCCAGCACTAATTACACTATTAAGAGTTGGGACCCTACGGGCACTTATCCCAAATTGACTCTCATCTTCAAGCCTCAAGGTCCATATCCATAATAAACTAATTATGTTGATATTCTGGGCTATTATTTTCCATGCAAAGACCTTTTTGTCCCTCAACATCCTTTGCTAATTAGTAGAATCATGGTAGGCCTCAGTACATAGTTCTCCGTTAAGAGGACCATATCATTTAAGAACATTATAGACCGACCAAAGAACTTCATTGTGGATATTCACTGTCAAAGTGCCTGTAACAAAAATGATTAAATAGAGTTCAAAATATATTCATAGCAAATAACCTTGGTGTATTATAACAGATCATTTGCCTTTTACAGGTTACTTTTGCCTTGAGGGAAGCAGGTCTAGAATCATCAAACCTTATAGTTGGAATTGATTTCACTAAAAGCAATGAGTGGACAGGTTTGTTGAAGCAAATCAATTTAGATTGTGAAATTATTTTTCTAGTTTTTTCATGAAGATGGTATCATTGGAAACCTTTGCATTTGTATTCTTATTGAAGGCAAAAAGTCATTCCACAATCAGAGCTTGCACAGAATCGGCAGCACACCCAATCCATATGAGCAAGCCATTTCCATTGTTGGAAAGACACTAGCCCCCTTTGATGAAGATAACTTAATACCATGTTTTGGGTTTGGTGATGGTCAGTAACAATCTTTAATCATTTTTGCTAAGTCATATAATTAGCATCTTTCTTGGCAGTGAAGAAGCATTTGTGTGCATGTGTGGAGGGAGTCTGGATTTGAAGGGTGGGAATTAGAGATTCTCTAAGCCAACTGCTATAAATCTACTAGTGGGGCCTACATTCAAAGTTCAAACCAGATCGAAAACACTATCTTGACTTGCTTTATCATTATCATCATCATCATCATCATCATCATCATCAAAGCCTTATCCCAACCATGTTGGGCTGGTTACATAAATTCTGTTTTTCCATTTCGTTCTATTTTGAGCCAAATCCTTCGATAAGTTAAACTTTTTCAAATCTAAATCAATAACCTCTATTAATGTTTTCTTTGGCCTACCCATACCCCTTGATGGACCATCCACCTGTATAGCCAAAATTTTCTCACCAGTGCCATTACCGGCCTACGCTCAATATGCCCAAACCATCTTAAACGGGTTTTTCTAATCATATCCCCTATTGGTGCTACTTTTAAATGCTCTCGAAAGCGCTTATTTCTAGTTTTATCTTTCTTAGTTTTTCCATACATCCACCTAAGCATTCTCATTTTTGCTACATTCATCTTATGAATATGCGTCTTCTTAATTAGCCAATATTCTACTCCATATGTTATAGCTGGTCTAACCACTGTCCTATAAAATTTTCCCTTCAACTTCATTGGCATTTACTTGCTTTATGAACAAAGAAAAATTTAATCCAACTAGAGTTATATCTATTTTTGGATTTATTACATGTAGAACATCTCGTTTGGCCCTTTCTCTTCATCTGATCATAGAAATACCTCTAATTGTAGTGAAATGATCCTTAATTGAACATAGTGAGACACTTAATGCAGTTTGGATTCCAAAGCTAGGCCTACTAATGGATATGTAGCAATGAGCTTAGAGAATATTTGGGCCCCCCTCAGAAGTCTCAGATTCGTGGGTGGGGGAGTACAGGTCCATGTGTTATGCTTACTATTGGGCCTACTATTTAAAACCCAAACTGCTCAAAAACAGTGACCGCTTTCTTCTATTATCAACGAAAACTTCATTCCAATTAGGGTGTACTATGTAACAAGAGGATTCCACACATAGTATATTTCCAACTCTATGGGAAAGAGGAACTTGCATTCCTACCCTCCTGTAGAAAATGGATACCAAGAAGGAAAACTAATCATAATTTTCTTTCTTTTGCCCTATTGAAAAAGTTTGGCACCAAAGGACAAAAGAGTGGGATGTACAGGAAATCAAAACAATTTCCCTCTATCCCGGAAACCTCTAATTAAACAAAATTACCATTAGAATTATGACCACCATAGAATTGATCATGTTTAAAGAGTCAAATTGCACTTTTTTTATGTGATCATTTTGAGAATGGACAAAACTTTAATGGTAGTGAAATTTTCTTTGATGGTAGAACAAGGTGGGATAGTATTTTAAGCAGTTTTGATTCCAAAGATCACTCACCAATCAATATGTAGCAATTGTAACAGAAAAAAAAAAGCAGTTTTGATTCCAAAGATCAGCCACCAATCAATATATAGCAATTGTAACAAAAATAAAAAAAAAATAAAAAAATCACTAAATAGCAATGGTCTTAGAGACTCTCTGAGGCCCTTCCCTCCAAAACCTACACTCAAAGGAGAACCTGTAGGGGGATGCAAGAATGTTAATTTGTGCCTATGCGTGTATGTGAGTTTTTTTAACAATGAGAATAGGTGACTACTTTTTTATATTTCCGCTTTGCTAACACATTTTTTAATATCAGCAACCACACATGACGACTCTGTGTTCAGCTTTCATAGTGACCATTCACCTTGCCATGGCTTCGAAGAAGTTCTAGATTGCTATAAAAGAATTGTTCTGAATTTGAAACTATCAGGTTGGTTCGTTGTATTTCTTTTCTTTGTATTGTTGAGCCTATAACAAGATGGTACATGATCACCATTGCTACCATATGGTTGCAAGTTTGAGTCAAGTCACATATTGAATAAGCTATTGATAAATTTTCAAATAAATAGTGTTGTATCAATGAAAGAAGAAAAGGGTGAAAAAAGAAAATGCTTCGAAATTTTAAGTGATAATTGTTCGGTTAAATGGCGTGGTCAGGAATTTGAGTTAGTGGGGTCATTCAATACCATTGTGAAATGACGTGTAAAAATATTTTGAGAATAACCCTTATCTTTAGTTTTTTTTTTCAAATTTTCCATTGGGGTCAATTTCAGAAACCCCCCCAAAATTAATAAAATTATTCATTGAAAATAAAAAAAAATCTTACTATCTAAGAAAATTCTTAGTTTCTAAATTTTTATCAAAACTCAAAAGATGTAAGCAATGCATTCTCATACCTTGCAAAGTTTGTAGGGAACTAAATTGTTTCAGTTGATTACCACTCTTTTTATACACACCTCATCACAGAACTCTTTAAACCTTCATGATATTTATAAATTATAGATTTACTAAAAATATTTAACCTTTCATGTTGGTTCTTTCCCTCTTACGAACCACTTACTCAGAAAAGTTCAAGTATGGACTTGCTCAATCTCTACTCTTTTTAGAGATTAAAGGTGCACCTCTTCATTGAGGTGCAAATATGGTGGGAGGATATTCCCACAAGGTATACGTGTTATAAACACATAACAACAATTCTTTAAAAACTTGGATATTTTTTGCCAATGTGGAGATTGTTGGAGTTGGCATAAAAGGTCCTTACTAGGCCTATTGAATGGTTTTCTTGGGGGCCCACTTTGTTAGGGCAACTCATATATATTCTCTTTTAGAGTCTTTTTTTCCCCCCCCCCCTTGGAGTAGTCAAGGAAAGGAGGAATACAGAGAGAACTTGTAAGGGAAGCTACTATAAGAGAGAAATTGAGATACGTGAAGAGAGAATATGCTAAGTATTAGAGGGTTGGGAATCCTTCTAACGAAATGCCCAATTTCTTACTGATGATCCACTTCTTTTCTTTCCATTCTCTCAACCTAAATAAATTTGTGTTTGAGAATTTCCACTCCAATGCTATCCAATACTTTATTATCGACCTTTGTGCCATGTTTATTTACAGAAATTTCTAAATTCTAGACACTTAAAAGACTCAATTAACCTTTGACAATTTAAAATTCCACCTCCTTCACCTATCACTAAAATTCTTGCTTTCCACTATCTCTGGAATTTCAGAATTCCCCATACTTGAATTCTATTAATTCTAGCAAAATAACATGCCGTTGGTGTCACTCAAAGTCCTCCCTCCCCTTCTCAATATCAATAGCTGTTTTTTTAACTCAACGCCTCTCCGTGCTTCTTTTAAACACTGCAACTAATCTACTTAACCTCATAACTGGCATCTATGGCTCAACCAACCCTTCCCAAAGGAGAGCCCTATAGAAAACCTTAATTGATACCTCTGCCACCAACTACCCCTGGTGTGCCTTGGGGGGCTTCAAATCTTCAAACCTTAATTGATACCTCTGCCCCCAACTACACCCTTAGCCCGCGCTCTTCTAGTACTTCCTTTCTCAAAGACTTTCAAAATGCTGCAGTGCTAGCAGGGCTTTTAGATCTTCCTTTCAGTGGGGGTCAAATAATCGCAGAGGCCAGACTTGACAGATCATTATTCAATGTAAACCACAAGCCTAATATTAGCCCAAAATCTCCATTCAAATTTGAAGACATGTGGCTACAACACCCATCATTTCTAGATGTGGTAAGATCTAGTTGGGCCTCTCACTTTGAGGGAAACTCTCAATTCATTCTGGCTCAGAAGTTGAAGATCCTGAAACAGAATCTCAGAGCTTGGAACAGATCCAATTTGTGTCACCTACAATAGTTTTTCCTTGCAACAGAAATTAGAGTCATGAAGCTGACGTGCAACTTGACTCAACCCCATCTGAATGCAATAGTCCTTCAACAAAATCAACCAAATTTTCATAGATGAAAAAAAAAAAAAAGACCCAACCGTAATGCAAGCTAAAGCAGTTGAGTACTTCTCAAACATATTTCAACTGCACCAAGGCAGTCCCAGCCCGTCCTTGCTTCAAATTTACAAACCCAAAGTTTCAGCATCGTAGAATCAGGCCCTGATTTCAATTCCTTCTGAATCTAAAATCATCATCTCCAACCACCAAGTAGCCTTCTTAAAAGGTAGATGTATCCACCACCATACAAACTTGGCCCATTAGCTTTTCCATAAACTGAACTCCAAAATCAAATCTGGCTCCTTATGCCTCAAAATTAGATATCAGGAAAGCCTTTGACAAAATAAATTGGTCATTTCTTTTCAATGCTCTCCATTTTTTTAACTTCATTGATGAGTGGAATCCCATTAGCTTTAGCATCAAGATGCAATCTCTGTTGTTTTCTTTGGACTTGTGTCTGCTGGTGATCTTCAAAAGATACTTTTCACAACTGACTTTCAATTTCTATCAAATCCAAGCTCATCATTATTTAAGCTTCTATATGTTGTTCTAATGAAAACATCAAGTACTTCAACTTTTGGCAGGGCCAACATCTTTTGCTCCAATAGTCGAGGCGGCAATCGACATTGTTGAGAGGAGTGGTGGACAGTATCATGTATTGGTCATCATTGCAGATGGGCAGGTCAAAGTTAAAACTTACCATTCTTTTTATATTTCTTTACTTATAAAACATAATTGACCTTCAACTTTGTTTTGAAAAGGTCACAAGAAGTGTCGATACCGGAATTAATGAACTTAGTCCACAAGAGGAGCAAACAATCAACTCAATCGTCACCGCAAGGTATAGCTATGTAAATATTAGAATTAATAGCTTTTAGTATTACCATAAAGTAAAGTCTTATGGCTATTTGGAGAAGGCATGATTAGAACGGAGTAAATATATAAGAATTATAGTGTTATTTCTATGGGAAATTGATTCTTTTGTTGCCATATGGTTTTTCTTTTTCCTTCAAATACTTTCATCTTCTAGGTAGATGGGATAAAGGTCTGGCGTTGTGTCTTAAATACTTGAAGTTCCATATCAAACTTTGACAAACAATAATTAACCAACAAAAGTGCAAACTTATGCTTGTAAAAGCTGAGGATCTTATGTATGGTGATTTGTACCTAAAGATATATGGATTCAACTATTAAAAAAACAACAGGTAGGATTACCATGATTTGTGGAATCTTAAGATCATCCACTAGAGATCAATCCTACTGGTATCTCCCATCAAAGTCCAAGGGCTAGGATGGACATCTAATTGTGGAGAACTACAATAAATGATTTGGACCTACTAGAGCAGTTTCTTCCATATGGTTCTCTTTGGATTGTTTTCTTCTTTCTTTGTTAACAAATGCATAGTTCTTTGGCTTGCCTATTATTAATTACATAAAATAGCAAAATAATGAAATCCATATTATTATCTAGACATCATCACAATCATCAAATTCACTTCTTAGATTAAAAACAAAAAATCACTTCCTCAAAATTTGAGCTACGTTGATGAAATCAAACTGCTTGTACCAACATCTTGGCACTTGTTTTATATGGTAAAGTGATATGTTCAGCTGGTGAACTATACCCTTTTTGTTTTCTTCAACAAAACCTGTGGTTTGAAATATTTATTTCTTCACCAAGGTTCCATGCAAGAAAGCAGTTTTAACATCTAACTGCTTAAATTCTTAATCAAATACAACTGTTGTGCTGAACAAAGCATAAATAGTAGCACAAATTGTGTAAGTGCAGAAAAATATCTCCTTCATGTCAAAACTTATTTCTGTAGTCATATCCTTTCACCATAAATATTTTTTGTGCATCTTCTTCCATAGACCTTATAGGCTAGAATCCATGAATTTTATCATGACCCAAGCCTGAGAATTCGTAGTTAGTGTAAATTTCAAGGTGTGACATGTGTACTCCCGTGAAATTTCAACCTATACCTAAGTTCAAACGAAATTCCACAAGGGATATTTACATTTACCACGTGTGAGGACTATACAAGAACATATGTCCAAGAATCAAACACACGGAAGCCAGTCAATATCACCTATAATTTTTAACTCAATATATCAAACATTTCAATGATATCTAAATCATGAAAGTAGTTCAATAACAAGACATTAAGTGTACAAAAGGGCTATGTATACATTTCACTTCGATAGTATATACAATGTTATACCCATAATGTTCTACATGACATAGACATGGATGCATGTCTACACAAAAGAGTATGAACATGTCTACAAAGAATGTACATCACCTAGCATGGATAAAGGGCAAAAAGAACCATGGCCTATACAAGTGATTTATTAATGCAATGCCATTAAAAGTCCTATTATCACAAAATCCCAAAATACAAAACCTAAATCATAGTCTTGTTGCTCTCTGAGAATTGGAATTAATCAAAATACTTCTGCTGTCCACTCGACAAGGCTTGAAGAAACCACTAAGGTCTCCTCCTCAAACTCCTCAGTCTTAGCAAGACCAGTAAGGGGACTTGAGCTTGTAACACCAATGAGATAGCTATAAATAAGATTATTCAGCAAAGCATAAATATAATTAAAATAATACAAGTTGTGTCTAGCAAAATTAATTGGTATTTGATTATAAGAGAGCAATTTAAGTCTACTAGGGAAATTGAGCATTGAATAAACATGCTTTACTAATCAATAATGAAAACATGTTCAATTTGGCTACTACATATGGCTCATCCATTCAACAGGGATCCTTAATCGTTGAGTACCTAGTACCTATGCTCGGTTACATTTGGGACCTTAGTTTTTGGAGTCTAAAATTCCATATATCTACTACAGTGGTAACACATCATACTACCCAAATTCGACCCCGTCGAGTCTTATAGGGGTGAAGCTAAGTAGTGCCTGACTAATTTTAATCTATCAGTAAATTGAGTAAGATTTCAATCTTAATTAATCAATTTTTATTCAAGTCTAGTTCAGTTATTCTTACTCAATTTGCAATACAAATTCAATATCAATAGAGCAATAACATAATCAATTAGTTCAGTGTCATTGTAAATAATGATTTAATAACAATTAAACAATAGTAGAATTGATCAATTCAGTATCATTGTAAACAATGGTTTAGTACAATTAAAGAGATCATTAATCAAATTAACAATAGGCAATGCAATTCAATTTAGGAAATCAAGGAATTTATTAGCCAATCCTAAACTAATCACCTAAAGCCTCTAATCGCCTATTTCAGTATAGTTTTAAGTTATTTGATGCACTGATATCTTTGCTTGGTTTTACATTGTGTATAATGTGTATCAAAGTCCCTTAAACCAACACCTATGATTAAGTGCTCGATGTACGAGCGACAATACATGAATAAATCTCGGCCAAGATTATTAATGCATATTTAATTACCATTGGATAATTATCAGGTTTAAAGGTTCCAAAACTAGGAACCTATTAGGTCTTTTAGTATTCTAAAGTCCTATAGTCCCAATTTCATATCACAAGTAACTTCATAGTTAACTATGAAGTGTTTAGAACATTTGGAGTGAGTATAAAACCCCTAAGTTAATTTGAAAGAAGTTTAGAATTGACCATTCAAAGTTGCAAAGTGCGTTCGAGCCTGGCCCAGGCGTGCTCAACATTTTTGCTTATGTTTTGGCAAGTTACGATTGATGACTTTTCTATTAGATTTTTAGCGTTCGAGTGTGTGCTCTAGAATTTCATTTTGAAATTACTAAATTATATTTCTTCTCTCATCTTCTATACTTGCATGGTACTACCAGTTTCCCCTATCCAATCCACATCCATTTACACTTTAGTAACCTCATTCCACCTCTATTTGCATGTCCAATCCATTCACCATCATTATATAATTAATATATCCATTTCCATTTATATAGTTATAAAGAAATGAGGCTGAATGCATAAGTTTAGAATCAATCTTTACAATCAAAATGTATATCAGCATGCAGCCAACTTAAATCAGCTTATACTTGCCTTTGCCTTGTACGTGAATCACAATTCCTTCTCTTGGCCCAATTTGCAAATGGAAAGTCCCGAATTCTAACCCTAATATAAAAAGGTATACAATTAAATGAAAGGAATGAGATGCATGCAAAGGATAAGAGTCTAAGTGACTCATTTGAAAATCAAGAATCTAAATTTAGATTATTGACACCTCACCCTCACACTTGGAGAGTAAGAAGGTTAGAAATTCTCCAATTGTAAAAAACCTTAACATGGAACAATAAGAAAAATGGAAATAGGATGAATGCATGTCTTCAATTCGAGTTCTCTATGCTCAATTGAAAACAAGAAACTGAAGAGGGAAAGAGTTCTTACCAAATCCAAAGAAAGAGGAGAAAAGGGAATGATTTTCACCAACCCAAAACCTTGGAAGGATGGAGAAGAAGATGGGGAATAAAATGGTGGCCTCCAATCTCTCATGCAAGCACTCAAGACCCCATTTCCTGTACTCGGTCATTTCAGTTGCTGGAGCTTTTCTCTTCTCTTCCTACTGCCTCTCGATTTGAACATGGCTCACATTCCTTATTAACTCAAGCATATATCATCATAGTCCTTGAGCCAAATGTTAGGTTGCTGGTATTTCTTCTTCATGCCCTTCATAAACTTCGTCTTGACATCTCCTGCATTTTTGAACTAGGCAGCTATTTTCCTTCTTACATGGAATTTGAAATCGTGCAAACAAAATGCATCAATCAACAAGCAAATCTATACATTGTTGTGGAGGATGTTGAGTTTGTGGCTGGCCACCTTTCTTCTTAAATTCCAACATCCATTGTGGACCATCGAGTTTCGTTCCATAACTCTGTCAATTGTAATTCAATGATCTAAAAACTTGTGGGTACATTAAGGATTGACAATTCTTCCATGGCCAAAGTCAAGAACACACTCAAAGAAATTACAATAAAATTTGTCTCATCTTAAGTTGCACTTGTTAAAAGTCTTATTTTAATTCTTTTATTCCTATTACAAGTGGAATGTCATCATTCAATATCGGTGGCCATGGCAGTTATTGGAGAAGTGAAGTTAGAAATAATTTTTTTAATCAAATGTATGGAAACTTATTTTTGTGACATTTGCATGTCCAGTTCTTATCCTATGTCAATTGTGCTTGTTGGAGTTGGAGATGGACCCTGGGATGACATGCAGAAATTTGATGACAAGATTCCTGCACGGGAATTCGACAATTTTCAGGTACTGAAGATATAAAATTACATCATTGTGAAGATCTTCATTGGAATTATATTATTCAAGGGCAAAGGTCAATAGTTACTTCCTGAGGAGGGAAAAGAAAGAGATTTTGTGTTTTGAGTCATTGATTAACTGGTTTCATCCAATGTAGACTTTCCTCTCCTTCTAACTAAATAATCAATTAGACTATGCATGTAGGACATCTATGCTTCGGCTTGAGGGAGAGTGTTGAGTTCTTTTCTGTTCTCTTTTTCCTACAAGTATTGGAGTTTTAGAATGCATTGTTTGGTTGTAAGCAAAATGCAAATCTTTCAACATACTTGTGTCTCAGTCTCATCTTAACCTATTTCCTTGTGCAGTTTGTTAACTTTACGGGCATCATGTCTAAAGAGATGAGTGCCTCTGATAAGGAAGCGGCATTTGCTCTTGCAGCTCTCATGGAAATCCCCATCCAGTACAAAGCAACCGTGGAATTTGGCATCCTTGGGTAGGCAACATGGAACACAACTCCCAAAATTTTCTATGATTTTTTCATGTTCTAATTCTTGAGATACAGCATTATTGTGTGTTTTGGATTGGATAAGTAGGCGTGTGACAGGGAAAGCTAAAAGAGTAACTCCTCGTCCTCCACCCGTTCCTTCCATCCGCCAAAGAACGTTGTCGAGGGAGCCAAGCAGCCAAGTACAACCCCAATCAACGGATGATCATAATCAAGTAAAATACGATAACTTCAAAAATCTTGTTTCATAGCTCCTAATTTATTGATCTATTTTTACTTAAATTTCTAAGTTGCTGATTTTGAACATTGAATAGGCATGCCCAATATGCTTAACTGATACAAAGGATCTGGCATTCGGGTGCGGGCACATGGTAAGCGCCACAAGCAGCATGTTTTTCCTTGCTAAATATATGAATTTTCTTCTCTTTAATTGCTTTTTGAATTTTGGACTTTTCACAAGGTACACTTACCTGCCATGAACATGCATAGAACTGTTTCTTCTAGCTCTGCTTGGATCCTTGAAAGATGGGTTTCCTCTGACTCAGTTTACCTGTAAATTTAGTTTACATGTTGCTCTTCACCTGAATTGAGTTTTGGGAAAGGCTAAAACAAATGTCACTTACTAGAGGTGGTGGGGGAATTAGTGTGTGTGAGGGAGTAACTTGATCATCGGCAAGCCAGGTGGCCCAGAAATCAAGTGAAACATAGACATGTAAACTGAAATTTTCAATTAAATTACCAACTAATATTTATCTTAAAATTCATCGAACTATGTCAGTACCACATGAGGATGGCCAATACTACCAACAGGTCCCAGTAGGCCCTCTTAGTTCTTTGTTCTGGCTAACACTAGATAGACAAAAGCCTACTCATACAATTGTGCACGTGAATTTCTGAAACATTTCATTTCTCCAACTTTTCTAGTGAATGACTCTCTTGGCCTTTCTCAATGCAGATTTTCATGATGTTGTTTGTTATGCATTGATCTTTGTTTCCTTTTCGCTTTGGCTTTGGATGATCTTTCCATTTGGCTTGGATCATTTTGGGTTTACCTTCTTGCAAATCCTCACAAATTTATCTCCTTCTCAAAGAATTCTGTTTTCCATAAGTGGAAAATGAAATAAAATTCAAATTTTAATTTCATTGCAGACTTGCAGAGAATGTGGACAAGGCCTGTCAAACTGCCCCATATGCCGCACACCAATCAGGTCCCGTCTCAGGCTATATTCTGGGTGATTTCTTCAGGGTTTAATGTGTACTGAATACAGATATGTTTTTTTTTTTTTTCTTGCTTACTGACGGTATCCCGGCCTCTAATCCCTTCGGGCTCCCTCGGGTAAATCCTCTATTGCCCAGTGTGATAGAGCAGCTTGAACCCACAACCTTTGAAGCAAACTGTAATCCTAAGCCAGCTGACCTACCTTTAGGCGCAAAATGTGTGTGTGCTAGGGTTGATTTAAACCCAAAAACTCTTTTAGAATGTAATGAATACAGATATGTTATTAATCCACACTTGTTTAATGTCCCTTTGATGAATCAATATCCTCTCACTAAGCACTTGACTCATGGTGACCATGAGTGGACTGATGATGGTCTACCATGTGACCGTGACCACTGCCTAAGTGGATGAGACAACAACCCCACAAGAATGGCAGCCTAAGTGGATGAGACAACAACCCCACAAGAATGGCAGGCAATTGTCTCGGCGACATGATTAATCTACTCACAGTCACCATTAAACAATTGCTACACATGATCTGGACTCCCTCTGATATGGTTTGAATTAAAAGCTTAGTAAATAAATATTGGCATTAC
Source organism: Sextonia rubra (assembly GCA_037013555.1). Classification (NCBI taxonomy): domain Eukaryota; kingdom Viridiplantae; phylum Streptophyta; class Magnoliopsida; order Laurales; family Lauraceae; genus Sextonia; species Sextonia rubra. The sequence continues at coordinate 3,705,672 of JASUAD010000003.1, read as the reverse complement.
CATCATTAGAAATCTTTCTGTTTTCTATTTTATTGTTACTTATAGTGCTTAAATCATTGATTTCATGTGTAAATCAAGCCACCCTCTCACTAATTATACAAAAAAACTTTTTTAGCCTTTTTATATCTCTTTGATTGTTAGCGGAATTTCAATTCGTGGGTATCAGCATTAAAGAGTGGATGTTCAGGTTGAGCATATTCCAATGATGGATTTTAGAATTCCATTATATTAGATAACTGCCATTGGCCATGATAACTGCCCAGCCCACTTTGGGCTGGGCTTGGGGTCTCATGTTTTGTTACTCGTGTGAGGCCTGGATTTGAAATTTGGATCATTTAATAAATAGGCTAAGATATCACCATATATAGACCCCCTTCCTAATGATTCTATACCTGCAGACACATCATGAATCTCAGACTCTAGTAGCCAAGATATCGCGATTTGAAGTTTGAATGGTAAAAAACCAAAAACACTGCCTGCCTCAGCCTCTGATGTTACTCCTACATCAGCCCCCTTTCTGCCTGAGTTAGCTGCACGTCAGTGATGCAACAGCGCTTTGCTGGCGTGAATTGGGTTGGATCAGGTCCAATCGGGGTTGGGTGCGCCTGACCCAACCTGCAAGGAATAAAGGGTAGTGGGGTGGGACTCTCTCGCAGCTTTGGTGGCACACATGCTAAGGCCAGAAAAGGAACAGCACCAGCTGTCTCATACGGGGGTGTTGTGGGGCCAGTCGGATGGGATCGGCTTAATGTGATCTGGATCCATCTGTATCAGATGAAATGTCTTTTTGCTTAAGGGTGGTGAATATTAGTGGTCCTTTTTTGTGGGCTATTGTAAGGTCTAACGGTATAGATTTTACTGCCCAACCACAGTTCAAAATTTGTGAAGTTTAACTATGCTAAATTCTTGAAAGGACCACAGCATCGGTAGGAGTGTGAAGTCAGAAAAAATCCCATACCATGAAATTCTATATAAAGATCTAATTGAAGCAGATAGCTCATTGTGGTACGACAACCTATAATTTAAGGACCTCTCCCATTGCCATAACCCGAGCACAGAAATCGGAGGTTAGAGAAAACCTAACCAATGATACACGTACTCCCGTGCACGTACACTTAGACCTCGTTCAAGTGTACACACACAAGGGATCAATCACACGTGCAAACAAATATACGCAGAAGCTGTAAGTATCATGGCATATCACAAAATAACACGAGAGAAATAAAATAATTATGATTATAAAAGATTAGACTGATTTACAACAATGTACACCAAAATAGAGGGACTAGTCCACGAAATCAAAATACATGGATAAACCAAAACCCAAAATACAAACCACAGAAAAATCCCCCAGATAGACTAAGACATAAATGGAGGGGAAATAAAATGATGCAAACCGCTCTCAGAAGAATAGATCCACTCCTCTAGGCCAGAAGGGGCCTCACGTGCCTCTCCTGGAGTTGGGTCGACCGACGCAGGATCGGAAGAGGAATTTGAGCCTGCAACACCAAGAACAACTCATAAGTACAACGACTTAGCAAAATATAAGCCACAAGAAGATAACACGAATTGTGTCTATCAATGAGCAAAAGTAGTAATACAAGGATCCATAATGATCATGTCCGTATACTAGGCAAATCGTGCATATGAATAAGTATGCTATCAGAATCATACACAGATAAATTATCAAAGTGGCTACTACATTTGCCATATTATCTCTTTCGAGAGTAATCGATATGAGAACACCATCGACCGGGCTAGGGTACGAATGGGTCTCCAGTTCCCAGGGTCCGGAATCCCAGGACAAAAGCACTCTGCAGAGGCAATCACACACACTATGCCAAAGGCAACCCCGTCGGATATACTGAGGCTGAGGCTAAGTAGTACCATATCTAGACAATCTCAATCAAATCATATGATGCATATAGATCAATATCACATACAGATCACAATCTATCACAACAAACGAAACAATAGTAAGTGCATCACATCCTGATACCCAATACGAATAAGCACTGACAGATGGATACGAATAACGAATAATCATCACTAAAGCAAGAACTAAGTACTCCACATGAGTAATAACAAATACACAATAGTGGATTGTTCCTACCTGGGCTTCGTTCTGGGGATGCTGCTACATTTCCCACAGATTCAAGAGGTCCAGTGTAGAACACTTAAGAAGGCAAAACCGAAATCAATATGCTGTGCACTTCATATTTACCTTAAGGAATCAAGGTCAATTACAAGTCAATCCTAACCTAGTTGTCCAGTGTTACCGTGCATGCTGATGTAGTTTTAAGGTATTCGATACACAGTTGTTCAATCGAGGAGTGTTGCATCTTATCACAAAACTGTACCGAAGTCCCTTAAACCAACACCCATGGGAAGGTGCTAAACAACTGGATAACATACATGAATGAGATGTAGCCCTCAAGATCATTCATGTCATTCGGACATTCCATTGGGCGTGTTCGGGTTGTCTACATTCTAGCATGAGGGCCGTATCAGGTCTCTTCCTTAATCCTAATCATTTTCTTTATTTCTCAGGGTGGTACGGCTTAGCCGTAGGTGAACATATGGTTTAGCCGTAGGCATCTTATGGCGTAGCCGTAATATACATTGCGGCGGAGCCGAGGTTCCCCAAACTATTCATCCGCATTTACGGCTCAACCGTAATTTGCTCTACGGCTCAGCTGTATCTTGTTTTACGGCTTAGCCATAGCACAATGGACGGCTTAAATCTGGCTGGGCCGTAGAAGAGCAGCATATTTGCCAACTCTCAGTTATTTCAGATGTCACCTCGTATTGAACTACGGCTAAGGTCACGGCTGGGTCACGGCTTAGCCGTAAGACTTTTCACGGTTCAGCCGTAGCACAGTTCACGGTTTAGCCGTGAGTGCCCTGAGTCGATTTCCTGAAACAGTTACAGAACTACAGAAATGACTAATTCTCAGTTGAATTAAGCAAATAAGAACAAAACTTACTCAATAGGGCTGTACAACAATGGTCCATGCAAAAAGAGTAAAAATACTTACAATCAAAGCATTACCAATAAGTGTTCAAGCTACTTGTGCTTATACTTGCCTCAAATGGAAATCACACACACACACCAGTTGTTGTCTTGAGCTCAATCCGCTGCCCAAACACAATTCTACTCGTCAAACACGAAAAAACGCAAAGGCACGCTACATACATGCACTACCTGACATAGGGGAAAGAACAAACAAGATAAACACAACGAAACACAAGACATACCGTCGAAGTCACACGAAGATGACGATGCACTGCTCCCTTTCTCACTTCAACAAGGAGGAAATGAAAGAAAGAGAAAGAGAGATGAACGAGAGAGAGAAGAACAGAGAAGAGAGTGTTGAAGTCAGGAGCAAGGCGGTGGTGGCTGGTTTTATAAGATAAGGATGAGTCACAATTGCAGGGAAGTCCATAAATTTACATAAATTACAGTTCGAGTCAAGTAGCGATCTAACGGAAGTAATTGAAGTCATTTGCCCACGAGTCAATTACCAAGTTTGACGGGCTCAACGAAATACAAGCGTGGACATCAAGATGACGCAAAACTGACACTGTTCGACAAAAGCAAAAATTACGAAAAAGGGCTCGAATTACCTAAATCAAGCCAAACTCAACTCAACTATCTATCCATTGCTCAAAATTAAAGAAAAGCAAAACCAAAACACACTTAACAGCAATATCGCAAGTAATTAGCCACTAATGCGAAATAAGTTGGGTTGGAGTGTTACACCCATCCCAAGTGTTGTCATTCTTTCAGAAAATGCAGAGACATGAGAATGTGACCAGTTAGGAAGAATTAAGGAGCTCAACTAGTGTGTGAAGACTAGCTCTTCCAGATGATTAAGTTGTGTAGATAGAACAAGCAAGTAAGAAAGTTGAGATGATTAGTAATCCAATAACATTTAAGGAAGTCATGGAAAGTGACAATTCTAATAAATAGTTATATGCAATGAAAGATGAGATGAATATAATAAAGGTCAATGTCAAAAAAATCAATTTGAGAGGAACAAAATCAATAAGATACCTTAGAGTGCTACTATTTAGAGTGCTACTATTGGTAGTCATATGTATGCTTAAATATGCACAAGATCTAATATTAGCTTCGTAGTTGGCGTGTTCAATCAGTATCAAAGTGATCTAGGGATGGATTATTGGAGGCCAATTAAGAAAGCTATCCAATAACTCAAAGCCATAACAATTACATGCTCACATTTAGGAAATTGGATAAACATGAATACTCAAATGTGAATTTGTTAGTTGTCTTGATGCAAAGAAGTCTACTTTTGGCTATGTATTCAAATTGGCAGTTGGAGCGATATTATGGAAAAGTGTTAAACAAACACTTGTCACTCTGTCGATTTTTATGCTGAATGCGTGGCACGCTTTCAAGTTGCATAGTAGGCATTATGGTTGAGAAGTTTTATTTCAAAATTTCAAATAGTTGACTCTGTTTCAGAGCCAGTTAAGATCTACTACGATAATGTCTCGGCCATTCGATTTGTCAATAATGAAAAATGTTTAGGCAATTTCAAATATTTGAAAGTTAAGTATTTTGTGCTTAAGGAGAAAGTTAAAGATCATCAGGTGTCTAATATGGAAATCTCTATAGATTGCATGATTATGGAATTGACTAAGGCAGTGACACCTAAAGCCTTTAAGAGACATGTCATAGATATGGGGCTTCAAAAAACGCCTTAATTTATGTCAAATTTTTGTGCAGATTTATTTCAATTAAGTTGATCATCTCAGTTATTACTTTTTATTATTTCTACTAATTCCTTGTTTGATGGATTATTGGTTGTATACATTTAAATTTATATGCAATAAAGTGAGATTTGAGATATGACAATTTTGGTAATTTTGACAAACATGATAATGCTTTACTTATGTAATATTTGCATTTGTAAGCCCATTCCCTTATCCGATGCTTAAAAATCCAAAAATTTTCCTAGCATAGATTTTTGAATTTACAAAATTTACATATTCACAATGGAAACATAATTGTAAGCCATCATAAGTACCATTACAAGACAAAGTAAATAATTCTATACTCAAATGTAATAATTTAAATATATCAAAGTCATAGATAAAACCATAAGTAAAGATATAATCCAACTAACTACATCCTAACAAAAATAACCAACAAAGGGCTTACAACCAATTTGAAATTAAAATTATTATAAATAAACTAATTATCTAAATTGTCGACTCTCTAGCACAAACACGATATCTTTAAACTATATCGTCTGCGCTCCACGCATAGTTTCCTTGCTGTTCCTCTTCGACCGCCGTTCCCTCTTGTTCATTGAAACGGGTGTCGTTACCTACAAGCGCCAATCATAGGGGGTTAGGTTATGAAAAAACTTCAGCAAGTATATTTACCCAATTTTCATATCCCATATCATATTTTGATAAAAATCAAAACAAATAAATCACAGCATTTTCAAAATAAATTGACAAGATATAATAATTCAAAATATAAGTTCGTGCATAAAATCAAGTGAAGATTTGACAAATACTATAGTGTGTTTAAAATAAATTGGCGTACCACATTAGCTAGGTTATCACTGGTATTATAGCATCCCCCTTTTAACGTGAGGGGAAAGAGATTCAGAGTTATGACCATTGGCCATCAGAGCTAAGCAACAGAATTTGGTACCGAAGTGACTGATTGTCATTGACAGAAAATTAACTAATCTGCAGATAGTTTTAGAAACATAGCTCTACATAGTGGTGCCCCACTATGCTAGACTTAAATAGCTTAGTAGTGTCGCCTTAATTCAAAATACATATAAACAGACAAATAATGATAAAACAAAATTTATTTACATATAACAAATTCCAAAATTGACAAATGTGATGTCCAAATGCCATAAATCATATAACAGAGAAAAATATGTTTTATCATATCAGAGTACATATTAGATATGATTAAAGTCATAAAACCAAATAATCAAATTTCATTATACAAAAATCCAGATTTTACAGGTCATACTGCACACCGGGTTTAAGTTAACTTAACCCTATGATATTATGAGATTCCAAACACAATATGTTTGCTCTAAACCTAATTTGGATGACCGCGAAGACCTCCCCTATAGTTTTGGATAAATTCTTAATTGGCGTTTCTGAGGATAGTTAGTGTTTGGAAAGCTCATGACCTCATACCCTTAAATTTCTTAGCCCTAGGCATGTTTCAAAATAATTCGGAGTAGGTGTCAAATTGTGAGGACATGACATATTCTTGGCTTGTTCTTAGCTTAGGCATCTAACTTTTAATGTCTAAATAAAATCGTCAAAACTATTAGCATGGGTATTCCCTTTTTCATCACATTATAATTTTATGGGTTCACAAAAGAAGGGTTCGAAAATTACTAACAGGAGTAATGGGTCCAAATTAGTTAGTAGTAGAAAATTCTAACCATTGAATCATTAGTTTCTGAGAAACATTTAGAACAAACAAACCATATGGGCCCTGTAGTACTTTAAAAACAAGGGGACTTAAATATAATTTCTATAATAACCCTAAGACTTAAAAAGGAGCAAGGAAGTCTCGTCATTCCCATAAACCAGAACTTGTCGTGCCTCGACAGAGTTCTCTTGGGTACCACTCTTGGCCGAGTGGATGATGGGCCATTGCGTGTAGAGTCCTCAAAGGGAGTGAGGCCCCAAGGTAGCCCAAGGGTAGGTCTTCAGATGTGGGGTCCGGATCTCCGATCACCTGGGCCACGGGGCTTCACAACTCTGTCGATCGAAATTGCACAATGGCAATGGGGTCTTGGAAGAACTCAGCCTTGGCATGGATTTCTTTCAACTATCATGGTTGATTAGTTTACAGTATGCTTTAATAATCCTACTAGCCATAAAAGATAATCGAATCATGATTTATGGGCTGAGATTGAAGAATTCTACCCTATACGAGGTTACAGAATTCCGATCTCATACTAAAGATTCACGTGACAGATTTAAGTCCACTAGATGATGGCCCAATGGGACCCATTCCATATGGGTCCAGGTCCTTCATGGTTGCCCATGGATCTATTTATAGATCCATGGTTCAGACCTGGCAGCATGTGGCCCACCTGGGCCCCACGATCCCAAATTTAATCAGCTGCATATGATGGCCTAAGTTCTGAATCATTTGTTTCAGATTGGTTTCCTCACTAACGTCGAGTGTGATCCAGTTGATTGGGCTGGCAAACAATTCCCTAGTCATTACTACCATTACTAAATGCGTTACCAGATTCCTAAGCATAAAGAAAAAATATTATTCAGCTTGAGTAGAGTTTTCCTATGCATACACTTTTATGCAAAGATCATCAAAAAAATTACAAATCGTGATGACAAATGATGCAAGGGTTGATAAAAGTCAATTGAAACAATAAAGTGTAGAATATGCCAAATAAAGTCGGAATGAGGAAAACCGTATAAATTATATTCCAAATCAGGTTTACAAAAGAAAATCAACAACTAGAAGGAATGAGAATTGGGGGCCCCACTCCTCCATGTTTCCCTTGATGTGAACCCCACTTCCTATTAATCTCTACTACCTCTTATTAATATCCAAGAGAATTGTCAACATCACTCCCTATATGTTGTCGGTAATGTGAGCCCAACTTCTTTTTAATATTTACCATCTCCTCTTAATATCCCGACCTAATTTTAATCACTTTCTACCATTGATAAACCTCTCTACAAATATTTAATCGAATAAGATAATAAAAGGAATATTCTAAATCTAATAAGATACTCAATTCTAATGAGACTCTTGTACATATATCTGATGATAAAATACTAATGGTCCAAACAACTTATCATCAATAACTGTGAAGAAACAATATATAGTGACAAAACAAGACCCATGTTTGATTTTTTTTTCTTTTTAATTATAAGTGGATACACTAACTGTGCCAAATTAATAGCAAGAACTTGAAAAGAGATATTCAAGTTTGTGGCGGTGTGAAGTCAAGGCTGATGGATATAATAATCAAATTTCTATTTTGCAATAAATATATTTTCTATAAAGAATTGCTATCTAATTCTTTAGATGTGATTTTCACTATTCTTTTATATATAGAACTATTTCGGTAAACTCTTAATTGATTTTTCAAATTTAAGAATAAACTAAAATAGCTTATAGGTAAGAGATGTTACTTGCAATTTTATAGGGTTTTTCTATATATTTTTTTATAGTAAATTTCAAAATTTATCATAATTTATTTTTTTGCCCAAGCTTAGTACGAGCCTTGGTTGTTAGTTCCAAAAATAAAGTCAGGTAGAAAACTAAATTGGGTTTGTGTACTTACCTTAATTGCTGATTTTACTGAAATTCCCAAATCATAAAGAGCTTCAAAGTAGGGTTGTAAATCTTCTAGTTGAGAGAGAAAGAGAGAGACTAGGGATTAGAAAGTTAGAGAGTAATGTGCTGGTGAGTTTAGTGCGTGAGGGTTGTGGGTTTAGTTATGTATTATATTTATAGAATTTGCAATAGGCACTTATAGTGTAACTAAGAAGCAAAGGTAGTGTAGAATTCTTTTTTTCCCCATATAGAGTCTTAGCATAACTCTTTAACCTTGTTGTTTTCCAACCAAACTCCTACCAAAGTTGACACTTGCATGCTACTCCTCTTTGGAAATGACACAAACATGTGGTCCCCACACCACTAGAAATAGATTTAATTTAAATCTCTTTCAACTAGGCACTAGATTAATTTGGATAGATTCGTGTCTTAAGGAAAAGTTTCATAAGTAATTATTCTCTATTTAATGAGCCCCATTTGGCTATGTCTTGAAATTATAGAAATACCCCTCATATTTTCTAAAAGTTACCAACAAGTTTTATAATTCCCAAATCAAATCCTAATCGCGTTTGTACCCTAATTCTGCCCTAATTGTTCAATGTAGGTTGATTTCCCCCAGTTCAATTAATGTTATTATTTATTTCATAAATTATTTTTAATTGAATTAAACTTATTAATTTGGCTAGGATCTTACATCCTCCCCCTTTTAGAAGCATTTGGTCCTCCAAATGAAAATAATGTACCTCAGGTAAAAGATGAGGATATTGCTTTTGAACTTGATCATGAAGTTTCCAAGTGGCTTTTTCTTGTCTGTGGTTTTCCCATTGAACTTTTACCCAGCTAATAGTCTTAGTCCTTAGCACTTGATCACGAGTGTCAATGATTAGCATAGGCTTTTTTATATATGTTATATTGTCTTGAATAGCAAAGGGTTCATAATGTAGTACATAAGCAGGATTTGTTACTTATGTCTTTAATATCGAAACATGGAATATGTCATGTACTCTAGCCAATTATGGTGGTAACACCAATTGATATGCCACTTTTTGAACTCGTCTAAGAATCACAAAAGGACCAATGTACCTCTAAGATAACTTGCCCTTTTGTCAAATCTTAAGGTTCCCCATGTAGGTGATACCTTCAAAAACACTTTATCACCGACTTGAAACTATAAATCTCTTCTCTGATTATCAGCATAGCTCTTTTGTCTACTTTGGGCTATTTTCAACCTTTCTTAGATTTACTTTACTTTGTCGTTTGTCTCATTCACCAGAGACGACCCATGAAAACTCCGAACTTCGACTTCTTCCCAGCATACCGAAGTTCTACATCTACAACCATATAAAGCTTTAAATGGAGTCATGCCAATACTAAAGTGATAGCTATTAGCGAATTCTCATAGTGGTAGACATTCATCCCATTTTTTCTTGAAATCCAACACACAAGCCCTTAACATATTTTTAAATGTTTGGTTAGTTCTCTCTGTCTGGCCATTTATTTGTGGATGGTAAGCAATGTTGAAATTTAGCCTGGTAACTATAACTTGCTGCAGGGCAATCCAAAACCTTGAAATGAATTTGCAGTCTCTATCTAACACAATCAATTTAGGTGCTTTGTGTAATCTCACAATTTCCTCGACATACTTTTTAGCCAACTTATCTATGGTTGCGGCTAAGGTGCTACATGGCAGGAAGTATGCAGATTTGGTCAGTCGATCAATGATCACCCAAATCACATTGTGACCCCTTTTTGTTTTCGGAAGTCCTGAGATGAAATCCATCGTGACATGCTCCCATTTCCATTTTGGAATCCCTAACGGCTGAAGTAGTCTAGGAGGCTTCCGATGGTCAGCCTTGATCTGTTGGCATACCAAGCATCATGAAATAAATCTTGCAACCTCTCGCTTCATGTTGTTCCACCAATGTTGATTCCTCAAATTTCTATACATCTTGGTACTACCTGGATGGATTGTAACACCCCGACCCCAATTAGCTGGTTTCATAGTCAATTTCTCTTGTTGTTAGCGTTTTGTTGGAGGATTTTCTTGGATTATTATGCTTTATCCTTGTTGGATTAGGTTTGTAGTGTTGGTTAGGTAGTTGGGTTGAGTTTTACCTAAATTAGGTAGCTTTGAGCCCTTTTTTGTAATTTATGATTTTAGTTGAGTTTGTCATTTCGGCGTCATCTTGATGTCATCGTGTGTCTTTCGTAATGCTTGTTACTTTTTACAACTGACTCAGAATCACTTGGAGTCGTTTGAAATGTTTAAGTACTCATTTGACTCAAATTGTAATTTATATAACTTTTGGACCTCGTTGTAAATCGCTAAAATATATATATATATATATAAAGCCACCACCTCTTCGTTCTTATCCTCTTCTTCGTCTTCTCCTTCTTCCTCCATCCCCTTTTCGTTCTTTATCTTCTATCTTCGCTTGTGGCCGGCGTCAAGCTTCGATTTCTCGCACCAGGTTTCCTCAATTTGAGTTTAGAAACGAGTGAAGTTTGATTCGTCGTCAGTTAAGGTAAGTATAAACAACGATTGGTTGAATATATGTTTGTAACTTGTGATGATTGTGATCTACTTCACATATCTTAGTTTATGCATGTTCTACAGCCCTCTTGGTTCTTCTTTCCTTGTTAGGAAGAGAAATAGAAAGTTTTGTAAGCCTTAGAAAGTGGGTAATTAGTTTTGTTCGTGGCCAGGCATATCAGGGCTGACCGATCGATCCTGATAGTTCGACCGATCAAATTGAGGTTCTGGGAGTAAGTCCGATCGATCGGACTTGTACCCGATCGGTCGGGTCCCACACACCTCAGTAACGTAGGTTCTTCCTATAAATGGTTTCAAGTCTAACTAGAGGCCTTTTATAAACCTCCTAGTGGCCTAATTGTTGGGCTACAGAATGGACTAAGAATCCCTTACGGTCCTGTTATAGGAGCACCGTGACTTCCTCTTAGACCTTACATAGTTACACCTTAGGATTTGATATGGCAAATACCTCACAAGGGTGTGTTAAAGACCATACCAGACTTAGTAGGCCTTTAAGACTTAGATTTCTTACCTTTACCTTAGTGTTTGAGTCAGTTATAAACCAACTCTGTGCATATCAGGGAGTTTCAGGGCCAACCGGTCGGTCCTGAACCCTGATCGGTCGGATTTTGGTTCTGGATGGATCTAACCGGTTGAACGCTTACCCAATCGGTCGGGTAAGTCACCTGTAGACTTGTAGGAAATTAAATGTATCTAACTTCCTGACCCGTTCTATACTACTTTGAGACCTATATAGGAACTACACTAATGACCGAACATATAAATACCATGAATGGTCTTGAGGTCTAAGATTCATTCATGAATGTTATTCGTTTGTTAAGCACCTCCCCATGGGTGTTTTAGTTTAAGGGACTCCGATACTCTTACTTAGACAATGAGACACCCAAGGGAAAGACAACCGAGTATCAGATAACTTAAAACTACATCATAATGCCCGGTTAATAACAATGGATAACTAAGTTAGGGTTGGCTAGTAAAAGATCGTGACTCCTGCAAAATAATCCGATTTGCATTGCATATTGACTTCGGTCTTGACCTCCTATTCACATGGTACGCGTTCTGCGCTAAGGCAACGATTGGACATTCCCTAAAAGCTCTGTCCATGGTTAATCCCGGGTGGAAACAGCTGACTTCTATGTTCGATGCTACCCGTTTGATTAATACGAGTTGATAAGCCTTGACATTTTTTATGGCACTTTAGATATCTTAATCTTAACATGGACTTGACACAGATAATGCATTAATTGTCTACCTGTTTAATTGCATGACATCTTGATTTACATTATTTGGCCTCCACTCTTCCGTATAGTGTGCCTTGCATGATCTACTCATTTGCTATAGTACATTCGATTTGTTGGATATGTTCCTTATTTCCGTTATGTTTGATATGTTCAGTATGATATCTTGAGTTTTGCACGTATGAGTTGAATGTATGTGTTTGGAATGTATGATATATGTTTTATATGGCACGCATGGTTTACTCAAGTTCTAGTATGTGATTGACTCCACATAGTTTGGCTCTATTAAGCCTCAGCCTTATAATACCCGATAGGGTTGAATGTGGCGTAGTATATATGACACCACTGCAGTGGGTTTATGTCTTGGGGTTTCCGGACCCCAAGAACCCAAAATCCATTCATACCCTGGTCCGGTCGATGGTGTTCTCGGTGTGTATGTAAGATCCCATTTTGGGAGCATATGGCATATGTAGTAGCCACCTTGTACAGTATTTATGTTATTGACTCGTTTGGCATGCTTTACTCATTGCACAATTTGCCTAGTATACGGAATTAACATCTGATATGATTACTTGTTACTAATTCTTTTAGACACATCACGTGTTACCTTTATGTTGTTTATACTTTGTTGAGTCGTCGTACTCACTCGTTGTTCTTGGTGTTCTAGGATTAGAGTCAGTTTCCGATCCCTCGAAGATCAATCTAACAACGGAGGCGATTATAGAAACCCTCGTGGGACGAGGGTGGGTGTGATGGATCCGCTCCTGAGAGTGCCTTGCATTCCTTCCATTCCCATTTACTGCATGCGATGTTTTGTCTATTGTATATGTATTCGTTGACTATTCTCTCATGTATTTCTTGTGACGTCTATTTTTCCTAGTATATATGTTTATTGTATCTTTTCATGTTCCTTTGGTGCATTGATACTATCTATAGCTTCTGCATACAAGGATTGCACGTGTGATAGATTCCTTGTATATGTGCACTTAGATCAGGTTTAGGGGTACATATATGGGAGTACGTATGTCACTGATTAGGTTTTCTCCTAATCCCCGATTTCTTAGGCTCGGGTTGTGACATGGATGGTGTAGCTCGTATGATGAGCTTCTATCATAATTTCATTGTTCAAGTCTTCTACATTTCGAACACACAATCTATTACGAAAGTAGAGGATGTCGTCAACGATCTCAAAGCTGAGGTAATAAAATAACCTCAGTAAGTATACTTACAAAAATAAAAGTTTTTGGGGTCCCGTATTTCTATATTGTAATTTGATTTAAAGAAGAATAAACGAACTAGCAAGAAAAAACAATCAACCGTACAAAAGAAGACATGCAATTTTTAACGTGGAAACCTCAAACGAGAAAAACTATTAGCTTTTCTGAACTAGCAAAACCAAGCATTAATATTGAATAGTTACAATATAGACTCACAACCTTTTTCCAATTAGTCCCTCGACCTAAGGATGCAGTTTTTTTTTTTTTTTTTTTTTTTTTGCACAAATCCTTGCCATATCAATCTCTTACCATGCATTGCTCTATGTGCTTGATCCAATCACCTTGAATCTACAAGATAAATAATCTTCTACAAAGAAGTAGAAGCAACAAACTTTAGAGCTCAAAGCTTCAGCACAATCTCTCCAATGGAAGCTTTAGAGAATAAGAGTGATCTCCAAAGTGTAATATCTACTTAGAATCATGAGATCTATGCTTTAAGATTGAGAGAAGAACCTTTTAAATAACCCACAATTTGTACCTCATAAGGATAGTCTTTATAGAACCTAACTTACTAATTTTGATACAAATAAGAAATAAGTTTGCATAAAGTCATCTAATTGATCAAGTACCTTATCTGATTGATGGGGTACCAATCTGATCGATCAAGTACCTATTTTATTTGGGTTTTTTTTTAATTTCTCCTGTTTAACTGTAGCCCTTTCGAGATCCGATCAATCGGATAGAGTCTTCTGAGTTTTATACAAGTTTATTTCAACTCTTCTCTTCAGCTCATCCAGAGACTCAAACCACATGCCATCTAAAAGAGAGATAAAATTACAACTTAATGGACCTAGAGTTTTGTTCAACCAATAAATTAGCCAACATACAAAATCCTTATTGATCGCGCTTAAAATGACGTGGAAATGTGTAATGGATTCAATGTCCAACATTCACGCACTTCAAGCATTAAGAAGAATGAGAATTAATTACAGTTCATCATTAATTTTCCTTTGTTTACATGGGTTCTAACACCCTGACCGCGGGGATGCAGGTTGTTTACGTGAGTTTACAAAGTTTACAACCCCTCTTTTAAGTCTTAGATGTGATCTCAATTTGAAAAATACAAGAAAATGTACACAAAGTGCAATAAAATGCAAAAAAGAACAAAAAAAAATGGGGGTGACCATGACCCACGGTCACTGCCCCAGGCCAGTGATCGTGGGTCACGGTCACTGGCACCTGCCAGTGACCATGAGTCACGGTCACGGACAGATAGTGACCTTGAAGTCACTGTTGTGCCTTCGTTTTCGTGCTGTTCATGCTGGTTCTTTTTCCAAACTTTTTTCAAGTGTTGAAACTCCCTTTTATGACATCTTGGGGTGTTGAATAACCATTGAGAAGATCGAATTCAACTATGGAATCGATTGAAAACTTTGTAATTCATCATTCATGTCTACGGACTGTCTTTTGTTCAAGTCCGAAGAGGGTATCGCAGGAAGCCAAAGTTGTGTCATTTTGAACCTATAACTTTCAAGGAACAAAATGAAGCCCAAAGGGCCTTGTTCACAACCTCTGTGATGGCTAAGAATCCCCCCAAATGAGAAAAACAAAGATGACAACATCATCCATCGAATAGCCGTCAATGCATGGACATGGCTTTTTCTTTAGTCACCCTCTCTTCTCCTCCTCTTTTGAGCCTTCTTGCTCACCTTGGTAATTGAGAAAAGGAGGGGAAAAGGTCGTGGAATGCTGCTGTCCTCTTACTTGAATTCTTTTGATTGCCTTTTGTGTTCTTAAAATTCTTTGTCTGTGTGTCTATGTTCTCCTCTGTTTTCTTTTCAAATCTTAGCCTTTTATAGACTTCCCCAGCAGTTTCTGTTAGTTCCAGGGAGTTAAGGGAGGTTGTGGGAGGTTACATTTCGAAAGGAAGTGGAGAAGAACCGTCCAAAACTGCAGGAAGTGCCCTTTGAGGGTCCGTGACAGCGGCAAGGCCGAATTTCGGGTTTTTGCATTTGCGACCTTTTTTCACCTGTTTGGGGCCCAAACGAAGTCCAATCACCACGAAAATTGGAGGGATGCTTCTTGACACTATTTTGATCATGTCATAAAAGTTTCAGCTCAATTTGACCATCTGAAGTTGGTCAACTCCTTCATTGATTGGGCCACGGTCACGTACAAGGCCCGTTTTTGGACTTTTGTGTATGTGACCCGTTTTCGCCAGTTTAGAGCCCGAACGATGTCTGATCGCCACGAAACTTGGAGGGTTGCTTCTTGAAAATATTTTGAGCATGTCATAGAAGTTTCAACCTGTTTTGACTTTCAAAAGTTGGTCAACTCCCCAATTGACTTTTTATGAAAGTGGGCCCTTGTCTCAGCTGTTTGAGGCCCAAATGACTTCGGTTTGGTTCGAAACTTGGAGGAACTGACATAAGGGATATCTTGGAGTATTCACCCAAATTTCATGCAGTTTGGATTTGAGGAAGTAGGATTTTGAGCAGTGGCCTATTAATTGCATGTGTTAAGTCACTATTCACCCCCACATTGTAGGTAGTTAGCTTGTTTTTTACCCGAACAACATCCAATTGACTTAAAAATTTGGAAGAGTAACTTTGAGCATTCTTTCAGTATTTTTCTGAATTTCATCAGCTTTGGCCTCCTGGAAGTAAGATTTTAGCTAGTGACTTCCATAACTCGGTGTCACTGTCCTCTAAGCTGACATGCAGTGAAATTCAGACCAAACGGAGTCCTTTTAACTTGAAAATTTGCAGAATATCTTTTGAGCATAACTAAAGATTCGTGCCCAAATTTCATCAATTTTGGATATCAGGAAGCAGGACTTTGGTCAGTGACCCCATGGCTTGGGGGGGGATTGACCCCAAGTTGACATGCTTGTGGCTTTTGGGTTCGATGATGTCTATTCAACCTGAAATTTTGTAGGGCCTGTCTTGGGCATCATTTGAGCTTCCTCTGAGAGTTTCAGCTAATTTGACCATCATGGGATATCACTCTGCACAGGGACCTACGGAGCATAGTATATGATCATCTGGACCAAGTTTGGATCCAAATGATGTCCAAATGCTTTGAATCCTTGAGGAGTAATCTTTAAATGTACTTGAAAGTATTTTGTTAAATAGGAGCTTGCTTCAACATGTAGAACTGCCAGGTCCCGCGGTGATTCCCAATGATCTAGCAAAGAGTCTCTGAAGCTGATTTCAGCTGAGATGAGGTCTAAGTGCTTTGAAAGCTTTGGAACTTTATAATCCAAAGCTTGTGTAACAGTTCGACCCAATTTGATCGGGATTAGCAGCTAATTCCTGATGAATGGGTTGCTAATTGTGTTTTGCTCTTGTTTTTGCTTGGTTATGGGTTATGGATAGGTAGTTGGGTTGAGTTTGATCAGGTTTTGGTAGACATAAGCCCTTTTTCGTAATATTATATTTTGTTAGATGTCGTCATTCATGCATCATCTTGGCTTTAACGCGTGTCTTTTGTTACGTTTGTTGATTCCCGTAACTACATCGTTCATTAACTATGTCACTTGTTTCCGTTAGAACCGCCAATGACTCCAACGGGAAATAGTCTTAATGCTTGGACTTTCTTGCAAATTTGGCTTTATGTTTATCTTTATAAGTTCCACCGACCTTCTTCATCTCTCACTGTTCTGTCTCTCTCTCCCTCGAGTCTTCTTCTTCTCGTTCCTCCTTTCTTTCTGTCGATCAAGTCAGGGAGAGCATCTGTTCATATCCAGGTTGGTCCCTCGGTCATATGTGGTTGAAGGTGAGCTCTAGTTTTCCTCGAATCTCACCTTCTTCTCATTCGCTTTTCAGGCAGCCACTGTTTCATGCATTCACATCTCTCTCTTGTTTCTTCCCCTTTTGCATGCATGGTGGCTAGGAGCATGCTAGCACGTGAATTGAGCCCAAGGACAACTCCGAGCTTGTTAGGACTCATTTAAGGTAAGTATAAGCATAACTTGGCTAAACCATGTGGGTATCTGTTTAATTCAGATTAAGTAGAGTATTCTTGCTTATGAATGAGGTTTACAGCCCATCTTGTGTTCGTTTCCCTCTATTACATGTGGTTTAGTCAGTTTGTATATGTTTCAGTGTTTCTGCAATCAGTTCAGAAATGCTTCCGTATGTACCACAGCTAAGCCGTAAATCATCTACAGCTGGAAGTCCAGAGAGGGAAAAATTCAGTTTTCTTCTACGGCCAAGACATGGTTAAGCCGTATATTGTCCTACGGCTAAGCCGTAGCTCAGCCGTGGCCCAGCCGTAGATCAGTACAGGGTGACTTTTTCTGGATTAATTAAAAGGAAGCAATTGACAGACCTTCTACGGCCCAGCCACGGCTAAGCCGTAGAACAGCACACGGCTAAGCCGTAGAACAAAATACCGGTGAACCATAATTGTGGATGAACAGTAAAGGGAACCACGGTTGAGCTGCAGTGCATATTACGGCGTAGCCGTAAGATGCCTACGGCGTAGCCTTATGCTTCCCCACGGTTAAGCCGTACCACCCCTAAGCAATGTCTAAAACTGGGTAGGACTAAGGAAGAGACTGATATGGCCTTCATGATAAAATATAGATCACCTAGACTTGCCCGATGGTATGAATGTATGACATGAATGATCTCGAGGGCTGCGATTCATTCCTGTACGTTATCCGGTTGTTTAGCACCTTCCCATGTGTATTGGTTTAAGGGACTTCGGTGCACATTCCAGATACACTGCAATACTATACAATGGTGCATCGGACAACTTAAAACTATATCATCATGCACGGTTAGAAACACTGGATAACTAGAATAAGATTGGCTAGTAAAAGATCGTGATTCCTGGAAGATAATCTAATTTGCATTGCATCTTGGCTTCGGTCTTTGCTCTCTTATACACATTCTACGCTGGGGCAAACGATTGGATATTCCTAGCTCTGTCCATGGTTAATCCCGAGTGGAATAGCGGTCTTGCATGGTTGATATTCCCATTGGATGCACATGAGTTGAGATGTCTTTATCCTTGGTTACCCTAATGTTTTCTACTCTGTTGGCATCCGATCTACTAAGCTGATTTGGTTGTTCGATTCGACATGTATGATTAGTTTAAATTGTATGACCTCTTGAGCAGACATGCACGTCACGTTCTGATAAGATATACATGTTAAGCTATCCATAAGGTATGATATGCACGTCATGATATGCAGGTTCTTATGTTTGTTTGACTCCATATGGTCCGGCACTACTGAGCCTCAGTCTTAGGACCCCGACGGGGTGACTTTGATATAGTTTTCATGGCCTTGCTGCAGTAAGGAAACGTCTTGGGGAATCCGGACCCCAGGAACCCGAGACTCATCTTGCCCATGGTGTTCTATGCATGGATATAAGATCCCTACTCTGGGAGTATATGGCGTACGTAGTAGCCACCTAGTAGTTACATGTTATGTTACGTACACATTGATTCAAAGTGCATACGTTAATTTGAATGCACGACTGCCTAGAATACTAACTTGCAATGTTATGATTAGTCATGTCTTTTATTCTATTAGAGACCACACGTATTAACTTGTTACTGCTTATACTTCGCTGAATCATTGTATTCACAGATTGTCCTTGGTGTTGCAGGCTCAGGTACCCCGATCGAGTTCTTGTCGGTCATTCAGTTTGCTAGGGAGACTTCAGCGGTCTCTTCAGGGTTGCGGAGTGTATGCACTCACTCTATGGGAGAGCGCTAGTGTGATACATGCATATTGTCTGCTTCCCAGTGTTATTCTTGTTGTGTATACTCATGAGTTGCTTCTGTTGTGTAATCCTGATCTTTATGTAACCTGTTATTTCTATTGCATCTTGCTTGCTGGTCATTTCTATTGTTATGTTTTGATACCTACAGCTTCCGCGTCCTCGTTGGTACGTGTGATTTTCCCTTATGCGTATATACTCAGGCTGGGTCTAAGTACATATGCACGGGAGTATGTGTGTCACTTGTTAGATTTTTGCTAACCCCCGATCGCCTGGGCTCGGGTCGTGGCAGCTTGTAATGCCTTCGCTGCGTTATTTGCAAAATTTTATGGGTCAACACTTATAATCTCCTCCGTTTTCGCAATTCGTGGACAAAACTCCATAAACATACAATCTACCCAAAATAAATCCAAAATGACATTGAGCTGGAAACATTTTTTATACCATCAACTTCACTTATATGTCCTTTGTCCGTCTTTAGCTTCATCTCTTTTTTCAGTTCTGACTCCCCCTGAATTTTTGAATCTTCTCCCCCCTCAATCTACATGTCTCCCCATTTTTGTCTATGATTGACACACTTATGATTTGAGCATTTAACATAACTGTCAACTAGGATCCAGTAGTAACTTTTCCTTAATTATGACTCTCCTTTAATGATATCCTCATAGAAGCTATATGGGTACGGGGAGCTTGACCTTCTTCGATCAGGAGTTTTTGAATTTTGGTGCCCACACTTGCAAATTTGAAAGTTTTAACATAGTATGTACCAACACATTAGTAAATCATCTTTCTTGATACAGATGACTTTTGTTTTCACATTTGGCTCAAACAATTGCTTCATCCATTACTTGTTCTTTGGTAAGGCTTTAGCTTATTGCAATAGGATTACATGTGTCATTTAATTGCACAATAAGGGCATGTGGGTATAGTTTTAGGACTTAATACATTTTTCTTCTTTGAACTACTCACCACATGATTTATGCTTGCAGTATGTGGAGTAATTAGTATCAAATAATTTAAAATAAAACTTTTAACAAGAGTAGTTTTACATTTTGCCTTTGAATTGGATGTAGCTTGATCATAACCAAGACCACATGTGTCATTAGGCCTTTTCTGAATGCACATGATGTCATTAAGTGTTATAGAACCAACATTCATCTTGTCAAACAATTCCTTTGACTCAGTCTGCTCTAACATTGTCATCTTTAACAATTCCTTTGACTCAGTCTGCTCTAACATTGTCATCTTTAACTTGCCATTCGAGTCAACATTTTCAATTTGACAAGTTTGCAACTTTTTTTTCAACTCTTTCATCACTTATGTAGATTTCTCATAATCAGTAATTAGCAACTCATACTTTTGTTCAATAGCAGTCAACTTATTATCCAAATAATTTTTATGACTATCAAAGAGTTGTACCTTATCATAAGCTTCAGTCAATTCGGCCTTCGGTGAAGAAATTTGTTATTTTGCAGTTTGCCAATTGATTTCAACCTTTTAATTCATTTTGACCATCTTCATCGTTTTGTTAAACAAAATCTGATATTCTACTTTCCAATTGTGTTTTTTTATTATCTTCACTTTTATAAACATTGTAAAAAAAAAACAACCCATGAGGACCTATAAATGAAACATAATTTGCATTGCCATTGTCAAGGACAACAGATTCAACTTCAACTTCAGAATCATCCCTTATTGCAGTTGTATTCATAACTTTACCATATCTCTTCTTGTTTCTATTTATGCATGCATTTAGATGCTATATGACCAAACCCTTTGCATTCAAAGCATTAAATAGATCTAGGGTTTTTCTTTTCAAACTCAGATTTGAGCATCTTTTTCAAGCCATATGTGAGCCCGCCTCACATGCATGTATAATATTGTTCGCTTTAACCTATTGGCTTCACAATTTTACTTTTAGTGGGCTTGAACTCACCAAAAGCCTCATGTAAGGTAAAGGTGAAACTCTATATATAAGCATAGTCACTTTCTTCTCTATAGTAGATGTGGGACTCTAAGACATCACAATCCACCCCTCTTAGAGTTGCACGTCTTTGTGCAATAGCTTACCAATCCCTATATCTTGTCAGCCCTCTTGGCCCACTTACATGAAAACCCGCCCACTTGCACGAGACCACAATAGGGACCTACACTCAAACTAGTCAAGAGTCAGCTCTGATACCATTTGTAATGACCCGAGTAACTCACGAGCTTAGTAACTTGGTGAGCCCATTACGTGACCCAAAATGCTTAAACTTAAGTTACTGGTAGTAACTTACATAGTTCGTTATATACCATGTCATCAGGCTTGTTATTCAACGTGCCTTTGTAGTTAAATTCCATTCTAAAAATCTTAAAGGATCTAACACAACAGATTTATATAACCCTTTCTGATGCCAATTGAAAGTTTTTGGGGTTCCAAATTTCTATATTGCAGTTCAATTTACGTATATACAGTAGAATAATAAATGAACTAGCAAGTAAAAGCAATCAACCATACAAACGAAGACACGCAATTTTTAATGTGGAAAACCTAAATGGTAAAAAATACGAGCTCTTCTAAACTAGCAAAACCAAGCACTAATTTCAAATGGTTGCAAGATATACTCACAACCCTTTTTAAGTCAATCCCTCGACCTAAGGATTTAATTCTTTTTGCACAAATCCTTGCTATAGCAGTCCTTCACCATGCATTGCTCTTCAAGCTTGATCTAATCACTATAAATCCCCATGATAAATAATCTTCTACGAAGAAGTAAAGGTAACAAACTCTAAACCTTAAAGTTTAAATACAATCTCTCCAATGGAAGCTCTGGAGAATAAGGGTGATCTCCAAAGTGTAATATCCATTTAGAATAATGAGACTGATGCTTTAAGATTGACAGAAAAACCCTTTAAATAACTCACAATTTGTGCCTCATAAAGATAGTCCTTGTAAAGCCCAATTTACTAATCCTGCTGTAAAAAGGAAATAATTCCGCATATAGTTCGTGGAGTTTTTTCCATCATCTAACTGAACGAGTACTAATCTGATCGATCGAGTACTTATTCTGTTTGGGTACTTTGTTCGAATTTTGCCTATTTAACTGTAACCTTTTTAGATCCTATCGATCGGATAGACTCTTTCAAATTTCCTTCAAGTTTGCTTTCATATCTTCTCTTTAGTTCATCCGGAGATTAAAACCATAGTCCATCTGTCATGCCCCCAAGACTGGGCCGAATCCAAACTCGGTTATAGGGGTGTAAAAATTGGGGCCAATTTAAAATTTTTCCTACATAAATAATACGGGCTCCAATTTTGAGTGGATCGAAGTCTTTCGTGAGGTTATGTTTGGTGATCAAGCAACCATAATCACATACAAAACTGAAATCCATAATCATCGCAGATGAATATCATTTATCAACCAAAAAACAAATCTCAATAATAATAAAGTCAAGGTCAAGTGTTTCGAAGCATAATAATTAAAGTTGTAATTTCAAGATAAATAATTTAAATGAATAACTAATGGCCTCAAACATGGCCTTATTATATAATGTAAAGTCTTGATCTCTGCACAAACTTTAAAATACCTTAGACGATGTCATCGATGCTCCAATCAATAACTCCCCCATTTTGCGGAATCTCTTATGTCGCCTAACCCTCCGGTTCAACACAGGTAACGGAACCTAAACACCAAAAGTAGTAGGTCAGATTAATGTAATTTGACAAGAGGGTAAACTACAAGCAATGGTGTTAATCAACTGAATTAATATATAATATTCATCCCGACCCAACATATACTGAATGTAAACCCATTAGCATGAATGCATAAAAATGGGTATTCCTGCAGATACAATATACCAAAAACGAGTACTCCCACAAATATAATATACAAAAATGGGTATCCTCGCAAACAGATATAACAAATGGCACAGCTGTGTACAATAATTCACAGTACATGCTGACCCAATGGCATACGTCCAACTTCGAACTGCAGTTGGTCGGATATACATATATATAAAAATATATTTTTACAAATACATGCATTTACCGATGCATAATAAACCATGATATGAAACCCTTACTCCCAATATTCAACCCAATATCAATTTGAGTATTTAGACTTATTAATTTGAAAGTGTATTATGATCATGTGTCAATTCAAGTTCTCTGAGGGTAAGCACTAATCTACCTAATGGTCATAATTAGTTAAATATACATATGAGAACAACCGTCTCTCACAATGAAAATATGAGTCCACGATGGCAATATCTTACTTTCAATGTCTATCATGTGGTACATCCCGAACCTCACATTCTCATCCTGAAGTCAGTCCAATTCTCATATGAACATTCAACCAAATTTTCTAAAACAATAAGAACCCATCTAATCCAATTATGTATAATTAGTGTGTTACAAATTGGGTAAAAGATATTCAAATTCCAAAATCAAACTTAATCAAATCATGATAAAAAAGGAGAGGGAAACAATTAAGTTCTTAATTATCAATGTTGTGTATTAATACACCTTATTATTTTATATAAAACAAAAAGGTCCAAATCCATAATTCAAATTCGAAATCCAAACTCAAATAAAAATTCAAATTAGAATTCCAATTACATTCTAATTTAAGATTCAGTCACCCCTAATTACATCATAGTTAAATTCTAATCAATCCAAATAATATGTTAATCACAAGTAATTAAAACCTCAATTAAATTTATAAACAATCCTAACCAAACTCTAATCACACCTAATTTAGGAATTAGTTATTATAATCAAGTCACCCTTAATCCATAAGCAATATTCTAAACCATTTACAATTAATATAATAAGCCTTAATTAAGGTTTTCTTTTTCTCCTTTTTTTAAAATGGGCTCAGCCTGATTGAAACTAGCCCATACCTGCCAACAACTAGGCCCAGCAGCAGCCGGTCTACGCTTCCACACCCAACTGCCACTAGGCCCGGCTACCAAGCAGCAGGCGTTGCCCGGCTGGCCAGGCAGCATTGCTACCTGAGCAACGCAAGCAACAGCTTTTTCCAATTTTTTTTTCTTTTATATAAATTTCTTTATTTCTAATAAGAAAACTAAATCTTAATTATCAAAGACATTAAACCTAATCATATGTATTTTCTTTGTTTAAGTCAAAATCAGATCTTCATTATTAATCTCTAATCAAAACATTAAACAAAATCAAATAAATCATAAATAAAGCGTGTAATTCAACATAGCAATCAAGAAAACATTGTTTATAGTTATCTACTTTCCTGGATCTCGATGCCAAAAGTGAATATGAAGATCCTACTTTAGTTTCTCCACGGAGCGCGTCTAGGGCTTGCTTGCAGGAAGAAGATGGGAGAATTGAGAAAACCCTTAAAGTTTATCTTATGTAAAGGTTTTTCTAAATTAGAAGGAAGGGCTCTCTGCTTTCTAGTGAGTTTTATAAAATTTTAAAAAAGGTCTTTTGGCCTAAAAGGGTCAAATAACTTAGGCCCAAAGCCCAAGAATATTTAATCAGTTCATCTAACTACTCTCAACCCGACAAACCAATTCAACCCAAAATTGAAAATTTGGGACCTGCCACCATTTAAAAGAAATATAAAATTACAACCTAATGGATTCAAAGTTTATCCAACTTATGAATTAGTCAATATAGAAAATCCTTACAAAAAAATATGATCTTAATGGCCATTGCCCTTCTGATTGGCATTAGTACCACATCAATGGACCATGATCCAGAGCAATGATATGATGATCTGTCTCCTTCTTGAGTAAACTTTTTAGTTTTTAATTTTTAATTCTCACACCATTACATGAGTTGGAGTAGTAAACTATATCCTAGTCTATATGCATTGCAATTATTTTATGTCACTCATAAAACACAAGTCAGCAAGCTTCCCATGAATGATAGATATTCATCATTCATGTGGTAGCAAGGTCCATGACCCATTCCCTCTGCCACCTTCTTCAACTCATGACACGAAAATAAATAAACAACTCCCAAACGTACGAGAAGGGAAGAAGCTCATTTGAATCGTCATCATCATCCATGGCTTGGTTTTAACACTCTTGACAGGGAACCAATGGTTTTCTTTTGTAAGCAAGTCCTCGGATATTTCTCATTCCGTGTTGAACATATCCTGGTCTGAAACACGACTAACTTTAATGGGGTTTTATCATTTAAACGACCTATCTATCTCTCTTTCATGACCACCCCAGAGATTACTTCAGCAACTGGTTTTTTCTATCTTTTTCTCCTTTCATGCCTGGAGAGGTTACTTCTGCATGTGGTCTTTTCATAGCTGTGTATACATGCTTTCGTTTTTTAAAGCTGTTTCTTGTTTCTATCTATTACTCTTTCGTTATTATAATTGAATGATTGTCTAAGTATTTCAACATGAATGTCGTGTGAGTCGTATAATTTGAATCAGACCAGATAGAGACAGAGTTACACGGTTAACAACATGACACGTAACACAGTATAGAAGCTGCCTTAACAATATAGAAAACAAAAGAGTAAACGAGGGAGAGAGAGAAAATGATGGGATAGGGCACCACTAAAATACCAACACATTGGGCCCCACCATTGACACAGTCAAAAGTACGGCCCCAATATGTTTTATCTTAGTGGTAAAATTTGCCCAAATCAGTAAATAATGAATTAAAAAGAAATGTAGAGACAAATCATGGGTTTTACACATGATAAATCAAATGAAGAGATAAATTCTAGATAGTTAAGTGAGAAATATCGCATATTACTATTGAGGTAAGAGGTTCTCATCTATAGGTGCCTGTTCTCACGTAAGTAGGACTCTGTTTTCGCTTTCATATAACATTTTGTGTTTGGTTGATGCTGCTTTTTCAACTGAAAAATGCCGCTTTTTCAACTGAAAAATTATACAATATTTCTATTTTTCTTCCTCAAGGAGGACTTGCAGTCGTACCTCTTTCGGTTAAAAACGTGTTTCTGCATAGTAGGAATCCGTCTTTCCTCCGCGGGTTTACACAAAGTGCCTCAAAAAGTCCTCCAAGAAATATCCCTGTGCACTGAAAACAAGCATTAGTCATTGATTGATTGATTATATACATCTTCTATGATACAGTGTAGAATTATTATTATTTTGTTATTTTGACTTGGTCATCAATTACGTCAAATTAAGGACCAGCTGGGTATATACGGTGTGACTTTCTTAGGACAATGGGTGCGTGAAGATGGTGCATTGCAGTAGTAATTTTCCTACAAAAAATCAAAAGACCAAATAAACTTATAGTCCGAATCTCCCACTGCAGAAATTTAATATAAAAAAATGCTAGGATTCTAATCAGCTTTCCATACGTTACCCAAATCAGCATATAGAAAGAAAAAGAAAAAGTCTGGACCAGCTAAGTGGGTTCTTGAGAAAATGGGGATCAGGAGTTTCTTAAACCCACCAATGAAGTTGATGACAAACCAAACACATTCTTAGGGCACATCAGTCTGTTGATTTTAGGAATGCGGTTGAAGAGTTTGTTTTCTCAGCTGACTTTTTTTCGTTATTTGGCACGACGTGATTGTCTTGAAAACAGTGTGAAAAGCACAAATGACTTCCTCTGTACTTACAAATCATTTATTAAAAAGAGTTTCTTACTTTTTCGGTAATAACCCTGAAAGGAGTCCTCTTAAGAATTTGGCGTGCATGAGTGAGAGGAAGTGTTTCTTTTAAAGCAACATCGGTAATCCCAACTGAGGTTGGAATGATACAAAATTATTAGGATTTTGTTTCATAGAGTTGAAAAGAAGCGATTCATGAAGAATAAATCAGAAAAAAAAAACTTCAAAAAACAAGTGCCAGATGAAACTCATATACAATCGCATGAATTTGGAAGCGACTAGAAAAACCTAAAGAAAACTGAAAAAAAAAAAAGAAGTCTGATGAAACTCAACACTGTCGCATAAATTTATGGGAGGTTACCTTAAAAACGCTTAAAAATTAAAATGCTAGAAGATTTACACCAAATATTTCAAAGCTCAATATTTACATTTATGAGATATTAATTTTATAGGTATGAATATTTTTCCTAAAACGCAATGTGGATGGTAGAATTTTAACAACAATATGTCTTCCTATATAGTCCATAAATTTAGAGTTCCGTTTCAGTATTCAAATACACAGGGGTAAATGCTGCAGCTCTTGAATCTCTTAATTTTGTTGCACGAGTTTGTCCTTGGATCGCAAAGACCTCTGTCTCAAGCCAAGGGAAGAATTCCTAACTCATGCTAATGTGGGCCTCCTGTTGATAAGCTCTTATTACGCATTAGTTGGTAATCTATCAACATAAGTAACTCTGTTTTCAATTACATAAGTTAAGGTCATGGGAGTGAAACCTTTTTTTTTTTTAGTGGTTCTCAGCATTGTTTTCAGCGAACGTGACAGCTTCGGTGCAATTGGAATGAGACGTACAGCTTTTCCCGTTTAATCAAAGTCACTTTCAAAAATACTAGAGCCAATTATAAATCATTTCATTTCATGGATTAAGTTGCAATTATTCAGATTGGCCGAGAATTCCCTGGCTTCATCATCTAACTATTTGAATCCTAATCATCCTTATTTGGTTTTTTCCTTTTTGGTAAATAAAGATTTCACTAAAGGAAAAGAACATCAACATCCAACTAAAGAAAGCCCAAAATAAAAGGGAGAGACTTAACCCACCCCACCAAGAATAAAAGAAGCCCACTCCAAATTGATAACTTGGTTATGGGTTATACCTCTATGCATCAATATGCCTACTTAGCTCAATGTTATGCATTTAAACATAAATGAGTTTATCAAAATAAGTCAAATGGAAAGAGATCAATATTCGTCGTATATTGACCTTCTATTATCATTAAGCTAGTAAGTATGGTCGTCAGTGTTGGAAACTTTTAAAAATAATAAATCTAAAGTTCAGATTTTCTTTTCTTATAAAGCACTCTTCATGTTCATGTAAAAAAAAAAAGCATTGAGAATCCCATGGTAAATAACTCTCTCAAGAACTCATTTCGTATTTGGAAACTTGTCATTTGACTTCCTTTTCATTGAAACCCACATTGGTTGAGTTGAAAAGGAAGTGGGCATTTATAAGAGATCTCCTGGACTAACCACATTAGTTTGTTATAGACTTGAGCCTTATTTAAAGGGCTTGGGCTTGGAGCTTTAAGCTAGAATAACGGGGATTTTATTTTCCTACTTATTGGGCCTACCCATGTATGACTCAATCCTTTATTGGGCTAAGTTGGATTACAACGGGGCCTGAGTTGAAACGATATGATGCATTATTTTCAGATCTTTAAAAACTAATGAGCATCTAAAATCTTAAATTATATCCAAGAAACATAAAAAATTCAGCAAATGTTATGATGCCATTTTTTATCTCAACGTCTTTACATGGAGCTAAGCACGTCTCAACTTTTAATGTCAATCGAGATGATCTAACCATTGGAAGCAAATATATGATGATCCATCGGACACACTGTCCTGGATCATTCAAATCTAAACATTGAGAATAAAAAAGTCTTAAGAAAATGATTATGCGCTTTCAACCATTCATTTGTTTTCTATTTTACTGGATCATTCAAATCTAACCATTGAGAATAAAAACGTCTTAGGAAAATGATTATGCGCTTTCAACCATTCATTTGTTTTCTATTTTCACAGATCCAATTCTAACAACATCAACATTTAGGTTACCAATATTGGAATGATTTGCAATGTACCAAGGCATATCCAATTCATTAGCCAACTCATGGTATATATATATTTTTTAGAAGGGGGAAAAAAGATTTCATTAAAAGAGGAGATGAATACAAAAAAATGAAAAGATAACAAGGTACAAGAGAGGTGTACCCTACTTACACTACAATTACATAATAAACTCTTCCTATGAAGTAATCCTCTCAACCCCTTATTTGACAAGAAAATCTGTCATAAACTTAGCCGATCTATATTCATGACGGATGATGACATTAATTGAAGAAGTTCAATTTCGGATCTCATTGAAGATGAATTGGAATTTCCAAAGATATACATTCTAATTAGATGTCCGTGAAATTGCATTAGAAGAGTTACTTTCTAAAATAAGGCTGCCAAGAAAAGATCTTGAGAAAAATTGAAAAGCTTCCAAAATAGTTAGTACCTTCACTTTATTATAATCATAAACACCCACATGCTTAGAAAATGTGAACAAAACTTCGCCTTTGTAATTACGAAGAACCCCTCCAATACACACTGGTCACGGCTTCCCTTTATAGCTCTATCAACATTGAATTTGAGCACACTTAGAAGAGGAGGAGACCATAGAAAAGATCTCCTCATCTTGAATAAGCTACACATCATAAGCTTCCCAATTAATAAGAATATTATTAAGAGAAAAACTATGAAAACTCCTTTCTAACTGAAGTCCACATAGCAGTTTTTAGAGAGACATATCAATTAGATCTATTAGAAAAAATGAGAGACCCCTAAAAATCCTATCATTTCTTTTCCTTCAAATAGACCATAGTTTGGGAAAGGGAATTATTCTCCATAGAGTACGACCACAAACTACAAACCGACCTCACATCCAAGATTCAGTTGCTTCTGCAATTAATTTCAGGCAACACCAAGCAATACTATACCTAGTAATGAAATGACTCTATATGGTAGCTATGACCTCACAATTGAGAACTAAATAATTGACTGTCTCCTCCTCTTTCATACACAACACACATATATGGGAGATGTTCACCATAGTTATACATCTTCTTCTTCAGTTATCAGCTGTAAATATCTTCCTTGCGACAGAACACCTCAACTTGAGGAGGAACGAGACCCAACCAAACTGAAGCAGAAAGGGCTCTGAAAGGTTAAATTCCTTCCAAAGCTAAGACAAAAGCTTTCGTTGGAAACTCTCCAGATATGGACGATTTCCAAATTTGAGAATCTTTAGAGTACCTGCACAAAACAACATGAGAAAGAAAACTTAATAATTCCCCATATTGGACCTCCTCTGAAGGGCGTAACTTTCCTAAAAGACTTCCCCACTGAATACAACCATCTCTCTCATGATAATAATCACATACAACTGACTCTTTGTTAGCCATCACTCTAAAAATTCTAGAAAACAAACCACACAATGGACCCACCCCCACCTAATCATCCACCAAAAACCTCACGTCCCTCCCATCCCCTACTAAAAAATCCACCCCTTTAAACAAGACTTCCTCCCATCACTAATAACTAAACTCCAATTGAAACAATACCATCCCATAAACCCGATCTACGGTGCCTCGAACCAAGAGTAGGCCACCACCCCCACTTGTCTTCCCCATACTTACATGCAACGACCCTCCTTCAAAGAGCCTCTCTTTCCTCCCCATACCTCCACCACCACTTAGCCAATAAAGCTCTATTTTTGTTTGCCAAATTACCAAGACCTAAGACACCACTCTATCTTGAAGTAATTACCTCACTCCACCTCAAGAGATGAAATTTTTTCTTATCTCCTGGACCTTCCTAAAAAAAGTTTCTATAAATATGGTCCATCCTCTATACCAACACTATAGGCATCTTGAAAAGAGACATGTAGTAAATAGGGAGCTAGATAAAGACAATTTAATCACCAGAAGACAATTTAATCAACGCAATCCTTCCAGCCATTGACAAATAATGTATCTTCCAATAATGTGTCTTCATTATATCAATTATAATATTGCAGTTTGTGGAAGCGGACAAGTCTTCCTTCATACATACACTACTTAAATCACCTTTACACCCATCCAACATGCTCATTTTTAACCACGTTTGTTTTTAAAACACTCTGCCACCCCATCCATCCTTCTTTATCAGCATGACTGCATGTGATGGCTTAAGGTAGTCTCATATCATAAAATGAATTGGGCCCTTGGCGTCTTGATGGAATTAAGGAGATGGAGTCATTTGATAGTCTCATTCCCTTCGTGATACATATGATTTTCCTTTGGAAAAAGTCCTACGTCCTACATCGTTCAAGTATTGGGTTTGACATGGCTTCATATACCTGTTTGGCCGGCCTTCCACTAATTAGTTTAACCTTTTAGATTAGTATATGGTATTATATTGCATCTTACATAGTATCAGTGAGGGTGTCGTTCCCACATGACAGGCCGTCTTTGGAATCTGTTAGGCATGCACGTGAAGGGGAGTGTTGGGAAAAAGTCTCATGTCCCACATCTCTCAAGTAGTGGATTTGACATGGCTTCATATACATGTTTGGGCTTTTCACAAATTAGCTTAAGCTTTTGGATTGATATATGATATTTTACAATCTTAACATACTTGAAAAAAGGCCTGCATATTTTAAGAGCAAATCAAGGAGATGGTACTATTTGAGGAACCCAAATTCTTTTTCATGAGTTGGTTGTTTTTCCACTTATGCAAGCTCTTTTTTTTTTTTTTTTTTTTTTTTTTTTTTTTTTTTTTTTTGTCCCAGCCTGCCTTAGATGGGGTTAGAAAAAAACAATATGGACCACTTATCGGGTGTGGTATTTAGTGACCTAAATAACATATAAGTATACTGCTATTACTATTACCACAAGAAAAAGCTTATGCAAAATTCACCAAATACAGAGAGTAGGACCCTCTTGTGATAAATCCAAACTCTGTTTATACACATACCACTGTGAAATAGCATTTTCGCAGTTTGATTTTTGATCCAACCACTTGCTAGCATTCAATTGAGTACATGTTTTTAAAATTTAAAACCCTAACAGAAAAAATTAGGATAATTTGAACAAATTCCACAACCTTCATTTTTATGCTCGACTGCCGGTAATTGACATCCATCCAACTATCCAAGTGGATGATACTAACTGGCCATGGTTAAAAAAAAAAAAAAAACACTGGCCATGGTTATAAAAGAGAAAGCCAGATTTTTATAATTCATCTTAATCTCCAGAAAAAAAGAGACACTAGAATATTCACGTGACATGGCACTCATAGAAAGTTGAAAATTTTAAAATTGAAAATAAAAAAATAGGGAAGTAATCCTTTGACAGATCCGAGGGTGTGGATCCCTTCAGACGAGGTGTAAACGCTACCTGCTGAAAAAAGGTCGGAATCGTCGCCTCTTTCTTGGAGTTGAGTACATGTACGATACCACGATGTTACATTTGGCACCGACAGTCGACCATATCCTGCCCAACTCACATTTCCGTATTCCATCGCCTATCCATGGGAGAACATGTCGATCGAAGGTTTTTTTTTTTTTTTTTTTGAGAGATTTTCTAGAATGGATAAATATCAATTTTAATATTATGTGGATAAATAATCATCTACATAATGAAAATAAATCAAATCACAAGCACACACTACAAGAAGACACAGATTTTACATGGAAACCCAACCTGAAAATAAAACCACAGCCAAGAATCAAGCCCATGAATCATACTACAGTTACAAAAGAATACTCACAACCCTTGTCCAGTTGACCCTTAATCTAAGAACTTTATTATTCTCTTGTACAACTCCCTGTTGCAACGACTCCATGTCATTCTCTGTGACAGATCCAAACACCTAGACGCTTTTTAGATGTTATACTTGACTCTACAAAGCAATCTTCTACATTCAGAGAAGTAAAAGACAAGAATATCTAGAGTAGAACTTCAGCCCTCCAACTCTAAAAAAAACTCTAGATGAGAAGATCTCTAAAATATATTCTCACTCAGAACAATGAGATCTCTATCTTAGGGTTGAGAGAAAACCCCTTTTATAGCCTTTAATTCATGCTTCATATATATTATTCTATCAGGAAAGTAGTTTGCATCAAACAGATAAGTTTCCATTCAAATCGGGTTGAAAAATCGCAAGTCGATGCACTTTTCTGCACTTGCCCGATCAGTCAGATTAAAGTTCTGCTCAGGTGAAAATTTTAACATTTTTTGCAAACTTCCGGATGACATAACTTTTTCGTTTCAGCTCTAATTGACGCGATCTTGGGCTCTACGGAATCTTCTTAAAACGAACTTTTCAACGGTAGATTGCATACTCATATCTAACGCTCATTTGTGAGATATTACCTTTTTAATTCATGTTGTCTGTAGAAAACCGCTTCAATTTGTCTCTTTTTCTTCTATTTCTTTACTTTAGTGCATCTGGCGACTCAAATCATTGTCCATACTCAAAGATATGTAAAATATAATACCAATAGGCTCAAGTTTTGTTCAACTTATGAATTTGCCAACAAAAAAAAATACTTACACATGTAGTATCAAATTAGGCACCCCATGACAAGCATTGATCTTGTTAGATTAGATTAGATTTATTATTATTATTATTGTTGTTGTTGTTATTATTATTTGTTGACGTAGGTATCACTAAGGGCTTTGACTCAATGAGACTAACACTTTAGAAATTGTCCATTAAACCCACACAAATTAATGTACAAAAGGCAAATTTAGGATAGTTTCAGAGCACAAGACATGGGGTGCATATTCATATCTTCTGCCACTACACCAATGCTAACAATTATTTTATTTTTCTTTCTTATTCGTAATGTAAATTGAAGTGAAAGGTTGTTTTCAGAGATAAAGAAAGAAAATAAGTCATATAAAAAAAGTACTAGATTTTAAAAAATCACCTCTTCTCTTTAAAATAAAGTTAAAAAGCTATTCTCTTGTTCCACTAAATAATAAAAAGCTCTCTTTTATCCCAAAAAAATAAAAAAATACCTTCTAATGTCACAAAATAACAAAAAAAGTTAATAAGATAAAATTTAAAATTCAATACTTTTTTATTTGATCTCTCTTCTTTTCATATCTATTAATATGAGATTTTACTTCAATTCACTTTAGAAGTAAATTACCCAAACATGCCTAATATAACTTTAAACATAACACACAATATATTACATAATATTTCATCGATAAAAATATAAATTGATGGTGAATTGTTGGGGCAGTCAACACCCCAAATCTCTCCAAACTCTACTTAGACTTTTTTTTGTATTAAAAAAAAAACTATTCTTGAGCTGGAAATATTATATAAACCCATTCATTCCGTACCAAACCCGACCGATGTGCCCGAGGCCCTGATTGCATCACCCATTTGGCCCACCAATTGCCATCACCATTTCCAGTGCTTGTTACACTTGGGACTCAGCCCAACTCATTTTACGACTCCGCATTTTAACTTGGCGTCTCAGCTTGAGCGGGATACAATTTAGAGTGTCCCGGAACCTCTTTTCAAATGGGACTCTGTGTTTCTTAGAAGGTATCGCCTTGTGCTGTTTGGTCCCACGTGGAGTATACAAATGATCCTCTCTTTCTCTCTCCCGTATACAAGAAAAAGGAATATGAATGTTAGTAAGGAAAGAAAAAAAAATTTTTCCACCAGTGATGTTAACGTTGGAGCTGATAACACTTGTTTAAGAACCGTACAATTTCCCTGTTCTTGGCCTCGGCTCTCAACAAGCTGCTTTAACACGTGATTCCTTAGCTTTTAGCAAAAACCATTCGAGGCAGAAGAATTACCAAAACAGATCAAATCATCATGAAAAGCAAACATTTGAATTCATCACACACAACGTTGACACCAAGAAATAGGCACTCCCAAGCAAAGGTTGAGTGAAGAAAAGAAATACCCAATTGCATCGTTCACTAATCATTTCACTCCTGTGCAAAGTTAAAAAGTTTAGTGAAATTAACACAACCATTCCTTTTAGTTATTTATTAATATCTTTCCAGTCTTCAGGATGTTTAGTGTTGAATTTAGATGCAAGAAATCAAGTGGGGTTCTCTACAAAATTATTAGTCTTAGCTCTCTCTTTCATTCAGCCCACATGCATCCATGACATGTATATGCATCTACTGTCTCTTCAACCTCTCCCCAGTCTAGTAGCATTGAGAAAAAACGAGTGAGATAAACATTGGATGGAAATTGCCGACTTAGATGATTTCCGTAATATGACGATATATTTTAGATTTGGGAAAATATGAAATAATGCATGTTTTTACTAAAACCTTCACTATGCATTTAAGAATTTTATATGATTTGAGTTTTCTTTTTAATATTTCTTAATTTGTCATCTGCTTTGACCATGATTTTATAAGCCTTACTAATGCTACATTGACAAAGGTGAAAGTTCATAGTAGGTTCTGCACGGTAAAAACATGAACCACTCAAAATGAAAAGCCTTTCCCTTAATTCATTGGGAATTCCATAAATTTGAGTCCACTATAAGATGTCCATCATAAGATTGGGTGTATAATTACATTTTTAGTCATATGCTCAATTTTATGGTGGAACCAACTATTAATGGAATAAATTTTTTGAAAAATCCACCACAAGTGAAGGCATTTATTTTGAACAATTCAAATATTTGATAGAAGATTTCCTAGGAGAGAGTTTCACATCCAATATAGGAATTGTGATGAGAAACTTCATGGATTTAAACCCCTAATCTTATATTATAATTTCATTTTTACCTTTGTCAATCACCTTATCATGACTTGGTAAATGGCTCTCAATTGTGCCCTATTTGCCATCCATGTAACCACAACACCATGGCCCATTAAATAATCACAATTAACTAATCAATAGATTTTCATTAATGAATTGTGGATAAGTCATTTTATATGTGATCAGCCTGATATAAGATATACTTTAGTTGAAGTAAGAGCCAATTCACAACAATGCTAAAACAAGGATAAAAGGATTATATTAAGCATTTTGGATTTGTTATGTGAGTTGTATGATTTCCATATTTCAACTTCACTCGTCAATTTTTGAGAAGTTATCTCCTGTATATTTTTAAATTAGGAGTTTTCGTTGAATTTATTGAATAAATTTTAAAAAAATTAATTTTTGGAGTGATTATTGGTCAACCAATCACTTGCCTTTCCAACGAGAAAATTGTGGCTCAGCCTCCGATGGCGTAGGATTGCACTACTAATACCCATTGACTCACCATATGGTCACAACAAACCAAATCATCAAGATCAAATCTCAATGAGTTGCTATATGAAAGTCTCAACTGATTTTAGAATTCAATCGTTTATAAGGCCATTATTTTGCTCCTCTTAGAGTGTGACCCAAATTTTCATAATCGATGTCTAGATCAAAGATAAAGAAATCATCATATCAATATTAAAACCTTGGGTCTAATACTAATCTCACTTGTAAATTAGAAGGAATGACTCTATCCACGTGAGAAGTCGAATATAAAATATTATCTTATTTAACCCCTCAGGGCTGAGAACTATAGGACGGTTCCTGCCATACAAGTTACCTAAAAAATTTGGAAACCATCCTCTATCTATCTCCAAAGGAGAATTATTCAACAACAACTTCTGTAACAATACTAAAGTGGCACTTAAATGGCACCTAATTATTCATTACCCAACAAGTAAACGTAGCCATTCGTTTAAGAATGTTCTTCTACATGCATGCATGCCTTACTGCAATGTCTATATAACATTCACGCAATGGTGCTATACATCTAAACTTCATGATATTGCTCCCAAAATCCACACAATTGAGCGATTCTAGAATATTTGTCGTATTTATTTATTCATTCGTCCACACTCATATGGTTATGGATGCTGCCTCCTGAAGTCTCATGTTTCTTGCCTTATTGTTAAAATATGATGAAATGTGATGAATTTTTTTTTATATGAAAGAGTGGTATTCGAAATTTAAGTGGGATGGCAAACACTAGAGTTACAGACTCACCGAAGCACTCATGTGAAGTGTCCTCTATGAGTGGGAACCAAGTCAAGCTAGACATTTCTAAAACAAGGTCCAAACCCAATCCTTTCTGTACTTGCATATACACGTATCTCTCATGCATATGACATATTATATATATTATGTCTATATTTAGACTAAGGGGATTATAACACAATAAATGCAGCTGCTAAGCACTTTTAAACATTGGTGCTTGAGGTGAGATGGGCCATCATTGCTGCAGCAAACAGAAGGTTAAGAGAGGCTTATGGTCTCCCGAAGAAGATGAGAAGCTGGTCAGATACATCACCACTCATGGCCATGGGTGTTGGAGTTCAGTTCCTAAACATGCAGGTTTCCTCATCCTCCTTCTCCTCCTCCTCCTCCTCTTTTTTTATTTGAAAGGGTCTGATAAGGGATTGCAGGGCTGCAAAGGTGTGGAAAGAGCTGCAGACTTAGATGGATAAATTACTTGAGGCCAGACCTTAAGAGGGGTTCTTTTTCAGCACAAGAAGAGAGGGTCATCATTGATGTGCATAGGATTCTTGGCAACAGGTTATTTATGTCATTAAAACCCACTTGGATTTCTGTTCATTTTGTAGACAATAGTTCTCTTCTTTTTTCTTGTGCCCCTGCATTTCCGTTCTGTTCATTTCGTACACTCTTCATGGTTTTTGTTCAATATTCAGATGGGCACAGATAGCAAAGCATCTTCCTGGGAGAACAGACAACGAGGTGAAAAACTTTTGGAATTCATGCATAAAGAAAAAACTGATTGCTCAAGGGCTGGATCCCAAGACCCATAATCTATTGCCTTCTCACAATAAAAGCCATGCATGCAATGTTAGTCAGCTCCACCACCAGTCCTCGACACCTTTCACCATCAACTCCCACATGAGAATGGGAGAATCTCATTCCTCAGTAGACATGAACACACCTTTCATTACATTGCCCACACCCCAACCACCACCCCCTCAACCTCATCCTCATCCTCCTTTGGAGGAGGCCATTCAAATTCCTACTAACTTTACATATGAAGATCTGAATACTTCCAGTACTAATTCCACTCTCTTGTGGAACATCAAAGATCAGAGCTCAAATCATCCAATGGATTTCACTAGTACTTCCCTAGACAACACACCCATTTCTTCTTCATTCAATCCCCTTGAATATGGATATACAGATGAGAATTGCTTGTGGGGTAGTAATGTTCAGCCCTTGGAAGCACAGGCAATGGATCATCATCAACAGCAGCACCAGCAGCAGGAGCAGCAACAGCAGCCCAAGTTGCGCGAATTGGATTTCGATGACAGCAATGACGAAAAGGGACAAGACATGGAGACTTCATACAACAAATCCCATTTTGATATCGAATTCATGGAGTCAACCTTGATTCCTTGTTCAATTTATGGCAATACTGGGTCGATGGAGCCACTGGCATGGGATGATTGCTAGGGGATGCAGCATAGTTAAGTTAATTTCATTGAACTCCAATGCCCAAAACTTGTACATCGGTTAACATGATAGGACAATTTGTTGAGCTTAGTTTCCATGTTTTCATTTTATTTGCTTTTAACAGTGAGTTTTTCATAGCCTCCGTTCTACCTTCTCTAGTTATCTTCGCCCCCAAAATTATGTTAACTGATACTGGTAATGAGTATAGCTTAGAAAAGTCCCTTTCCTTCTTATTTTATTCCATAAGAATCTAAGTGTCCATAAATAGAATTTAGGTGTTCCTTTGGAAATGGTGGTGGTTGAAAAGATGGCACAATGGGCACCGCTTCCGTTTGTATTGTGGTGCTTGGCCCTGATCCAATTCCAGATCTTTCATGTATTGACCTCTCAATAACACTGTAAAAGTTCTTGCATCTGGTTAGATGTAGACAAGCCGAGCCAAACTTTGGGCAGCCTGAGCTTGACTTGATTTTGATGGAGTCAAACGGAGAGCCCATCCTTGAGCTGGGCTGACATTGCATTGCACGCTTAAGCTTAACTCAAGCTCATGCATACCTTATGCAATTTTTTTTATACAATGCGCGTATTTACTCTTTTTTTTTTTCCCTAAAGCACCACTTGATATAATCTCTATAAGTCCACCTATAAACTGCATTGAGGCACCATCAATAAAGGGAATGGGATGCCGTGTGTTTGGTAAATTACATCAGTAGTAAGTTGAAATGTAGTGTCAAAATCATTTCGAGGTGTCATTTCAAAACATAATTAATAAAAAAAAGTCAAATCAAAATACCATATTTAAAAAAATTTACCTTTCTACACTATAAAATCAAAAAGTTACTTTTTCATTATATTGATGGAAAAATATCTACTTTTATAACTCACAAAGTAAAAAAAAAAAATTCTCAACCCACTAAAAACAAAAACTCATCATATTATGATTTCACCATATTATATTTTATTCTCTCTTATTTTAAAGCTTCACATCACTACATTTCACTATACCAT
The DNA here is from genome assembly GCA_037013555.1 of Sextonia rubra. Lineage (NCBI taxonomy): Eukaryota > Viridiplantae > Streptophyta > Magnoliopsida > Laurales > Lauraceae > Sextonia > Sextonia rubra. The sequence goes on along the minus strand of JASUAD010000003.1, from coordinate 3,666,455 downwards.
ATATTTAATTAGATGGCTTAGATTTACAAAGGAGGGGCCCACATACATCCGATCACAAGGTTGGCCATTAAGTGTTATTCGGTAGTAGAGTTTAATTGTTCTAAAAGTCATTAATATATTTAAAATTTTTATGTGTATGTGTGTTTGTATATATATAATGTACATATTAAAGGTGTTCATGGCTCGGGACTGGCCAGGTAAAGGTATATCTAAGCCTGGACTAACTTTAGAAACACTGGCCAATGCCCAACATGCACCGTAAAGGTCAACTCTGAGCACACCCATTTAACCAATCAAGCCGAATCAAACTAGTTTTATCAATTTTGTAAGCATTCAAGCAATTATTTGTACTCGGTGAATTAAATGACATGCATTCATTTCGCGGGCCATTTCAAGCTAGGGTTTCGGCTTTCTATCACTTAATCAAAGCTCTGCCCAATTATTAAATGGGCCCTAACTACATATTCAAGCCAGGCCTAAAGCAGGGAGGGCTCGGATGTAGCTCGAGCTGGCTCGGCTCATGAACACCTATAGTATATATACAGGGTTGTGCTATGTGTTGACTCTCCTATATGGCCCACTGGACCATGACAATCATGAGGGAGTTGGGGGATCAAAAGATCTTAATGAGACCCTATATTTTTGTAAAATTTCAACTCTCCTAGATCATATCCTAACACATTGTTCCATGGCATTAATCTTAGGTTTTAGCATACATCATTTTTTGGACTCCAATTCATTGGTGAGTAACAACTGGGTGTGTGTCAGATTTAGTCTTTAAAAGGAGGAGTGAGTGTAAGGGGATTGGATTGATTATATGGGGCCCCACAAGTCTAAACAGGGGTACCTCATGAGACATCCGCACAATAGCCTCAACCAATATGCGTGCATGTCAACTTAGTTCAAATTGCATCAACGAGACCCACCTGGGCAATGAAACCCATGGAGATCGAGATGAAACCTACCTCTGTGCAAGTTCAATCATTCTAAACCCTTGGACCAAGGCCCTTAAGTTTAACGATTTAGAAGGATCATTTTTTTAAATCCAATGGTCCAGTCCCATCCTGATGTGTGTCAAAAACGTGGGCCATGTGACAGTCATGGGGGAGGGCAGTGGTTTGTGAATGGTTGGATAGATCATACCCCGTTGGGCACTACAAGTTATTTCACATAGTGTGTGATTGCTGACCCCAACTTAAACCTGTCCAAAGTGCAAATCTAGAAAATCCTAATCTAAACCTATACAACCAGCTATAATAAGTCTGAAACTAAGATTTAATTTCATTCTTGCAACTTTTAAAAAAATTTTCTAAGTTAAAAACCTATGCTAAAATTTATAGTCTAAGAAGAAATTGCTGCAACCACCGCAAGAAATATTAAAAGGACAATTGAATAAATAAAAATTAGAATATGGAATTGCAATCTAAGGAGTTGGATCTATTGCCTCTAAGGACTAGAAATATATAGGGCTTAGTCTAATCTCCCCCATATGGATAAGCCCATATGCAATTTCAAAAATTGTTATTAGTGAAAGATCATCCTCATGTAGGCTCCAACATACATATTTTTCATCACTAAAGGTTCCTAAGCATTTTATATATTTGGAGAAAATATAAAATCTAAGCAGCTTGGATTATGAAAATAATTGGAAAAAAAATACCCCTCCATCATCATCATCATCATCTTCTTCTTCAGTTAATTACAATTAAGCCTCAAAGAAGAAACAATAAAAGCGAGGAGTGAGAGAGGAGTGGACGGCTTTAATGGGGGTTAGAATTGCTTGGGATGTACCAACCCCTTTAGCTTCTTTATGCTTTTTGAAAGATCTTCCTTTCTTCTTTATTGTTGACTTCTGGCAATTTCTCAATGCACTCCGAGTGTGAGAAGCTTTTAGGAAGTTTTTGGAGAAAACAAGGGATTTTGGATAGGCTTTCCTCTTTAATTTACTTGACATTCTAACACTTTCTAAATTGGATCTTCATGGAATCTTCTAGGAAATTTCTCACCAAGCGCCCAAAACCTAAAAAAACGATTTTCTTGTGGGTTGTGATTATTGCACTTTATAATTGTAACTTCAACATATTTGGAAAATGACTATCCTAGTTATTGTCATGCTCTGTATTTTCTCGCTTATGTTTTTAACTAGTCTGATGATGCATCATAATATGGCAGATATATGCTAAAGGAGTGCGATACGGGATCCGATGGCCACAAACTCAGGGTCACAATGCCATATATATAAGCTTCTGCAAAATTTTCATGCAAGTGATGAAAAATTTTCTATCCACACTCACACAGATCCTGAGAAGAACTATACTCATTTCATAATTCCTAAACTCATAGCCCGAGATCAGATAGTCGTAGAAATCTGGTTTGAGGATGCGACGTACTTCTTGTGACAAATAAATATATCTCATTTATATAATTCATGAAGGTTTGAATATACCCTTTATGTCATTATTGTAATCTATGTTTAACAATGAAAAAAAAAAATTCCATGGTGATGAAACTACTTTATATTTAGGTCTTCAATTGTTGCATCTTAATTTGATTCTTTTAAGTGCAACGTTAGCCAATAAACTACAGATATGTTATGTTCCTTGACAAATTTCTCATCATTACTTTCCACCTTTATGTTGAGCACGAATGATTTTAAATTCAAGCTGACAATCATAGTGGAAGATAGTTAATGTTGTGTGCGTGTATGCGTAAGCAACCAAGATCAACAATCAACTATACAAGACAACAAGAGATTTACGTGGATCGACAAATATGCCTACATTCACGGAAAATCAATTTCCACTAAGTTCTCCTCCAATCTGTGAAACCACAGCTTTGGAATCTCAGCCTCTATCCAGGGTTACAAATTACATCATATATATAATCATCACTTCCTTATCCCCAAAAACTCTATCTTAGAAAAAAGGAAAGTCCTAATCCTATCAAAAAACTGTTATTTAATCAAACAGGAAATTTTTAATATAATTAAGGAAACCACCCAAGATACTGAACCCAATTGGTCTGGACCCTCTTAGCTAATAATCTCCCCCTCCAGAGCATGGGGCAAGACGCTCTGAACCCCTTACTGGAAGTTTAGCCCTGCCAACTCTGAACACAGCTCCAGCTTCTCCTTAGACACAACCTTTGTCATCATGTCCGAGGGATTCTTATCCAAGTGAATCTTTTTCAGCTTCATGAAGTTCTTCTTGATCACCTCACGAATCAAATGGTACTTGATATCAATGTACTTCATGCGACCATGATATGTAGCATTCTCACTGAAATCTATAGCACTCTGACTATCATAATAGACTACATAGTTTTCTTGTTTCAAACTTAGTTCTTGAAGGAATCTCTTCAACTAAAACATCTTTCTCCCTACTTCATTAGCAGCTATGTATTCTGCTTCAATTATAGACTGTGCTGTGCACTTCTGCAACTTCAATTGCCAGGAGATAGCTCTCCTTATGAAAGTAAACAAATAACCAGAAATCGACAACCAACGATCAAGATCGCCCGTAAAATCAGCATCAGTATAACCTTTCACTACTAGTTTGAGCCTTCAAAACACAAGCATACCTTGAAAGTACCTCTCAAATACCTAAAGATCCACTTCACTGCTTCTCAATGCTCTTTTCCAGGGTTAAAGAGAAATCTACTCACTAAACTCACAGCATGAGCAATGTCTGGCTGTGTACAAATCGTGGCATATATGAGACTCCCCACAGTAGAGGAGTAAGGAACACATGTCATTCGTTCATTTTCATCATCTGTAGTAGGACACAAGTTCTTGCTTAATTTGAAGTGACTGGTTAGAGGTATACTAACTGGCTTAGCATTTTTCATGTTGAACCGCTTGAGTACTCATTCAACATATTTCTCCTGTGACAACCACAGCTGCTTGGAACTCCTGTCACTACGTATTCGCATGCCCAATATCGTTCGTGTGGGACCCAAGTTTTTCATGTCAAATGACTTTGACATCTTCTCTTTTAACTTGCCAATCAACTTGCTATCCTACCCAACTATCAACATATCATCTACATATAAAAGAAGGATGATGAACCTATCATCGATAAATCGACGAACATAGACACAATGATCTACACCTGTCCTCCAGTACCCATGACTCAATATGAATGAATCAAACTTCTTGTACCACTGTCTCGGTGCTTACTTTAGCCCGTAAATACTTTTCTTCAACTTACAAACCATCTATTCTTTTCCTTCTACCTCAAACCCCTCTGGTTGAGTCATGTAAACGTGGTCTTCACGTCCATCTGTTCAAGCTCAAGGTCCATGCTGGCGACTAGACCTACGACAACTCTGACAGAAGTCATTTTCATAACAGGAGAAAAAATATCACTGAAGTCGATACCCCTCGTCTGTGAGAAGCCTTTTACCACTAACCGTACTTTGTACTTCACCAGTTTTCCATTATCATCATTTTTCAGCTTAAACACCCATTTGTTTTTCAGAACATTCTTATCTTTAGGACGTTGCACTTGCTCATATGTCTTGTTCTTCCTTAAAGAACTCATATCATCCTGCATAGCCTTCATCCACTCATCTTTAGCAGCATGAGTCATTGCTTCTTGGAAGCTCTCTGGCTCCCCCTCATCAATAAGCAAAACATATTCGGATGCAAGATACTTAGTTGATGGTTGATGCTCTCGTGTGGACCTCATAACTTGAGATTCTGTGATTTCCAACTGAGGAGACTGCAGCTCTGCTTGCTCAACACTCTCATCATTTGGCAACCCCTGTGCCTCATCACGATTCGGATCATTTTATCCACCTGTTTCGCCTGTAATCTGTACCGGAGAAGGAGTCAGTGTGAGATCAACCACTTCATCAACTGTCTCAGAAGCCTTATCAATCTTCTTAACATCTTCAAAGAACTGATCTTCATGGAAAACCACATCCCTACTTTTGATAATTTTCCTCTTATCTGAATCCCATAACATGTAGCCAAACTCATCTCCACCATAGTCAAGAAAGATGCAACTCATTGCCTTATCGTCCAACTTGAAACGCTGCTCCTTTGGTACATGTGCAAACATTGTTGTGCGCGTGTGCGTAAGCAACCAAGATCAACAATCAACCACACAAGAAGACAAGAGATTTACATGGTTCAGCAAATATACATACGTCCACGGGAAATCAATTTCCACTAGGTTCTCCTTTAATTTGTGAAACCACAGTCTTGGAATCTTAGCCTCTCAAATCCCGCAGGTCTTCTTCTCAAATCCGGTAACCAAGATCCCGGAATAGATCCTACGATCTTCTCCAACGAAGATGTCCAGCAACAGAACCCTTTTCTCTGTTTTTTTCTCCAAGTTCCGATTTCTCTGTTACAGCAAACAGAGATCAGATTTTCTCATCTGGCCCAGCAGAGATCAACACGTTGATCTCTCTTCTTCCCGTTGATCTTCTATGCACGAACCAAGCTCTGATACCACTTGTTTTGTGTGTGTGTGTGTGAGTATGCAATCAAGATCAACAATCAACCACACAAGAAGACAAGAGATTTACGTGGTTCGACAAAGTTGCATACGTCAATTGAAAACCAATTTCCACTAGGTTTTCCTCCAATCTATGAAACCACAGCTTTGGAATTTCAGCCTCTATCCAGGGTTACAGATTACATCATATATATAATCATCATTTTCTTATCCCCCAAGAACTCTATCTTCGAAAAAAGGAAAGTCCTAATCCTATCAAGAAACTGCTGTTTAGTCAAACAGAAAATTCCTAATAAATTAGGGAAACCACCCAAGATACTGAGCCCAATTAGTCTGGACTCACTTGGCCAACAATTATGACCTTATTGTCGGACATGCTAGTCATATATGTTGTATTAGCAATATAATCAATAGTTTTATGTGAAAATGGAATAAATGTAAAATATTTTCGTTTAACCATATTGAATTGTTAAGGCATCCTATAAGCATTTGCAATAAGCATTTTATATTAACTAAGAGGGATGTGCTCAAATATCTTCTTTTTACATTATTAGAGAAATGAAAGTAACTTCAATTAGGAAAAGGAAATCATGCTCTATGGTATAAAAGTGTGCAATCAACCTCCTTAACAATGTTCCATTTATAGGTTGTGTAACACTCCGACCCAATTTAATTTGGGTTAGCGATTAATTATTGATGAGTTGGTTGTTAATTGTGTTTTGTCTTTGTTTTTGCTTTATTCCGGGTTATGGATAGGTAGTTGGGTTGAGTTTGACCTGGTTTAGGTAAGCATGAGCCTTTTTTCGTAATTTTAAATTTTGTTTAATGTCGTCACTCATGCATCATCTTGACGTCAATGCTTGTCTTTTGTTGAGCCCATTAATTCTCGTAACTGTTCCGTTCGCAAAAGATGTCGTTTGTTTCCATTAGACCCGCAAATGACTTGAACTGAATTAGTAATATGACTTGGACCTCCTTGCAAATTGCCTTACTCCTTATCTTTATAATCCACTGACCTTCTTCCTTCCTCCATACGCTTCTTTTTTCTTTTCTCTTCTCCTTTCTTCTCCAACGATCACGTCTGGGAAGGGGATTCCATGCACTTAAGTCTTGACTTTTCTCTTGTGGGAGCTAAGGTATGAGTTGGGTTTAGCTAAAGGCATCTTCTTCTTCTTCTCCTTCTTCTTCTTGTCAACTACTGTTTCATGCACTCACGCATCTCGTTTCTTCTTCTTTTGCATGCATGGGGGTGAGATCGTTGTCAAGACATGTGAATTGAGCCCAAGGATAACTCAGAGCTTGTTAGGACTCATTTAAGGCAAGTATAAGCATCATTTGTATGAACCATGTGGATAGATGTTTGACTGTGATTGATTCATGTAATCTTGTATGTGGAGTATAATTACAGCCCATCTTGTGTGAGTTTTCATCTATTTCATGTGATTTTGCCATTGTGGTACACATGCAGTTATTTCTGTAACAGGTTCAGAACGTAACTCCGAGCAGTCTACGGCTAAGCCGTAAAACTGCCTACGGCTCATAGTCTAGAGAGTTAAAAACCCAGATTTCTTCTACGGCCAAGTCACGGCTAAGCCGTGTAATGGACTACGGCTGAGCCACAGCTCAGCCGTGACCAAGCCGTAGATTAGTACAGGGTGGCTTTTTCTGGATCAACTAGGAGTAAGCATTTAACAGACCTTCTACGGCCCAACCATGTCTAAGCTGTTAAACATGCTACGGCTAAGCCGTAGAACAGAACATGGTTAAGCCGTAGAACAAAATACATGTGAACCGTAACTGCGGATGAACAGTAAGGGGAACCGCGGCAGAACCCCAGTGCAGATTACGGCTAAGCCGTAAGATGCCTACAACTAATCCGTATGTTCACCTACAGCTAAGCCGTACCACCCTTGAGAAATGAATAAAAAGGATAGGATTAAGGAAGAGACCTGATATGGCCTTCATGCTAGAACGTAGATAACCCGAACCTACCTAATGGAATGTAAGAATGGCATGAATGATCTTGAGGGCTGCGAATCATTCATGTACGTTATCTAGATGTTAAGCACTTCCCCATGGGTGTTGATTTAAAGGACTTCGGTGCACCTCCAGATACAATGCAACACTAGATAACGGTGCATCGGAGAACTTAAAACTACATCATCATGTACGGTTAGTAATGCTGGGTAACTAGAATAGGATTGGCTAGTAAAAGATCGTGATTCACGCAAGATAATCTGATTTGCATTGCATCTTGGCTTCAGTCTTTACCCTCTTATACGCGTTCTGCGCTGGGGCAAACGATTGGATATTTCCTGGCTCTGTCCATGGTTAATCGCAGGTGGAACAGCGGTCTTGCATGTTCGATCCCACGTTTAATGCATATGAGTTGAGATGCCTTCACCTTTTGGTATCTTAGTTCTTCATATTATGTTGGCATCCATTATATTGTTTGATCTGATAAGGTTGATTGGTTGTTCTATTCGATATGTATGATTAGTTTAACTCGTATAGCCTCTTGATCTATCTAATATATGCCTAACAAGACATGCACGTCACGTTCTGATAAGATATACATGTTATACTATGTACACGTTATGATCAGATATGTATGTTCTTATGTTTGTTTGACTCCATATGGTCTGGCACTACTAAGCCTCAGCCTCAGGATATCCGACGAGGTTGAATTTGGCGTAGTTATATGTCGCCACTGCAGTGTGCTCACGTCTTGGGGAATCCGAACCCCAGGAAACCGAGACCCATCTGGCCCATGGTATTCTTAGCACGGATATAAGATTCCTCTTTGGGAGCATATGGCATATGTAGCAGCCACCTAGTATGTACATGTCATGTATATAGTGATTCTGAGAGCATATTTTAATTTGAATGCACAACTGCTTAGAATACGAAATGGAAATGCTAGAACTTATCGAATGTATCTATTCTAATAGATACCACATGTGTTAACTTGTTATTGCTTATTCTTTGCTGAATCGTTGTATTCATGAGTTATCCTTGGTGTTGCAGGCTCAGACCCCGTGACCGAGTTCTTGTCGGTCCTTTAAATTGCAAGGGCGACTTCAGTTGTGTTTTCAGGTTCGCAGAGTGTATGAAATCACTCCCTCGGAGTGTGACATTATCATAGTTGCATATTGCCTTCTTTTTATGTCATGGGTTATATTCATGTTCTGTATAATTGTGATTAGATTCAGTTTGTATATCTCCAACCTTTATATAAGCATTTGGATATCCTTTCGTTTGGTCTCCTGTGTTGTTTGGTGTTACGATTTGATACCTATAGCTTCTGCGTACATGTTTGCACTTGTGATTTTCCTTTGTGCGTGTGCATCTAGACTAGGTCTAAGTGCATATGCACGGAAGTACGTGTGTCGCTAGTTGGTTTTTTTGCTAACCCTAGATCTCCTGGGCTCGGGTTGTAATAGGTTGTAAATGTATGCAACAAACCTCTTTAATGGAGTCCCATTTCTAGTAACAAAAACAATGAAACCATCTACACATCTGATAGCAATGATATGAAAATAACTTCAAAAGGAAGAAAGGAAAATCATGCTTTAAGGTAAAAAAAAAAAAGAAAAGAAAAAAGAAACAAAGGTGATGTGTCAACCCCTTTAAAGGTGTCATAAAAGCTTGGGTACTTTGAGCTTTATCATATGCAACGTTGTGAAGGACAAAAAACTAATGGAGAAAAATGGTAGGAAAGAAAGCAAAATAAATGGTTTATAGTAGGACGAATGTGGAGATCGATCCTTAATGTTTTACATAAGTGTCAATATTGACACTCAGAAAAATGGGTAATTTTCTTTTTCTTTTTATGGAAAGGCTACCTTTCATGCAAGGGAAAACAAAAGGGCTTATTTTTGTGTAGCTACCCCTAAAGTGAGTTTTTTTTTAATCCTAAAAAAGGAGAAATTGACAACAAAAATGTGAAATTGACTTGTTACTTAGAAGGACTTTTAAATAGTTAATCCATAATTTTTTCAAAAAGTTTTCAAATGAGGACATTTATCCATTTAAAGGTATTTAATAGGGACTTTTCGATCAATTTTCTTAAAATACTAAAATTACCAATCATTTAAAGCCATGACATGGTTTCAACAGCCACTACATGCAGCCGATTAATCTCCATGCGGTTGCTAATTATCCTTGATCATCATAATAATTTTGAAAAAGAAAATGAGGAGAATATAGGGAGAAATTGAATGAAAATTATGTTTCAATAAAAGGTAATCATGTATTTTAAAAAATTGAAAAAAAACTTGAGGAAGAATAGCTTTAAATAGATGGATGTCCTTGATTAAAAAAACTTATAGAAAAACTTAGGAATTAATTTAAAAAGTGTTGAAACTTAAGGGCATGTTTGGTAATTTCTCAGTGAAGCAAATTAAGTTAACCCATATACCAATGGCAGAAAATTAACCTGAGTCCGTGTTTGGTGCATTGGACTATGTTAGTGATCTCGAAACACGGTCAAATGAAGTCAAAAACACCTCGGACAAACACATACTTTCACTTTCCCCTTTCCCCCATTCATGGTTAATCGGATGTGATAGTAAATGTGGATCTACTTTTCTCTACCTAATAAAACAACTACAACATTTACTCTCGACCTACCATTTGGGAATCATTTCAACCTCCATTCAGCAAATTACCAGAGAAGATCTTCCAAAGATATAGATGTGATACCAATATCGGGAGTCCACAACAGTGTTGCTTCCAACCCACATGGTCCCTTCTCAACCACAACCGTAAATGGAGGGATTCACTGACATTCTGCACATTCATTCGATAGATTCGTTGAAACCAGCTCACAAGCAAACCGGTCTTGTGAAACTCCATCAAATTTAATGAATCTCAGAGTACACTCGTAGATGCATGTTCTTTGCCTCCCTTTTCCAGTCTTCTTTGTCATCTTTGTTGTTTTGATATCAGACATATAGCAATTCATATGACAACATAACCAATGGCAGATGATTTAACATGTCATAGTGAAATAGATAGTATTATGGATTACAATTGTCAACAACAGATGAATTCAAGAACAGAGGATACGTATGAAACATATATGTGTTTGCAAAAATAACTACAAATGGAACATGAGTATTTAGCAAAAACGTCATCTTGATTCTTGAACATAAATTGCAGAAAATAGTTGCTTATGCTCCTCCAAAGATATTTTAAGATAGGTGGATTTGACCCTTTCATTTCGAATAGTTTATTTTTTGGTAATACAAAATCTATTTAGGCAAAAATAGAAAAAATGACAAAAAAACACACCCATTTACTTCAAAGAAATGGTTTCTGTACACATGAATATTTACCGTAACAAAAATGTGTGTATTTTAATTTATTACAACGCCCAAATTAAAGTGAGCAAATAATTGATTCGGTCTAATTTATGCCACAGAGTCGATTGAGGAAGTTATTATTGTAAAATAGCAAACAGATGTAATTAAAAACAACTAAGAAGGCATAAACATAAGTTGTAACAGATCTATTAAACGTAACAGATGAAATTAAATCAGAATCTGAAGGTAGAAAATGATGTGAAAGAAATTTCTGAAATTTCAACTCATGAACTTTAAAGAAATAGAAATATTTGTAGAATTGTATAAATAGACAGATGAATTCATTAATAAGTTAGACATTGTGTTCATATGTCATTGAAATCTTTAAAGAAGATCGTTGTGACATCATAAAGAGACAGATGTAACTGGAAAAAACTGAGAAGAAAACCAAAGAAGTAACAATTATGATAGTGAAAGAGCAATACAAGATATAGTAAGAAAAACGGAAAATGACCTAAAATGGATCCTGAAATAGAAAATGGCGTAACGATGGAAAAAACTGAAAAAGATGGATTTATAAAGAACCTTAAATAAGAGAAACAGATGAAATATCACATTGGTAATCTTCCATGTAGAAGACTCAGTACATTTTTTAATCTAAAAATTGCTTACTTGAATTGAGCATCTTCAAATTTTTAAAAATGAAATACATGCAAACCCTAGTGTGGCTATAATAATAAGATACTTGTTCGTGAGATATGTTTTTGAAATGGACGATAGAGAAGACGCAGTCGATGCAATGAATCTTCTAGAAGCAACAGGGTTGCAGACAAATGCTTCGTGGTCGATATGTCTGACACGGGCGCAACAAATGTTTCTAGACGCGAGTCATTGCAGAGAGAGGAAGAAGTAAAGCGTGAATATGAAACGCTGAGATATTTCGGGTGATGGCGGTTAATAACCTCGGAAGTGGATATTTAGCCACGCATCTTCTTTTTTAATGAAAAATACTCCGTAGGTAAGATTATATCCGCAATCTTTCTTCAAGAAGGTGTAATGTTGGGATACTTTGGACTTATGTTATGACCGGTATAGAAGAAAATGATGTATTATGAAAATTTATACAAAAAACGTGTACTAATTTAATTTGAAATACGTTCACTCTTCGGTTACCAAAGTTTCTTGGGTCATCTAAACATAGTTAAATAAGGTGAAGTACCCTCTTACCTATCCCATTTCAAACATTTATTTTTTCATGCATAAAGCGGTTATTAAAGTTTCTTGGATCATCTCAATATGGTTAAGGAAAGTGAAGTACCCATTTATCTACTCCATTTCAAACACATTTTTTTTAAATGCATAGAGTTAGATCTCCTTTCAATATACCCAAAAACACATCGATTTGACGCTTGACTTCACTTTGTTGACCTAGTGAAATCATCAAACTGGCACTCGGCGTTATTTGAAGCAAAGCGTAGGGGGTAAGCACCGAAGCAGTGAAAGCAACGAAAACCTGAGAAGAGAAATCAGAAGACAAGAAACAGAAATCGAGTCTTGGTGATTCTTCTCCTCATTCTCGGACTCCGAAAGCAAAGTTTCTCCCACTACAGTACGAACATGGTCGCTCGCAAGTTCCTCGTTCATCACAATCACTCCGACTTCCACGTCGACTACGATACAGATGACGGCCTTGAAGTCTCTCTCTCTCTCTCTCTCTCTCTCTCTCTCTCTACCTTGTCATTTCCTTCCATTTCCTCATCTCATATCTCTCTCAAACTTTCTCTTTCCCTTTCCTTGCAGGTCCTCAAATTCCAGCTCTACTCTCTCACCTCTCTCCCTCCCCAGAACCAAAAGGTCTTTTTATCTCTCTTCTTCCTCTTCTTTTTCTCTTCAATTTTATTATCAGTAACGATCAGTGTAGAGTTCAGACCCTATATTTCTTCTTTCGTTCTTATTAGATATATGGGGAGAAGGATCTGGTAATCATCAGTGACTCCGATCTGGAGACAATCGCTGAGGAGCTCCGCTTGGTATCGATCGAGGATGAGGGGCCGGCATTGGCTAGCTCTTCATCTATGCTCGCGGATGAGGAATTGGCTCGGATCTTGCAGGTAGGGCATTTTTTTTTCTTTTGCTGTTGAAGAAAATTGTTTTGGTTTTGGATTAGAGGAAGAAGCTGTTGGATTTGGATTTCATCAGGCAGAGGAGGAGGCACTCTACATGCGGCAGTTTGTAGCTGGCGAAAATAGGGCGGAGTTTGAGGAAAGAATTAGGCCATATGCCGAGAAAGTTCTCCTGGTATTGATTTTTCTCTTGTGTTTCTTACTTTCTCTTTTTATGGTTTATTGAGAACTACTTGTTTTCGTTTGTTTTATTTATTTATTTATTTTTTTGGTGTAGTATGAAGATAAGGTTCGGCAAGAGGCGGCGCGCAAGACTGTTCCTGTGGATGAGCTTGAGGAGAAGGCATTGGTTTCTCTTGCTAAGGTGAGAGTTTTGAACTGTATGAATTTCCAAAAATGTGGAAAGGAGAAGCATGTTTTTAACTTTGTGTGTGTGTGTGTGTGTGTGTGTGTGTGTGTGTGTGTGTGAATAAAGGAAAATTATCAATTATTGCTTACTTGTGTTCCAGTAATAGATATGGTATGTAAGGCACAGAAGTCAGAATTCTGCAGTCTGTTGTTTGCTTGAAGTTTGAATCTTGTAGGGGGGATACATTTCCAAACGAACCCTAAATGTGTGAGAAACAGAGAGATAAAAGGTGCAAGCAGGAAAAGTATATCTGATCTCATTGATCGCCAACAATGCTCTCTCTCTCTCTCTCTTTTTAACAGAGCCCAACCTTGCCACCAAACCATCCCCTAACCATGTTATTGATGTTTCCATAATGGTTAGGTCTCAATGAGCAAGAGTCCTAGTACTGAATAGAGTTCCTGTTGTCAAATTATGAGAGGATGTCATAGAGTCATGGGTGGAATGTCTTTAAAGAGTCTTTTTTGTTATGTCTAGAATGAGAATGAGTTGTTGGTGGTCTCAATTATGTAAATGGGATTCTCTTGTGTCATGGGACAAATATATACAAATATATATTGAACTTGGACAACCAACTTAATACACTATAATTTACCTTTAGAGACATATACACTATAATTTACCTTTAGGGACATTTGGTTTTTTCTTTTTATCCTTGGAGATGGTGTGAAGTTGTTCCTGGCTTCCTGCCTTGTTTTTATGATGTCATGACTTGAGCTTGCTTTGTAGAAGACTATAGTGTGATTCCGAGGTTTCCTCTTACAGTAGTTTCCATATATGACCAGTGGCCTATGTGATACATGGACTCACCGAAAACCATGACTCACCCGCACCCAATACTTGTGCCGATACTTCATTTATAAGGTCTTTGACATATTTTCTTGAGGCGCTTCCACACCTGATATGCACCGGCATCCGATATTAATGCCGTGTCCATGTAACATAGCTGGTGGCAATATGATTTATTTAGTTCTTCCATGTCCATAACAAACATGTGCTTTGATTCAGTTTTAGTGTTTGCATTGCATTCCTTTTTTCTTATATCCAGTTGTATCAATTATGAAAACTTTTCTATAGATATCCTACATTCCAACTGAATTCTTTCTACTGAAAGAATCTCTTTTGAATTGCTCTTGATCAAATAAGAGACTGTTCAGAATAAATATGAGGCTTTGCATCCCATACAAGCAAGCTATTAGGTGGTGGTCCCACGTAAAAGTGAAGTCAATTTAGCTCGAGATGAATTTTATTTTGAATGATGAGACGAGAGTTTAAATGTCAGTGTTATCTATTTCATCAATATTATATTCAATCCCAATTTTAGGATCACGTTTTCGAGAAACGGAAGACATCTAAGTTGAATAACAAAGGGCATGTTTGTGTAACCCATTTCCACAGAAAAGTTATCGGCTTTCCCAAAAAAAAAAAAAAAAAAAAACTAGTTTTTTCATATAATTGATGCGACAAAATTCTGCGGAAACACTTTCCTGCTACACCAGCAATTTCCTTGATAAGTCTGGAAATAGAGTCCCCCCCCCCCCCCCCCCCCCCCCCCCACAAAAACAAACAAACAAACACCCTGTAAGGTCCCAAATTCTAAGGATGTAATGTGCTCTAATTAATTGCATGTTAGTTGATTAAGCCCAATTAGATGCTAAGCAAGTCCGAATTAACATTAGGATCGTTAGTTTGAAGTTTCATTGAGATCCGAGTCTGTTTGGGTATAGTAGGGGTAGTGTGCAATTTTAGGAAAGTTGAAGGGCTTTTTTTCGTAATTTTTTATTTGTGAGATTTTGGGTCCATTGGGTAGATGACCTAATTTCCCGAACTTTTCCCTTCTACCTCACATCGGCCCGACCCCTAAAGACCCTTGAAATTCCAACCCATGTCCACTAGGGACTATTTTGTAATTTTCCAAAACCTTCCCAGCCACTTTATTGCATGATGAGTGAACCATTTCCTCACTTCACTTCCTTTTTCTCTTCCTCGCTTGCTTACTTTTCCTTTCCTTACTCTCTCTTTCTTAAGTGAAGGATCTAGGCTACCCCACCACCGATCATCGTCATCATTGTCTTCTCCAGGGCCTCACCATCTTAACCATCCAACTTTCAAGCATTTCCCCTCTTTTCTCAAACCCTAGCTAAGCTCCATTCACTGTAAGAAGTTAGGGTTTTGGATTTCTAACTTAGAAATGTGATTTTCCTGCCCTTTAGATTTCTGTTTTCTTATTTGTATTAGGTTTGTGTGTGAGATGAAGTTTTGCTTAGAGATTGAGCTTTGACGGTGACCATGAACTAGGGTTTTTTCTCCTTTTTTTTTTGTGTCCAAACGTAAGGCAAGTGGATAAACATGGATATAATGTGATATGCATGCTTGTTTATTGATTCTAGCATCAAATTGTATGGATAGGTACCTTGAGCTCATTTCATGGTAATTGCATTCTAGACTAGGTTAATTGGATAAGGATTAATATTAATTAATTGAAACATGTTTATAGTATAAATGGTGATTGGAAAGCAGTAATGAAGAACCCTTGTTTTTTATTGAAACGTATTCCGGTTTCCGTTTTTGAAGCTTCGCAATCGACCACAAGAGGCATTGCAGTTGACCATGGAACTCCATGTTTGGTTCTGGATGGCCAAAACAGCTGAGCCCTTTTATTTTCAAATTCTACTTTTGGGCTTGGTGGACCATGGTCAACCATGGAATTGAGAAAAATTGAAGTTAGGTTTTATTTGAAGGGTTGACTGAGCCCTCCTATTTTAACATTCTACGTTGGGTACCTCAGTCGACTCCATAGTTCGCTGTGAAGTTCACTATGGTAACCTGTGGTCAACCGTGGACACAAGGATTCCTTTTTGAAGGGACTTTTCCTCAGGGCTTTTGGGGCTTAGCAATGGGACCCTTGGCACTCCATTCTGAGGACTAATTGAGGGACTATAACTGAGGGATGTTGTGAGCCCTTATAGATTGTCTGGATTCCGTACGTTGTACAATTTATTTCAGACTTGGACGAACTAAGGCAAGTGGATATCCAATAACTGCCTGTGCACCAAGGGATATTGATAGGATATCATTACCTCACCCACTACTTGGACCAGTTAGCGATGTCTTGTAATGAGAAAGCAATCATTGACCTAGGATTGGATTGTAATCCCTCCTTGACAATTTATCGATTGGAATTGAATTGTTTATCATTGATATTGCTGTCCACATGATTGGGCGTGTTATATAGATTGGTTATTGTTTTTGGGACCTGCTATATGAACTAGAAAAGGGACTCATTAGACTAACCAAAAAATAATAATAATAAATAAAAATGCCTAAACTACCCCCACCCTCTTCTCTCCTCAGTCACCATCACCTCCTCTCTCCTCCCTTTCCCCACCTCCCCCTCCTGGCCACGATCGGCGGCTCTGGCGGCCGCCAGATTTCCCTCCCTCTGCCTCCCCCTCCCCCTCTTCCTTTCTCTCCCTCTCCTTCCATCTTCCTCATCCTCTCCCTCCCCCTTTCTCTCCCTTTCCCCTCTTTTTCCTCCTCTACTCGATTTCCCTACCAGGGAGATCAGATCTCTCTGCTGCAGGGAGATCAAGGAGCCTAGATCTCCCTACTATAGGGAGATCGAGGTCTCCCTGCAACAGGGAGATCAAGGCTCCCCCATCCCCTCCCCTTCCCCTTTCCCTTCCACAACGGCCCCCACCTATTCAGCAAAGACTGACCGAACAACCTTGGATTGTTCAGCCAGTCTTGGCCGAGCATTCTTTATTTGCTTGGCCCCACAAGGCCCAACAAAAGTATAGTGTTCGGCCTCGTAGGGCCAAACAGGTCGGAAATGGAATAGGGAGAGGAGAGGAAGAGGGGGAGGAGATGAGAGGAGAGGGAGAGGGAGAGGGAGAGAGAGAATAAAGGAGAGGAAGAGGGAGGGAGATCTGGCGGCTCCCTTTGCCGGAGCTACTAACTGTCGTTGGAGGGGGAGGTGGGGAAGGTGAGTGGGGAAAGAAGAGCGTGGGGTAGTTTAGGCTTTTTGTGTGTGTGTGTGTGTGTGTACTGAGTCCCTTTTTGCTTTCATATAGCAAATCCCTTGTTTTATATTGTCAGGATCACATTGAGGACCTTGATTGATTGACTTAAGATCCCCATTGATTGTATTCGCATTGATTGGTATTGATGAACTTGTTGAGGCTAGGAGGCTTGATTGTACGAGCTTGAACAAGACTACTTGCATTAGTATTGAAGTGATTGAAAGAATTGAGGACTGATTGATTGAGTGGTTGAACAATTGGTTGAGAAATACTTTTCTTAAACTCTCCATGTGCTTTTATGTGATGTCATTATTATGATGGCTAGTATTAGCTTAAAACTGACTTTATTGGTGGGATCACAGTGCTTTTTTTTCTAAAATGAAATTGCTTAGACACTTTCTCTCACTTAGAAATTTTGGAACCATGATCACTTAGCTTCATTTGGATAAATTTTAATAGGAAGGGAACTTCAAGCCTTCAAAATTTGAGGAAGATCATGCCTTCTTGCTCCAATTGCTTTTCTGGTTCAATCAATCATTCAGGTTTGAGTATAACTTTTTCTAATAAGTAAATGTTTTAAGTTTTGCTGCTGATGGCACATATTTCTTTATCCTATTTATATTTCACTTGTCTAGAGCTTTGCTTGTTCTTATGCAACTGATATGCTTTGCTATATCATTCATTATTTCATGTAGTTTAAACTATCCATTTACTGCAACTGTAGCTTTGTATTTTACTCATTTTCCTCAAGCTACTTAGGCAATAGCATAGTATCTTGAATTGTGTACTGTAGCTGATCATGCAGTAGTTCATTGAGATATGTCTAGTGAGGGTGGGATCACAGCTCATAGGATTGGCCTGGAATGGAGAAGCTTCATTAAAAAGTGGTCCCTCTTGCTAATTTCATTAGCTTTTTGAATACCTGAAGCAGCATCATCTGGTACTGTAGCATACACTACTACTATAATAAATTCTATACATAACCCAGAATAGCAGTTGGTTTGTCTCCTTGATTGAGGTTCCAAATGGAATCACCTAGCAAAGTTTTCTTGATGATAAATACACTCCACATACACCTACATATCTCTATATGTGGGTCAACTGACGCCAAAACCCAACCTATGATTTGAACATCTTAAGTTTCCCCTTTTGCAAGTTTTGTCTTATCTGTGGGTTTTGTAGACAATCCATCAATGTGACCCCATAAGTCTCTTCATTTGTCATACAGTTGAAACTGAAAATCATAGGCAAAATGATTTTTTTTTTCCATTCAATGGGACAGCTAAAATATTTGATTTTCAACGTTAATTATCAACAAAAGTTTTCAGCTGGAAGTAGTCTTAATTATTAAGAGATTGTAGGGTTTGTCTAAAAAAAATAAGTTAGAGATTTTTGCAAAAACCCCCAGCCTTCATAAAATATCCAGAAACCAAGATCAGACCCTCAATCTGAATTCCAAAACTCTAAAATATCTTTTCAAAGCAAATACAGCGATGATGTCTAGTTCGACCTTGCTTGATGGTCAAGAAACTGCATCTAATGAAAGACTGACTAGATAAAAAATCATTGGTCATTGGTGTTTAATCAGGGAATTAGCAACTTTGTGGTGAATTTTCATGAAGAAATTCTAATGATCCTGCAAAATCATCAACTTTGAGGAAAAACTGTCCCAAGAAACTGTAAAACTGAAGAACACAGATATGGGCTACCTCAAATCACCCAAAAAAAAAAAAAAAGAAAAGAAAAACTTCAGAAATACCCTTTGGAAAAGGTGAACCTCCCAAATGTTTTCTGCAAACCAAGATCTAGTGGTAGGCTCCATAGAGATCATGACGAACTCTGTCCTTGACAAACAGATATAGATGCTGCTGAAGATGCTATGCGAGGAGCAAATGCTGAAACACCTTAGGAATGATGTCTTCTTTCACCCCGAGATGGACAGAGAGGTGTTGCAGGAAAAAAAAATCTCCAACCACTATTGAAGAAGATAGATATTCTCAAGAACCCAAGGGAATCTCTGTATACAGAGATGACAAGAACGCATGATCAATGAAGAGAACTGATGATTTATGCGATGAAGTAGAGGGTATATGATACTATATCAAACTAATGAAGAAAGACAAGAAGATGAATGATTTGGGAGTCAATCAATTTGATCAGTCCTCCATTCTTATATTATTCATCTATCCGATTTACAGTAAATATACTTCAGCAGCATCCCCATAATTGGGGAGATTTCCCCTCATTCAGGCCCTCCTAATCTGTACAGATTATTGCACATATCTTACATTATAGGTGGTCCACAACACCATGTTAATACTACACAACAACATATTATTCTCATTACTAAGAGCCTGTTTGGCATCTCTATTTTTGTCCTCTTTTTGTCTAAATGTCTAAAAGGGACAGAGGTTTATAAAATAAGAGTGTTTGGCAAAGAAATTTACCCTCTATCCATTTTAGACATGTAAAGGCAAGTCCTCTTAAAATGAGATACCCCATTTCTGAGCATGTGGAAATAAGAGATTTGGCTCTGAAAAATCTAGAGGCGCTAGATATTTTTTAAGACAAAAATACCCTCAGACGGTGATTTATTATCACCGAAAGTCCCTTTCAACAAAACCCATTTCGTTGAATGCCCCAAACAAGAGACAGATGGAGGAGAGGGGAAAGAGGAGAGAAGAGAGGAGAGGAAAGAGGATTTGCGACTCAGGAAAGTGAGGAATCGCTATCGTCCTCAACAATATTCCTGCGAGCATTCACAATGCAGCAGCAAAGGTGGCTGGATGAGATTGACGATGGGCTTCGAGGGCTTGGATCGGAGCACAACGTCTAGTAGTTTAGATTTCTCTGTGCTTGCTCCTTCAAAGCCATTTGCATATGCTTGTCCTTGTCGATGTCAATATTGTGGGTCGATATTTTTTTCTTCTTCTCCATTTCTCATAGATCTAGAAAGAAGAAAGGAGAGGAAGAAGATGAGGTTGGATTTGAAGAGAGGCAAAAGTGGTGGGAATTTGTCTTTTATAGGATGAATATGGGTTGTTGAAGAGTATGATTATTTGATGGTTGGTGGTGGAGGCCATTTGATTAGTGGTCTAGATTGTCTAGTGTGAGCCCTTAGATGATGAAACTGGAGAGGATAGAAATCTGGTTGGATATCAGATGCACTCCATATGTTTGATGGTATGTTTGAGAGAAGCTTCTATGGCTGTTGAACACAAATGAGAAGTATGGGCTGTGGCTTGTTCGTGCAACTGTGGCTATTGAACACAATTTAGAAGTATGGGTTGTGGCTTGTTCATGCAACTGGGGAGAGGAGGATGCTGCCATTTTAGTGTTTTTTTTTTTTTTTCATTTTAGATGGTGAGACCGGAGAGGATAAAAAGCATTCCAAATGTTTTATGAAATCTGGTTGGATTTAGATGCACTCCATTTTTTTGATGTCATGTTTGAGAGAAGCTTATGTGGATTCTGTGGCTGTTGAACAGAAATGAGAAGGTTTGGATGTGGCTTGTTCATGCAACTGGGGAAAGGAAGCTGCCATTTTAGGTTTTTTTTTTTTTTTTGTAAACGTTTGGGCTTCTTGATTTCGTTAACTCTTAAGTTTCAGCGACTACTTGATAATGTTGAATATTGAGCTTTGTGAATTTTTAATTAAAGGTGTTACTTTGGATTTTTCATTTTTTATGTCGGGATTATTGTTTAATTTTGGGCATTGTGGAAGTTGATATGTTTCTTAGGGAAATGGCTGAAGTCATCACAATTACTTGATGGGCAGTATGATCCCAATGCAGTAAAAACTTTTGATGCATTGACAAGGAATTAATTTGAGCATTCCAATCCAACTTCTTCTATTTGTTATTTATTCCATTTTGTAAGAACATTAGATCATTTGAATGAATTTCTTTAGGTAATGACAAATACTACCCTTCTAATAAGAGGCATGCCCATCTAATAAGAGGTAAAAAGAGGGTATATGAAACTCTCTATTTTAAATAGAGAGTTGAATACCAAATGCACTTCTTGATTTTAGCCTCTTTTTCTTATGGCTCTATTTTGCATGGCTCTACCAAAATAAGAGCAGAGATACCAAACAAGGCCTAAATAAGGGGGGTAATTAGCGGTTCTAATTAACCTTGATCATTTCCATAGTTATTGCTTTTCTCCTTTTGTCCTCTTGTTTTGTTCTTTTTTCTATTTCTCATCAATACAAAGATCGAACCAATTCTATATACATGAGAGAGAGAGAGAGAGAGAGAGAGAGAGAGAAAGAGAGAGAGAGATCTCATTGACCCTTTGGCTTGTGACAAAAATCAACCCTGTCACATCATTTTAACCCTTTGACTTTGGCCCTCTAAGCTTCACTGACATTACTCGGGTTAAATATGAAAGGAAACTGTGGAACTCAATGTCCAATGGTTTCAAAGGCATTGACATTTTGGATTTTCATCTGGGGTTGACGGATGATGGTAAGGTATATATGCTTGCATAAGGGATGAGGATCAACAATCAGCTTGATCGTATTCTGTTTGGGTCATATTTTAATTCGTATTCTGTATTTCTGTTTGGGTCATATTTTAATTATTGTTAAAGGGAGGGTGTCTCAATCTATTGGTTTTATATAGCCACATGAGTTTCAAACTGAGGTGACTGCTAATTCATGGGAAGGTAGCAAACATCGGAGAATTTTCTTGATTGTAGGCAGGCTGTGGTTCTCCATGAGTAGCTCAATTAGTGAGTATGTCCGTATGTATTATCTATGCTTCCAACTTTATATTCAATAATTTGTCGGTTTCCCTTCTGGAATCTTAAATCAATTTTCATATTGCTTTTCAATGGGCTATTTCAAATTTCATGGTTTTTGCACTTACACTTCTTGTTGATATTATTTTTGTGTCATGTTTCATGGTTGCATTTTCCTTTTACTACCCTGATGAAATAATAACTGTGGTGTTTCTTTGCCTGTTTATCTTAACGTTGTAGGTGGGTTGATTCACCTCCTTGTGACAAATGTGGTAGTTCAACAAACATTATTGGCATGGATAAGGCACTTCCTGCTGAGATTCAATTTGGGGGATCCAGAGTTGAACTTTATAGGTAAAACTGAAAGAAGCCCTTTTTATCATTTCTATTTATATCTAGCTGTTGTCTGTTCCCCTTTCAGACATTTCAACTATAAGCATGTTCTGAAAGTCTCATGTGTTGACAGTAAAGTTTCTCATTCTCATTCATCAAATAAATGAGTTGCACAATATTGGGGTCTCAGTCATTAGCAGACTATATTAGCATGTATGAACAACTAATAAGTTGTAGGATTTTCTGGTTGCTATTACTATCATATTAGCAATAAGATGAAAAACTTCCCATTTGTATGAGGTGATATAATGATGCTTCCTCTAGGGGGTGTTTTGGTTCATGCAGAATAAAAAATATACAGATTTTAATAATGACGGATTTCATATGCCCATAATAGAATATTGATATATTTATAATGACAGATTAATAGAATATTGATATATTTATAATACCATGCTACTTTTGTTTGTTAGTTCTTGCATTTTTTAACAGATCAATACTTTTAATGTTCTGGAATTAGTAGTTTTTGCATAGTTTAACAGATCAATGCTTCTAATGTTTGGGAATTGCAGAATATTTCAACATATTAAAAAAATTTATGTTTGGCTATTCATATATTTGCCAAACGATGCTAAATTAAAATATAATGAAGCAAGAGTATTTTTACTTTTTTTGAGTTAAAGCACCGACATGTCAAGCTATTAGTATTTTCTGAAGATTGTTAATATGATGATAGCGTTCTTCCCACATTACATTTGCAATTTGTCTTCATAGTGCTGTCAGTCATTGTTGTACTTTGATGATCAGTTTTTGAACTTAAATCATTGTAATCTTTGCTAAATTCATATGTGGGTCTATGGTCATATTTGTCAGTTCACACTATTCTCATCTCTAAGAGGAGTTGAGGACATTACTATTGACAACAAACGATGGGTATGAAGGGAGATGCGTTAGAGATCAATATGCAACAATGAATGAGGCCGAGCGCAAAATTAAGGGGAATAGTACTGTGATGAACACGTTGCAAGATCATGTAATCTCACCTTGTATCCGAAGAAGTAAAAACAAATAGATTTCAAGGAAATGACAGGTCTATAAAATAGACACTACCAAGTTAATTATTTCTTCACTTAACAAGACATATGCTTGAAGATCAAAAAGTTATTGCTTGCGTTCTTCCACCTTGACAAGAAGTGGTCTAGTGGTTTCAATGGTACGAAGGGACACAGTGCAATCCGATGTGGGTCTTGATGGTTAAAGCCCTCTTAATAGGATTCAAACCCACTAATTGTGAAGATTTTTGGAGGCTTTTTCTCAGGTTTGTCAAAATGGATGTTGGGCCAATCGAATCATTTGATGTAGTTAGAAAGCTTTGATGGGCTGTTTTATTTAAGGACGGAAGGAAGAAATAGTCATTGATATTTTCAACCTCAAATAGTGTGGTTATGGTAAGACTAGCAAGGATATTGGTGGAAAAGATGGCTTGATCAGCTGTGTACTCTAACCAATTCAGCAGTGACCCCGCCAATACCGATCGGGCTTCCTTCTCTGAAACACCTTAACGCAGCCTAGATGCAGTCCTGGCATGACAAGGGGATATGCTACAATTGTGATCAGAGATTATTTTTTTATCATAAATGCAAAGTCCAGCAGCTAAACTTAGTCAAAGTCAAGAAAGTAGAGGATATGAAAGAGAATATCACATCACTCAACGAGTTAAATTCTTTTGAGATATCTATAAATTCATTATCTGTACTGATTTTGTCTCTAACCATGCATCTCTAAGGGCTGATCAAATGCCAGGAGCTGTCAATCTTGTTTGATAACCATAGCACCCATAATTTCATAAATCACTGGTCCGCAGCCCGAATGGGGTGTTGGGCCTGCAACACCTCAATGTTTGACATAGTGGTGGTGGATGGAAATTGATTGACATGTGAAGGAGTCCTGATTTGTAATTGGACTGTGGTGTGAGGCTGAGACCCAAAAAATCCCATAAAATTTTGAAGAAACAATCTTCAAATAAATTTCAACACTAATCTTTACTTTCTGGATTAATTCTAAATTACTCAATCCTTGAATTTAAAACCTTTGGTGGACCAGTCTAACAGTCTATCCTCAAATTAATATCAGTTATCTCATGTTAATAATTGGTTTATACCATAATTATTACAAGATATATCATAGGAGAATGTTAACAGCTTATTTAGGTAACTTATAAAGCCCTATAATGGTCAAATCTTTTATTATGAGGATAAAACTATTGTTGCATTTTAAAACTATTGTTGCATTTTCAGTCTGAATCTCTCCATTTTAGTGTGCATGATTTTCTAAGTGGTGGGATTGTAGCTTTGTTGGGGGCCGTCTGGTAAGGGCCCGTATCCACTTTGATCCCATTCTCCTACACAACCCACTTGACCCCCAATTGGGTTGGCTATATCTTTGCTGCATGTTTTTCTATTTACAATTATTTTTCTTATCCTTTTGTCCTACATTTCTCTTTTCCTTACTTTCATTAGCAATTTGTCTTCTTCAAGTTTAGGTGCAGTAGCTGTTCAGTGGTTACACGCTTTCCTCGATATAATGATCCACTAAAGGTATTTTGTACTGGAGATTTCAAATCTTAAATTCGCTGTGCTCCTTAGAAATGATTCCAATATTCAGTTATATATTTTGTAATCTTGATTGTTCTCTGTTTCAGCTTTTAGAAACGAGGAGAGGACGTTGTGGAGAGTGGGCTAATTGCTTTACTCTCTATTGCAGGGCATTTGGATATGAATCTCGTTTGGTAAGTTGTTTACTTGGGCATTCCTGTTGTCCACTTTCATAAGAGATTGCTGCTATTACAGCTGCTGCCAAACCTTTTGTTTTGATTAACTGAATTTAGAGAACTTAGGAATTTAGAAAGTCTTTCTAAGATGGGTTTCTTGGTGCACAAGACTTTCTAAATTGGTTCCCTCCTTTGTTGGAAATTTCCACCATGTATTTAAAATATAGAAATTTTTTCATGGAAAGGATTTGTTGCAATTTTCCAACTTGGATGGGCCCCACATGGGGCGTGCTACAGTGGTGGACCCCACTTGGACATGTGCAATTTCTTTCCAATCTCTTCTTTCTTTGCTTCCAAGCTTCCTTTCTTTTCTCTTTAAGTCTTCTACTCTTCCCAGTTCCCATTCTTTGACTCTTCCTTTAAATTTCAAATCTCCTAAAAAATTGGAGATAAAATTTGTGCAACGTATGTGGGTCCCACCCCTTGATGTATTTCCTACAAAAAGAAAATAAATAATTCAATGATAATAATTTCACGCAAAAACTATCAAGCCACACATGGAAGCCATCTTGACATGTTTGAACTCATGTAAATGTACCATTTTTCTCAGTTTTTCATGTACT
Organism: Sextonia rubra; assembly: GCA_037013555.1. NCBI lineage: Eukaryota > Viridiplantae > Streptophyta > Magnoliopsida > Laurales > Lauraceae > Sextonia > Sextonia rubra. The sequence continues at coordinate 3,640,661 of JASUAD010000003.1, read as the reverse complement.
ACACAGTGATGCAAAGAAGTTACGTGAGTTTACATGTGAATTTTGAGAAATTCATAATGATAGTCTAATAATCCAAAATGAGATTTTCATTAAAATCATGCAACGTAATGATTTTAATGCAATTTTCTCATAAAATCAACTTTGAAAGTCCTGGTGTATGATTTTATGATAATCAATGACTTTTTATCCGAATTAAGTCCACAATTCTACATGAAATCATGAATTAAAACTGAAATTTCATGGACTTATCAACCCTACCAGGTTGGAGCCCAGCTTTGGGCAACTCGAGGGGTACTGGTAGCTATTGGATTTGGCTCAGCTTAATCCATGTAATGAAGCCCAAACAAAACAGCCTGCTTGCTATTTTTATTCTGCAAAGGAGTTCTGTAAATTGCACAAATACCCCTCCAGTTTCAGTATTTTTAAAAAGCTGCCTAAACGCAATATTTATTAAATCAATGGGAAGTCCTGGGCATCTTCTTCAATCTGAACCATTAAAGTTTTTTATCCAGCCGTTGTGGGCCTTCTTAGTTTGTGCAAATTTCTCCATTAAATCTTCAGTAAGTGCACGTATAGGATCTTCATACAAATTGTCATCAAGGAATGTATCATAATATCTTTCCTCTGTGAACAAATGGTCCTGCTGGGAGATAAATCTCTGCTGCTAGTCCACATCATGCAAAGGCAGTTCTTAAATTGTTACCGAATTGGAATAAGATGGTTCCTCTTTTCTCTTTTCCATGCAACGGAAAACACAAACAACCATCCACGCCATTTGATTTCTAAGATGATTGCACATTATGATCTTAGAAGAAGCCACTGCTAGTCAAACTCAAAATCGAATTGAATATTTTGAAGCTCAATGCTTGCTTGAAGAACTCTCAATTGATGTAAGAAATGCAATGATGGCCTTCAAAACTATTTTTCGTGGAAGCAGGAATCTCATTTGCCTTGTATAGCTCACATTTTTTAAAAATAGAAATTCAATGAATCTATTGTTACTTAAAAATATGCATGTAGATGTGCTACATGTCTGAACTGGATTCAGAAATTGTCATCTTCTGCTAGTTTACCATCATGTACCACTTTTTTCATAATTAATTGTAGTCATTACATAACCTTTGAAGGTTCATGTCATTTGAGACATAACCTATCTTATCAAAAGTAAAGTTAGATTATTTGTGGTGCTACAAATTTTGCATGCCCAATTTATTTAGTTGTATAACAATTCTCTCCGAATGTCTTTCATTGCTTACATTTTTTCATAAGATAAATAAGATGTGGTAGAAACTTTTAACTACTTCCAACGTGACTGAGATGACTAGTTCTTTCTGAACTCACAGTTTTTTATTTCCAGATATTGGATTTTACCGACCATGTTTGGACTGAGTGTTTCTCACATTTTCTAGGAAGGTATTTTTCTTTTTACTGATTCTTTGCACGATTTATTATCTTTTAAAATTGGGTCTTTTTTTTTTTGTGGTGTGGAACTGAGTGTTCTCCATGATCATGCTAACGTTTCTAATTCTTGTTGGTTGACATTTATCTAATATAGATGGGTGCATCTTGATCCATGTGATGGCGTATATGACAATCCATTGTTATATGAGAAGGGGTACTTAATCTTGCCATCTGTTGTGTTTGTTCTGAAAGATAAAATTTTTCCTTCAACCTAATTTTTATGATTGGTGGAAATTTAACTAACATTAATAAACTAAAAGCAAGTGTTTCAGTCAATTAGCCTCTTGATTTTGTTAATCTGTAACACTAATATAGCAGTGGCAGGTTTTATGTTTAGATGAATCTCTTTTGAATTTGACATGACATCATGCATGCAGCTGGAAAAAGAATCTCACCTATATAATTGGTATTGCAAAAGATGGAGTATACGATGTCACTCGACGTTACACAAGGAAATGGCACGAGGTAATTATGAATTAATTTTGGCATTCTACTGCGTAAATCCTATCTATTCCACTGCGTAAATCCTATCTTCATTTATCTTTGGATAATACATACCCACATCTTCATTGCTGCTTTGATTCATTTGTATTTCAGGTTCTGAGTAGACGGAATCTTACAACAGAGCCTATTGCCTCTGCTGTCCTTTCTGACATAACAAAGGAATGTAGAAGAGCTCTTTCTTCTCTTGAAATTTCCACACTTGAAATCCGTGACAGGCAAGAAGCTGAAGAACTTGAAAGAGAAATTAATGCTCAAGATGACTTTTCCATTTCATTACCTGGAAGGCAAAGTGGATCCAGGGAATGGCGGATAGCAAGGTCTGAATTGGGGTCTAATGAGACCTCTTTGGGTAGCTCTGCATGTCCAGTCCGTATATGTGTGGATGACCATGTTGGAAACATCTACAATGCCTTTTCTGTCCTTATGTCTGAAATTGTTACTAATGGCATTACCAAAGCTGCAACCATTACAATATTGAACTCGCTTAAAACGTTGCTACTTGAGGTTAGGAGTACCTCCTTTAGAACACGCAGTCTTTCTTTGAATGCAGGCCCCGATCATCCGCTCTTCTCGGTGCATCAAATTGTGCTTCCCCTAGATTGTTCACTTAATGCTCTTTCTCTGAAAAGGGAAACAGAGACAGGTGGACAGATGGTCATTTGTTTGGCAGGTGATCCTGTCAAAACATCCATAGCTTTGCCAGTGGCTTTGGATGCCCTTGATGATATCATTGATACTGTTAATTGTATGAACAGCTTTGGTAGAGAATCCTTGTTTCCACCTCTCTTGAAGTTTAATAGAATATCTTCTGGTTCTGTTCTTGCAAGTGGTGAAAAGCTTCCTTTCGGAATTGTGAGTACTATGTGATTGGAATATTTTAGTATGTATCAAGCATGTGGCGCCAGTGCTTTTTCATGATGTTAGAACATTCCTATTAAATTTTCAGGCTACTTCAGCTTTTGATGGTACTCATGCTTCTAAGTGGGAAGAGCCAAATGGAGCCAAAGGTATTTCTAATTGATGAGAAGGAATACCACAATATTCATGCGTGTAATTTTCAAAAAAGTAATATTTCCAATCTGTTTATGTTTTCTTATCTCTCCAGAATGAATTTGGGAGAAGGTATCACACTTCATGTGAAATTGTCGAAGAATGCTGAATTTAATGCATACTTAATTGTCTCTCAGACTGTTGAGGTTTATGATGTAAATAAATTGTAAATTATGTATAAATGGAATGAATACTTATGTTTCCTCAACCCATGTATTATTGTTGTTAATGACTTGACATATGTTGTTTTCTCAATCAGTGTTAGTTCCCATCCTCTGTTTGGCTCCTTGTCATTTTAAGAATAAATAAATTATATGCTCAAGACGCCAAGGAGTTGGTGTTACTTTACCCTTTTCATTAGGGTAGGTCCAAATGATTCACATTAATTTTCTTCTCTGTCACAATTGTTAAAATTTACTTCTTTAGCAATTGCATATTTCATTTGGATTTTTTTTCTCCCTCTCTTTTGTGGCCTTACAATAAATATCACATCTAGTATGTTTGAAACTAGTAAACCTCACAAACTCAATCCCTGGACCTGGTACCTTAGTCAGGGATGCCTAACGTTTGCACTGCTTGCACTATTGGCATGGTTATTGTTTGCTTGTTTTGAAATTTCTGCTTTTGTAAGTGTTTGTTGTTATTCTGCAGTCAGTAATGCTTGTTCGTTTGTTGCTTCAAAACCTTTCTATTGAGTTCCACCATACCAAAAAACTCCCTGTAATTCATTGTATGCTTTGGCCTAATATTCCTATCTAAGTTGAGCTGCAGGATGATTTGACAAGTCAGAATCAGATCTGACCCTTTCCTCAAACTTGTTTTAAGTCTCTGCCCTATTTTGAAATTTCACTTCGTTGCTTTCGTTTCCAAATCGTAAACATTACTTCTAACTTATAGTTTCATTTTGGTACTAAAACTTTGCTGATTAAATTTTCACATCATTTAACTAGCTGTGTAAATGACCTCTTTTGATTACATAGGTTGCTGGATAATATACAAAACAAAAGACAGCCAGATGCATGATCTCGAGGCTTATGAGCTGATGTCAGCTAACGACGCTCCTGAGAGAGATCCGATGGATTGGTCAGATTTTATGCAATAACAATATAACCATTTCATTCTATGAGTTACACTAATATAACTAATTTTCAGTTGTCTTGATTATGAAATGTGGTATGTAGTTCCTTATGAAATATGAACTATAGAACTTTGTCTTTGTACCATATGTTAAGAGTAAAACATTCAAAGAGCAAGACAAGTCGTTAGAAGATGCAATTATCATATGCATATTATTGTAAAATATTGTAACCATGCAGAAAGGGTTGAAATAGTGATGTTTGAGGACAACACATTAATACAATGTGGGCTGAACCAGCTAGGTCCAAGGCCCATGGCAGAGTATGCGGACCAAACTAGCCAGACCCATGTCCCAAACTTAGGGCCCAAAAATGGGGCTCTTACAACTGGATGTCCAAAGCCAAAGGAGGACTTCTTATCAGTATAATACTCCACAATGGTATCAGAAATGGTGCTCATATGGTCATATTCTTCAAAAGACTGACTCTCAACGGTCAACAATATTGAGTTCCTAAGAATTTGTAGTGAGGGATTTCAAGGAAGGATCATCTATGAAGTGAGGAGTGAAGGATCTGAGGTGGAGGGCCATTACTTTCCTATAATTTAGTTTCCTATCCAAAAGAAGATTATTTGATGGCTCCTCGTGTATCTTCACCTTTAATCCTTCGCTCTTAGCTTTTGTATAACAAAAGCATTGTTTAGAAGGACCATATTAGTATATTACCGTATATTCACCTTGACGGAGATCTTTCTTTGTAGTGTATGAGCTTGTCCACTTTTTAACTATATATGCTTATTTTGATTCCTTAACCATCAACTATATTTTGATTGTCCAGCAGTTCCTCTCAAATGCATCTGCCCCTGATTTTTCTTACTGCATTACATACTATGAGACCAGTGATTTGACGAATCTATCTGGTACCTACAGGATTGTTGAAGGAAGCAGTGATGGGGGTACCAGCTGGAATATTTTGGACAAACAAACTTCACAGATGTTTGATAAGCGTTTCCAGCGTAAAACATTTAAAATAGAGTTATTCAGGCAAACGTCCAATGCATTCAGGTATTCTATTCCTAAACCAAGGCCACATCCTTGTGTTCATTGAATTATTTAGATTCATTTGGAAAATTTGTTTAATTGCAGGTTCAGATTTCTTGCAGTTCGGGACAGCAAAGCCACATCTCGGTTCCAAATTGGCAGCATCGATCTTTATGTGAAATCGAGTTAGCTTTCTCCATGTTCATGCTTAAAATAAGTTGTTTGAACCTGTAGCGGTATTGATAATATTTCAAATTAGTCTCTTATTCTAGTCTTTCAAAGAATGACACATGTACATGGCAATCATCAGTCTGATTGTTTATTGAAAGAATTTGTTGTATTGACATTCTTAATGTGGAGATTTATAATTTTAAGATATCATCCCTTCACTTAAACCCCACTGGAAATCAGCGCTTTCCTGGGCACCAAAGTTGCCATGTGCAGAAAGTTACTCTTGATCGCTGGACGTGACAAACACTCTTGGGCTCAACATGGGATAGGGTCCTGCGGGGCCTATATTGGGTGGATTTTGGCTGCATTCTTTTGGACTGTGGGCGGGCCTAGATCTTTGCTTATGGTCTGATAGTTGAACAGGCCTAGTATGGCGATGGAAAGGTTAGACAATAAAACCAGGTGTGCCCCAAAATAGTTGACAGAAAGGTACTGAACCATCAATCCCATAGGTTGCATTCTGGCCTAAATATTTGGGCTGATGGCTAAATAATGCAAGGGGTGGGAGTTGAACTTGAGACTTTAAAGAGCAAATTCAAAGCCCAAACCAACTGATCCACCGCCTTGATAGCAAGGTGGCAGTACTTTACATCAATCATCACATTAATATATATGAAGCGAGGTGATTTGATCTCTAAACCGATGTTCAATTTCACAATTGATTGTTTGATCTCACTCTCAATTTTGACTTGACCTTATGAAATATAGAAGTGTCTTGGACCATCCGTATACCTTGAGGTGGACAATGTAATGAGGTTTCTTTCCGTAATTCAATTTTGAGAATGAAAGTCCCGCACGATCTCGACTCTCCATCATGAGTCTCTTCACACAAAGGCAGAACAAGGTCATTTCGAATCTCAAAATGTAGTTTTTGTGTAGAAGTTACTATTTCTAGTAATTTTATATTTTGCATATTACAGGGGTTTTTAAGTCCGTTAGAGTTTTAAATTTCTTGGAAGGCCATGAAAAGTAATTTCGAGTTTGTGTCGAGGGTTCCTATGCAATTAAAACTTTTTACTGTTTTTTGTTATAATTTCTGGAAAGTTAGGATTTCAGGGTCATATTTAAATTATTCTTATTTAACGGTTGAACCATTGAAAACATCCACATACATTGACCCCTTGGGTCAAATCAAAAAAGCTCAAGCATAAACAAAAATCTAAAATCTTTGCCCTTGAGAACTTACTAGGTGTTTTGTAGATGCAGATAAATCTTAGAATATAACATAAAAATGAATAACTTAAAACAAGCACTTAAAATAGAGTTGGGATTTTTTCCATTGAATGATTCATGGCCGAAACAGTTACAAATGTAACGGTGATTCGAGTTCTACATTACATGCATGTTGTTTTGATCAGGGGTGTGATGCTTCAATCCTATTGAAGCATGAGGGGAGTGAGAGGAGTGCTTCAAGTAGCAAATCACTTAGAGGTTTCGAAGTGATCGATGACATCAAAGCCGAGATGGAGAAGGCATGTCCCCACACTGTCTCTTGCACCGATATTCTCACCACTGCAGCCAGAGATGCCACCCTCAAGGTCCCTTGTATTTATTTATTTTACATTTTTTTTAGTTTTTCTTTCCTCTGGCATGTACTTACACACACCCAAGCTGCCATGCACTCATGCTACCCAAGTAGAGATGCAAACGGGTTGGATCTGGGATGGAACCTTTATAGATCCGGACCCAAATCCGTCTTTAATGATCCGGTTCCAGAACCATATCCAAATCTGATAAGGAACCTATATATTGTATCCCATCCGCATAAACTTGGGGGAATAAAGGAAACTGGATCGAGTTATGGACCTGGATCAGAAATGCGATGCAAAGTGCATTAGTATAATTAGATAAAAGAGATTAAAAAATCATATTTCAATATACAAGCAGGACTATTAAATGGTATGACTAGGTAGATCCCAAATATAAATATAACTTAAGGTGTGTAGGTCATTAAAACCTACAAATACTTATAATATGTGAATGTGATAATCCTGGATCAAAATCCTCAGGTCCGAACATGTAAGGATGCAAATTTTGGATCCAAATGTTCTGGATCTCAGATGCATGGATTTAGATCCGGACGAAAATTTCTCTGGAATCCAAAAATAGGTTCCATATCAGCTTTATTCGAAATCGAAGATTTTGGTGACTCAGATAATCAGATACCTGTTTCCAACTTTATATCCAAGTCCCCATCCAACCTTATAAGCAGTGCATTGGCCAAATTTTACAGTAGCCATCAGCCTTTCTAATTCTAATATTTTTAAAAACAATGGTTTAATTCTGGATTTCTACACCAACCACCTATCAGATTATAAAAGTATCAGTCAGCCACCTTGATCAATAACCAAAAGCCAAAAGAAAATAACAGGAAACCTTTTGACCACTTCCAAGGTATGACAGTTGTCTTAGATCTAACGTAAAATCTTGATTGTCACAAATTCAAACTGACTAATGGTAAGGGAGTTGATTCAGATCGAGCAGTCTATGACCTGGATATCAATCTGAAAGAGACTAGATATAGAGAAAATTTCAAGAGTTACAAAATCAATCAAAAGTTAGCCACCAACTGTTTGTCTGGTGGTTGACAGAAATTTTTAGATTGTTAGATGTGGTTGTTTTCAAAAATCAAAAGAAAATGATTTCTTGTCATTGTGAAATGTACATTTGGCAATATGTAAATTTCCCTTTTTGGTGTCATCAGTTTCGTAGTTACGCTGCTTGCTTATGGGACATTACTTACAAGCATACATTTTTACCAATACAGATTGGAGGTCCCTTTTGGCACGTTCCATTTGGAAGGAAAGATGGACTTGTATCTGTTGCAAAAGAGGCCGAGATGGTTCCCATGGGCTATGAAAACGTGACTTCTCTCATAGAGTTTTTCCAATCCAGAGGCTTGGGCCTACTTGATCTAGTTATCCTTTCAGGTACTGTTCATTTCTCTCCATAAACTTGAGGTTATGTTTATAAAAATTTCTTCTTCTTTCTCCATGTGATGTTTAGCACTCAAAATTATTTCTTTTGAAAGGAGGCTCCTCACAACAGAGCTACCAGTGGCTTGCACAAAGCTATTGAAACATTCCTCATTTATCACCATTACGACCGTCCAAAATCGAAAAACTACATTTTATCCACTTTTCCTTGGAAAAGGAAGCTAAAACACACTTACCGTTTTTCTTCTTGAATATTGAATTCCTAGAAATTAATTATAAAATGGGTTCTAATAAAGGACTATTAAAAGAGGAAAGGGTGACAGGTATAAGGTGGAACCAGAAAATTAAAAAAGAAAAAAAAAAACACGGTACATATATAAGTGGACCTCATTTTTCTAGAATTTAATTTATTGGGGTGATGGCTGAGTGTTCATCTTCATCCTTGTTTCTTTGGATTACATTTCATAGCAAGGAATTCAATACCATGCAAATGGTCTCTTAGATTTTTTTTTTTTTTTTTTTTTGGCTAAGAATAATTTGTATTGCTTTTGTAAGTCAAATATGATTAAGAGATGTAGGTATAGAATTTAAAATATCCTAAGAGTTCAGATTTCATCCTCTAATGTTGGGGATCAATAAGGCCTATAAATACATCAATAAGGCCCCATTATTAAAATCCAAGCTGGTCAAAATAAATGTCTCTGGTGAATATTAGCTTTGGCCTCCAATCACAGCTAATTTCACTCTTGTAAGAGATGGATTGCTATTAGATCAATCATGTCTAAACACATGAATAAAATAGACAACAAAGACAGTGAAATCAAACGTTTACATATAATCAACCTGAAATCATCAAATCCGGAGTTAGCTACATAAATCTGTCTAAATCAGTTTGTTCATCCCTTTTTCGTAAGGTTCTTTTAGATGAGAATAATACCTGGGGCTATAGCATAAAGCTGGTGAAAATGGAATATTAATATATTTTAGGTTTGAATTAAATCAATATTATTTTTTTTTGAGTTTTTTGGATGTATAATCCTTTGAACCCTCTGATATTTGGTAGGACAAGCTTCCAACACACTGCTCGATTAATGTCAAGCAATTTGCCTGTTATTGGGCAGATAAGGTTCATTTCCTTGGTAATGGAAGGAAAAGCTTGCCCACCAAAGCAATTCGCATGTAAAGCACACACACATAAGAGAGAGAGAGAGAGAGAGAGAGAGAGAGAGAGAGGAGCATTCAAATTCTGAAGCTGCAAAGGATTCAGACTGTTGTTGGTGCAACTAAACATATCCTCAGAAGATATTTGGTGTAACTAAAAACATATCCTCAAAGGAGCAATGTGTGGTAGTGTCTGTGGAACCTACATGGGTTGGTGTCAATTGATGGATGTTTTGGGATGCAGGGGGACCTTGAAAATTCAGACAGTTGTTGGCGCAACTAAACATATCCAGAAAGGATACTTAGTGAAACTAAAAACATATCCTCAAAGAAGCAATGTGTGGTAGTGTCTGTGGAACCTACTTGGGTTGGTGTCAATTGACGGATGTGTTTGGGATGTGGAGGGACCTTGAAAATTAAGGGAGAGTCAAGTTTTACCAAGATCCAATCCTCTTAATGCTGTGATTAAGGCCCCAGAATTTGATTATTTAATATTATTGATCAACAGAGAGCAATACTTAATAGTTTCAAACTTGGGTGAAGTCATTTCACCAGAGTCGTGGATTGGCTAGTGATTATGAGAGAGGCTGATGGATCATGATTAGGCAGGGCTGAATGAAAATATAAGGTTCCAAGACTTTCCATGTGAACAAGTTTCTTTGACCCAAGTGTGCCTCATATTTACTCAATCCAAGCGATTCAAACAAAAGGTCATCCTCTTCAATATACACTAAACCAAATTTCACTTCATTCAAACCATTGGTTCGACCCATATGCAAAAGCAGGTAATAGTGGATTTTACTTCAGAGTGAAGTTCGTTTCAATATTTAAGTGAAATTACTACTCTTTGGTTTTCTTTTCTAAACCAAATGCTTTAAATTCCTATAACCCCTCTCAATGGATCTTAGTCAATAATCTGGTTTTCAGGAGCACATACAATTGGACGAAGTACATGCAGTTCAATTCAAGATAGGCTCTACAACTACAAGGGAACAGCAAAGCCAGACCCAACGATCCATCCAGGATATTTCAACTTCTTAAAGAGAAAATGCAGATGGGCTTCTGAATATGTTGACGTCGACAGAACTACCCCAAAAACCTTTGATTCTGCATACTATATGAACCTTCAAAAGAGGATGGGATTATTTTCCACAGACCAATTACTCTACTCTGATTCAAGGACCGTGCCTATTGTCACTGCACTGGCTACACAACCCTGGCTCTTCTATCGGCAATTTGCAGTGTCTATGGTGAATCTGGGGAAAACCCAGATTCTAACAGGCAGTAATGAGGGGGAGATCAGAACAAATTGCAATTTGTTAATCATTGAGAAGATTTTTTTTTGTCATTCTTGTACCTTTTCTTTAAATTACTTTGGAATAAAGTCATGGCTGTTTCATGATGAAACCAGTTTTCTAGATTATTTTAGTGCCATTGAAGATTTATTAGGTGCTACTTTGACCAATTTGGGATTTAAATTTGCAATTTGTGGCTCAAGACTTGTTCAAAAATTTGATGGGTAAATTCATTTGGTTCACTTTTTATCCGTTTAGTTCAGAGATCAGCTTGTATGCTATAAACCTATTACAAGGGTCCACATCTAAAATCTAACTGCTCAAATAACTATCCTTCCTTATGTTAACTTTAGGCCAAATTTCACTTCAATCAAATAGGACATACCTTCAGATTGGTCGCTTGTAACCAAGATTAAAAAAACAAAGTACATAAAATCATATGCTTTACTTGCAATAATTCTTAAAGTGGGGGGTTAACTCCTATTGAAGTCAGATATGGTATTATAGAGTTACTAGTTCAGTGCTTTTGAGAAGTTTAAACCTTTCTTAAGAGAACTCCACAGATGGATTTTAGGACTCAGCTAAGAGGATTTTTTAACAAAGCAGTTCGTTTGAGAAAAAAAATGTAGCTTGCAAGTTAGAAGCCTTATAAAAAACTAGTTAACTATATTTTTATCATCATTCAAGGAGACAACAAAGACATGTCTCACAACTTAGCCATGGAGAGGCATCTAACCCTCAAGGACGAGCCCAAGGATGTAGGTCAGATCCCACATTGTACCACCAATCCAAAGTAGGAAAATAAATAAATAGATAAATAAATGGTAGGAGATAGAGAAATGATTAATTCAACAAATTGAAACACAATAATAGTCAAAAACATGCTTTTGGGGGAAACCTAAGGTACTTATAGAAGGGCTTTGTATAGGTTGGGTACACTCAACAATGTTGTTCCCATGATGACCATTGATATCTAAGAAAGACCTAAATCAATGGTCAGAACAATTCAGCCCTACCATTCATCATGATCTTGATTTAGTCGTTATGATTATAGAATCACAAAGAAATTTAAGCACTGAGTAATCAACAATGGATTATTCATATTCAACATTCACCAGCCATATTAGTGGCTTCGGTGGACCCACAAGATGGGTAGATTGAAGCAACTGTACTTGAACAGTACTCCCACTAAATAAGCATCTATTCTATGTAGGAAGAAAGGGCTGAAAACAAGGAAGTGGCATGCCTAAAGCCTAAAAGAAAAAGAAGGAAAAAAAAAAGAATAATGAAGAAAAAGAGATACGCAACAGAGGAGTTTCCATTATAGAAAAAGAGAGAAAGTGCAGTAATCTCTTCTCCCAGAACATTCCCAACAAAACATGACAAAGTTTTAATTCTTTGCCTCCATCTTTTAAGCAAAGTACCCATTGTATTTTAATTAGTTTTCTTGAAAGCACCTTTTAAGAAGGTAACCTTTGTTTGTGTTTTTTGGCATGCCACTTGTCCTAGACTGTCCTCATATCCAAAAACTACTTGCTTCTTTATTTAAGTTTTTTATTTTTCTGCCCCCTAACTTGTCATATGTTCCAATGTGGTGCCTTAAGTATCAAAATTGAAAATTCACATTGCAACCCTTCCAAGTTCGGAGAAAATTTCTACAAGAATCACAATCCTTTATAGCTTTCATGCTCTACTGATCTTAGAATATGACAAGTGACATAGTTGATTATTCTTTTTTTCCCACTTCTCTCTTTTTTGTTTTATTTTTTTATCATTCATTTCAAGCTTTTATATAAGACAACCAATATTAATTGGACCTAATTTTTATCATAACCTTCCACAAAAGACGCATGACTCAATAATATCGCAACAGGGACTCAGACAACCAAACACCTAGCTTACCGCTAACTGAAAGTCTGGAACCTAAGAGGAAGCTCTCTAAAAGAAATTTTCCATCAAGATTAACTTTCACAGGTACAAATCCTTACCATGGGTTCTGCACTAGTATGGGGTCCATTGTGGGCCTGCTTTTCTATAAACTTCAGACAGTTTCAGAAACATTATCAGTAATCCATGCTGTTAAAAATGACAAGCCCAACGAGGATGAGGGGTGTAAGAACAAGAGAACTGGGGAAGTCAATGTCAATGTATCACATGCGCCTTATAATTATACTTGAGTTCTGACTACAAATATGGAAAACTACAATTAAAGAACATTATCCTCATGATGACAATCCCCAAGGATTATACCTACCTATTTGGTTAAATGCCTATCTGTGGGATTATAATGATATACAAGACAAATTCAGCAGTCTACTGACCTGAGTGACTATGGAACAAAATGTTTCCCTCTTCTTAAGTCATCTTTATCTCACCTATCAAAGAAATATTCATCTTTTTCTTTACAGGGGGTTCCTTCAACATTCTCTAATTGGAAACTTTGAATATCTTGATCAGCGTCCTAAAATAAAATGATCCAGAAAAAATGGCCAAGAATGATGATTGATGTCATCAACCTTCTATGTCCCATACTCCCAAGGCTGTGGTTAAGCCTCTGGTTAGTGGATCAATAAAAAAATGAGAAAACCTTTAAGCAAGTGATGGCTCAGGAAAAGTACTCTCATATTTTGGAAATCACTTTTGTAGTGCGATACATGATTGCAAATATGCTGTTTGTGTTAGCAGATTTCAGCCATGGAAGTATAAAACAAATTACATCTCCACAACGTTCCAAATTAGTTACTTTAGAATTAGAAAATAAAGCACATAATCAGGAACAAGAAGAAGCTAAATTCTACCTTTCACCCTGAGTGCACATATTCCAGGGTACTGATCTTGAAATCTGACCATATGTCTCATGCCTTGCCAATGAACTCCACATCAAACAGAAGGACAGAATCTGGAGGAATGATACAGGAACCTACAGGATATAGTGCAGCTGTAAGCACCAAGAAACAACACTCGCCTTTTGACTATTATTCTTAAGAATGATGGTTTTTTTTTTCTTTTTTTTTTTTTACAATTTTACCTTGAGATAGTTTTATTTTCACTCAGGATGAGACAGGTACTATGCTAGTGGGGTCTAGGAAGCTTGTTCAATCAAGTGTTATTGAGGTAATTGTGGAGGATGACTCTTCTTGTGCAACCAGATAGGTGTCCTCCAATTGCAACCAGTGACAGAGCCAGGAATTTTTCTAAAGGAGGCAATGATGGTTGATTCATAATGTCAATAAAAGTGATTTAGCACAAAAAAGTAAGAAATTTGAAAAAAAAAAAAACTCTAACATAGTAATATGATAGCAAAGTTTTGAAATTATGTGTTCAACTCAGTTTTACCATAAATTAGTTATTAGACTATATTCCAAAAGGATAAAAATGATGAATTTTTATGACTCTCCACACTCAACAACATTCATTAATGGGTCCATAAGTCAGAAGAAGAATTGTAAACTGCATATTTCAGCAATTTACTTGTGGGCATATGATTATGGTTACAAAAAAACAATTTAAATTGAATCATTCTTTTGGAAATGATAATATAGGATTGATGATAAAAAAAAATTAAACAAAAAAAAATGTCTTTGATTTTTGGCCCATTGGTAGTTTACAGCTCAAATCTTCTATTTGTAGTCACACAAAATTTATTGCTTAACAATTATATTTGTTTTGCTTTAATTTACATTTTGATTAGATTGTCAACAGCTCAAGATTTGATCACAACTTAAATGGGGCAAGTGTTCAAAATGTGGAAAGAAGGAGAAGAAAAAATTAGGAATGCACTGGTCATTGGTAAAGAAGTGACAAAGGTTGTTTGATGAGTTGTCTTTCAAACAAAAGCAAAAGACAAAATTGCCCTAATGTGTTTTGAAAATTCTGCTCATTTAAGAGGAAAAAAGACAAGTTGATAAAGAGCAAACAAAAAGAAAAAGAAAAAAACAAAGAAAGAAAGTTGAGGAAGGGCAAAGAACATGAGACCAAAATACCCATGACATATTTTATATTTCCTTCTCTCACAAGTAATGAAACAAAAAAGTGGAGTAATTGCCCCTCTTCATCCCTATGTGGCTCCATCCTTGATTACAATTACCATTGCCGGTTGGTTGATATTAATAAAAATAAATTTACTAGAGTGGTGTCTAGCACTCACTTAAGTTTGTTATCATACTATAAGGAAGTTAACATTGTGGCGCACTGAACTGATAGGCAAAGTATGGTGCTAGTTGGTCCATTTTGAATGTTGATGGATCACGTATGATTTTCTATTCAGTGTAGCGTTCCTTAAGAATTATTACCATTTTGAAAAATATAATAGTAATAATAACATGGTTTCTAAAAGGTCAAACTTGGGAAGAACTTTAGGGCTTGTTGGTTTACATGAGGGATGGAGTAAAGGAAGCGAAAAAGTACATTATGTGGCTAGTCATGGCACAACCCTGGATCCTCAATTGGAAACATAGACCAATCTCCCAGGGGATTCGATCGAATGCAAAGATGGATTCCAGCCCCTAGGCACACTCACAACTATAAAACACAGCATAAATGAAGAAAACTAAAGAAATATTTTATTAATTGGAATAAGCATAAGCAACTTCAATGGGCAAAGGGGGATTCAACTACAAATAACGAAGTAGAATTCTTTCTTAGCAAACAAAACTTTCTAAATAAAATAGGAAATTGTCTAATCCTTACCAAACAATAAAATTAGAAATAGTTTCCCAATTAAACAAGGAATAAAAATAGAAATAGGATAAAAAGAGAATGCCATAGTAGCTTTCGCTCAATTGGGCCTGTGGACTAAACCTAATTGACCCAATTGATTTCTTGAGCCTGGTCCATACTGCATCAAGTCCTCTTACTTTATGGTGTTTGGATGCCAAGAGTAAAGGAGAGTAAAGCTACCGATGTGACTATTTTACTCTCACCTTTGCTGGATACCAAAAGGAGAGTAGAGTAAAACCATTGATGTACCATAAAGGTTCATCTCCACACCACTTTTGCCCTCTTCCATTTACTCATTTGAAGTGTAATAACTTAGGGAGGAGCAACTCTTTTGTCATGTAGTGCATTTACTCCCCCTCCTTTTTCCTTCACTCTTAATTTAACCCTTTATTTTCCTTTAATCCTCCCCTATTGCAAATAAACATGCTCAGGGTCATTTGTTTATAGTCATTTACATATATAGATGATTCAAATGTGTGATGGTTACAAATCGTCACATTTGTTTGCCCTCATGTAGGCATGAGGTGGGTAAATGTGGTGTGAAAATGGTACGTAAGGCCATTTACACACCAAATATTTTTGCACCTAAACAGGTGTGAACATCACTTTCACACCACTTGAAAATGGCGCTAGTATAGTCTCTCACAAGGTGCTTGTAGTCGTATGGGCCCCAACAAACAACTTGATACTATTTATCCTATGGGCTCTATGTTTTGTATTCAAGCCATTCAATGATTTTATTGAACTAATAAAGCCCAAGACGTGATTATCTTATATTTTCATAGATTTTGAGTAATTTGTGAAAAAGTCCCAACCGATAGATCTCATTTTATGGCTTATGCACTTT
This sequence comes from Sextonia rubra, assembly GCA_037013555.1. Taxonomy (NCBI): domain Eukaryota; kingdom Viridiplantae; phylum Streptophyta; class Magnoliopsida; order Laurales; family Lauraceae; genus Sextonia; species Sextonia rubra. The sequence goes on along the minus strand of JASUAD010000003.1, from coordinate 3,624,341 downwards.
TGTGGGCCCATAATTAAGGATCCAAACCATTCAATATTCTTGCATTAAAGATAAGCATCAACATGTTTAGTTTCATATCGTAAATATTCATGGATTTTGAGAAATTTTTGGAAAACATATGAATACAGCCAAAACCATTGGATATACTCATCTACTCATGTGAAAATGGTGATTTGGACAAGCATGGTAATGTTTTTCACGTGTAGCTTTTGCATATGTAACATTCATACATTTATTTCCTATCACATGCGACAAAAGCAAACTGGCATCTTACCTCCTTTGCACCCTGCACCCCTTATACCATACCCAAGCTGTGGAGGAAGCTTTAGTGTACGTTTTCCACCTGAAAATTATTGGGATGGCAAAGACTTTTAAGTGCATTGACACAAAATGGAACAGAAAGCATATTGTTTGTTCTAACTTCACACCTGCAAGCATGGGAGGAACTCCTTCACCTCCAAGAATACCTTGATCCCACCCTTTAATGACCTTAAAAAACATTTAAAACAAAACAACAAATAAGTGATGAGCAAGTCCACTGAAGTTAAAATTAGGACATATGATTATTAATTTCATAGAACGACAAAAAATAATTGCATTTCAGTTACATTTGAAGCTTAAGTATTGGCTTATATATGTATGACTACATCAAAAATATGAGATTACATAGGATGTTCAATCAATGGCATTAGTCACCCAAGAGCCTGTGGCAACATCTCAAAGACAGTGATAATTATGAACAAATACAACCAAAGATGCCATGCCCATTGTGTGGGACTTGCAATTTGTTCAACTGACACATGACACAAATAAAACTTCAAGATCTCTCCTCTCCTAACACTTTCCTCAAGATAGAACATAGATAATAGATGAAAGATGTCAATTTTGCCAAGTGCAGGCGTGTAAGCATGTACCAGAGTAAAAATAAGTAAATAAAAAGAATGCCAGTAATCCACAATCAGATCAACAGCAGAGCTAGCCCCACAAGCTGCCAGTAATCGCATCGCTCAAGTCACATTTTGATCTACCCACATGAAATTCAGTTGAACTAGAGTTGGGCCACCATCAGTCGTGACCCATCCAAGGTGCAAACTTTCTAAGATTTTCAAACTACAACCAAAGAATTCAAGCCAATGGGGTACAATCAAACACACCCCATATCCTCAATTACAATTTTCTTTCTTCACATCATCAAAATGTTCCAATCTAATCACTGCACATACCTCGCCAACACCTACGCGAAAAGTGAGAGGCTTCCCACGGCTATAGCTGCTATCGAACACCTTCCCATTCTCCAACTTCCCCACGTAATGAGCCTACACATCATTGCCACTGTTACACAACACAAACAAGCAGACAGTTGGTGGGCAAAAGTGTCACAAACTAGGCATGCTTATGCACCTTTATGAGCTGACCTTTGGTAGCCGCTGGGCCAGTTCCCACGACTCGGTCGCAGAAGGCGAGACCAGAAGGGGCAATGGTGAAGGCGCATTGGGCCTCATCTGCGGCAATGGCAGTTGAATTGGATTGCACGAGGGCGTGGAGGAGTGGGAGAGAGAAGCCGAATCCAATTGCTTCTCTTCTGGAGAACATCTTCTGCTTCGTGTTCTTCTCTTGATCAATTGAGATGTTTTTCTGGTTAGAATGTTTGGGTTGGTGTGTTGGGGTGATTGGTGTAGTGGGAGAGTGCTGGTTTGGATTTGGATTAGAGAAAATCCCGAGAAGGAGAGTCGATAGGCCGCTGCTGCTGCTCATTTCTGCTGCCTTCTCCTTCCAATGCCAAATACTCACAATGCATGGAAGAACGGATAGGAAAGCAACTAGGAAGACTTTTTAAGGACACACATCTCTCTACAGTTCAGATTAAAAAGGATGAGGATCCCAGTACTCATTATTAAATTTTTCATCAAACCCTCAATCCAACGATCCGATAAATTCAGCATCCATCTAATATTCTAAAATTACCCCATATATTTTGAAGGCATTTATTATTTATTTTGAAGGTTCACTTGTGATAATATTGATATTTTCACTTAGAATGAATAAAGGGCACTTGTGATATTTATTGGAAATAATACGTACTGCGTCTTTATACATGCCATCATAATCGGTATGAATCTTGATGTATGCATTTAACAAAACACCATCAACATTTAGATCTACAGCCTACTCTGCAACATCGATTCAGATGATGAAACTTGATGGTGATAGCCTTGACCTTCCATCATATTAACGGTTTAGATTAAAGACCTTTAATAACGGATGTTTAAGATGAATGGCTGTGATCAAATGAGGCCCTCAGCTTACTCCCTCCTAAATCTCACTTAATGTGGACTAGCGATGGAATATTATACTTATGTGTTGGTCGGAGACGGGGACAGAGAGCCAACCATTTATAAAGGGATTTAGTTGCCCCCCTCCATCAAAGAAGCCCGTTAAAGTGGATATTGTTTCCTCTTCTTGTTCAAATTAGTTTAATGCTAATCCAATTAGATTGCATTGAATTTAAGCTAATTTGTAAAATCGACGAAGATAAATGGTTATTTCTCTTGATCTTCCCAAAGTGAAACTGAAAGATCATAATTTTGGGCTTTCATGATTAATGGATGTAATCCTGTAGGCCACAATAATGAAAATATTCTTCACCCACAGCCCGAGCACAAAGTCGTATCTCACTTGGAGACTTAGCTGGAAACTAGAGTAGTTCTTCATATCTTCCCGTCATGTTTCTCATGTGGATCTAAATAATCTACAGAAATGGCCGGTGCAGGGGTTGTGAGCTTTTGTTTATAGATGATCTGCAGGTTATTTCTAGCTGGTTTTGGTGTTTCATAGGATACGCCCTACTGTGGATTATTTTATGACTGTCCATGTATTTGTAATTAATTTGCTTCGTATTAATGAAAAGACTCACTTACCTTTATGAAAAAAAAAGAGATTTGCTGGATAAACCTTAATTTGGTCTCTCTACACACAGTCTCTCTTTACACAAAAGTAAATTTTAAAAACTTTATAAATTTTCTCTCTTAACACACCATATATCCCTAAAATACCCAAATCCCTCATTTCTCCCCTCTTTACACACATTCATGCCTTTTTTCTCTTCTCCTTCTCTACAGCAACTCTCTACCTCTTTTCTTCTTCTTCCATTCACTTCTTCTCCTTCTATTCACTTCTTCTCCTTCTCCTTCCATTGCACTAAGATCTTCTTCCATTGCAAGGTAAGCTTTATTCTTATCCTCTTTTCTTATTTTGTGTGTTAGTAGAAGAAATCCTCTTGAGTTTTTGGAAGGTAAGCTTCCACCTAGCAAGCCATGGAGGGATTTTCTTCCACCATTTTCTCGGGCTCCGTTCGGCCATGGAGGACCGAACAGATCCCATCCGTTCGGCCAAGGCCGAACAGATCTGGTCTATTCGGCCCTAGAGGGCAGAACGGACCTGGTCTGTTCGGCCCTGGAGGACCAAACAAGACCATATTTTTTCAGGATTTTTTTTTTGAAGAGATTATTTTTTGAACAAGACCATTATTTGTGATTCACAGATATGGACCGACCTAGTACTTCAAGGGTGAGACCTACAGCCTCTAATAGGAGGCGTCGCCATAGAGTGGAAGAGCCTGTGGAAGAAGACCCTCAGATTGAAGAACATGTTTCCAATGAAGACAATGACCATGAGGAAGAGAATATTGCAATTGGGTCACCTGATGGAAGTTTGCTTAAGAATTTCCACACTCATGTCGCATATTTCTTGTGGAAGGACGAAGTGTGTTTTTAGTAATATGTTTTCTTTAAATTATAATCTATTTGTTTAATGACAAATAGTTAATTAGTAATTCATGTTTGAATGCAGGATCGTGGAACATTGAAATGCCTAAGTCATGGGCAAAAAATAGATTTGTGGCCATTAAATGATAATAACCGTTTTAGGCAGCTGGTAAGAGATTCTATGTTATCTCCATTGATTGGATGTTCTTACTGGATGGTGAACAAGACGATGATGTCCGGTTTTGTTGAAAGATGGCGTCCTGAAACAAATACCTTCCACATGCCTTTCGGTGAAATGACAATCACCCTCGATGATGTTTCTTGCCTCTTGAAGATTCTCATCATTGGTTCCCTTACAACAAATTTAGAGAAGTTGACATACCCCGACGCCATAGATCTTGTTGTTGATGCGTTGGGGGTCTCTACTGATGAAGCAAGACAAGAATTGTACAGTCAAAGAGGCCAATCGCTAAAATTAGAATGGCTCAGAAAGAATTTTGCTGGAGTGGACGATGATGCTGGAGATGATGGTGTTGACTATGCAGTCAGGGCGTACCTTCTGTATTTACTTGGCTGTACGCTCTTTACTGACAAGACCGGGACAAGAGTTTCTTGTATATACTTGAAGCTATTGATGGATTTAGAAAATGTCAAGAACGATGCATGGGGCGCTGGTGCACTAGCATATTTGTACCATCAGTTGGGCTTAGCAAGCCGAAATGACGTCAAACAAATGGCTGGATACTTGACACTTCTTGAAGCGTGGGTCTACGAGCACTTTGAAACACTAGCTCCAACTGCCAATGTATCTGTCACGACCCGAGCCCAGGGACCGGGGGTCAGAGAAAGTCTAACCAATGACACACGTACTCCCGTGCATGCACACCTAGACCCCGTCCAAGCATACACACACAAGGGATCATTCACACGTGCAAACAACTGTACGCGGAAGCTGTACGTATCAAGGCATACCACAATATACCAAAATGACATAGGAGATTACAAAAGATCATGAACTGACAACAAGTACAATTTACAAGAACGTATGACCATATAACGGGCTTACAACAATCAAAATCAAAATACAGATATCACTCAAAGCCCACATTACAAGTACAGAAAAATCCCCTCAATAGACTCGGATGCAAAGAATGGGGAAAACAAAATGATGCAAACCGTACTCTGGAGGATGGATTAAGTCCACTCCTCTAGGCCGGAGGGGGCCTCGCGAGCCTCTCCTGAAGTCGGGTCGACCGACGCAGGATCGGGAGAGGGATCTGAGCCTGCAACACACAAAGACAACTAATAAGTACAACGACTTAGCAAAGTATAAGCAACAAGACGATAACACGAATTGCATCTAAAGTGAGCAAAAGTCATGATGCAAGATCTACAGAAATCATGTTCGTATACTAAGCAAATATGCAAACGAATAAGCATGCTGTAAGAATCATAAACAGATAACATTCAAAGTGGCTACTACATTGGCCATTTTCTCCCTTACGAGAGCAGTCAGAATGAGAACACCAGCGACCGGGCCAGGGTACGCATGGGTCTCTAGTTCCCGGGGTCCGGAGTCCCAGGACAGAACACTCTGCAGAGGCAAACACATAAACTAAACCAAAGTTAACCCCGTCGGGTATCCTAAGGCTGAGGCTCAGTAGTGCCAATACCAATCACAATCAAATCGGATGATGCACCTTAATCAATCAATCATGTCATATCACATACCACATACAGAGCTCACATATCATGCTATACAATAGGAAGTGCATCACATATACTGATACTGAGCAATAAGCTGATACGGAACAATAAGCTGATACGTAATGCAATTAAGCCATAAAAGAGGCACTGATAAACTCAATAACAATAAGCACTGATGCAAATACTCCAATGGAGCAACGATAAAACACAAGACACAATAATAGAATGGTCCCGCCCGGGCTTCGCTCTGGGGTTGCTGCATTTCCCACAGAATCGAGAGGTCCAGCGCAGAACACATAAGAAGGCATAATCGTAATCAATATGCTGTACAAATCAAGCCAATCAAGTACTTATACGAATCAAGGATCAATTACAAGCCAATCCTACATTAATTATCCAGTGTTTCTAACCGTGCATGTTGATGTAGTTTTAAGTTATCCGATGCACCATTGTCTAGTGTTGCAGTGTCTCGAGTGTGCACCGAAGTCCTTAAACCAACACCCATGGGGAGGTGCTAAACAACTGGATATATGTCCATGAATGATTCGCAGCCCTCGATCTCATTCATGTCATTCAGACATTCCATTGGGCATATTCAGGTTCGCTACATTCTAACGTGAAGGTCATATACGGTCCTTTGCTTAAACCTAATCCTTTTCATTCACTTCTCAGGGTTCACGGTGTAGCCGTAGGTGACCTTACGGCTTAGCCGTGGCATCTTACGGCTTAGCCGTAATATGCACTGCGGCTGAGCTGAGGTTCCCCAAATATCCACCCGGATTTACGGCTCAACCGTAATTTACTCTACGGCTCAGCCGTATCCTGGTCCACGGCTTAGCCGTAAGACAATGTACGACTTAGATCAGGCTGGGCCGTAGAAGGATGGCAATTTGCCAACTCTCAGTTATTTTCAGATAACAGTCTGTACTGTTCTACGGTTAGGGTTACGGCTGGGTATCGGCTTAGCCGTAAGCCATTTTACGGCTTAGCCGTAGCACATTTCACGGCTTAGCCGTGAGTGCACGGAGTCATTTTCCTGAAATCGTTACAGTCATACAGAAAGTGTGCAAAACGGCTGGAAACAGCAAGATAACAGTGAAATGAGTTCAATAGGGCTGTCTAACACTAAGAAACACACTGAAGAACAAGAACACAACAATCAAATCCATATCAATCAGTGTTCATGCAACTTGAGCTTATACTTGCCTCACGGACGAAAATCACACGTTGCTTGGCTCAGTCCACCGGGAAACACACGCGAACAAGCTCCTTCCTTCCTCCCTCAAGCAGTAGAACAGAGAAGGAGAAGGAGAGAAAGAGAGCTGTCGAGAGAGAGAGACTAGCTGAGAGCGAGAGAGACGATCGAGAGAGAGACAGGGAGTTGGTGGGATTTTTATAACTTAATTTGAGTCCAAATTGCACTTAGGTCCAAACAGTTTACACAAATGTCAGTTCGAGTCAAATGACGGTCCAACGAGAACAAACGAACTCATTCGGATCCAAGGCAGTTACGGAAAACGACAAGCTCAACGAAATACACGCGCTGACGTCAGAATGACGCAAAACTGACAAGGTCAATCAAAAGCCAAAATTACGAAAAAGGGCTCGAACTATCTAGACCAAGTCAACTCAACCCAAACAATCTCTCCAAGACTCAAAACCGACTAAAAACAAAAGCCAAAACACTCTTAACGATAAAAACACACGTAATTACCCACTAATCCGGATCAACTCGGGTCGGAGTGTTACATCCTCCCCCACTTGGACATCATTCCGTCCTCGGAATGAACGCGTACCTGAGCAAAAAGGTAAGGATACTGACGCGCCATCTGATCTTCCAATTCCCACGTAGCTTCATCTGGTCCATGATGTTCCCAAAGTACCTTGACCCATCTGATAGTCCTTGTACGCAAGAGTTGTTCTCTGGTCCCAACAATACGGAGCGGACGCTCAACGTATGACGCATTTGGTTGCATCTGAATATCATCATACCGAATCACGTGTGCCGGGTCTCGAACATACTTGCGAAGCATTGACACATGAAAAACATCGTGTACTCTAGAAAACTCCACGGGTAGAATCAATCTGTATGCCAAATCGCCAATCCGGCTCTTGATCTCGAATGGACCCACATATCTTGGCGCTAACTTGCCTTTTTGACCGAATCGTACCTTACCTTTCATCGGTGAGACCTTCAAAAATACCCAATCTCCAACTTGAAATGCTAAGTTCTTCTTCGCGTATCTGCATAGCTCTTCTATCTCGATCGGGCAACTTTCAAATTGCCAATAACTTTCTGAACTTTCTCTGTAGTTTCAGCAATGATAGTCGGTCCGTGGAAACTCCTTGTTCCAACTTCTTCCCAGCAAACAGGACTTCCACATTTCCGTCCATACAGAGCTTCATAGGGTGCCATACCGATACTCTCGTGGAAGCTATTATTATACGCAAACTCGCACAACGAGAGATGCAGATCCCATTCTTTCTCAAAATTCAGTACACTGGCCCGTAACATGTCCTCGAGCGTCTGAATAGTTCGTTCCGACTGTCCGTCAGTCTGCGGGTGATACGCCGTACTAAAGCTCAACTTCGTTCCCATGGCTTCCTGAAATGCTCTCCAAAATGAAGAAACAAAGCGGCTATCTCGATCCGACACAATCGATACAGGCGTACCATGTAGTCTAACGATCTCATCAACGAACTTCTTCGCCATCTCGGAAAATGTCATGCCTTTCTTGAATGGAAGAAAATGGGCTGTCTTCGTCAATCTGTCCACGATCACCCAAATGGCACTGTTCTTCTTGCTCGTCAGGGGTAGTCCTGAAACAAAGTCCATCGAAATGTGCTCCCATTTCCACTGGGGGATATGCAATGGATGTAAGGAACCTGGCGGTCTCTGATGGTCAGCTTTCACCTTTTGGCAAGTCAAACATCTGGCAACAAACCCAGCAATTTCTCTCTTCATATTATTCCACCAGAATCTGTCCTTGAGAGCTCGGTACATCTTCGTGCTTCCAGGGTGCATAGCATAACGCGCATGGTGTGCTTCGGTCATCAAACTCTCCTTCAAAGCATCTACTGCTGGCACACAAAGCCTGCTCCTGAAATATAAAACATCACTCTCCAAGCGGAAGTCTGGTCGATCTGCAATGCTATCCCGGATTCGCTTCAACATCGCATCTTCAAACTGCTGGTCTTTAATACGCTGAATGATGTCAGGCTGAAAGCTCACTGTGCTGGCAAGTGTCAAACAGTTCCCCACCGATCGCAACTCCACTGGCTGGGCATGCCTCACAAAATAAAGGCTATCCAAAGCCTGAAGAATCTCCGACTTCCTACTCAAGGCGTCTACAACAACATTGCCTTTCCCTGGATGGTACTTAATGGGGAAATCAAAATCCTTGATCAACTCAAGCCACCTTCGTTGCCTCATATTCAACTCAGACTGCGTGAAGAGATACTGTAGACTCTGATGATCTGAATGTACTTCAAAAGTCACGCCATACAAATAATGTCTCCACATCTTCAACGCAAAAACGACGGTTGCCAACTCTAAGTCATGCGTAGCATAGTTCTTCTCGTGCTCCCGAAGTTGCCTCGAGCCATAGGCAATCACTTTGCCATGTTGCATCAAAACACATCCCAAACCGACTCGAGAAGCATCAGAGTAGATCATAAATCCTTCATGCCCATCCGGTAACGTCAAGACTGGAGCCGAAGTAAGCTTCTCCTTCAACATCTGGAAACGGCGTTCACATTCGTCCGTCCAAAGGAAAGGAACATTCTTCCTGGTCAATCGGGTCAACGGTGCAGAAATCTTGGCAAAATCTTGAATAAATCGACGATAATAACCAGCCAATCCAAGAAAACTCCGTATCTCCGTCACTGTCTTCGGGCTAGGCCAACTCATCACTGCCTCAACTTTCATCTGATCCACTGCCAACCCATCTCGTGAAATGGTATGACCAAGAAAAGCTACCTGCTCGAGCCAAAAATCACACTTCGACAATTTGGCATATAAACGATGTTCTTTCAACAACTGTAAGGCTCGACGTAGGTGTTCCTCATGCTCCTCTGGGGTCTTCGAATACACCAGAATATCATCAATAAAGACCACCACGAATCGGTCCAAGAAAGGAGCAAAGATCCTGTTCATCAAGGCCATAAAGGCAGCAGGTGCATTGGTTAATCCAAATGGCATCACGAGGAACTCAAAATGTCCATACCGTGTCCTGAAAGCAGTCTTCGCGATATCTTCTTCCTTCACCCGGAGTTGATGATACCCCGATCTTAGATCAATCTTGGAAAAGTAAGCGGCACCTTGAAGTTGGTCAAACAACTCATCAATACGCGGCAATGGGTATTTGTTCTTGATCGTCACTTTGTTCAATCGCCGGTAATCGATACACATCCGCAAGGTACCGTCCTTTTTCTTCACAAACAGCACTGGCGCTCCCCACGGTGACACACTCGGCCGTACGAAACCCTTCTCCAAAAGATCTTGCAATTGCGTCTTCAATTCGAGTAACTCAGCAGGGGCCATACGATAAGGAGCTAAACTAATGGGTGCTGTACCGGGCACTAGATCAATCGCAAACTCTACATCTCGGACAGGGGGTAACTCGGGTACTTCCTCCGGAAATACATCCGGGAACTCACGTACGACAGGAATCTCACTCAACTGCTTCACCTCCTTCTTCTCCGAGACGAAGGCAAGAAATCCTGCACAACCTCTGCGTATCAAACGATCCGCCTTGCATGCGGAGATGACACGCCTCGGGCATCTCTCCTGATTGCCCTCGAAACGAAACCCCTTCTCAAAATCGAAGTAAATCGTCCTGTTGTAACAGTTAACACAGGCACGATACCGCGCTAGCCAGTCCATTCCAAGGATCACATCGAAATCCAACATGGACAACAAGATCAAATCAACTGGCAGCTGGCGACCTTCAATCACCACGTCGCACTGAGGGTAGTATACACTACACTCCACTCTCTTGCCCACCGGAGTGGACACCACCAACACATAGGGTAGCGGTCGAGGGGGTTGCGGTAACTGTTCCGCAAAACGAGGGGCAACATACGAACGCGTAGATCCCGAATCAAATAGTGTATATGCTTCAGCTTGGGCAATGAGAACTTTACCTTCCACCACTTTCGCATCTTCTGCGTGATCATGGGAAGCTGCATACACGCGAGCAGTCTGACGTTGCGGCTTTTGGTTCTGGCGTGACGGCTGGGGGCTATTCGAAGCTGCTGAACTCAGAGACTTGGATGACCCCATAGATCTAGAAGACTGGAAGGTCCTGGCTTTCGGGCACTGGGCTATCTTGTGCTCCATCGATCCGCAACTCAAACAAGCTCCAGACTTCTTCCAACACCTCTCCGTCGGATGTCCAAATCCACAAAACTCGCATCTGCTCCCCGAAAAACTCGAAGTTCCTTGCTTCCCTTTCCATTTCTTCTGAATTTGTCCCTTGGAACCCACTGGTGCGCTTCTCTTGAAGTCCATAGCTCTCTCTGCTAGATGGTTGGCTTCCGCAACGTGTGCTCTATCAACCGCATCATCAAAAGTAGCTGGTCTCTGAAAGGCAGTCACAAAATTCGCATAGCGAGGATGGAGACCAGAAATGAAACGATTCACCTTCTTCTCCTCGGTGTTGATCATATCCTTAGCAAAATGGGACAACTGGATAAAGCGGTGAATGTACTCTGAGACGGTCAGCTGCTGCTGCTGTAAGGCCAGAAACTCAACCTCCTTCACACGTCGGACATGAGCAGGGATGAACTTCCTTCTGAACTGTTTCTGGAACGTCTCCCACACTGTTTCACTGGGCATAGTCAGATAAGCTGCACTGACACTCTTCCACCACGTCTTTGCCACCTCTCGGAACATCGAGGCCGTAAGCATAACCTTCTGCCGGTCATCACAGATAATGGTCGAGAAGAGATCTCCAGTATGCTCTAGCCACTGATCAGCCTTCAACGCATCTTCGTTGCCGTAGAATTCCGTGGCTCCACGTTTCCTGAATTTATCGTACAACGCATTCGGATCGCTCTCTTTAGGCTGGATAACCACTTGCTGCTCTACAGGCCGCTGAACTGGCACTTGGCTCTGCCGGTCTACTAACGAAACGACCTGTGCCTGCAAAGAATGGATCGCCTGCAGCATGGTCAAGAAACGCTCGTCAAAATTCACAAGTGGCTGTGGAGCGGCTGACCCACTCTCATTATCTCCCTGATTGTTGTTGTCGTGTGTTCCGGATCCCGATGCCAAAGCCTGCAAAACACAAAAGTCAATCTGCTATCACACTAGGTAACGCACACAGACTCACAAGACAAGGGGACCACACACAACAGTCCAAGACTGGACTACGGAATCTCACCACGTCCTATATGCCTATATGCTTACACACTAAGATAGAGACAATGCTCTGAGAGACAATGCTCTGATACCATACAATACGTATGTCACGACCCGAGCCCAGGGACCGGGGGTCAGAGAAAGTCTAACCAATGACACACGTACTCCCGTGCATGCACACCTAGACCCCGTCCAAGCATACACACACAAGGGATCATTCACACGTGCAAACAACTGTACGCGGAAGCTGTACGTATCAAGGCATACCACAATATACCAAAATGACATAGGAGATTACAAAAGATCATGAACTGACAACAAGTACAATTTACAAGAACGTATGACCATATAACGGGCTTACAACAATCAAAATCAAAATACAGATATCACTCAAAGCCCACATTACAAGTACAGAAAAATCCCCTCAATAGACTCGGATGCAAAGAATGGGGAAAACAAAATGATGCAAACCGTACTCTGGAGGATGGATTAAGTCCACTCCTCTAGGCCGGAGGGGGCCTCGCGAGCCTCTCCTGAAGTCGGGTCGACCGACGCAGGATCGGGAGAGGGATCTGAGCCTGCAACACACAAAGACAACTAATAAGTACAACGACTTAGCAAAGTATAAGCAACAAGACGATAACACGAATTGCATCTAAAGTGAGCAAAAGTCATGATGCAAGATCTACAGAAATCATGTTCGTATACTAAGCAAATATGCAAACGAATAAGCATGCTGTAAGAATCATAAACAGATAACATTCAAAGTGGCTACTACATTGGCCATTTTCTCCCTTACGAGAGCAATCAGAATGAGAACACCAGCGACCGGGCCAGGGTACGCATGGGTCTCTAGTTCCCGGGGTCCGGAGTCCCAGGACAGAACACTCTGCAGAGGCAAACACATAAACTAAACCAAAGTTAACCCCGTCGGGTATCCTAAGGCTGAGGCTCAGTAGTGCCAATACCAATCACAATCAAATCGGATGATGCACCTCAATCAATCAATCATGTCATATCACATACCACATACAGAGCTCACATATCATGCTATACAATAGGAAGTGCATCACATATACTGATACTGAGCAATAAGCTGATACGGAACAATAAGCTGATACGTAATGCAATTAAGCCATAAAAGAGGCACTGATAAACTCAATAACAATAAGCACTGATGCAAATACTCCAATGGAGCAACGATAAAACACAAGACACAATAATAGAATGGTCCCGCCCGGGCTTCGCTCTGGGGTTGCTGCATTTCCCACAGAATCGAGAGGTCCAGCGCAGAACACATAAGAAGGCATAACCGTAATCAATATGCTGTACAAATCAAGCCAATCAAGTACTTATACGAATCAAGGATCAATTACAAGCCAATCCTACATTAATTATCCAGTGTTTCTAACCGTGCATGTTGATGTAGTTTTAAGTTATCCGATGCACCATTGTCTAGTGTTGCAGTGTCTCGAGTGTGCACCGAAGTCCTTAAACCAACACCCATGGGGAGGTGCTAAACAACTGGATATATGTCCATGAATGATTCGCAGCCCTCGATCTCATTCATGTCATTCAGACATTCCATTGGGCATATTCAGGTTCGCTACATTCTAACGTGAAGGTCATATACGGTCCTTTGCTTAAACCTAATCCTTTTCATTCACTTCTCAGGGTTCACGGTGTAGCCGTAGGTGACCTTACGGCTTAGCCGTGGCATCTTACGGCTTAGCCGTAATATGCACTGCGGCTGAGCTGAGGTTCCCCAAATATCCACCCGGATTTACGGCTCAACCGTAATTTACTCTACGGCTCAGCCGTATCCTGGTTCACGGCTTAGCCGTAAGACAATGTACGGCTTAGATCAGGCTGGGCCGTAGAAGGATGGCAATTTGCCAACTCTCAGTTATTTTCAGATAACAGTCTGTACTGTTCTACGGTTAGGGTTACGGCTGGGTATCGGCTTAGCCGTAAACCATTTTACGGCTTAGCCGTAGCACATTTCACGGCTTAGCCGTGAGTGCACGGAGTCATTTTCCTGAAATCGTTACAGTCATACAGAAAGTGTGCAAAACGGCTGGAAACAGCAAGATAACAGTGAAATGAGTTCAATAGGGCTGTCTAACACTAAGAAACACACTGAAGAACAAGAACACAACAATCAAATCCATATCAATCAGTGTTCATGCAACTTGAGCTTATACTTGCCTCACGGACGAAAATCACACGTTGCTTGGCTCAGTCCACCGGGAAACACACGCGAACAAGCTCCTTCCTTCCTCCCTCAAGCAGTAGAACAGAGAAGGAGAAGGAGAGAAAGAGAGCTGTCGAGAGAGAGAGACTAGCTGAGAGCGAGAGAGACGATCGAGAGAGAGACAGGGAGTTGGTGGGATTTTTATAACTTAATTTGAGTCCAAATTGCACTTAGGTCCAAACAGTTTACACAAATGTCAGTTCGAGTCAAATGACGGTCCAACGAGAATAAACGAACTCATTCGGATCCAAGGCAGTTACGGAAAACGACAAGCTCAACGAAATACACGCGCTGACGTCAGAATGACGCAAAACTGACAAGGTCAATCAAAAGCCAAAATTACGAAAAAGGGCTCGAACTATCTAGACCAAGTCAACTCAACCCAAACAATCTCTCCAAGACTCAAAACCGACTAAAAACAAAAGCCAAAACACTCTTAACGATAAAAACACACGTAATTACCCACTAATCCGGATCAACTCGAGTCGGAGTGTTACAGTATCATACTCAGTAAGGCAGTCTCGTGCGATGCGTTGGATTCCTCGTAGGGAGACTAGTTCGGCTTTACAGGGTTTGCGGGAGAAACTAGACTTCTTAAGCGTAGATAAGGTAAATCACTCTTTAATTGATCATATCATGTCAACTTATGATGATTCAATTTATTTACAATGATTCTCATAGTGCAGGTCACATGGGAGCCTTATCTTTCTTATAGGCGAGATCATCCCTTACATCAAATTGCTTTCTTCTGTGGATGCCTAACACACGTAGATATTGTAGAGCCCTACCATCCAGATAGGGTTCTCCGGCAATTTAGTCGGGTCCAAACAATTCCCATGGCACTGTTAGAGCCAGTACGTGTTTTGAGGGGTAATACAGCAGCATCAATCAATGCATCAGTCCAAGTTTATGATCAAATATGGCATCAGTGGCGTAATCACTTACTGGCCCAAGTAAACCGGAGTACACCTGTCCGTCGTCCTTGGGATTGCGAGCCAGATTACATGGAATGGTACGCTACTGTGTCATGGAGAATATTGACAAACCCCGAAATACAGTCTGGTTTTCGTCAAAGTGAGCCTGAGCCGCAAGCATATAATGTAATTGATTATGAACTGCGCAACAGAAATGCTCTTCGAATTTACGAAGGAATTGAGGCAAAGGTTGAAGAAGCATTCGCATGGCATAGTTTGTACCGAGATGTCAGACATATGGCCCGAGCTTTGCGCGGACTTACCATTGAGGAAGAGGGTGAATCAAGTAGAGACCCCCATATGACATCGCGTGCTTACTCTCGTCGGTCTAGACAAGAGAGATGAATTTGGTGTCAAGATCAATTTTCATGTCTTGAATTCAATGTAATGAACTATGATGTAATGAACCATTCAAGTTAATGAAATTCCCTTTTCATATCACTTTTCATGTCATTTCACTTTGTAATGAACTATGACGTAATGAAGCAATCAAGTTAAGATTCGACATTGCTCTCTCTAAAATTTGCAAATGGTTGCCACAACAAAAAAGAAATACTTTACATGATGTTCAATTACATCAAGTCTATAAACTTTACACTTTCATTCCAAATCAATACTTTCACAGGTAGCTACATTAGGATTGACAAGTTGTTTAAATTGCTCTATGCGATCTGTATATGCAGTTTCCCATCCACTCGCACAAGAATGATGGAATTCTCGCCACTTATTTGCAATTGGTGGTATTGGATGACCAGGTACCAGGAAAACCTAAAAGAATAGACAAAAGTATTAGAATGAAGAAGATGACAAACATAATGAAACATACTAAGGCATAGTAGTTATATCGTACCTCAACAAAATGACAAGCGTGAACAAAACCTATAGCTATCTCTCTTCTATTAGAAATAGGCACAGGAGTCGACCTTAAAGGAAGAAAAGTCAGGCACTGTTCATTGCTCAAGTGATACAAGACCACATTATAACGAGATGTTATAAGATGACTCATATCAGGCATAGTCATCCAATGATCATATGATGGATGATCCGCATAGTATGATAATGATGTTATTAGATCTTCCACTCTGTTTTCAACTCCATACAATGCTTTATAATGATCCACATTTCCAATAAGCTCTCTCCGGACCTGTCTCCAACTTTCTTCATTAATGCCAAGTAATCCTGCAATAGCTCTAAATCTACAATTACCGTTAGCTGCCACGTCTTTCACAATGCGTATATAAGGCCTTATTCCCTGTGGGAATGATTCATGCCAGGACGAAATCTTCGAGCTATTCGATCTTGTCCGAATTGGTAGCTTTTTAACCTTCTGTTTCTTCTTTGCTATGTCCTTGGAGTCTACCACTTCTGTGCATACAAGACTATAACTATCCTGTGCAGATGAGACCAACTCAAAAGCACTTAGGGCACGTTTAGTTGATGTATCACGTTTCAATGGAGGCCTACCCCGTGGC
The DNA here is from genome assembly GCA_037013555.1 of Sextonia rubra. Taxonomy (NCBI): domain Eukaryota; kingdom Viridiplantae; phylum Streptophyta; class Magnoliopsida; order Laurales; family Lauraceae; genus Sextonia; species Sextonia rubra. The sequence goes on along the minus strand of JASUAD010000003.1, from coordinate 3,607,806 downwards.
TTTGAATTTACTTCTGGTTCTTGTAAAAATGTAGTGGAAGGACTAAATAGCTCCCGTAATTTCTTCAACATTTGTAGTCTTTGAGGAAGATCAGAAGCTTTGAACTTGGATTGAATATTAAGCAACTCCGCCATCAAATCTAAGTCCATAGCTGGATCATTGGTTATACGAGTATGTATCATATCAAGCCTAGACCAATGAGGATGTATGCATTGGAAAGGAATTGACCGACCTTCAATCATATACTCTGCAATCTCATGAGCACAAGGTAACCCATGTGTACGTCTCATAATGCATTGACATGCATTTTTATCAATTCCAACAACATTTGCTCTTTCACTTTCCATTAATATTTTGTCCAATGCACTCTTTGATATGTTCCCACGCAACTCTTTGAATTCTTTCGGCTAGAAGTTATGTTGGACTAGTGTTTTACTTTTTTCAAATGATGCTTTAATACCCGTGTGTTGCAATTCAAGCAAACTATGGATCTTTGTCCAATTTGATTCAAAATTGCCTTGACTAGATTGGAGGTGCCTCTTCAATTGCGCATGCGAGCTCTCTGCCTTGTAAAGAAAAGAATCTTAGAGAATGTTTAAAATTCATAATGTAAGAAAAATTGTTAACCATACCTGTTCGACGTAGTATTGCCAAAATGCATATAATTGTCCGTCCATGCTGATACAAATCTTTCTTTGTATGGGTCAAGCCAGTTGTCCTTCAAATATTTAAGTGCCATTGGATATGTATTGAAACTTTCATTTAACTTTGTTAATTGTTCGATGTACTCTGCTTTCGTTGATGAATTTGTCAGCATATTCCAATGCGTAATGAATTTGTCCCAAGTTTGCTTTGTTTTGAACAACTTCTTACATTTAGCAAGCACATTTTTATTGATGTGCCATTTGCATAATAAATGTGTAGCAGTTGGGAAGACTTTTTCAATCGCATTTATCAGTGCCAATTCTCTGTCTGTCACAATAATATCCGGAAGAACACCTTCCCCAATTACAGAGCGCAAGATACTTAATACCCATATATAGTTGTCTTCACATTCAGCTTCCATATATGCAAAACATATAGAGAACGTCATGTCTGTAGACGTTACACCAACAATTTCCAATAGAGGCAAGCGATACCGATTGGTCTTGTAAGTGCAATCCATTATCAATATATGTGGGAATGCATGTAACAAGTCAATACTAGTTGGGTGCATCCAAAAAAGATCCTTCACAATGTCGGAATTCTCATAATTTCTATACCATTCAATGTAATTATGCTCTTCCAACTTTCCTAACAGAAGCTGCATTTGACTTCTCCCGCCTCATTCAATGACTTTATGCCTATGCCGTGCATTGTAAATCGCCTTCATTGTTGTCACATTAAGTTCACTTCTTCGCTTCAAGGCAATCAAAATCTCTTTTAGTTTGACCATGCTCGTAGACATATCAACCAATAACTTCGTCTCCTCTTCTGATAATCTGCCTGCATATGAATGACCCTCTAGATATTGTCCGCAGAATGGTTGTGTACACCACAAAGCATTTCTAGCATCCAATCATCATTTGTTTTTAATTTATTACCCTTCAATGAAAATGGGCATCCACATTTTTTGGTGCCAGTTTGCTTGATCTTCTTCTTAAATGGCTCATTATTGGTGTGCTTCTTTGTATTATAGTGTCCACTTCTCTCACATGCAAGTAATACTCTAGGTTTTACTCTAACCTCAGCTGCATTAGAAACTTTAATAATAATGACAAAGCCATTTCTCCTTCCAACATTACGAGCCTAATCGATCATTGCCTGACGATTATGGAAGATCTAGAAATGCAAAACTTATAAAGAAGTTTAGTAAATAAACTTTTAAAATAATGTTTACGAAGTGTTTTTGGTAAAAACTATGACGAATCGTCCTTACCTCATGAGTAATAAACTCGTTTGTATAATCTTTAATGCATTCATGACCTATATCGCTTTCTTCTGTAGGAGCCTGTAGAGCAAATGATTCACAAAAAAAAACAAAAAAACAAAAAAAAAAGGTTTAAAATTATGTTCGGCCACTCATGGCCAAACATACTGAGACTGTTTGGCCATGAGTGGCTGAACAGATCCCATCTGTTTGGCCACTAATGGCCGAACAATCTCAGTAAGTTCGGCCATGAGAGGCCGAACATTTCTACTATATTCAGCCTCTCATGGCCGAACAGTTCTTTCGAATTCGAATTTCCAGGTCCGAACATGAGGCGAACGGAACTTTATATGAAACTTTAAAAACATGTAAAAACGAACAAAAAAATCCTAGTATACTAATCTTGCCATTCGTCTGGGGAGTGTAAACCACTAAATCTTTGTTTATTTCCTCCTCCATTGCACCTTTTGCTTAGTAATATCCTTATCCAAGTAAGTTGGAGGAATAATAACTTGTAGTGAGTAGTAGGGAAGAAGATAGAGGGAAAAGGTATATGAAAAATATGGAGAAAGAGGAGATGATGAGAGGTTTTGAATGTGTAGGAAGAAGATTGAAGAAGAAGATGGAGGAAGAAGAGATAATGATAGGGTTTAAATGGGAAGAGAATAAATTGTACGTGAAGAGAAGAAATTTTCTGCATTTTGGAGGGAATTGTGTAATTTTGTAATTTTATATAGGAGCAAAGTTGGATTAAAAACTTATAACAAAATAATGTGTGATGAGAGATATTTTTTGTGTTCAAATAGCGGGGCTCAAAAAAAAAACCACAGTGGACATGATTGAGAGTAAAACTCGATTACATGACATGGTGAGAGAATCTTTGAACAAAAGAACCATATCAACACAGATACGTTTGCCCATACCCACGTCACAAGGAGCCGAAGAACTGACGTCTGTTAGCCAATAAAATATTGTTTTGATGCAGGACGTGGAGCAAAGCTAACAACTTTACACGAGAGGGCGAGCACACAGTGTTTAAAAGAAAGAAGAAAGTATAAATAAAAAGAAGAAGAAGAAGAAGATTAAGGAGAGAGACAGGAAGAAGAAGAAGAAAAAGAAGAGAGAGAGAGAGAGAGAGAGAGAGAGAGATGGAGCAGCTTCTTAACATGGGTTTCACTCAAGAACTAGCCACCCAAGCACTAGCAGCCACTGGAGGCAAATCCACCCTCAAAGCCACTGAATGGATCCTCAACCAAAAATCCACCACCTCTTCCCACTCTCCTCCTCCTCCCTCTCCCTCCTCCTCCCAACCCCGTCTCGACCGCTTCTTCCAATCCAAAAACCCCCTCCCCCAACAAATCCAAATCCAAATCCAAACCGACCCATCTTCCCAATCCCCCCAAAACCCCCCTCCTCCCAAACGCCCCAAACCCTCCCCCCTCCTCCTCTCCCACCCCTTGTCCGACCGCATGCGCCCTCGCTCCGTCGCCGACATTGTCGGCCAGGACCACCTCCTCTCCCCCTCGTCCCTCCTCCCCTCCGCCCTCCGCTGCCGCCGCCTCCCCTCCATCATCCTCTGGGGCCCTCCCGGCACCGGCAAGACCTCCCTCGCCCGCGCCATCTCCAACTCCTCCCCCGACTCCTCCTCTTACCGCTTCGTCTCCCTCTCCGCCATCACTGCCGGCGTCAAAGACGTCCGGGACGCCGTCGAGGAGGCCCGCCGCTGGAAAAAGAGCGGCCAGCGGACGCTGCTCTTCCTCGACGAAGTCCACCGGTTCAACAAATCCCACTTGGATTTCTGTTCATTTTGTAGACAATAGTTCTTTTCTTTTTTCTTGTGCCCCCTGCATTTCCGTTCTGTTCATTTCGTACACTCTTCATGGTTTTTGTTCAATATTCAGATGGGCACAGATAGCAAAGCATCTTCCTGGGAGAACAGACAACGAGGTGAAAAACTTTTGGAATTCATGCATAAAGAAAAAACTGATTGCTCAAGGGCTGGATCCCAAGACCCATAATCTATTGCCTTCTCACAATAAAAGCCATGCATGCAATGTTAGTCAGCTCCACCACCAGTCCTCGACACCTTTCACCATCAACTCCCACATGAGAATGGGAGAATCTCATTCCTCAGTAGACATGAACACACCTTTCATTACATTGCCCACACCCCAACCACCACCCCCTCAACCTCATCCTCATCCTCCTTTGGAGGAGGCCATTCAAATTCCTACTAACTTTACATATGAAGATCTGAATACTTCCAGTACTAATTCCACTCTCTTGTGGAACATCAAAGATCAGAGCTCAAATCATCCAATGGATTTCACTAGTACTTCCCTAGACAACACACCCATTTCTTCTTCATTCAATCCTCTTGAATATGGATATACAGATGAGAATTGCTTGTGGGGTAGTAATGTTCAGCCCTTGGAAGCACAGGCAATGGATCATCATCAACAGCAGCACCAGCAGCAGGAGCAGCAACAGCAGCCCAAGTTGCGCGAATTGGATTTCGATGACAGCAATGACGAAAAGGGACAAGACATGGAGACTTCATACAACAAATCCCATTTTGATATCGAATTCATGGAGTCAACCTTGATTCCTTGTTCAATTTATGGCAATACTGGGTCGATGGAGCCACTGGCATGGGATGATTGCTAGGGGATGCAGCATAGTTAAGTTAATTTCATTGAACTCCAATGCCCAACAGTGAGTTTCCATGTTTTCATTTTATTTGCTTTTAACAGTGAGTTTTTCATAGCCTCCGTTCTACCTTCTCTAGTTATCTTCGCCCCCAAAATTATGTTAACTGATACTGGTAATGAGTATAGCTTAGAAAAGTCCCTTTCCTTCTTATTTTATTCCATAAGAATCTAAGTGTCCATAAATAGAATTTAGGTGTTCCTTTGGAAATGGTGGTGGTTGAAAAGATGGCACAATGGGCACCGCTTCCGTTTGTAATGTGGTGCTTGGCCCAGATCCAATTCCAGATCTTTCATGTATTGACCTCTCAACAACACTGTAAAAGTTCTTGCATCTGGTTAGATGTAGACAAGCCGAGCCAAACTTTGGGCAGCCTGAGCTTGACTTGATTTCTGATGGAGTCAAACGGAGAGCCCATCATTGAGCTGGGCTGACATTGCATTGCACGCTTAAGCTTAACTCAAGCTCATGCATACCTTATGCAATTTTTTTTATACAATGCGCGCATTTACTCTTTTTTTTTTTTCCCTAAAGCACCACTTGATATAATCTCTGTAAGTCCACCTATAAACTGCATTGAGGCACCATCAATAAAGGGAATGGGATGCCGTGTGTTTGGTAAACTACATCAGTAGTAAGTTGAAATGTAGTGTCAAAATCATTTCGAGGTGTCATTTCAAAACATAATTAATAAAAAGAAGTCAAATCAAAATATTATATTTAAAAAAAATTTACCTTTCTTCTACACTATAAAATCAAAAAGTTACTTTTTCATTCTACCCATGGAAAAATATCTACTTTTATAACTCACAAAGTAAAAAAAAAATTCTCAACCCACTAAAAACAAAAACTCATCATATTATGATTTCACCATATTATATTTTATTCTCTCTTATTTTAAAGCTTCACATCACTACATTTCACTATACCATATATTTAATTAGATGGCTTAGATTTACAAAGGAGGGGCCCACATACATCCGATCACAAGGTTGGCCATTAAGTGTTATTCGGTAGTAAAGTTTAATTGTTCTAAAAGTCATTAATATATTTAAAATTTTTATGTGTATGTGTGTTTGTATATATATAATGTATATATTAGAGGTGTTCATGGCTCGGGACTGGCCGGGTTAAGGTATATCTAAGCTTGGACTAACTTTAGAAACACTGGCCAATGCCCAACATGCACTGTAAAGGTCAACTCCGAGCACGCCCATTTAACCAATCAAGCCGAATCAAACTAGTTTTATCAATTTTGTAAGCATTCAAGCAATTATTTGTACTCAGTGAATTAAATGACATGCATTCATTTTGCGGGCCATTTCGGGCTAGGGTTTCGGCTTTCTATCACTTAATCAAAGCTCTGCCCAATTATTAAATGGGCCCTAACTACATATCCAAGCCAGGCCCAAAGCAGGGAGGGCTCGGATGTAGCTCGAGCTAGCTCGGCTCATGAACACCCATAGTATATATACAGGGTTGTGCTATGTGTTGACTCTCCTATATGGCCCACTGGACCATGACAATCATGACGGAGTTGGGGGATCAAAAGATCTTAATGAGACCTATATTTTTGTAAAATTTTAACTCTCCTAGATCATATCCTAACACATTGATCCATGGCATTAATCTTAGGTTTTAGCATACATCATTTTTTGGACTCCAATTCATTGGTGAGTAACAACTGGGTGTGTGTCAGATTTAGTCTTTAAAAGGAGGAGTGAGTGTAAGGGGATTGGATTGATTATATGGGGCCCCACAAGTCTAAACCGGGGTACCTCATGAGACATCCGCACAATAGCCTCAACCAATATGTGTGCATGTCAACTTAGTTCAAATTGCATCAACGAGACCCACCTGGGCAATGAAACCCATGAAGATCGAGATGAAACCTACCTCTGTGCAAGTTCAATCATTCTAAACCCTTGGACCAAGGCCCTTAAGTTCAACGATTTAGAAGGATCATTTTTTTAAATCCAATGGTCCAGTCCCATCCTGATGTGTGTCAAAAACGTGGGCCATGTGACAGTCATGGGGGAGGGCAGTGGTTTGTGAATGGTTGGATAGATCATACCCCGTTGGGCACTAGAAGTTATTTCACATAGTGTGTGATTGCTGACCCCAACTTAAACCTGTCCAAAGTGCAAATCTAGAAAATCCTAATCTAAACCTATACAACCAGCTATAATAAGTCTGAAACTAAGATTTAATTTCATTCTTGCAACTTTTAAAAAAAATTTCTGAGTTAAAAACCTATGCTAATATTTATAGTCTAAGAAGAAATTGCTGCAACCACCGCAAGAAATATTAAAAAGACAATTGAATAAATAAAAATTAGAATATGGAATTGCAATCTAAGGAGTGGGATCTGTTGCCTCTAAGGACTAGAAATATATATGGCTTAGTCTAATCTCCCCCATATGGATAAGCCCATATGCAATTTCAAAAATTGTTATTAGTGAAAGATCATCCTCATGTAGGCTCCAACATACATATTTTTCATCACTAAAGGTTCCTAAGAATTCTATATATTTGGAGAAAATATAAAATCTAAGCAGCTTAGATTATGAAAATAATTGGAAAAAAAATACCCCTCCATCATCATCATCATCTTCTTCTTCTTCAGTTAATTACAATTAAGCCTCAAAGAAGAAACAATAAAAGCGAGGAGTGAGAGAGGAGTGGACGGCTTTAATGGGGGTTAGAATTGCTTGGGATGTACCAACCCCTTTAGCTTCTTTATGCTTTTTGAAAGGTCTTCCTTTCTTCTTTATTGTTGACTTTTGGCAATTTCTCAATGCACTCCGAGTGTGAGAAGCTTTTAGGAAGTTTTTGGAGAAAACAGGGGATTTTGGATAGGCTTTCCTCTTTAATTTACTTGACATTCTAACACTTTCTAAATTGGATCTTCATGGAATCTTCTAGGAAATTTCTCACCAAGTGCCCAAAACCTAAAATAACGATTTTCTTGTGGGTTGTGATTATTGCACTTTATAATTGTAACTTCAACATATTTGGAAAATGAATATCCTAGTTATTGTCATGCTCTGTATTTTCTCGCTTATGTTTTTAACTAGTCTGATGATGCATCATAATATAGCAGATATATGCTAAAGGAGTGCGATACGGGATCCGATGGCCACAAACTCAGGGTCACAATGCCATATATATAAGCTTCTGCAAAATTTTCATGCAAGTGATGAAAAATTTTCTACCCACACTCACACAGATCCTGAGAAGAACTATACTCATTTCATAATTCCTAAACTCATAGCCCGAGATCAGATAGTCGTAGAAATCTGGTTTGAGGATGCGACGTACTTCTTGTGACAAATAAATATATCTCATTTATATAATTCATGAAGGTTTGAATATACCCTTTATGTCATTATTGTAATCTATGTTTAACAATGAAAAAAAAATTTTCCATGGTGATGAAACTACTTTATATTTAGGTCTTCAATTGTTGCATCTTAATTTGATTCTTTTAAGTGCAACGTTAGCCAATAAACTACAGATATGTTATGTTCCTTGACAAATTTCTCATCATTACTTTCCACCTTTATGTTGAGCACGAATGATTTTAAATTCAAGCTGACAATCATGGTGGAAGATAGTTAATGTTGTGTGCGTGTATGCGTAAGCAACCAAGATCAACAATCAACTATACAAGACAACAAGAGATTTACGTGGATCGACAAAGATGCCTACATTCACGGAAAATCAATTTCCACTAAGTTCTCCTCCAATCTGTGAAACCACAGTTTTGGAATCTCAGCCTCTATCCAGGGTTACAAATTACATCATATATATAATCATCACTTCCTTATCCCCAAAAACTCTATCTTAGAAAAAAGGAAAGTCCTAATCCTATCAAAAAACTGTTATTTAATCAAACAGGAAATTTTTAATATAATTAAGGAAACCACCCAAGATACTGAACCCAATTGGTCTGGATCCTCTTAGCCAACAATCTCCCCCTCCAGAGCATGGGGCAAGACGCTCTGAACCCCTTACTGGAAGTTTAGCCCTGCCAACTCTGAACACAGCTCCAGCTTCTCCTTAGACACAACCTTTGTCATCATGTCCGAGGGATTCTTATCCAAGTGAATCTTTTTCAGCTTCATGAAGTTCTTCTTGATCACCTCACGAATCCAATGGTACTTGATATCAATGTACTTCATGCGACCATGATATGTAGCATTCTCACTGAAATCTATAGCACTCTGACTATCATAATAGACTACATATTCTTCTTGCTTCAAACTTAGTTCTTGAAGGAATCTCTTCAACCAAAACATCTTTCTCCCTACTTCATTAGCAGCTATGTATTCTGCTTCAATTATAGACTGTGCTGTGCACTTCTGCAACTTCGATTGCCAGGAGATAGCTCTCCTTATGAAAGTAAACAAATAACCAGAAATCGACAACCAACGATCAAGATCGCCCGTAAAATCAGCATCAGTATAACCTTTCACTACTAGTTTGAGCCTTCAAAACACAAGCATACCTTGAAAGTACCTCTCAAATACCTAAAGATCCACTTCACTGCTTCTCAATGCTCTTTTCCAGGGTTAAAGAGAAATCTACTCACTAAACTCACAGCATGAGCAATGTCTGGCTGTGTACAAATCGTGGCATATATGAGACTCCCCACAGTAGAGGAGTAAGGAACACATGTCATTCGTTCATTTTCATCATCTGTAGTAGGACACAAGTGCTTGCTTAATTTGAAGTGACTGGTTAGAGGTATACTAACTGGCTTAGCATTTTTCATGTTGAACCGCTTGAGTACTCATTCAACATATTTCTCTTGTGACAACCACAGCTGCTTGGAACTCCTGTCACTACGTATTCGCATGCCCAATATCGTTCGTGTGGGACCCAAGTTTTTCATGTCAAATGACTTTGACATCTTCTCTTTTAACTTGCCAATCAACTTGCTATCCTACCCAACTATCAACATATCATCTACATATAAAAGAAGGATGATGAACCTATCATCGATAAATCGACGAACATAGACACAATGATCTACACCTGTCCTCCAGTACCCATGACTCAATATGAATGAATCAAACTTCTTGTACCACTGTCTCGGTGCTTACTTTAGCCCGTAAATACTTTTCTTCAACTTACAAACCATCTATTCTTTTCCTTCTACCTCAAACCCCTCTGGTTGAGTCATGTAAATCTTTTTTTTCAAGTCACCAAGAAAAAACGTGGTCTTCACGTCCATCTGTTCAAGCTCAAGGTCCATGCTGGCGACTAGACCTACGACAACTCTGACAGAAGTCATTTTCATAACAGGAGAAAAAATATCACTGAAGTCGATACCCCTCGTCTGTGAGAAGCCTTTTACCACTAACCGTACTTTGTGCTTCACCAGTTTTCCATTATCATCATTTTTCAGCTTAAACACCCATTTGTTTTTCAGAACATTCTTATCTTTAGGACGTTGCACTTGCTCATATGTCTTGTTCTTCCTTAAAGAACTCATATCATCCTGCATAGCCTTCATCCACTCATCTTTAGCAGCATGAGTCATTGCTTCTTGGAAGCTCTCTGGCTCCCCCTCATCAATAAGCAAAACATATTCGGATGCAAGATACTTAGTTGATGGTTGATGCTCTCGTGTGGACCTCATAACTTGAGGTTCTGTGATTTCCAACTGAGGAGACTGCAGCTCTCCTTGCTCAACACTCTCATCATTTGGCAACCCCTGTGCCTCATCACGATTCGGATCATTTTATCCACCTGTTTCACCTGTAATCTGTACTGGAGAAGGAGTCGGTGTGAGATCAACCACTTCATCAACTGTCTCAGAAGCCTTATCAATCTTCTTAACATCTTCAAAGAACTGATCTTCATGGAAAACCACATCCCTACTTTTGATAATTTTCCTCTTATCTGAATCCCATAACATGTAACCAAACTCATCTCCACCATAGTCAAGAAAGATGCAACTCATTGCCTTATCGTCCAACTTGAAACGCTGCTCCTTTGGTACATGTGCAAACATTGTTGTGCGCGTGTGCGTAAGCAACCAAGATCAACAATCAACCACACAAGAAGACAAGAGATTTACATGGTTCAGCGAATATACATACGTCCACGGGAAATCAATTTCCACTAGGTTCTCCTTTAATTTGTGAAACCACAGTCTTGGAATCTTAGCCTCTCAAATCCCGCAGGTCTTCTTCTCAAATCCGGTAACCAAGATCCCGGAATAGATCCTACGATCTTCTCCAACGAAGATGTCCAGCAACAGAACCCTTTTCTCTGTTTTTTTCTCCAAGTTCCGATTTCTCTGTTACAGCAAACAGAGATCGGATTTTCTCATCTGGCCCAGCAGAGATCAACACGTTGATCTCTCTTCTTCCCGTTGATCTTCTATGCACGAACCAAGCTCTGATACCACTTGTTTTGTGTGTGTGTGTGTGTGAGTATGCAATCAAGATCAACAATCAACCACACAAGAAGACAAGAGATTTACGTGGTTCGACAAAGTTGCATACGTCAATTGAAAACCAATTTCCACTAGGTTTTCCTCCAATCTATGAAACCACAGCTTTGGAATTTCAGCCTCTATCTAGGGTTACAGATTACATCATATATATAATCATCATTTTCTTATCCCCCAAGAACTCTATCTTCGAAAAAAGGAAAGTCCTAATCCTATCAAGAAACTGCTGTTTAGTCAAACAGAAAATTCCTAATAAATTAGGGAAACCACCCAAGATACTGAGCCCAATTAGTCTGGACTCACTTGGCCAACAATTATGACCTTATTGTCGGACATGCTAGTCATATATGTTGTATTAGCTGTAACAACCCGCCTCGCACCATCGAGGTATTGTCCGCTTTGGACTTCCCAGGAGGTCACCCATCCTGAAATTGCTCTGACTTGAGCACGCTTAACTTTATAGTTTTTATGGAAGTCCTCACGGTTTTGTCCCCAAAAGGCGCCTCGACAGTTTAGGACGGATTATTACTTATATTCTTTCATTCACATGTACTTTTTGGGACTGGGTCGTTACAGGCCCACCAGCTTCCGCCGGATATGTCCCCATATCCACATATCTAGCACAATGTCGGACCGAAGACGGCCTCATAAGCGATGTGGGACTTCGTTCCTCCTCCTTCGTTCCCCCCCTATTTGTGGAGGGCAGGATTCGAGCGGTCCCCAAGGGATCCGGCCTAACGGCCTCACCCTCCACCACTCAGAGGAGAGCCATCCCCTGCTCTGATACCATCTGTAACAACCCGCCCCGCACCATCGAGGTATTGTCCGCTTTGGACTTCCCAGGAGGTCACCCATCCTGAAATTGCTCTGACTTGAGCACGCTTAACTTTATAGTTTTTATGGAAGTCCTCACGGTTTTGTCCCCAAAAGGCGCCTCGACAGTTTAGGACGGATTATTACTTATATTCTTTCATTCACATGTACTTTTTGGGACTGGGTCGTTACATTAGCAATATAATCAATAGTTTTATGTGAAAATGGAATAAATGTAAAATATTTTCGTTTAACCATATTGAATTGTTAAGGCATCCTATAAGCATTTGCAATAAGCATTTTATATTAACTAAGAGGGATGTGCTCAAATATCTTCTTTTTACATTATTAGAGAAATGAAAGTAACTTCAATTAGGAAAAGGAAATCATGCTCTATGGTATAAAAGTGTGCAATCAACCTCCTTAACAATGTTCCATTTATAGGTTGTGTAACACTCCGACCCAATTTAATTTGGGTTAGCGATTAATTATTGATGAGTTGGTTGTTAATTGTGTTTTGTCTTTGTTTTTGCTTTATTCCGGGTTATGGATAGGTAGTTGGGTTGAGTTTGACCTGGTTTAGGTAAGCATGAGCCTTTTTTCGTAATTTTAAATTTTGTTTAATGTCGTCACTCATGCATCATCTTGACGTCAATGCTTGTCTTTTGTTGAGCCCATTAATTCTCGTAACTGTTCCGTTCGCAAAAGATGTCGTTTGTTTCCATTAGACCCGCAAATGACTTGAACTGAATTAGTAATATGACTTGGACCTCCTTGCAAATTGCCTTACTCCTTATCTTTATAATCCACCGACCTTCTTCCTTCCTCCATACGCTTCTTTTTTCTTTTCTCTTCTCCTTTCTTCTCCAACGATCACGTCTGGGAAGGGGATTCCATGCACTTAACTCTTGACTTTTCTCTTGTGGGAGCTAAGGTATGAGTTGGGTTTAGCTAAAGGCATCTTCTTCTTCTTCTCCTTCTTCTTCTTGTCAACTACTGTTTCATGCACTCACGCATCTCGTTTCTTCTTCTTTTGCATGCATGGGGGTGAGATCGTTGTCAAGACATGTGAATTGAGCCCAAGGATAACTCAGAGCTTGTTAGGACTCATTTAAGGCAAGTATAAGCATCATTTGTATGAACCATGTGGGTAGATGTTTGACTGTGATTGATTCATGTAATCTTGTATGTGAAGTATAATTACAGCCCATCTTGTGTGAGTTTTCATCTATTTCATGTGATTTTGCCATTGTGGTACACATGCAGTTATTTCTGTAACAGGTTCAGAACGTAACTCCGAGCAGTCTACGGCTAAGCCGTAAAACTGCCTACGGCTCATAGTCTAAAGAGTTAAAAACCCAGATTTCTTCTACGGCCAAGTCACGGCTAAGCCGTGTAATGGACTACGGCTAAGCCACAGCTCAGCCGTGACCAAGCCGTAGATTAATACAGGGTGGCTTTTTCTGGATCAACTAGGAGTAAGCATTTAACAGACCTTCTACGGCCCAACCATGTCTAAGCTGTTAAACATGCTACGGCTAAGCCGTAGAACAGAACATGGTTAAGCCGTAGAACAAAATACAGGTGAACCGTAACTGCGGATGAACAGTAAGGGGAACCGCGGCTGAACCCCAGTGCAGATTACGGCTAAGCCGTAAGATGCCTACAACTAATCCGTATGTTCACCTACAGCTAAGCCGTACCACCCTTGAGAAATGAATAAAAAGGATAGGATTAAGGAAGAGACCTGATATGGCCTTCATGCTAGAACGTAGATAACCCGAACCTACCTAATGGAATGTAAGAATGGCATGAATGATCTTGAGGGCTGCGAATCATTCATGTACGTTATCCAGATGTTAAGCACTTCCCCATGGGTGTTGGTTTAAAGGACTTCGGTGCACTTCCAGATACAATGCAACACTAGATAACGGTGCATCGGAGAACTTAAAACTACATCATCATGTACGGTTAGTAATGCTGGGTAACTAGAATAGGATTGGCTAGTAAAAGATCGTGATTCCCGCAAGATAATCTGATTTGCATTGCATCTTGGCTTCAGTCTTTGCCCTCTTATACGCGTTCTGCGCTGGGGCAAACGATTGGATATTTCCTGGCTCTGTCCATGGTTAATCGCAGGTGGAACAACGGTCTTGCATGTTCGATCCCACGTTTAATGCATATGAGTTGAGATGCCTTCACCTTTTGGTATCTTAGTTCTTCATATTATGTTGGCATCCATTATATTGTTTGATCTGATAAGGTTGATTGGTTGTTCTATTCGATATGTATGATTAGTTTAACTCGTATAACCTCTTGATCTATCTAATATATGCCTAACAAGACATGCACGTTACGTTCTGATAAGATATACATGTTATACTATGTACACGTTATGATCAGATATGTATGTTCTTATGTTTGTTTGACTCCATATGGTCTGGCACTACTAAGCCTCAGCCTCAGGATATCCGACGAGATTGAATTTGGCGTAGTTATATGTCGCGACTGCAGTGTGCTCACGTCTTGGGGAATCCGAACCCCAGGAAACAGAGACCCATCTGGCCCATGGTATTCTTAGAACGGATATAAGATTCCTCTTTGGGAGCATATGGCATATGTAGCAGCCACCTAGTATGTACATGTCATGTATATAGTGATTCTGAGAGCATATTTTAATTTGAATGCACAACTGCTTAGAATACGAAATGGAAATGCTAGAACTTATCGAATGTGTCTATTCTAATAGATACCACATGTGTTAACTTGTTATTGCTTATTCTTTGCTGAATCGTTGTATTCATGAGTTATCCTTGGTGTTGCAGGCTCAGACCCCGTGACCGAGTTCTTGTCGGTCCTTCAAATTGCAAGGGCGACTTCAGTTGTGTTTTCAGGTTCGCAGAGTGTGTGAAATCACTCCCTCGGAGTGTGACATTATCATAGTTGCATATTGCCTTCTTTTTATGTCATGGGTTATATTCATGTTCTGTATAATTGTGATTAGATTCAGTTTGTATATCTCCAACCTTTATATAAGCGTTTGGATATCCTTTCGTTTGGTCTCCTGTGTTGTTTGGTGTTACGATTTGATACCTACAGCTTCTGCGTACATGTTTGCACTTGTGATTTTCCCTTGTGCGTGTGCATCTAGACTAGGTCTAAGTGCATATGCACGGAAGTACGTGTGTCGCTAGTTGGTTTTTTTGCTAACCCCAGATCTCCTGGGCTCGAGTTGTAATAGGTTGTAACTGTATGCAACAAACCTCTTTAATGGAGTCCCATTTCTAGTAACAAAAACAATGAAACCATCTACACATCTGATAGCAATGATATGAAAATAACTTCAAAAGGAAGAAAGGAAAATCATGCTTTAAGGTAAAAAAAAAAAAGAAAAGAAAAAAGAAACAAAGGTGATGTGTCAACCCCTTTAAAGGTGTCATAAAAGCTTGGGTACTTTGAGCTTTATCATATGCAACGTTGTGAAGGACAAAAAACTAATGGAGAAAAATGGTAGGAAAGAAAGCAAAATAAATGGTTTATAGCAGGACGAATGTGGAGATCGATCCTTAATGTTTTACATAGGTGTCAATATTGACACTCAAAAAAATGGGTAATTTTCTTTTTCTTTTTATGGAAAGGCTACCTTTCATGCAAGGGAAGACAAAAGGGCTTATTTTTGTGTAGCTGCCCCTAAAGTGAGTTTTTTTTAAATCCTAAAAAAGGAGAAATTGACAACAAAAATGTGAAATTGGCTTGTTACTTAGAAGGACTTTTAAATAGTTAATCCATAATTTTTTCAAAAAGTTTTCAAATGAGGACATTTATCCATTTAAAGGTATTTAATAGTGACTTTTCGATCAATTTTCTTAAAATACTAAAATTATCAATCATTTAAAGCCATGACATGGTTTCAACAGCCACTACATGCAGCCGATTAATCTCCATGCGGTTGCTAATTATCCTTGATCATCATAATAATTTTGAAAAAGAAAATGAGGAGAATATAGAGAGAAATTGAATGAAAATTATGTTTCAATAAAAGGTAATCATGTATTTTAAAAAATTGAAAAAAAATTTGAGGAAGAATAGCTTTAAATAGATGGATGTCCTTGATTAAAAAAACTTTTGGAAAACTTAGGAATTAATTTAAAAAGTGTTGAAACTTAAGGGCATGTTTGGTAATTTCTCAGTGAAGCAAATTAAGTTAACCCATATACCAATGGCAGAAAATTAACCTGAGTCCGTGTTTGGTGCATTGGACTATGTTAGTGATCTCGAAACACGGTCAAATGAAGTCAAAAACACCTCGGACAAACACATACTTTCACTTTCCCCTTTCCCCCATTCATGGTTAATCGGATGTGATAGTAAATGTGGATCTACTTTTCTCTACCTAATAAAACAACTACAACATTTACTCTCGACCTACCATTTGGGAATCATTTCAACCTCCATTCAGCAAATTACCAGAGAAGATCTTCCAAAGATATAGATGTGATACCAATATCGGGAGTCCACAACAGTGTTGCTTCCAACCCACATGGTCCCTTCTCAACCACAACCGTAAATGGAGGGATTCACTGATGTTCTGCACATTCATTCGATAGATTCGTTGAAACCAGCTCACAAGCAAACCGGTCTTGTGAAACTCCATCAAATTTAATGAATCTCAGAGTACACTCGTAGATGCATGTTCTTTGCCTCCCTTTTCCAGTCTTCTTTGTCATCTTTGTTGTTTTGATATCAGACATATAGCAATTCATATGACAACATAACCAATGGCAGATGATTTAACATGTCATAGTGAAATAGATAGTATTATGGATTACAATTGTCAACAACAGATGAATTCAAGAACAGAGGATACGTATGAAACATATATGTGTTTGCAAAAATAACTACAAATGGAACATGAGTATTTAGCAAAAACGTCATCTTGATTCTTGAACGTAAATTGCAGAAAATAGTTGCTTATGCTCCTCCAAAGATATTTTAAGATAGGTGGATTTGACCCTTTCATTTCGAATAGTTTATTTTTTGGTAATACAAAATCTATTTAGGCAAAAATAGAAAAAATGACAAAAAAACACACCCATTTACTTCAAAGAAATGGTTTCTGTACACATGAATATTTACCGTAACAAAAATGTGTGTATTTTAATTTATTACAACGCCCAAATTTAAGTGAGCAAATAATTGATTCGGTCTAATTTATGCCACAGAGTCGATTGAGGAAGTTATTATTGTAAAATAGCAAACAGATGTAATTAAAAACAACTAAGAAGGCATAAACATAAGTTGTAACAAATCTATTAAACGTAACAGATGAAATTAAATCAGACTCTGAAGGTAGAAAATGATGTGAAAGAAATTTCTGAAATTTCAACTCATGAACTTTAAAGAAATAGAAATATTTGTAGAATTGTATAAATAGACAGATGAATTCATTAATAAGTTAGACATTGTGTTCATATGTCATTGAAATCTTTAAAGAAGATCGTTGTGACATCATAAAGAGACAGATGTAATTGAAAAAAACTGAGAAGAAAACCAAAGAAGTAACAATTATGATAGCGAAAGAGCAATACAAGATATAGTAAGAAAAACGGAAAATGACCTAAAATGGATCTTGAAATAGAAAATGGCGTAACGATGGAAAAAACTGAAAAAGATGGATTTATAAAGAACCTTAAATAAGAGAAACAGATGAAATATCACATTCGTAATCTTCCATGTAGAAGACTCAGTACATTTTTTAATCTAAAAATTGCTTACTTGAATTGAGCATCTTCAACTTTTTAAAAATGAAATACATGCAAACCCTAGTGTGGCTATAATAATAAGATACTTGTTCGTGAGATATGTTTTCGAAAATGGACAATAGAGAAGACGCAGTCGATGCAATGAATCTTCTAGAAGCAACAGGGTTGCAGACAAATGCTTCGTGGTCGATCTGTCTGACACGGGCGCAACAAATGTTTCTAGACGCGAGTCATTGCAGAGAGAGGAAGAAGTAAAGCGTGAATATGAAACGCTGAGATATTTCGGGTGATGGCGGTTAATAACCTCAGAAGTGGACATTTAGCCACGCATCTTCTTTTTTAATGAAAAATACTCCGTAGGTAAGATTATATCCGCAATCTTTCTTCAAGAAGGTGTAATGTTGGGATACTTTAGACTTATGTTATGACCGGTATAGAAGAAAATGATGTATTATGAAAATTTATACAAAAAACGTGTACTAATTTAATTTGAAATACGTTCACTCTTCGGTTACCAAAGTTTCTTGGGTCATCTAAACATAGTTAAATAAGGTGAAGTACCCTCTTACCTATCCCATTTCAAACATTTATTTTTTCATGCATAAAGCGGTTATTAAAGTTTCTTGGATCATCTAAATATGGTTGAGGAAAGTGAAGTACCCACTTATCTACTCCATTTCAAACACATTTTTTTTAAATGCATAGAGTTAGATCTCCTTTCAATATACCCAAAAACACATCGATTTGACGCTTGACTTCACTTTGTTGACCTAGTGAAATCATCAAACTGGCACTCGGCGTTATTTGAAGCAAAGCGTAGGGGGTAAGCACCGAAGCAGTGAAAGCAACGAAAACCTGAGAAGAGAAATCAGAAGACAAGAAACAGAAATCGAGTCTTGGTGATTCTTCTCCTCATTCTCGGACTCCGAAAGCAAAGTTTCTCCCACTACAGTACGAACATGGTCGCTCGCAAGTTCCTCGTTCATCACAATCACTCCGACTTCCACGTCGACTACGATACAGATGACGGCCTTGAAGTCTCTCTCTCTCTCTCTCTCTCTCTCTCTACCTTGTCATTTCCTTCCATTTCCTGATCTCATATCTCTCTCAAACTTTCTCTTTCCCTTTCCTTGCAGGCCCTCAAATTCCAGCTCTACTCTCTCACCTCTCTCCCTCCCCAGAACCAAAAGGTCTTTTTATCTCTCTTCTTCCTCTTCTTTTTCTCTTCAATTTTATTATCAGTAACGATCAGTGTAGAGTTCAGACCCTATATTTCTTCTTTCGTTCTTATTAGATATATGGGGAGAAGGATCTGGTAATCATCAGTGACTCCGATCTGGAGACAATCGCTGAGGAGCTCCGCTTGGTATCGATCGAGGATGAGGGGGCGGCATTGGCTAGCTCTTCATCTATGCTCACGGATGAGGAATTGGCTCCGATCTTGCAGGTAGGGCATTTTTTTTTTTTTTTTGCTGTTGAAGAAAATTGTTTTGGTTTTGAATTAGAGGAAGAAGCTGTTAGATTTGGATTTCATCAGGCAGAGGAGGAGGCACTCTACATGCAGCAGTTTGTAGCTGGCGAAAATCGGGCGGAGTTTGAGGAAGAAATTAGGCCATATGTCGAGCAAGTTCTCCTGGTATTGATTATTCTCTTGTGTTTCTTCCTTTTCTTTATGGTTTATTGAGAACTACTTGTTTTCGTTTGTTTTATTTAATATTTGTATGGGTGTAGTATGAAGATAAGGTTCGGCAAGAGGCGGCGCGCAAGACTGTTCCTGTGGATGAGCTTGAGGAGAAGGCATTGGTTTCTCTTGCTAAGGTGAGAGTTTTGAACTTATGAATTTCCAAAAATGGAAAGGAGAAGCATGTTTTTAATTTTTTTTATTATTTTGTGTGTGTGTGTGTGTGTATGAATAAAGGAAAATTATCAATTATTGCTTACTTGTGTTCCATGAATAGACATGATATGTGAGGCACAGAAGTCAGAATTCTGCAGTCTGTTGTTTGCTTGAAGTTTGAATCTTGTAGGGGGGATACATTTCCAAACAAGCCCTAAATGTGTGAGAAACAGAGAGATAAAAGGTGCAAGCAGGAAAAGTATATCTGATCTCATTGATCGCCAACAATGCTCTCTCTCTCTCTCTCTTTTTAACAGAGCACAACCTTGCCACCAAACCATCCCCTAGCCATGTTATTGATGTTTCCATAATGGTTAGGTCTCAATGAGCAAGAGTCCTAGTACTGAATAGAGTTCCTGTTGTCAAATTATGAGAGGATGTCATAGAGTCATGGGTGGAATGTCTTTAAAGAGTCTTTTTTGTTATGTCTAGAATGAGAATGAGTTGTTGGTGGTCTCAATTATGTAAATGGGATTCTCTTGTGTCATGGGACAAATATATACAAATATATATTGAACTTGGACAACCAACTTAATACACTATAATTTACCTTTAGAGACATATACACTATAATTTACCTTTAGGGACATTTGGTTTTTTCTTTTTATCCTTGGAGATGGTGTGAAGTTGTTCCTGGCTTCCTGCCTTGTTTTTATGATGTCATGACTTGAGCTTGCTTTGTAGAAGACTATAGTGTGATTCCGAGGTTTCCTCTTACAGTAGTTTCCATATATGACCAGTGGCCTATGTGATACATGGACTCACCGAAAACCATGACTCACCCGCACCCAATACTTGTGCCGATACTTCATTTATAAGGTCTTTGACATATTTTCTTGAGGCGCTTCCACACCTGATATGCACCGGCATCCGATATTAATGCCGTGTCCATGTAACATAGCTGGTGGCAATATGATTTATTTAGTTCTTCCATGTCCATAACAAACATGTGCTTTGATTCAGTTTTAGTGTTTGCATTGCATTCCTTTTTTCTTATATCCAGTTGTATCAATTATGAAAACTTTTCTATAGATATCCTACATTCCAACTGAATTCTTTCTACTGAAAGAATCTCTTTTGAATTGCTCTTGATCAAATAAGAGACTGTTCAGAATAAATATGAGGCTTTGCATCCCATACAAGCAAGCTATTAGGTGGTGGTCCCACGTAAAAGTGAAGTCAATTTAGCTCGAGATGAATTTTATTTTGAATGATGAGACGAGAGTTTAAATGTCAGTGTTATCTATTTCATCAATATTATATTCAATCCCAATTTTAGGATCACGTTTTCGAGAAACGGAAGACATCTAAGTTGAATAACAAAGGGCATGTTTGTGTAACCCATTTCCACAGAAAAGTTATCGGCTTTCCCAAAAAAAAAAAAAAAAAAAAAACTAGTTTTTTCATATAATTGATGCGACAAAATTCTGCGGAAACACTTTCCTGCTACACCAGCAATTTCCTTGATAAGTCTGGAAATAGAGTCCCCCCCCCCCCCCCCCCCCCCCCCTCCCCCACAAAAACAAACAAACAAACACCCTGTAAGGTCCCAAATTCTAAGGATGTAATGTGCTCTAATTAATTGCATGTTAGTTGATTAAGCCCAATTAGATGCTAAGCAAGTCCGAATTAACATTAGGATCGTTAGTTTGAAGTTTCATTGAGATCCGAGTCTGTTTGGGTATAGTAGGGGTAGTGTGCAATTTTAGGAAAGTTGAAGGGCTTTTTTTCGTAATTTTTTATTTGTGAGATTTTGGGTCCATTGGGTAGATGACCTAATTTCCCGAACTTTTCCCTTCTACCTCACATCGGCCCGACCCCTAAAGACCCTTGAAATTCCAACCCATTTCCACTAGGGACTATTTTGTAATTTTCCAAAACCTTCCCAGCCACTTTATTGCATGATGAGTGAACCATTTCCTCACTTCACTTCCTTTTTCTCTTCCTCGCTTGCTTACTTTTCCTTTCCTTACTCTCTCTTTCTTAAGTGAAGGATCTAGGCTACCCCACCACCGATCATCGTCATCATTGTCTTCTCCAGGGCCTCACCATCTTAACCATCCAACTTTCAAGCATTTCCCCTCTTTTCTCAAACCCTAGCTAAGCTCCATTCAATGTAAGAAGTTAGGGTTTTGGATTTCTAACTTAGAAATGTGATTTTCCTGCCCTTTAGATTTCTGTTTTCTTATTTGTATTAGGTTTGTGTGTGAGATGAAGTTTTGCTTAGAGATTGAGCTTTGACGGTGACCATGAACTAGGGTTTTTTCTCCTTTTTTTTTTGTGTCCAAACGTAAGGCAAGTGGATAAACATGGATATAATGTGATATGCATGCTTGTTTATTGATTCTAGCATCAAATTGTATGGATAGGTACCTTGAGCTCATTTCATGGTAATTGCATTCTAGACTAGGTTAATTGGATAAGGATTAATATTAATTAATTGAAACATGTTTATAGTATAAATGGTGATTGGAAAGCAGTAATGAAGAACCCTTGTTTTTTATTGAAACGTATTCCGGTTTCCGTTTTTGAAGCTTCGCAATCGACCACAAGAGGCATTGCAGTTGACCATGGAACTCCATGTTTGGTTCTGGATGGCCAAAACAGCTGAGCCCTTTTATTTTCAAATTCTACTTTTGGGCTTGGTGGACCATGGTCAACCATGGAATTGAGAAAAATTGAAGTTAGGTTTTATTTGAAGGGTTGACTGAGCCCTCCTATTTTAACATTCTACGTTGGGTACCTCAGTCGACTCCATAGTTCGCTGTGAAGTTCACTATGGTAACCTGTGGTCAACCGTGGACACAAGGATTCCTTTTTGAAGGGACTTTTCCTCAGGGCTTTTGGGGCTTAGCAATGGGACCCTTGGCACTCCATTCTGAGGACTAATTGAGGGACTATAACTGAGGGATGTTGTGAGCCCTTATAGATTGTCTGGATTCCGTACGTTGTACAATTTATTTCAGACTTGGACGAACTAAGGCAAGTGGATATCCAATAACTGCCTGTGCACCAAGGGATATTGATAGGATATCATTACCTCACCCACTACTTGGACCAGTTAGCGATGTCTTGTAATGAGAAAGCAATCATTGACCTAGGATTGGATTGTAATCCCTCCTTGACAATTTATCGATTGGAATTGAATTGTTTATCATTGATATTGCTGTCCACATGATTGGGCGTGTTATATAGATTGGTTATTGTTTTTGGGACCTGCTATATGAACTAGAAAAGGGACTCATTAGACTAACCAAAAAATAATAATAATAAATAAAAATGCCTAAACTACCCCCACCCTCTTCTCTCCTCAGTCACCATCACCTCCTCTCTCCTCCCTTTCCCCACCTCCCCCTCCTGGCCACGATCGGCGGCTCTGGCGGCCGCCAGATTTCCCTCCCTCTGCCTCCCCCTCCCCCTCTTCCTTTCTCTCCCTCTCCTTCCATCTTCCTCATCCTCTCCCTCCCCCTTTCTCTCCCTTTCCCCTCTTTTTCCTCCTCTACTCGATTTCCCTACCAGGGAGATCAGATCTCTCTGCTGCAGGGAGATCAAGGAGCCTAGATCTCCCTACTATAGGGAGATCGAGGTCTCCCTGCAACAGGGAGATCAAGGCTCCCCCATCCCCTCCCCTTCCCCTTTCCCTTCCACAACGGCCCCCACCTATTCAGCAAAGACTGACCGAACAACCTTGGATTGTTCAGCCAGTCTTGGCCGAGCATTCTTTATTTGCTTGGCCCCACAAGGCCCAACAAAAGTATAGTGTTCGGCCTCGTAGGGCCAAACAGGTCGGAAATGGAATAGGGAGAGGAGAGGAAGAGGGGGAGGAGATGAGAGGAGAGGGAGAGGGAGAGGGAGAGAGAGAATAAAGGAGAGGAAGAGGGAGGGAGATCTGGCGGCTCCCTTTGCCGGAGCTACTAACTGTCGTTGGAGGGGGAGGTGGGGAAGGTGAGTGGGGAAAGAAGAGCGTGGGGTAGTTTAGGCTTTTTGTGTGTGTGTGTGTGTGTGTACTGAGTCCCTTTTTGCTTTCATATAGCAAATCCCTTGTTTTATATTGTCAGGATCACATTGAGGACCTTGATTGATTGACTTAAGATCCCCATTGATTGTATTCGCATTGATTGGTATTGATGAACTTGTTGAGGCTAGGAGGCTTGATTGTACGAGCTTGAACAAGACTACTTGCATTAGTATTGAAGTGATTGAAAGAATTGAGGACTGATTGATTGAGTGGTTGAACAATTGGTTGAGAAATACTTTTCTTAAACTCTCCATGTGCTTTTATGTGATGTCATTATTATGATGGCTAGTATTAGCTTAAAACTGACTTTATTGGTGGGATCACAGTGCTTTTTTTTCTAAAATGAAATTGCTTAGACACTTTCTCTCACTTAGAAATTTTGGAACCATGATCACTTAGCTTCATTTGGATAAATTTTAATAGGAAGGGAACTTCAAGCCTTCAAAATTTGAGGAAGATCATGCCTTCTTGCTCCAATTGCTTTTCTGGTTCAATCAATCATTCAGGTTTGAGTATAACTTTTTCTAATAAGTAAATGTTTTAAGTTTTGCTGCTGATGGCACATATTTCTTTATCCTATTTATATTTCACTTGTCTAGAGCTTTGCTTGTTCTTATGCAACTGATATGCTTTGCTATATCATTCATTATTTCATGTAGTTTAAACTATCCATTTACTGCAACTGTAGCTTTGTATTTTACTCATTTTCCTCAAGCTACTTAGGCAATAGCATAGTATCTTGAATTGTGTACTGTAGCTGATCATGCAGTAGTTCATTGAGATATGTCTAGTGAGGGTGGGATCACAGCTCATAGGATTGGCCTGGAATGGAGAAGCTTCATTAAAAAGTGGTCCCTCTTGCTAATTTCATTAGCTTTTTGAATACCTGAAGCAGCATCATCTGGTACTGTAGCATACACTACTACTATAATAAATTCTATACATAACCCAGAATAGCAGTTGGTTTGTCTCCTTGATTGAGGTTCCAAATGGAATCACCTAGCAAAGTTTTCTTGATGATAAATACACTCCACATACACCTACATATCTCTATATGTGGGTCAACTGACGCCAAAACCCAACCTATGATTTGAACATCTTAAGTTTCCCCTTTTGCAAGTTTTGTCTTATCTGTGGGTTTTGTAGACAATCCATCAATGTGACCCCATAAGTCTCTTCATTTGTCATACAGTTGAAACTGAAAATCATAGGCAAAATGATTTTTTTTTTCCATTCAATGGGACAGCTAAAATATTTGATTTTCAACGTTAATTATCAACAAAAGTTTTCAGCTGGAAGTAGTCTTAATTATTAAGAGATTGTAGGGTTTGTCTAAAAAAAATAAGTTAGAGATTTTTGCAAAAACCCCCAGCCTTCATAAAATATCCAGAAACCAAGATCAGACCCTCAATCTGAATTCCAAAACTCTAAAATATCTTTTCAAAGCAAATACAGCGATGATGTCTAGTTCGACCTTGCTTGATGGTCAAGAAACTGCATCTAATGAAAGACTGACTAGATAAAAAATCATTGGTCATTGGTGTTTAATCAGGGAATTAGCAACTTTGTGGTGAATTTTCATGAAGAAATTCTAATGATCCTGCAAAATCATCAACTTTGAGGAAAAACTGTCCCAAGAAACTGTAAAACTGAAGAACACAGATATGGGCTACCTCAAATCACCCAAAAAAAAAAAAAAAAGAAAAGAAAAACTTCAGAAATACCCTTTGGAAAAGGTGAACCTCCCAAATGTTTTCTGCAAACCAAGATCTAGTGGTAGGCTCCATAGAGATCATGACGAACTCTGTCCTTGACAAACAGATATAGATGCTGCTGAAGATGCTATGCGAGGAGCAAATGCTGAAACACCTTAGGAATGATGTCTTCTTTCACCCCGAGATGGACAGAGAGGTGTTGCAGGAAAAAAAAATCTCCAACCACTATTGA
Source organism: Sextonia rubra (assembly GCA_037013555.1). NCBI lineage: Eukaryota > Viridiplantae > Streptophyta > Magnoliopsida > Laurales > Lauraceae > Sextonia > Sextonia rubra. The sequence goes on along the minus strand of JASUAD010000003.1, from coordinate 3,582,285 downwards.
AGAAGATAGATATTCTCAAGAACCCAAGGGAATCTCTGTATACAGAGATGACAAGAACGCATGATCAATGAAGAGAACTGATGATTTATGCGATGAAGTAGAGGGTATATGATACTATATCAAACTAATGAAGAAAGACAAGAAGATGAATGATTTGGGAGTCAATCAATTTGATCAGTCCTCCATTCTTATATTATTCATCTATCCGATTTACAGTAAATATACTTCAGCAGCATCCCCATAATTGGGGAGATTTCCCCTCATTCAGGCCCTCCTAATCTGTACAGATTATTGCACATATCTTACATTATAGGTGGTCCACAACACCATGTTAATACTACACAACAACATATTATTCTCATTACTAAGAGCCTGTTTGGCATCTCTATTTTTGTCCTCTTTTTGTCTAAATGTCTAAAAGGGACAGAGGTTTATAAAATAAGAGTGTTTGGCAAAGAAATTTACCCTCTATCCATTTTAGACATGTAAAGGCAAGTCCTCTTAAAATGAGATACCCCATTTCTGAGCATGTGGAAATAAGAGATTTGGCTTTGAAAAATCTAGAGGCGCTAGATATTTTTTAAGACAAAAATACCCTCAGACGGTGATTTATTATCACCGAAAGTCCCTTTCAACAAAACCCATTTCGTTGAATGCCCCAAACAAGAGACAGATGGAGGAGAGGGGAAAGAGGAGAGAAGAGAGGAGAGGAAAGAGGATTTGCGACTCAGGAAAGTGAGGAATCGCTATCGTCCTCAACAATATTCCTGCGAGCATTCACAATGCAGCAGCAAAGGTGGCTGGATGAGATTGACGATGGGCTTCGAGGGCTTGGATCGGAGCACAACGTCTAGTAGTTTAGATTTCTCTGTGCTTGCTCCTTCAAAGCCATTTGCATATGCTTGTCCTTGTCGATGTCAATATTGTGGGTCGATATTTTTTTCTTCTTCTCCATTTCTCATAGATCTAGAAAGAAGAAAGGAGAGGAAGAAGATGAGGATGGATTTGAAGAGAGGCAAAAGTGGTGGGAATTTGTCTTTTATAGGATGAATATGGGTTGTTGAAGAGTATGATTATTTGATGGTTGGTGGTGGAGGCCATTTGATTAGTGGTCTAGATTGTCTAGTGTGAGCCCTTAGATGATGAAACTGGAGAGGATAGAAATCTGGTTGGATATCAGATGCACTCCATATGTTTGATGGTATGTTTGAGAGAAGCTTCTATGGCTGTTGAACACAAATGAGAAGTATGGGCTGTGGCTTGTTCGTGCAACTGTGGCTATTGAACACAATTTAGAAGTATGGGTTGTGGCTTGTTCATGCAACTGGGGAGAGGAGGATGCTGCCATTTTAGTGTTTTTTTTTTTTTTTCATTTTAGATGGTGAGACCGGAGAGGATAAAAAGCATTCCAAATGTTTTATGAAATCTGGTTGGATTTAGATGCACTCCATTTTTTTGATGTCATGTTTGAGAGAAGCTTATGTGGATTCTGTGGCTGTTGAACAGAAATGAGAAGGTTTGGATGTGGCTTGTTCATGCAACTGGGGAAAGGAAGCTGCCATTTTAGGTTTTTTTTTTTTTTTTTGTAAACGTTTGGGCTTCTTGATTTCGTTAACTCTTAAGTTTCAGCGACTACTTGATAATGTTGAATATTGAGCTTTGTGAATTTTTAATTAAAGGTGTTACTTTGGATTTTTCATTTTTTATGTCGGGATTATTGTTTAATTTTGGGCATTGTGGAAGTTGATATGTTTCTTAGGGAAATGGCTGAAGTCATCACAATTACTTGATGGGCAGTATGATCCCAATGCAGTAAAAACTTTTGATGCATTGACAAGGAATTAATTTGAGCATTCCAATCCAACTTCTTCTATTTGTTATTTATTCCATTTTGTAAGAACATTAGATCATTTGAATGAATTTCTTTAGGTAATGACAAATACTACCCTTCTAATAAGAGGCATGCCCATCTAATAAGAGGTAAAAAGAGGGTATATGAAACTCTCTATTTTAAATAGAGAGTTGAATACCAAATGCACTTCTTGATTTTAGCCTCTTTTTCTTATGGCTCTATTTTGCATGGCTCTCCCAAAATAAGAGCAGAGATACCAAACAAGGCCTAAATAAGGGGGGTAATTAGCGGTTCTAATTAACCTTGATCATTTCCATAGTTATTGCTTTTCTCCTTTTGTCCTCTTGTTTTGTTCTTTTTTCTATTTCTCATCAATACAAAGATCGAACCAATTCTATATACATGAGAGAGAGAGAGAGAGAGAGAGAGAGAGAGAGAGAGAGAGAGAGATCTCATTGACCCTTTGGCTTGTGACAAAAATCAACCCTGTCACATCATTTTAACCCTTTGACTTTGGCCCTCTAAGCTTCACTGACATTACTCGGGTTAAATATGAAAGGAAACTGTGGAACTCAATGTCCAATGGTTTCAAAGGCATTGACATTTTGGATTTTCATCTGGGGTTGACGGATGATGGTAAGGTATATATGCTTGCATAAGGGATGAGGATCAACAATCAGCTTGATCGTATTCTGTTTGGGTCATATTTTAATTCGTATTCTGTATTTCTGTTTGGGTCATATTTTAATTATTGTTAAAGGGAGGGTGTCTCAATCTATTGGTTTTATATAGCCACATGAGTTTCAAACTGAGGTGACTGCTAATTCATGGGAAGGTAGCAAACATCGGAGAATTTTCTTGATTGTAGGCAGGCTGTGGTTCTCCATGAGTAGCTCAATTAGTGAGTATGTCCGTATGTATTATCTATGCTTCCAACTTTATATTCAATAATTTGTCGGTTTCCCTTCTGGAATCTTAAATCAATTTTCATATTGCTTTTCAATGGGCTATTTCAAATTTCATGGTTTTTGCACTTACACTTCTTGTTGATATTATTTTTGTGTCATGTTTCATGGTTGCATTTTCCTTTTACTACCCTGATGAAATAATAACTGTGGTGTTTCTTTGCCTGTTTATCTTAACGTTGTAGGTGGGTTGATTCACCCCCTTGTGACAAATGTGGTAGTTCAACAAACATTATTGGCATGGATAAGGCACTTCCTGCTGAGATTCAATTTGGGGGATCCAGAGTTGAACTTTATAGGTAAAACTGAAAGAAGCCCTTTTTATCATTTCTATTTATATCTAGCTGTTGTCTGTTCCCCTTTCAGACATTTCAACTATAAGCATGTTCTGAAAGTCTCATGTGTTGACAGTAAAGTTTCTCATTCTCATTCATCAAATAAATGAGTAGCACAATATTGGGGTCTCAGTCATTAGCAGACTATATTAGCATGTATGAACAACTAATAAGTTGTAGGATTTTCTGGTTGCTATTACTATCATATTAGCAATAAGATGAAAAACTTCCCATTTGTATGAGGTGATATAATGATGCTTCCTCTAGGGGGTGTTTTGGTTCATGCAGAATAAAAAATATACAGATTTTAATAATGACGGATTTCATATGCCCATAATAGAATATTGATATATTTATAATGACAGATTAATAGAATATTGATATATTTATAATACCATGCTACTTTTGTTTGTTAGTTCTTGCATTTTTTAACAGATCAATACTTTTAATGTTCTGGAATTAGTAGTTTTTGCATAGTTTAACAGATCAATGCTTCTAATGTTTGGGAATTGCAGAATATTTCAACATATTAAAAAAATTTATGTTTGGCTATTCATATATTTTCCAAACGATGCTAAATTAAAATATAATGAAGCAAGAGTATTTTTACTTTTTTTGAGTTAAAGCACCGACATGTCAAGCTATTAGTATTTTCTGAAGATTGTTAATATGATGATAGCGTTCTTCCCACATTACATTTGCAATTTGTCTTCATAGTGCTGTCAGTCATTGTTGTACTTTGATGATCAGTTTTTGAACTTAAATCATTGTAATCTTTGCTAAATTCATATGTGGGTCTATGGTCATATTTGTCAGTTCACACTATTCTCATCTCTAAGAGGAGTTGAGGACATTACTATTGACAACAAACGATGGGTATGAAGGGAGATGCGTTAGAGATCAATATGCAACAATGAATGAGGCCGAGCGCAAAATTAAGGGGAATAGTACTGTGATGAACACGTTGCAAGATCATGTAATCTCACCTTGTATCCAAAGAAGTAAAAACAAATAGATTTCAAGGAAATGACAGGTCTATAAAATAGACACTACCAAGTTAATTATTTCTTCACTTAACAAGACATATGCTTGAAGATCAAAAAGTTATTGCTTGCGTTCTTCCACCTTGACAAGAAGTGGTCTAGTGGTTTCAATGGTACGAAGGGACACAGTGCAATCCGATGTGGGTCTTGATGGTTAAAGCCCTCTTAATAGGATTCAAACCCACTAATTGTGAAGATTTTTGGAGGCTTTTTCTCAGGTTTGTCAAAATGGATGTTGGGCCAATCGAATCATTTGATGTAGTTAGAAAGCTTTGATGGGCTGTTTTATTTAAGGACGGAAGGAAGAAATAGTCATTGATATTTTCAACCTCAAATAGTGTGGTTATGGTAAGACTAGCAAGGATATTGGTGGAAAAGATGGCTTGATCAGCTGTGTACTCTAACCAATTCAGCAGTGACCCCGCCAATACCGATCGGGCTTCCTTCTCTGAAACACCTTAACGCAGCCTAGATGCAGTCCTGGCATGACAAGGGGATATGCTACAATTGTGATCAGAGATTATTTTTTTATCATAAATGCAAAGTCCAGCAGCTAAACTTAGTCAAAGTCAAGAAAGTAGAGGATATGAAAGAGAATATCACATCACTCAACGAGTTAAATTCTTTTGAGATATCTATAAATTCATTATCTGTACTGATTTTGTCTCTAACCATGCATCTCTAAGGGCTGATCAAATGCCAGGAGCTGTCAATCTTGTTTGATAACCATAGCACCCATAATTTCATAAATCACTGGTCCGCAGCCCGAATGGGGTGTTGGGCCTGCAACACCTCAATGTTTGACATAGTGGTGGTGGATGGAAATTGATTGACATGTGAAGGAGTCCTGATTTGTAATTGGACTGTGGTGTGAGGCTGAGACCCAAAAAATCCCATAAAATTTTGAAGAAACAATCTTCAAATAAATTTCAACACTAATCTTTACTTTCTGGATTAATTCTAAATTACTCAATCCTTGAATTTAAAACCTTTGGTGGACCAGTCTAACAGTCTATCCTCAAATTAATATCAGTTATCTCATGTTAATAATTGGTTTATACCATAATTATTACAAGATATATCATAGGAGAATGTTAACAGCTTATTTAGGTAACTTATAAAGCCCTATAATGGTCAAATCTTTTATTATGAGGATAAAACTATTGTTGCATTTTAAAACTATTGTTGCATTTTCAGTCTGAATCTCTCCATTTTAGTGTGCATGATTTTCTAAGTGGTGGGATTGTAGCTTTGTTGGGGGCCGTCTGGTAAGGGCCCGTATCCACTTTGATCCCATTCTCCTACACAACCCACTTGACCCCCAATTGGGTTGGCTATATCTTTGCTGCATGTTTTTCTATTTACAATTATTTTTCTTATCCTTTTGTCCTCCATTTCTCTTTTCCTTACTTTCATTAGCAATTTGTCTTCTTCAAGTTTAGGTGCAGTAGCTGTTCAGTGGTTACACGCTTTCCTCGATATAATGATCCACTAAAGGTATTTTGTACTGGAGATTTCAAATCTTAAATTCGCTGTGCTCCTTAGAAATGATTCCAATATTCAGTTATATATTTTGTAATCTTGATTGTTCTCTGTTTCAGCTTTTAGAAACGAGGAGAGGACGTTGTGGAGAGTGGGCTAATTGCTTTACTCTCTATTGCAGGGCATTTGGATATGAATCTCGTTTCGTAAGTTGTTTACTTGGGCATTCCTGTTGTCCACTTTCATAAGAGATTGCTGCTATTACAGCTGCTGCCAAACCTTTTGTTTTGATTAACTGAATTTAGAGAACTTAGGAATTTAGAAAGTCTTTCTAAGATGGGTTTCTTGGTGCACAAGACTTTCTAAATTGGTTCCCTCCTTTGTTGGAAATTTCCACCATGTATTTAAAATATAGAAATTTTTTCATGGAAAGGATTTGTTGCAATTTTCCAACTTGGATGGGCCCCACATGGGGCGTGCTACAGTGGTGGACCCCACTTGGACATGTGCAATTTCTTTCCAATCTCTTCTTTCTTTGCTTCCAAGCTTCCTTTCTTTTCTCTTTAAGTCTTCTACTCTTCCCAGTTCCCATTCTTTGACTCTTCCTTTAAATTTCAAATCTCCTAAAAAATTGGAGATAAAATTTGTGCAACGTATGTGGGTCCCACCCCTTGATGTATTTCCTACAAAAAGAAAATAAATAATTCAATGATAATAATTTCACGCAAAAACTATCAAGCCACACATGGAAGCCATCTTGACATGTTTGAACTCATGTAAATGTACCATTTTTCTCAGTTTTTCATGTACTACACAGTGATGCAAAGAAGTTACGTGAGTTTACATGTGAATTTTGAGAAATTCATAATGATAGTCTAATAATCCAAAATGAGATTTTCATTAAAATCATGCAACGTAATGATTTTAATGCAATTTTCTCATAAAATCAACTTTGAAAGTCCTGGTGTATGATTTTATGATAATCAATGACTTTTTATCCGAATTAAGTCCACAATTCTACATGAAATCATGAATTAAAACTGAAATTTCATGGACTTATCAACCCTACCAGGTTGGAGCCCAGCTTTGGGCAACTCGAGGGGTACTGGTAGCTATTGGATTTGGCTCAGCTTAATCCATGTAATGAAGCCCAAACAAAACAGCCTGCTTGCTATTTTTATTCTGCAAAGGAGTTCTGTAAATTGCACAAATACCCCTCCAGTTTCAGTATTTTTAAAAAGCTGCCTAAACGCAATATTTATTAAATCAATGGGAAGTCCTGGGCATCTTCTTCAATCTGAACCATTAAAGTTTTTTATCCAGCCGTTGTGGGCCTTCTTAGTTTGTGCAAATTTCTCCATTAAATCTTCAGTAAGTGCACGTATAGGATCTTCATACAAATTGTCATCAAGGAATGTATCATAATATCTTTCCTCTGTGAACAAATGGTCCTGCTGGGAGATAAATCTCTGCTGCTAGTCCACATCATGCAAAGGCAGTTCTTAAATTGTTACCGAATTGGAATAAGATGGTTCCTCTTTTCTCTTTTCCATGCAACGGAAAACACAAACAACCATCCACGCCATTTGATTTCTAAGATGATTGCACATTATGATCTTAGAAGAAGCCACTGCTAGTCAAACTCAAAATCGAATTGAATATTTTGAAGCTCAATGCTTGCTTGAAGAACTCTCAATTGATGTAAGAAATGCAATGATGGCCTTCAAAACTATTTTTCGTGGAAGCAGGAATCTCATTTGCCTTGTATAGCTCACATTTTTTAAAAATAGAAATTCAATGAATCTATTGTTACTTAAAAATATGCATGTAGATGTGCTACATGTCTGAACTGGATTCAGAAATTGTCATCTTCTGCTAGTTTACCATCATGTACCACTTTTTTCATAATTAATTGTAGTCATTACATAACCTTTGAAGGTTCATGTCATTTGAGACATAACCTATCTTATCAAAAGTAAAGTTAGATTATTTGTGGTGCTACAAATTTTGCATGCCCAATTTATTTAGTTGTATAACAATTCTCTCCGAATGTCTTTCATTGCTTACATTTTTTCATAAGATAAATAAGATGTGGTAGAAACTTTTAACTACTTCCAACGTGACTGAGATGACTAGTTCTTTCTGAACTCACAGTTTTTTATTTCCAGATATTGGATTTTACCGACCATGTTTGGACTGAGTGTTTCTCACATTTTCTAGGAAGGTATTTTTCTTTTTACTGATTCTTTGCACGATTTATTATCTTTTAAAATTGGGTCTTTTTTTTTTTGTGGTGTGGAACTGAGTGTTCTCCATGATCATGCTAACGTTTCTAATTCTTGTTGGTTGACATTTATCTAATATAGATGGGTGCATCTTGATCCATGTGATGGCGTATATGACAATCCATTGTTATATGAGAAGGGGTACTTAATCTTGCCATCTGTTGTGTTTGTTCTGAAAGATAAAATTTTTCCTTCAACCTAATTTTTATGATTGGTGGAAATTTAACTAACATTAATAAACTAAAAGCAAGTGTTTCAGTCAATTAGCCTCTTGATTTTGTTAATCTGTAACACTAATATAGCAGTGGCAGGTTTTATGTTTAGATGAATCTCTTTTGAATTTGACATGACATCATGCATGCAGCTGGAAAAAGAATCTCACCTATATAATTGGTATTGCAAAAGATGGAGTATACGATGTCACTCGACGTTACACAAGGAAATGGCACGAGGTAATTATGAATTAATTTTGGCATTCTACTGCGTAAATCCTATCTATTCCACTGCGTAAATCCTATCTTCATTTATCTTTGGATAATACATACCCACATCTTCATTGCTGCTTTGATTCATTTGTATTTCAGGTTCTGAGTAGACGGAATCTTACAACAGAGCCTATTGCCTCTGCTGTCCTTTCTGACATAACAAAGGAATGTAGAAGAGCTCTTTCTTCTCTTGAAATTTCCACACTTGAAATCCGTGACAGGCAAGAAGCTGAAGAACTTGAAAGAGAAATTAATGCTCAAGATGACTTTTCCATTTCATTACCTGGAAGGCAAAGTGGATCCAGGGAATGGCGGATAGCAAGGTCTGAATTGGGGTCTAATGAGACCTCTTTGGGTAGCTCTGCATGTCCAGTCCGTATATGTGTGGATGACCATGTTGGAAACATCTACAATGCCTTTTCTGTCCTTATGTCTGAAATTGTTACTAATGGCATTACCAAAGCTGCAACCATTACAATATTGAACTCGCTTAAAACGTTGCTACTTGAGGTTAGGAGTACCTCCTTTAGAACACGCAGTCTTTCTTTGAATGCAGGCCCCGATCATCCGCTCTTCTCGGTGCATCAAATTGTGCTTCCCCTAGATTGTTCACTTAATGCTCTTTCTCTGAAAAGGGAAACAGAGACAGGTGGACAGATGGTCATTTGTTTGGCAGGTGATCCTGTCAAAACATCCATAGCTTTGCCAGTGGCTTTGGATGCCCTTGATGATATCATTGATACTGTTAATTGTATGAACAGCTTTGGTAGAGAATCCTTGTTTCCACCTCTCTTGAAGTTTAATAGAATATCTTCTGGTTCTGTTCTTGCAAGTGGTGAAAAGCTTCCTTTCGGAATTGTGAGTACTATGTGATTGGAATATTTTAGTATGTATCAAGCATGTGGCGCCAGTGCTTTTTCATGATGTTAGAACATTCCTATTAAATTTTCAGGCTACTTCAGCTTTTGATGGTACTCATGCTTCTAAGTGGGAAGAGCCAAATGGAGCCAAAGGTATTTCTAATTGATGAGAAGGAATACCACAATATTCATGCGTGTAATTTTCAAAAAAGTAATATTTCCAATCTGTTTATGTTTTCTTATCTCTCCAGAATGAATTTGGGAGAAGGTATCACACTTCATGTGAAATTGTCGAAGAATGCTGAATTTAATGCATACTTAATTGTCTCTCAGACTGTTGAGGTTTATGATGTAAATAAATTGTAAATTATGTATAAATGGAATGAATACTTATGTTTCCTCAACCCATGTATTATTGTTGTTAATGACTTGACATATGTTGTTTTCTCAATCAGTGTTAGTTCCCATCCTCTGTTTGGCTCCTTGTCATTTTAAGAATAAATAAATTATATGCTCAAGACGCCAAGGAGTTGGTGTTACTTTACCCTTTTCATTAGGGTAGGTCCAAATGATTCACATTAATTTTCTTCTCTGTCACAATTGTTAAAATTTACTTCTTTAGCAATTGCATATTTCATTTGGATTTTTTTTCTCCCTCTCTTTTGTGGCCTTACAATAAATATCACATCTAGTATGTTTGAAACTAGTAAACCTCACAAACTCAATCCCTGGACCTGGTACCTTAGTCAGGGATGCCTAACGTTTGCACTGCTTGCACTATTGGCATGGTTATTGTTTGCTTGTTTTGAAATTTCTGCTTTTGTAAGTGTTTGTTGTTATTCTGCAGTCAGTAATGCTTGTTCGTTTGTTGCTTCAAAACCTTTCTATTGAGTTCCACCATACCAAAAAACTCCCTGTAATTCATTGTATGCTTTGGCCTAATATTCCTATCTAAGTTGAGCTGCAGGATGATTTGACAAGTCAGAATCAGATCTGACCCTTTCCTCAAACTTGTTTTAAGTCTCTGCCCTATTTTGAAATTTCACTTCGTTGCTTTCGTTTCCAAATCGTAAACATTACTTCTAACTTATAGTTTCATTTTGGTACTAAAACTTTGCTGATTAAATTTTCACATCATTTAACTAGCTGTGTAAATGACCTCTTTTGATTACATAGGTTGCTGGATAATATACAAAACAAAAGACAGCCAGATGCATGATCTCGAGGCTTATGAGCTGATGTCAGCTAACGACGCTCCTGAGAGAGATCCGATGGATTGGTCAGATTTTATGCAATAACAATATAACCATTTCATTCTATGAGTTACACTAATATAACTAATTTTCAGTTGTCTTGATTATGAAATGTGGTATGTAGTTCCTTATGAAATATGAACTATAGAACTTTGTCTTTGTACCATATGTTAAGAGTAAAACATTCAAAGAGCAAGACAAGTCGTTAGAAGATGCAATTATCATATGCATATTATTGTAAAATATTGTAACCATGCTGAAAGGGTTGAAATAGTGATGTTTGAGGACAACACATTAATACAATGTGGGCTGAACCAGCTAGGTCCAAGGCCCATGGCAGAGTATGCGGACCAAACTAGCCAGACCCATGTCCCAAACTTAGGGCCCAAAAATGGGGCTCTTACAACTGGATGTCCAAAGCCAAAGGAGGACTTCTTATCAGTATAATACTCCACAATGGTATCAGAAATAGTGCTCATATGGTCATATTCTTCAAAAGACTGACTCTCAACGGTCAACAATATTGAGTTCCTAAGAATTTGTAGTGAGGGATTTCAAGGAAGGATCATCTATGAAGTGAGGAGTGAAGGATCTGAGGTGGAGGGCCATTACTTTCCTATAATTTAGTTTCCTATCCAAAAGAAGATTATTTGATGGCTCCTCGTGTATCTTCACCTTTAATCCTTCGCTCTTAGCTTTTGTATAACAAAAGCATTGTTTAGAAGGACCATATTAGTATATTACCGTATATTCACCTTGACGGAGATCTTTCTTTGTAGTGTATGAGCTTGTCCACTTTTTAACTATATATGCTTATTTTGATTCCTTAACCATCAACTATATTTTGATTGTCCAGCAGTTCCTCTCAAATGCATCTGCCCCTGATTTTTCTTACTGCATTACATACTATGAGACCAGTGATTTGACGAATCTATCTGGTACCTACAGGATTGTTGAAGGAAGCAGTGATGGGGGTACCAGCTGGAATATTTTGGACAAACAAACTTCACAGATGTTTGATAAGCGTTTCCAGCGTAAAACATTTAAAATAGAGTTATTCAGGCAAACGTCCAATGCATTCAGGTATTCTATTCCTAAACCAAGGCCACATCCTTGTGTTCATTGAATTATTTAGATTCATTTGGAAAATTTGTTTAATTGCAGGTTCAGATTTCTTGCAGTTCGGGACAGCAAAGCCACATCTCGGTTCCAAATTGGCAGCATCGATCTTTATGTGAAATCGAGTTAGCTTTCTCCATGTTCATGCTTAAAATAAGTTGTTTGAACCTGTAGCGGTATTGATAATATTTCAAATTAGTCTCTTATTCTAGTCTTTCAAAGAATGACACATGTACATGGCAATCATCAGTCTGATTGTTTATTGAAAGAATTTGTTGTATTGACATTCTTAATGTGGAGATTTATAATTTTAAGATATCATCCCTTCACTTAAACCCCACTGGAAATCAGCGCTTTCCTGGGCACCAAAGTTGCCATGTGCAGAAAGTTACTCTTGATCGCTGGACGTGACAAACACTCTTGGGCTCAACATGGGATAGGGTCCTGCGGGGCCTATATTGGGTGGATTTTGGCTGCATTCTTTTGGACTGTGGGCGGGCCTAGATCTTTGCTTATGGTCTGATAGTTGAACAGGCCTAGTATGGCGATGGAAAGGTTAGACAATAAAACCAGGTGTGCCCCAAAATAGTTGACAGAAAGGTACTGAACCATCAATCCCATAGGTTGCATTCTGGCCTAAATATTTGGGCTGATGGCTAAATGGTCTGGGCCAAGGTCTGGGCCAAGGACAGTGCTAGTCAATTGAGTTGGGGGTTAATGAGTGCGAGCGAGGAGGACGAAAGGAGTCCCCACGTAGACTCGCACATCCTATCCACCAAAACCTATTGCTCTGAGCACAGGCTTGGGTTTTGGGGATGTAAGGTCCACTGTAGAGTTCAACTCGTCCAACTCTGATAGGGAATTCTCAAAGTCCGACTTCTTATATTTTGGATGCAGTATCTTTGAAGTAACAATGCCATAGCCCAGTTGTGGTCTTGCACAATGGTATTGTTGAAGACAGTTACCAAAATCTCTAGATATTTCGTACAGGTTACTGTGGAAATAATTTTAAATGATAATAATTTAAGAACTATACTTTCGAGATCTTTATGATTTGATCTCAGTTTTACAACAACTTAAAAATCTTAAGACTTTTTACTGTATTCCTTTATGCGAGAACTCGCTAGAACTTGCACCGGGGTGTAAGACTCTTCTGCGAATTCTCTCTGTTCTCAAAAGCAAGATTTTTTTTTATGTGACTTAGAGAGTAATAAAGCATATTTATAGGCTACAATAGAGACCTTAAGAAGGAAATAAGGAATATTCTTCTTATGAAAATTAGAAACCCTATTTCGACTCAGATTAGAATTCTAATTTCATAAATTACAATTCAGTTCATTAGAGAATTATAATTGCACTTTGCCTTTATTTTCAAAATTATATTTCGAGCTTTTTGTTATTAAATGATTATTAATCTCCCCACGTTAAGATTTCAAATATCCATTAATTAAATAATTATTGACATATATATTTAATCGATATCTTTATAATTCATTGAGACTTTACACTTAACTTATTTGATATGTTGGACGCAAAGTCCACCTGCAAGGTTTAACATAACCAAAATTTATAAACTTCATCAAGGAGATATCATCAATCTTTATTACGAGACATGGTTTCCGTTAATAAACTAATATCTACCATACACATAGTATAGTCATTCAATTTACTAAGATTATTGACCCATAAAAGATTTACTCTTTTGTAAATCAAAATGTCAAACATTAAATATATGTGTCTATTATTTATATCGGGATTAAAAGTACAAGCACTTATAATAATCATTTGAATGTTAATCATCTTATATAGTCAATATAAAGATAATAAATTAAAAAGCAATCTTGTTCAATACACACAAAGCATATGAGCATAACAGTTAAAACTATACCATTTTCCATAGTCAAGACAAGCCTGCTAAAATATCCTGCTATAATTGTACCGATTACGTATCCAACTCTATCTAGATTGTAATAAACAATAACTTATATTCTATACGAACTGACAAACAAGTCTTCCGTGTGTAAGCTAAACTTTACACACCAATTTATCTAATTTATAAAATAAAAGACACATACATATATAATAAATAACAATGCAATAATTTGCCAATACAAATTCTCATTAAAATGAAAAAACAAACTTTACTAATAAATAAATCCATCAAAGACAAATAAATAAAAGTATACTTTTAGTATAAATTTCTAACAGGTCTTATCCCTTTTCACTTTCATAATTTTTTTTCTTTGTATTATAAAGAAATCAAGCATAGTCCCTTATCCATGAATAATGTAACCTTTACAATGTTGTCTTCTTGAACAAGGCACACCACAAACTGTTGTAGGAAAACAACCACAGATCAGTGGCCACTAGTTGGCTGCAAAAGTGATGGAGCTCACAAGAAAGGCAGTGTGCAAGAGCAAAAGATGATGATTCTGCAGGAGATTAGTGGTGTTTATAGGCTGGGCCGGGCAAAGGCATATCCAGACCCAGCCCGACTTTAGAAACAGTGGCCCAGGCCCAGTCAAAGCCTAATGCACACTGTAAAATTAGGCCCAAGCCTGCCCATTTAGTCAATCAGTCTAGGCTGAACTGGTCCTTTTTATTAATTTGTAGGCATTCGAGCAATTGTTTGGACCATGAATTCCTCATACAGGTCAGGCCACACCAGGCTTTGTTCTTTCTATTACTTAATCCAAGCTTGGCCCAATTGTTCAATGGAGCTTAACTGCATATCCAAGCTTGGCCCAAAGTGAATTGGGCCCTAATATTGCTCAGACTGGCCTGGCCCATGAGCACTCTTACAGGAGATGAAGGGAGATCAAAGGTTGAATTTTTTTACCCTTTTACAATCACACATCCTTTTTATGAAAGGACATGTGATTGCGGAGGTATTAGAAATAAAGGAGAGTGATATTTGGAAAGATATGGCAAGCGAACCGATGAGAGATGTTAAAAAAAATTGAGAGAAATGAGGAGAAACATTAAGGGGCCATTCAAGGCTGTCCTCTAATCTAATAAGAGCTGCCCACCTCTGTGAATAACCGGGTCCAGTTAAAAAAAAAAAAATGTGCGCGACTCAGGGAAATACTCTTGTTGGCTCCTCAAAGATACCCACGTAATGAAATAATAATGATAATAACAATAAGAATAATGATAACTAATTAGATTCAGGTCTAAATAAACGCTGAAATTTTTAAGTTCCAATTTACAATTAATTTGTTTGGTAAAATTTAAAAGGAATAGAAAAAAAGCTTCTATTTCACATTAGAGCTCTATCATTTTCAAAATAGCTTATTTTAACTAGAAAATGTCCAATGTTGAGAGATATAGTTGGGGTAGTATGCATCATTACAAAATATATTTCAAGAGTCATTTTCGTCAAAAGTACTTCGGATTTTTTGCTCTTTTTCAGCCTTGCTTGACTTTGTGTTTTAGAGGCCAAACTTCTTATTTCTAAGAAAATGAGGAATATAATTAGAGATTTACCAAAGGCTCTCATGTGTAGATTAGATGATAAAACAAGAGCTTGTTTTTAGAGTTACAAACAGCCCAAGTACATGAAAGCTTTAATTTATTGTGTGTGTATATTGGGATATTGGCATATAACCCTCTGAATAAAATTATAGAAATATTCATCAAACACATGGTAACAAAGCCATGATCTAAATGTCATCTTGCCATCAGGCAAACCAGGTTTCTATCCCCTTCGCTTCATACAATGCCCGAGCCATTTTCAAAATTTATACACCCCACCATGTTTAAGAATGTCGGATCGTTTTGGGCCCCCAAGCACACATTGGCCGAGGTCCAAACTATTTAACAAGTAGCCAGAAAGTTTGGCCTGGTACAACCACAGGCCTAAAAAAACAGCCCACATCCGGCACAAGTATGACTCATGGTGAACGTGAAGGCATGACTTCTTTTTACTTAAATTGCGACTGCATCCCACGTCTTCTCTCTCTGTTTACCAAAGAAATATTGAATTGAATGTCTACACAAACATGCCTGTATAAGAAGATGAGACTTCCATGTTATGTATTCATACTTATCTCTCCTGCATTCATTTGTCAGACATCTTCAGAGGTTTTATAATGACAACTGCAAGATGAAGTCTTATCTAATCTTTCTGACTTTGTTCATTCATCAACTTCTAAATCCTAAGGTTTCAGCCCAAGTTGGAGAGAATTTAGAACATCATGGTTTACCGAAGGATCTGTTGCCCCAAGCAGATGTGTTGTCTCTGGGTTACTATGAGAAGAGCTGTCCGAATGTGGAGACCATCATTCACAGGAAAGTGAGTGCTTGGATAGAGAAGGATTATACACTTGCTGCCAGCCTTATCAGGCTCCACTTCCATGACTGTGCCACCAGGGTAAGTAAATGTTGTATTTTCTATTTCTTGGAGGCACTCTCGACCTCTAATTGGTAAGGATATTCCTCCTTATTATGTGAAAATCAATTTGAAATTTTTTCTCTTATGTTTTACCTTTTCTTTTCCAAGTGATAAAGGGTCAGCCCAAATGAGATAAAGTTGAGCCACAATGAAAATTGAGGTGGCAGTTCTCTTTTTTTTTATTTTATGACCTAGGGCATCTCTGGCTATTTCAGCCTTCGGATCTTTGGCCTCCGACCTGAAAATTACCTAATTCTGATGAACAACGACTATTCTGTAAAGGGCACATACATGACCGCACACATAGTACCTAAATAATGCAAGGGGTGAGAGTTGAACGTGAGACTTTAAAGAGCAAATCCAAAGCCCAAACCAACTGATCCACCGCCTTGATAGCAAGGTGGCAGTACTTTACATCAATCATCACATTAATATATATGAAGCGAGGTGATTTGATCTCTAAACCGATGTTCAATTTCACAATTGATTGTTTGATTTCACTCTCAATTTTGACTTGACCTTATGAAATATAGAAGTGTCTTGGACCATCCGTATACCTTGAGGTGGACAATGTAATGAGGTTTCTTTCCGTAATTCAATTTTGAGAATGAAAGTCCCGCATGATCTGGACTCTCCATCATGAGTCTCTTCACACAAAGGCAGAACAAGGTCATTTCGAATCTCAAAATGTAGTTTTTGTGTAGAAGTTACTATTTCTAGTAATTTTATATTTTGCATATTACAGGGGTTTTTAAGTCCGTTAGAGTTTTAAATTTCTTGGAAGGCCATGAAAAGTAATTTCGAGTTTGTGTCGAGGGTTCCTATGCAATTAAAACTTTTTACTGTTTTTTGTTATAATTTCTGGAAAGTTAGGATTTCAGGGTCATATTTAAATTATTCTTATTTAACGGTTGAACCATTGAAAACATCCACATACATTGACCCCTTGGGTCAAATCAAAAAAGCTCAAGCATAAACAAAAATCTAAAATCTTTGCCCTTGAGAACTTACTAGGTGTTTTGTAGATGCAGATAAATCTTAGAATATAACATAAAAATGAATAACCTAAAACAAGCACTTAAAATAGAGTTGGGATTTTTTCCATTGAATGATTCATGGCCGAAACAGTTACAAATGTAACGGTGATTCGAATTCTACATTACATGCATGTTGTTTTGATCAGGGGTGTGATGCTTCAATCCTATTGAAGCATGAGGGGAGTGAGAGGAGTGCTTCAAGTAGCAAATCACTTAGAGGTTTCGAAGTGATCGATGACATCAAAGCCGAGATGGAGAAGGCATGTCCCCACACTGTCTCTTGCACCGATATTCTCACCACTGCAGCCAGAGATGCCACCCTCAAGGTCCCTTGTATTTATTTATTTTACATTTTTTTTAGTTTTTCTTTCCTCTGGCATGTACTTACACACACCCAAGCTGCCATGCACTCATGCTACCCAAGTAGAGATGCAAACGGGTTGGATCTGGGATGGAACCTTTATAGATCCGGACCCAAATCCGTCTTTAATGATCCGGTTCCAGAACCATATCCAAATCTGATAAGGAACCTATATATTGTATCCCATCCGCATAAACTTGGGGGAATAAAGGAAACTGGATCGAGTTATGGACCTGGATCAGAAATGCGATGCAAAGTGCATTAGTATAATTAGATAAAAGAGATTAAAAAATCATATTTCAATATACAAGCAGGACTATTAAATGGTATGACTAGGTAGATCCCAAATATAAATATAACTTAAGGTGTGTAGGTCATTAAAACCTACAAATACTTATAATATGTGAATGTGATAATCCTGGATCAAAATCCTCAGGTCCGAACATGTAAGGATGCAAATTTTGGATCCAAATGTTCTGGATCTCAGATGCATGGATTTAGATCCGGACGAAAATTTCTCTGGAATCCAAAAATAGGTTCCATATCAGCTTTATTCGAAATCGAAGATTTTGGTGACTCAGATAATCAGATACCTGTTTCCAACTTTATATCCAAGTCCCCATCCAACCTTATAAGCAGTGCATTGGCCAAATTTTACAGTAGCCATCAGCCTTTCTAATTCTAATATTTTTAAAAACAATGGTTTAATTCTGGATTTCTACACCAACCACCTATCAGATTATAAAAGTATCAGTCAGCCACCTTGATCAATAACCAAAAGCCAAAAGAAAATAACAGGAAACCTTTTGACCACTTCCAAGGTATGACAGTTGTCTTAGATCTAACGTAAAATCTTGATTGTCACAAATTCAAACTGACTAATGGTAAGGGAGTTGATTCAGATCGAGCAGTCTATGACCTGGATATCAATCTGAAAGAGACTAGATATAGAGAAAATTTCAAGAGTTACAAAATCAATCAAAAGTTAGCCACCAACTGTTTGTCTGGTGGTTGACAGAAATTTTTAGATTGTTAGATGTGGTTGTTTTCAAAAATCAAAAGAAAATGATTTCTTGTCATTGTGAAATGTACATTTGGCAATATGTAAATTTCCCTTTTTGGTGTCATCAGTTTCGTAGTTACGCTGCTTGCTTTTGGGACATTACTTACAAGCATACATTTTTACCAATACAGATTGGAGGTCCCTTTTGGCACGTTCCATTTGGAAGGAAAGATGGACTTGTATCTGTTGCAAAAGAGGCCGAGATGGTTCCCATGGGCTATGAAAACGTGACTTCTCTCATAGAGTTTTTCCAATCCAGAGGCTTGGGCCTACTTGATCTAGTTATCCTTTCAGGTACTGTTCATTTCTCTCCATAAACTTGAGGTTATGTTTATAAAAATTTCTTCTTCTTTCTCCATGTGATGTTTAGCACTCAAAATTATTTCTTTTGAAAGGAGGCTCCTCACAACAGAGCTACCAGTGGCTTGCACAAAGCTATTGAAACATTCCTCATTTATCACCATTACGACCGTCCAAAATCGAAAAACTACATTTTATCCACTTTTCCTTGGAAAAGGAAGCTAAAACACACTTACCGTTTTTCTTCTTGAATATTGAATTCCTAGAAATTAATTATAAAATGGGTTCTAATAAAGGACTATTAAAAGAGGAAAGGGTGACAGGTATAAGGTGGAACCAGAAAATTAAAAAAGAAAAAAAAAAACACGGTACATATATAAGTGGACCTCATTTTTCTAGAATTTAATTTATTGGGGTGATGGCTGAGTGTTCATCTTCATCCTTGTTTCTTTGGATTACATTTCATAGCAAGGAATTCAATACCATGCAAATGGTCTCTTAGATTTTTTTTTTTTTTTTTTTTGGCTAAGAATAATTTGTATTGCTTTTGTAAGTCAAATATGATTAAGAGATGTAGGTATAGAATTTAAAATATCCTAAGAGTTCAGATTTCATCCTCTAATGTTGGGGATCAATAAGGCCTATAAATACATCAATAAGGCCCCATTATTAAAATCCAAGCTGGTCAAAATAAATGTCTCTGGTGAATATTAGCTTTGGCCTCCAATCACAGCTAATTTCACTCTTGTAAGAGATGGATTGCTATTAGATCAATCATGTCTAAACACATGAATAAAATAGACAACAAAGACAGTGAAATCAAACGTTTACATATAATCAACCTGAAATCATCAAATCCGGAGTTAGCTACATAAATCTGTCTAAATCAGTTTGTTCATCCCTTTTTCGTAAGGTTCTTTTAGATGAGAATAATACCTGGGGCTATAGCATAAAGCTGGTGAAAATGGAATATTAATATATTTTAGGTTTGAATTAAATCAATATTATTTTTTTTTGAGTTTTTTGGATGTATAATCCTTTGAACCCTCTGATATTTGGTAGGACAAGCTTCCAACACACTGCTCGATTAATGTCAAGCAATTTGCCTGTTATTGGGCAGATAAGGTTCATTTCCTTGGTAATGGAAGGAAAAGCTTGCCCACCAAAGCAATTCGCATGTAAAGCACACACACATAAGAGAGAGAGAGAGAGAGAGAGAGAGAGAGAGAGAGAGAGAGAGGAGCATTCAAATTCTGAAGCTGCAAAGGATTCAGACTGTTGTTGGTGCAACTAAACATATCCTCAGAAGATATTTGGTGTAACTAAAAACATATCCTCAAAGGAGCAATGTGTGGTAGTGTCTGTGGAACCTACATGGGTTGGTGTCAATTGATGGATGTTTTGGGATGCAGGGGGACCTTGAAAATTCAGACAGTTGTTGGCGCAACTAAACATATCCAGAAAGGATACTTAGTGAAACTAAAAACATATCCTCAAAGAAGCAATGTGTGGTAGTGTCTGTGGAACCTACTTGGGTTGGTGTCAATTGACGGATGTGTTTGGGATGTGGAGGGACCTTGAAAATTAAGGGAGAGTCAAGTTTTACCAAGATCCAATCCTCTTAATGCTGTGATTAAGGCCCCAGAATTTGATTATTTAATATTATTGATCAACAGAGAGCAATACTTACTAGTTTCAAACTTGGGTGAAGTCATTTCACCAGAGTCGTGGATTGGCTAGTGATTATGAGAGAGGCTGATGGATCATGATTAGGCAGGGCTGAATGAAAATATAAGGTTCCAAGACTTTCCATGTGAACAAGTTTCTTTGACCCAAGTGTGCCTCATATTTACTCAATCCAAGCGATTCAAACAAAAGGTCATCCTCTTCAATATACACTAAACCAAATTTCACTTCATTCAAACCATTGGTTCGACCCATATGCAAAAGCAGGTAATAGTGGATTTTACTTCAGAGTGAAGTTCGTTTCAATATTTAAGTGAAATTACTACTCTTTGGTTTTCTTTTCTAAACCAAATGCTTTAAATTCCTATAACCCCTCTCAATGGATCTTAGTCAATAATCTGGTTTTCAGGAGCACATACAATTGGACGAAGTACATGCAGTTCAATTCAAGATAGGCTCTACAACTACAAGGGAACAGCAAAGCCAGACCCAACGATCCATCCAGGATATTTCAACTTCTTAAAGAGAAAATGCAGATGGGCTTCTGAATATGTTGACGTCGACAGAACTACCCCAAAAACCTTTGATTCTGCATACTATATGAACCTTCAAAAGAGGATGGGATTATTTTCCACAGACCAATTACTCTACTCTGATTCAAGGACCGTGCCTATTGTCACTGCACTGGCTACACAACCCTGGCTCTTCTATCGGCAATTTGCAGTGTCTATGGTGAATCTGGGGAAAACCCAGATTCTAACAGGCAGTAATGAGGGGGAGATCAGAACAAATTGCAATTTGTTAATCATTGAGAAGATTTTTTTTTGTCATTCTTGTACCTTTTCTTTAAATTACTTTGGAATAAAGTCATGGCTGTTTCATGATGAAACCAGTTTTCTAGATTATTTTAGTGCCATTGAAGATTTATTAGGTGCTACTTTGACCAATTTGGGATTTAAATTTGCAATTTGTGGCTCAAGACTTGTTCAAAAATTTGATGGGTAAATTCATTTGGTTCACTTTTTATCCGTTTAGTTCAGAGATCAGCTTGTATGCTATAAACCTATTACAAGGGTCCACATCTAAAATCTAACTGCTCAAATAACTATCCTTCCTTATGTTAACTTTAGGCCAAATTTCACTTCAATCAAATAGGACATACCTTCAGATTGGTCGCTTGTAACCAAGATTAAAAAAACAAAGTACATAAAATCATATGCTTTACTTGCAATAATTCTTAAAGTGGGGGGTTAACTCCTATTGAAGTCAGATATGGTATTATAGAGTTACTAGTTCAGTGCTTTTGAGAAGTTTAAACCTTTCTTAAGAGAACTCCACAGATGGATTTTAGGACTCAGCTAAGAGGATTTTTTAACAAAGCAGTTCGTTTGAGAAAAAAAATGTAGCTTGCAAGTTAGAAGCCTTATAAAAAACTAGGTAACTATATTTTTATCATCATTCAAGGAGACAACAAAGACATGTCTCACAACTTAGCCATGGAGAGGCATCTAACCCTCAAGGACGAGCCCAAGGATGTAGGTCAGATCCCACATTGTACCACCAATCCAAAGTAGGAAAATAAATAAATAGATAAATAAATGGTAGGAGATAGAGAAATGATTAATTCAACAAATTGAAACACAATAATAGTCAAAAACATGCTTTTGGGGGAAACCTAAGGTACTTATAGAAGGGCTTTGTATAGGTTGGGTACACTCAACAATGTTGTTCCCATGATGACCATTGATATCTAAGAAAGACCTAAATCAATGGTCAGAACAATTCAGCCCTACCATTCATCATGATCTTGATTTAGTCGTTATGATTATAGAATCACAAAGAAATTTAAGCACTGAGTAATCAACAATGGATTATTCATATTCAACATTCACCAGCCATATTAGTGGCTTCGGTGGACCCACAAGATGGGTAGATTGAAGCAACTGTACTTGAACAGTACTCCCACTAAATAAGCATCTATTCTATGTAGGAAGAAAGGGCTGAAAACAAGGAAGTGGCATGCCTAAAGCCTAAAAGAAAAAGAAGGAAAAAAAAAAGAATAATGAAGAAAAAGAGATACGCAACAGAGGAGTTTCCATTATAGAAAAAGAGAGAAAGTGCAGTAATCTCTTCTCCCAGAACATTCCCAACAAAACATGACAAAGTTTTAATTCTTTGCCTCCATCTTTTAAGCAAAGTACCCATTGTATTTTAATTAGTTTTCTTGAAAGCACCTTTTAAGAAGGTAACCTTTGTTTGTGTTTTTTGGCATGCCACTTGTCCTAGACTGTCCTCATATCCAAAAACTACTTGCTTCTTTATTTAAGTTTTTTATTTTTCTGCCCCCTAACTTGTCATATGTTCCAATGTGGTGCCTTAAGTATCAAAATTGAAAATTCACATTGCAACCCTTCCAAGTTCGGAGAAAATTTCTACAAGAATCACAATCCTTTATAGCTTTCATGCTCTACTGATCTTAGAATATGACAAGTGACATAGTTGATTATTCTTTTTTTCCCACTTCTCTCTTTTTTGTTTTATTTTTTTATCATTCATTTCAAGCTTTTATATAAGACAACCAATATTAATTGGACCTAATTTTTATCATAACCTTCCACAAAAGACGCATGACTCAATAATATCGCAACAGGGACTCAGACAACCAAACACCTAGCTTACCGCTAACTGAAAGTCTGGAACCTAAGAGGAAGCTCTCTAAAAGAAATTTTCCATCAAGATTAACTTTCACAGGTACAAATCCTTACCATGGGTTCTGCACTAGTATGGGGTCCATTGTGGGCCTGCTTTTCTATAAACTTCAGACAGTTTCAGAAACATTATCAGTAATCCATGCTGTTAAAAATGACAAGCCCAACGAGGATGAGGGGTGTAAGAACAAGAGAACTGGGGAAGTCAATGTCAATGTATCACATGCGCCTTATAATTATACTTGAGTTCTGACTACAAATATGGAAAACTACAATTAAAGAACATTATCCTCATGATGACAATCCCCAAGGATTATACCTACCTATTTGGTTAAATGCCTATCTGTGGGATTATAATGATATACAAGACAAATTCAGCAGTCTACTGACCTGAGTGACTATGGAACAAAATGTTTCCCTCTTCTTAAGTCATCTTTATCTCACCTATCAAAGAAATATTCATCTTTTTCTTTACAGGGGGTTCCTTCAACATTCTCTAATTGGAAACTTTGAATATCTTGATCAGCGTCCTAAAATAAAATGATCCAGAAAAAATGGCCAAGAATGATGATTGATGTCATCAACCTTCTATGTCCCATACTCCCAAGGCTGTGGTTAAGCCTCTGGTTAGTGGATCAATAAAAAAATGAGAAAACCTTTAAGCAAGTGATGGCTCAGGAAAAGTACTCTCATATTTTGGAAATCACTTTTGTAGTGCGATACATGATTGCAAATATGCTGTTTGTGTTAGCAGATTTCAGCCATGGAAGTATAAAACAAATTACATCTCCACAACGTTCCAAATTAGTTACTTTAGAATTAGAAAATAAAGCACATAATCAGGAACAAGAAGAAGCTAAATTCTACCTTTCACCCTGAGTGCACATATTCCAGGGTACTGATCTTGAAATCTGACCATATGTCTCATGCCTTGCCAATGAACTCCACATCAAACAGAAGGACAGAATCTGGAGGAATGATACAGGAACCTACAGGATATAGTGCAGCTGTAAGCACCAAGAAACAACACTCGCCTTTTGACTATTATTCTTAAGAATGATGGTTTTTTTTTTCTTTTTTTTTTTTTACAATTTTACCTTGAGATAGTTTTATTTTCACTCAGGATGAGACAGGTACTATGCTAGTGGGGTCTAGGAAGCTTGTTCAATCAAGTGTTATTGAGGTAATTGTGGAGGATGACTCTTCTTGTGCAACCAGATAGGTGTCCTCCAATTGCAACCAGTGACAGAGCCAGGAATTTTTCTAAAGGAGGCAATGATGGTTGATTCATAATGTCAATAAAAGTGATTTAGCACAAAAAAGTAAGAAATTTGAAAAAAAAAAAAACTCTAACATAGTAATATGATAGCAAAGTTTTGAAATTATGTGTTCAACTCAGTTTTACCATAAATTAGTTATTAGACTATATTCCAAAAGGATAAAAATGATGAATTTTTATGACTCTCCACACTCAACAACATTCATTAATGGGTCCATAAGTCAGAAGAAGAATTGTAAACTGCATATTTCAGCAATTTACTTGTGGGCATATGATTATGGTTACAAAAAAACAATTTAAATTGAATCATTCTTTTGGAAATGATAATATAGGATTGATGATAAAAAAAAATTAAACAAAAAAAAATGTCTTTGATTTTTGGCCCATTGGTAGTTTACAGCTCAAATCTTCTATTTGTAGTCACACAAAATTTATTGCTTAACAATTATATTTGTTTTGCTTTAATTTACATTTTGATTAGATTGTCAACAGCTCAAGATTTGATCACAACTTAAATGGGGCAAGTGTTCAAAATGTGGAAAGAAGGAGAAGAAAAAATTAGGAATGCACTGGTCATTGGTAAAGAAGTGACAAAGGTTGTTTGATGAGTTGTCTTTCAAACAAAAGCAAAAGACAAAATTGCCCTAATGTGTTTTGAAAATTCTGCTCATTTAAGAGGAAAAAAGACAAGTTGATAAAGAGCAAACAAAAAGAAAAAGAAAAAAACAAAGAAAGAAAGTTGAGGAAGGGCAAAGAACATGAGACCAAAATACCCATGACATATTTTATATTTCCTTCTCTCACAAGTAATGAAACAAAAAAGTGGAGTAATTGCCCCTCTTCATCCCTATGTGGCTCCATCCTTGATTACAATTACCATTGCCGGTTGGTTGATATTAATAAAAATAAATTTACTAGAGTGGTGTCTAGCACTCACTTAAGTTTGTTATCATACTATAAGGAAGTTAACATTGTGGCGCACTGAACTGATAGGCAAAGTATGGTGCTAGTTGGTCCATTTTGAATGTTGATGGATCACGTATGATTTTCTATTCAGTGTAGCGTTCCTTAAGAATTATTACCATTTTGAAAAATATAATAGTAATAATAACATGGTTTCTAAAAGGTCAAACTTGGGAAGAACTTTAGGGCTTGTTGGTTTACATGAGGGATGGAGTAAAGGAAGCGAAAAAGTACATTATGTGGCTAGTCATGGCACAACCCTGGATCCTCAATTGGAAACATAGACCAATCTCCCAGGGGATTCGATCGAATGCAAAGATGGATTCCAGCCCCTAGGCACACTCACAACTATAAAACACAGCATAAATGAAGAAAACTAAAGAAATATTTTATTAATTGGAATAAGCATAAGCAACTTCAATGGGCAAAGGGGGATTCAACTACAAATAACGAAGTAGAATTCTTTCTTAGCAAACAAAACTTTCTAAATAAAATAGGAAATTGTCTAATCCTTACCAAACAATAAAATTAGAAATAGTTTCCCAATTAAACAAGGAATAAAAATAGAAATAGGATAAAAAGAGAATGCCATAGTAGCTTTCGCTCAATTGGGCCTGTGGACTAAACCTAATTGACCCAATTGATTTCTTGAGCCTGGTCCATACTGCATCAAGTCCTCTTACTTTATGGTGTTTGGATGCCAAGAGTAAAGGAGAGTAAAGCTACCGATGTGACTATTTTACTCTCACCTTTGCTGGATACCAAAAGGAGAGTAGAGTAAAACCATTGATGTACCATAAAGGTTCATCTCCACACCACTTTTGCCCTCTTCCATTTACTCATTTGAAGTGTAATAACTTAGGGAGGAGCAACTCTTTTGTCATGTAGTGCATTTACTCCCCCTCCTTTTTCCTTCACTCTTAATTTAACCCTTTATTTTCCTTTAATCCTCCCCTATTGCAAATAAACATGCTCAGGGTCATTTGTTTATAGTCATTTACATATATAGATGATTCAAATGTGTGATGGTTACAAATCGTCACATTTGTTTGCCCTCATGTAGGCATGAGGTGGGTAAATGTGGTGTGAAAATGGTACGTAAGGCCATTTACACACCAAATATTTTTGCACCTAAACAGGTGTGAACATCACTTTCACACCACTTGAAAATGGCGCTAGTATAGTCTCTCACAAGGTGCTTGTAGTCGTATGGGCCCCAACAAACAACTTGATACTATTTATCCTATGGGCTCTATGTTTTGTATTCAAGCCATTCAATGATTTTATTGAACTAATAAAGCCCAAGACGTGATTATCTTATATTTTCATAGATTTTGAGTAATTTGTGAAAAAGTCCCAACCGATAGATCTCATTTTATGGCTTATGCACTTTTGTGGGCCCATAATTAAGGATCCAAACCATTCAATATTCTTGCATTAAAGATAAGCATCAACATGTTTAGTTTCATATCGTAAATATTCATGGATTTTGAGAAATTTTTGGAAAACATATGAATACAGCCAAAACCATTGGATATACTCATCTACTCATGTGAAAATGGTGATTTGGACAAGCATGGTAATGTTTTTCACGTGTAGCTTTTGCATATGTAACATTCATACATTTATTTCCTATCACATGCGACAAAAGCAAACTGGCATCTTACCTCCTTTGCACCCTGCACCCCTTATACCATACCCAAGCTGTGGAGGAAGCTTTAGTGTACGTTTTCCACCTGAAAATTATTGGGATGGCAAAGACTTTTAAGTGCATTGACACAAAATGGAACAGAAAGCATATTGTTTGTTCTAACTTCACACCTGCAAGCATGGGAGGAACTCCTTCACCTCCAAGAATACCTTGATCCCACCCTTTAATGACCTTAAAAAACATTTAAAACAAAACAACAAATAAGTGATGAGCAAGTCCACTGAAGTTAAAATTAGGACATATGATTATTAATTTCATAGAACGACAAAAAATAATTGCATTTCAGTTACATTTGAAGCTTAAGTATTGGCTTATATATGTATGACTACATCAAAAATATGAGATTACATAGGATGTTCAATCAATGGCATTAGTCACCCAAGAGCCTGTGGCAACATCTCAAAGACAGTGATAATTATGAACAAATACAACCAAAGATGCCATGCCCATTGTGTGGGACTTGCAATTTGTTCAACTGACACATGACACAAATAAAACTTCAAGATCTCTCCTCTCCTAACACTTTCCTCAAGATAGAACATAGATAATAGATGAAAGATGTCAATTTTGCCAAGTGCAGGCGTGTAAGCATGTACCAGAGTAAAAATAAGTAAATAAAAAGAATGCCAGTAATCCACAATCAGATCAACAGCAGAGCTAGCCCCACAAGCTGCCAGTAATCGCATCGCTCAAGTCACATTTTGATCTACCCACATGAAATTCAGTTGAACTAGAGTTGGGCCACCATCAGTCGTGACCCATCCAAGGTGCAAACTTTCTAAGATTTTCAAACTACAACCAAAGAATTCAAGCCAATGGGGTACAATCAAACACACCCCATATCCTCAATTACAATTTTCTTTCTTCACATCATCAAAATGTTCCAATCTAATCACTGCACATACCTCGCCAACACCTACGCGAAAAGTGAGAGGCTTCCCACGGCTATAGCTGCTATCGAACACCTTCCCATTCTCCAACTTCCCCACGTAATGAGCCTACACATCATTGCCACTGTTACACAACACAAACAAGCAGACAGTTGGTGGGCAAAAGTGTCACAAACTAGGCATGCTTATGCACCTTTATGAGCTGACCTTTGGTAGCCGCTGGGCCAGTTCCCACGACTCGGTCGCAGAAGGCGAGACCAGAAGGGGCAATGGTGAAGGCGCATTGGGCCTCATCTGCGGCAATGGCAGTTGAATTGGATTGCACGAGGGCGTGGAGGAGTGGGAGAGAGAAGCCGAATCCAATTGCTTCTCTTCTGGAGAACATCTTCTGCTTCGTGTTCTTCTCTTGATCAATTGAGATGTTTTTCTGGTTAGAATGTTTGGGTTGGTGTGTTGGGGTGATTGGTGTAGTGGGAGAGTGCTGGTTTGGATTTGGATTAGAGAAAATCCCGAGAAGGAGAGTCGATAGGCCGCTGCTGCTGCTCATTTCTGCTGCCTTCTCCTTCCAATGCCAAATACTCACAATGCATGGAAGAACGGATAGGAAAGCAACTAGGAAGACTTTTTAAGGACACACATCTCTCTACAGTTCAGATTAAAAAGGATGAGGATCCCAGTACTCATTATTAAATTTTTCATCAAACCCTCAATCCAACGATCCGATAAATTCAGCATCCATCTAATATTCTAAAATTACCCCATATATTTTGAAGGCATTTATTATTTATTTTGAAGGTTCACTTGTGATAATATTGATATTTTCACTTAGAATGAATAAAGGGCACTTGTGATATTTATTGGAAATAATACGTATTGCGTCTTTATACATGCCATCATAATCGGTATGAATCTTGATGTATGCATTTAACAAAACACCATCAACATTTAGATCTACAGCCTACTCTGCAACATCGATTCAGATGATGAAACTTGATGGTGATAGCCTTGACCTTCCATCATATTAACGGTTTAGATTAAAGACCTTTAATAACGGATGTTTAAGATGAATGGCTGTGATCAAATGAGGCCCTCAGCTTACTCCCTCCTAAATCTCACTTAATGTGGACTAGCGATGGAATATTATACTTATGTGTTGGTCGGAGACGGGGACAGAGAGCCAACCATTTATAAAGGGATTTAGTTGCCCCCCTCCATCAAAGAAGCCCGTTAAAGTGGATATTGTTTCCTCTTCTTGTTCAAATTAGTTTAATGCTAATCCAATTAGATTGCATTGAATTTAAGCTAATTTGTAAAATCGACGAAGATAAATGGTTATTTCTCTTGATCTTCCCAAAGTGAAACTGAAAGATCATAATTTTGGGCTTTCATGATTAATGGATGTAATCCTGTAGGCCACAATAATGAAAATATTCTTCACCCACAGCCCGAGCACAAAGTCGTATCTCACTTGGAGACTTAGCTGGAAACTAGAGTAGTTCTTCATATCTTCCCGTCATGTTTCTCATGTGGATCTAAATAATCTACAGAAATGGCCGGTGCAGGGGTTGTGAGCTTTTGTTTATAGATGATCTGCAGGTTATTTCTAGCTGGTTTTGGTGTTTCATAGGATACGCCCTACTGTGGATTATTTTATGACTGTCCATGTATTTGTAATTAATTTGCTTCGTATTAATGAAAAGACTCACTTACCTTTATGAAAAAAAAAGAGATTTGCTGGATAAACCTTAATTTGGTCTCTCTACACACAGTCTCTCTTTACACAAAAGTAAATTTTAAAAACTTTATAAATTTTCTCTCTTAACACACCATATATCCCTAAAATACCCAAATCCCTCATTTCTCCCCTCTTTACACACATTCATGCCTTTTTTCTCTTCTCCTTCTCTACAGCAACTCTCTACCTCTTTTCTTCTTCTTCCATTCACTTCTTCTCCTTCTATTCACTTCTTCTCCTTCTCCTTCCATTGCACTAAGATCTTCTTCCATTGCAAGGTAAGCTTTATTCTTATCCTCTTTTCTTATTTTGTGTGTTAGTAGAAGAAATCCTCTTGAGTTTTTGGAAGGTAAGCTTCCACCTAGCAAGCCATGGAGGGATTTTCTTCCACCATTTTCTCGGGCTCCGTTCGGCCATGGAGGACCGAACAGATCCCATCCGTTCGGCCAAGGCCGAACAGATCTGGTCTATTCGGCCCTAGAGGGCAGAACGGACCTGGTCTGTTCGGCCCTGGAGGACCAAACAAGACCATATTTTTTCAGGATTTTTTTTTTGAAGAGATTATTTTTTGAACAAGACCATTATTTGTGATTCACAGATATGGACCGACCTAGTACTTCAAGGGTGAGACCTACAGCCTCTAATAGGAGGCGTCGCCATAGAGTGGAAGAGCCTGTGGAAGAAGACCCTCAGATTGAAGAACATGTTTCCAATGAAGACAATGACCATGAGGAAGAGAATATTGCAATTGGGTCACCTGATGGAAGTTTGCTTAAGAATTTCCACACTCATGTCGCATATTTCTTGTGGAAGGACGAAGTGTGTTTTTAGTAATATGTTTTCTTTAAATTATAATCTATTTGTTTAATGACAAATAGTTAATTAGTAATTCATGTTTGAATGCAGGATCGTGGAACATTGAAATGCCTAAGTCATGGGCAAAAAATAGATTTGTGGCCATTAAATGATAATAACCGTTTTAGGCAGCTGGTAAGAGATTCTATGTTATCTCCATTGATTGGATGTTCTTACTGGATGGTGAACAAGACGATGATGTCCGGTTTTGTTGAAAGATGGCGTCCTGAAACAAATACCTTCCACATGCCTTTCGGTGAAATGACAATCACCCTCGATGATGTTTCTTGCCTCTTGAAGATTCTCATCATTGGTTCCCTTACAACAAATTTAGAGAAGTTGACATACCCCGACGCCATAGATCTTGTTGTTGATGCGTTGGGGGTCTCTACTGATGAAGCAAGACAAGAATTGTACAGTCAAAGAGGCCAATCGCTAAAATTAGAATGGCTCAGAAAGAATTTTGCTGGAGTGGACGATGATGCTGGAGATGATGGTGTTGACTATGCAGTCAGGGCGTACCTTCTGTATTTACTTGGCTGTACGCTCTTTACTGACAAGACCGGGACAAGAGTTTCTTGTATATACTTGAAGCTATTGATGGATTTAGAAAATGTCAAGAACGATGCATGGGGCGCTGGTGCACTAGCATATTTGTACCATCAGTTGGGCTTAGCAAGCCGAAATGACGTCAAACAAATGGCTGGATACTTGACACTTCTTGAAGCGTGGGTCTACGAGCACTTTGAAACACTAGCTCCAACTGCCAATGTATCTGTCACGACCCGAGCCCAGGGACCGGGGGTCAGAGAAAGTCTAACCAATGACACACGTACTCCCGTGCATGCACACCTAGACCCCGTCCAAGCATACACACACAAGGGATCATTCACACGTGCAAACAACTGTACGCGGAAGCTGTACGTATCAAGGCATACCACAATATACCAAAATGACATAGGAGATTACAAAAGATCATGAACTGACAACAAGTACAATTTACAAGAACGTATGACCATATAACGGGCTTACAACAATCAAAATCAAAATACAGATATCACTCAAAGCCCACATTACAAGTACAGAAAAATCCCCTCAATAGACTCGGATGCAAAGAATGGGGAAAACAAAATGATGCAAACCGTACTCTGGAGGATGGATTAAGTCCACTCCTCTAGGCCGGAGGGGGCCTCGCGAGCCTCTCCTGAAGTCGGGTCGACCGACGCAGGATCGGGAGAGGGATCTGAGCCTGCAACACACAAAGACAACTAATAAGTACAACGACTTAGCAAAGTATAAGCAACAAGACGATAACACGAATTGCATCTAAAGTGAGCAAAAGTCATGATGCAAGATCTACAGAAATCATGTTCGTATACTAAGCAAATATGCAAACGAATAAGCATGCTGTAAGAATCATAAACAGATAACATTCAAAGTGGCTACTACATTGGCCATTTTCTCCCTTACGAGAGCAGTCAGAATGAGAACACCAGCGACCGGGCCAGGGTACGCATGGGTCTCTAGTTCCCGGGGTCCGGAGTCCCAGGACAGAACACTCTGCAGAGGCAAACACATAAACTAAACCAAAGTTAACCCCGTCGGGTATCCTAAGGCTGAGGCTCAGTAGTGCCAATACCAATCACAATCAAATCGGATGATGCACCTTAATCAATCAATCATGTCATATCACATACCACATACAGAGCTCACATATCATGCTATACAATAGGAAGTGCATCACATATACTGATACTGAGCAATAAGCTGATACGGAACAATAAGCTGATACGTAATGCAATTAAGCCATAAAAGAGGCACTGATAAACTCAATAACAATAAGCACTGATGCAAATACTCCAATGGAGCAACGATAAAACACAAGACACAATAATAGAATGGTCCCGCCCGGGCTTCGCTCTGGGGTTGCTGCATTTCCCACAGAATCGAGAGGTCCAGCGCAGAACACATAAGAAGGCATAATCGTAATCAATATGCTGTACAAATCAAGCCAATCAAGTACTTATACGAATCAAGGATCAATTACAAGCCAATCCTACATTAATTATCCAGTGTTTCTAACCGTGCATGTTGATGTAGTTTTAAGTTATCCGATGCACCATTGTCTAGTGTTGCAGTGTCTCGAGTGTGCACCGAAGTCCTTAAACCAACACCCATGGGGAGGTGCTAAACAACTGGATATATGTCCATGAATGATTCGCAGCCCTCGATCTCATTCATGTCATTCAGACATTCCATTGGGCATATTCAGGTTCGCTACATTCTAACGTGAAGGTCATATACGGTCCTTTGCTTAAACCTAATCCTTTTCATTCACTTCTCAGGGTTCACGGTGTAGCCGTAGGTGACCTTACGGCTTAGCCGTGGCATCTTACGGCTTAGCCGTAATATGCACTGCGGCTGAGCTGAGGTTCCCCAAATATCCACCCGGATTTACGGCTCAACCGTAATTTACTCTACGGCTCAGCCGTATCCTGGTCCACGGCTTAGCCGTAAGACAATGTACGACTTAGATCAGGCTGGGCCGTAGAAGGATGGCAATTTGCCAACTCTCAGTTATTTTCAGATAACAGTCTGTACTGTTCTACGGTTAGGGTTACGGCTGGGTATCGGCTTAGCCGTAAGCCATTTTACGGCTTAGCCGTAGCACATTTCACGGCTTAGCCGTGAGTGCACGGAGTCATTTTCCTGAAATCGTTACAGTCATACAGAAAGTGTGCAAAACGGCTGGAAACAGCAAGATAACAGTGAAATGAGTTCAATAGGGCTGTCTAACACTAAGAAACACACTGAAGAACAAGAACACAACAATCAAATCCATATCAATCAGTGTTCATGCAACTTGAGCTTATACTTGCCTCACGGACGAAAATCACACGTTGCTTGGCTCAGTCCACCGGGAAACACACGCGAACAAGCTCCTTCCTTCCTCCCTCAAGCAGTAGAACAGAGAAGGAGAAGGAGAGAAAGAGAGCTGTCGAGAGAGAGAGACTAGCTGAGAGCGAGAGAGACGATCGAGAGAGAGACAGGGAGTTGGTGGGATTTTTATAACTTAATTTGAGTCCAAATTGCACTTAGGTCCAAACAGTTTACACAAATGTCAGTTCGAGTCAAATGACGGTCCAACGAGAACAAACGAACTCATTCGGATCCAAGGCAGTTACGGAAAACGACAAGCTCAACGAAATACACGCGCTGACGTCAGAATGACGCAAAACTGACAAGGTCAATCAAAAGCCAAAATTACGAAAAAGGGCTCGAACTATCTAGACCAAGTCAACTCAACCCAAACAATCTCTCCAAGACTCAAAACCGACTAAAAACAAAAGCCAAAACACTCTTAACGATAAAAACACACGTAATTACCCACTAATCCGGATCAACTCGGGTCGGAGTGTTACATCCTCCCCCACTTGGACATCATTCCGTCCTCGGAATGAACGCGTACCTGAGCAAAAAGGTAAGGATACTGACGCGCCATCTGATCTTCCAATTCCCACGTAGCTTCATCTGGTCCATGATGTTCCCAAAGTACCTTGACCCATCTGATAGTCCTTGTACGCAAGAGTTGTTCTCTGGTCCCAACAATACGGAGCGGACGCTCAACGTATGACGCATTTGGTTGCATCTGAATATCATCGTACCGAATCACGTGTGCCGGGTCTCGAACATACTTGCGAAGCATTGACACATGAAAAACATCGTGTACTCTAGAAAACTCCACGGGTAGAATCAATCTGTATGCCAAATCGCCAATCCGGCTCTTGATCTCGAATGGACCCACATATCTTGGCGCTAACTTGCCTTTTTGACCGAATCGTACCTTACCTTTCATCGGTGAGACCTTCAAAAATACCCAATCTCCAACTTGAAATGCTAAGTTCTTCTTCGCGTATCTGCATAGCTCTTCTATCTCGATCGGGCAACTTTCAAATTGCCAATAACTTTCTGAACTTTCTCTGTAGTTTCAGCAATGATAGTCGGTCCGTGGAAACTCCTTGTTCCAACTTCTTCCCAGCAAACAGGACTTCCACATTTCCGTCCATACAGAGCTTCATAGGGTGCCATACCGATACTCTCGTGGAAGCTATTATTATACGCAAACTCGCACAACGAGAGATGCAGATCCCATTCTTTCTCAAAATTCAGTACACTGGCCCGTAACATGTCCTCGAGCGTCTGAATAGTTCGTTCCGACTGTCCGTCAGTCTGCGGGTGATACGCCGTACTAAAGCTCAACTTCGTTCCCATGGCTTCCTGAAATGCTCTCCAAAATGAAGAAACAAAGCGGCTATCTCGATCCGACACAATCGATACAGGCGTACCATGTAGTCTAACGATCTCATCAACGAACTTCTTCGCCATCTCGGAAAATGTCATGCCTTTCTTGAATGGAAGAAAATGGGCTGTCTTCGTCAATCTGTCCACGATCACCCAAATGGCACTGTTCTTCTTGCTCGTCAGGGGTAGTCCTGAAACAAAGTCCATCGAAATGTGCTCCCATTTCCACTGGGGGATATGCAATGGATGTAAGGAACCTGGCGGTCTCTGATGGTCAGCTTTCACCTTTTGGCAAGTCAAACATCTGGCAACAAACCCAGCAATTTCTCTCTTCATATTATTCCACCAGAATCTGTCCTTGAGAGCTCGGTACATCTTCGTGCTTCCAGGGTGCATAGCATAACGCGCATGGTGTGCTTCGGTCATCAAACTCTCCTTCAAAGCATCTACTGCTGGCACACAAAGCCTGCTCCTGAAATATAAAACATCACTCTCCAAGCGGAAGTCTGGTCGATCTGCAATGCTATCCCGGATTCGCTTCAACATCGCATCTTCAAACTGCTGGTCTTTAATACGCTGAATGATGTCAGGCTGAAAGCTCACTGTGCTGGCAAGTGTCAAACAGTTCCCCACCGATCGCAACTCCACTGGCTGGGCATGCCTCACAAAATAAAGGCTATCCAAAGCCTGAAGAATCTCCGACTTCCTACTCAAGGCGTCTACAACAACATTGCCTTTCCCTGGATGGTACTTAATGGGGAAATCAAAATCCTTGATCAACTCAAGCCACCTTCGTTGCCTCATATTCAACTCAGACTGCGTGAAGAGATACTGTAGACTCTGATGATCTGAATGTACTTCAAAAGTCACGCCATACAAATAATGTCTCCACATCTTCAACGCAAAAACGACGGTTGCCAACTCTAAGTCATGCGTAGCATAGTTCTTCTCGTGCTCCCGAAGTTGCCTCGAGCCATAGGCAATCACTTTGCCATGTTGCATCAAAACACATCCCAAACCGACTCGAGAAGCATCAGAGTAGATCATAAATCCTTCATGCCCATCCGGTAACGTCAAGACTGGAGCCGAAGTAAGCTTCTCCTTCAACATCTGGAAACGGCGTTCACATTCGTCCGTCCAAAGGAAAGGAACATTCTTCCTGGTCAATCGGGTCAACGGTGCAGAAATCTTGGCAAAATCTTGAATAAATCGACGATAATAACCAGCCAATCCAAGAAAACTCCGTATCTCCGTCACTGTCTTCGGGCTAGGCCAACTCATCACTGCCTCAACTTTCATCTGATCCACTGCCAACCCATCTCGTGAAATGGTATGACCAAGAAAAGCTACCTGCTCGAGCCAAAAATCACACTTCGACAATTTGGCATATAAACGATGTTCTTTCAACAACTGTAAGGCTCGACGTAGGTGTTCCTCATGCTCCTCTGGGGTCTTCGAATACACCAGAATATCATCAATAAAGACCACCACGAATCGGTCCAAGAAAGGAGCAAAGATCCTGTTCATCAAGGCCATAAAGGCAGCAGGTGCATTGGTTAATCCAAATGGCATCACGAGGAACTCAAAATGTCCATACCGTGTCCTGAAAGCAGTCTTCGCGATATCTTCTTCCTTCACCCGGAGTTGATGATACCCCGATCTTAGATCAATCTTGGAAAAGTAAGCGGCACCTTGAAGTTGGTCAAACAACTCATCAATACGCGGCAATGGGTATTTGTTCTTGATCGTCACTTTGTTCAATCGCCGGTAATCGATACACATCCGCAAGGTACCGTCCTTTTTCTTCACAAACAGCACTGGCGCTCCCCACGGTGACACACTCGGCCGTACGAAACCCTTCTCCAAAAGATCTTGCAATTGCGTCTTCAATTCGAGTAACTCAGCAGGGGCCATACGATAAGGAGCTAAACTAATGGGTGCTGTACCGGGCACTAGATCAATCGCAAACTCTACATCTCGGACAGGGGGTAACTCGGGTACTTCCTCCGGAAATACATCCGGGAACTCACGTACGACAGGAATCTCACTCAACTGCTTCACCTCCTTCTTCTCCGAGACGAAGGCAAGAAATCCTGCACAACCTCTGCGTATCAAACGATCCGCCTTGCATGCGGAGATGACACGCCTCGGGCATCTCTCCTGATTGCCCTCGAAACGAAACCCCTTCTCAAAATCGAAGTAAATCGTCCTGTTGTAACAGTTAACACAGGCACGATACCGCGCTAGCCAGTCCATTCCAAGGATCACATCGAAATCCAACATGGACAACAAGATCAAATCAACTGGCAGCTGGCGACCTTCAATCACCACGTCGCACTGAGGGTAGTATACACTACACTCCACTCTCTTGCCCACCGGAGTGGACACCACCAACACATAGGGTAGCGGTCGAGGGGGTTGCGGTAACTGTTCCGCAAAACGAGGGGCAACATACGAACGCGTAGATCCCGAATCAAATAGTGTATATGCTTCAGCTTGGGCAATGAGAACTTTACCTTCCACCACTTTCGCATCTTCTGCGTGATCATGGGAAGCTGCATACAAGCGAGCAGTCTGACGTTGCGGCTTTTGGTTCTGGCGTGACGGCTGGGGGCTATTCGAAGCTGCTGAACTCAGAGACTTGGATGACCCCATAGATCTAGAAGACTGGAAGGTCCTGGCTTTCGGGCACTGGGCTATCTTGTGCTCCATCGATCCGCAACTCAAACAAGCTCCAGACTTCTTCCAACACCTCTCCGTCGGATGTCCAAATCCACAAAACTCGCATCTGCTCCCCGAAAAACTCGAAGTTCCTTGCTTCCCTTTCCATTTCTTCTGAATTTGTCCCTTGGAACCCACTGGTGCGCTTCTCTTGAAGTCCATAGCTCTCTCTGCTAGATGGTTGGCTTCCGCAACGTGTGCTCTATCAACCGCATCATCAAAAGTAGCTGGTCTCTGAAAGGCAGTCACAAAATTCGCATAGCGAGGATGGAGACCAGAAATGAAACGATTCACCTTCTTCTCCTCGGTGTTGATCATATCCTCAGCAAAATGGGACAACTGGATAAAGCGGTGAATGTACTCTGAGACGGTCAGCTGCTGCTGCTGTAAGGCCAGAAACTCAACCTCCTTCACACGTCGGACATGAGCAGGGATGAACTTCCTTCTGAACTGTTTCTGGAACGTCTCCCACACTGTTTCGCTGGGCATAGTCAGATAAGCTGCACTGACACTCTTCCACCACGTCTTTGCCACCTCTCGGAACATCGAGGCCGTAAGCATAACCTTCTGCCGGTCATCACAGATAATGGTCGAGAAGAGATCTCCAGTATGCTCTAGCCACTGATCAGCCTTCAACGCATCTTCGTTGCCGTAGAATTCCGTGGCTCCACGTTTCCTGAATTTATCGTACAACGCATTCGGATCGCTCTCTTTAGGCTGGATAACCACTTGCTGCTCTACAGGCCGCTGAACTGGCACTTGGCTCTGCCGGTCTACTAACGAAACGACCTGTGCCTGCAAAGAATGGATCGCCTGCAGCATGGTCAAGAAACGCTCGTCAAAATTCACAAGTGGCTGTGGAGCGGCTGACCCACTCTCATTATCTCCCTGATTGTTGTTGTCGTGTGTTCCGGATCCCGATGCCAAAGCCTGCAAAACACAAAAGTCAATCTGCTATCACACTAGGTAACGCACACAGACTCACAAGACAAGGGGACCACACACAACAGTCCAAGACTGGACTACGGAATCTCACCACGTCCTATATGCCTATATGCTTACACACTAAGATAGAGACAATGCTCTGAGAGACAATGCTCTGATACCATACAATACGTATGTCACGACCCGAGCCCAGGGACCGGGGGTCAGAGAAAGTCTAACCAATGACACACGTACTCCCGTGCATGCACACCTAGACCCCGTCCAAGCATACACACACAAGGGATCATTCACACGTGCAAACAACTGTACGCGGAAGCTGTACGTATCAAGGCATACCACAATATACCAAAATGACATAGGAGATTACAAAAGATCATGAACTGACAACAAGTACAATTTACAAGAACGTATGACCATATAACGGGCTTACAACAATCAAAATCAAAATACAGATATCACTCAAAGCCCACATTACAAGTACAGAAAAATCCCCTCAATAGACTCGGATGCAAAGAATGGGGAAAACAAAATGATGCAAACCGTACTCTGGAGGATGGATTAAGTCCACTCCTCTAGGCCGGAGGGGGCCTCGCGAGCCTCTCCTGAAGTCGGGTCGACCGACGCAGGATCGGGAGAGGGATCTGAGCCTGCAACACACAAAGACAACTAATAAGTACAACGACTTAGCAAAGTATAAGCAACAAGACGATAACACGAATTGCATCTAAAGTGAGCAAAAGTCATGATGCAAGATCTACAGAAATCATGTTCGTATACTAAGCAAATATGCAAACGAATAAGCATGCTGTAAGAATCATAAACAGATAACATTCAAAGTGGCTACTACATTGGCCATTTTCTCCCTTACGAGAGCAATCAGAATGAGAACACCAGCGACCGGGCCAGGGTACGCATGGGTCTCTAGTTCCCGGGGTCCGGAGTCCCAGGACAGAACACTCTGCAGAGGCAAACACATAAACTAAACCAAAGTTAACCCCGTCGGGTATCCTAAGGCTGAGGCTCAGTAGTGCCAATACCAATCACAATCAAATCGGATGATGCACCTCAATCAATCAATCATGTCATATCACATACCACATACAGAGCTCACATATCATGCTATACAATAGGAAGTGCATCACATATACTGATACTGAGCAATAAGCTGATACGGAACAATAAGCTGATACGTAATGCAATTAAGCCATAAAAGAGGCACTGATAAACTCAATAACAATAAGCACTGATGCAAATACTCCAATGGAGCAACGATAAAACACAAGACACAATAATAGAATGGTCCCGCCCGGGCTTCGCTCTGGGGTTGCTGCATTTCCCACAGAATCGAGAGGTCCAGCGCAGAACACATAAGAAGGCATAACCGTAATCAATATGCTGTACAAATCAAGCCAATCAAGTACTTATACGAATCAAGGATCAATTACAAGCCAATCCTACATTAATTATCCAGTGTTTCTAACCGTGCATGTTGATGTAGTTTTAAGTTATCCGATGCACCATTGTCTAGTGTTGCAGTGTCTCGAGTGTGCACCGAAGTCCTTAAACCAACACCCATGGGGAGGTGCTAAACAACTGGATATATGTCCATGAATGATTCGCAGCCCTCGATCTCATTCATGTCATTCAGACATTCCATTGGGCATATTCAGGTTCGCTACATTCTAACGTGAAGGTCATATACGGTCCTTTGCTTAAACCTAATCCTTTTCATTCACTTCTCAGGGTTCACGGTGTAGCCGTAGGTGACCTTACGGCTTAGCCGTGGCATCTTACGGCTTAGCCGTAATATGCACTGCGGCTGAGCTGAGGTTCCCCAAATATCCACCCGGATTTACGGCTCAACCGTAATTTACTCTACGGCTCAGCCGTATCCTGGTTCACGGCTTAGCCGTAAGACAATGTACGGCTTAGATCAGGCTGGGCCGTAGAAGGATGGCAATTTGCCAACTCTCAGTTATTTTCAGATAACAGTCTGTACTGTTCTACGGTTAGGGTTACGGCTGGGTATCGGCTTAGCCGTAAACCATTTTACGGCTTAGCCGTAGCACATTTCACGGCTTAGCCGTGAGTGCACGGAGTCATTTTCCTGAAATCGTTACAGTCATACAGAAAGTGTGCAAAACGGCTGGAAACAGCAAGATAACAGTGAAATGAGTTCAATAGGGCTGTCTAACACTAAGAAACACACTGAAGAACAAGAACACAACAATCAAATCCATATCAATCAGTGTTCATGCAACTTGAGCTTATACTTGCCTCACGGACGAAAATCACACGTTGCTTGGCTCAGTCCACCGGGAAACACACGCGAACAAGCTCCTTCCTTCCTCCCTCAAGCAGTAGAACAGAGAAGGAGAAGGAGAGAAAGAGAGCTGTCGAGAGAGAGAGACTAGCTGAGAGCGAGAGAGACGATCGAGAGAGAGACAGGGAGTTGGTGGGATTTTTATAACTTAATTTGAGTCCAAATTGCACTTAGGTCCAAACAGTTTACACAAATGTCAGTTCGAGTCAAATGACGGTCCAACGAGAATAAACGAACTCATTCGGATCCAAGGCAGTTACGGAAAACGACAAGCTCAACGAAATACACGCGTTGACGTCAGAATGACGCAAAACTGACAAGGTCAATCAAAAGCCAAAATTACGAAAAAGGGCTCGAACTATCTAGACCAAGTCAACTCAACCCAAACAATCTCTCCAAGACTCAAAACCGACTAAAAACAAAAGCCAAAACACTCTTAACGATAAAAACACACGTAATTACCCACTAATCCGGATCAACTCGAGTCGGAGTGTTACAGTATCATACTCAGTAAGGCAGTCTCGTGCGATGCGTTGGATTCCTCGTAGGGAGACTAGTTCGGCTTTACAGGGTTTGCGGGAGAAACTAGACTTCTTAAGCGTAGATAAGGTAAATCACTCTTTAATTGATCATATCATGTCAACTTATGATGATTCAATTTATTTACAATGATTCTCATAGTGCAGGTCACATGGGAGCCTTATCTTTCTTATAGGCGAGATCATCCCTTACATCAAATTGCTTTCTTCTGTGGATGCCTAACACACGTAGATATTGTAGAGCCCTACCATCCAGATAGGGTTCTCCGGCAATTTAGTCGGGTCCAAACAATTCCCATGGCACTGTTAGAGCCAGTACGTGTTTTGAGGGGTAATACAGCAGCATCAATCAATGCATCAGTCCAAGTTTATGATCAAATATGGCATCAGTGGCGTAATCACTTACTGGCCCAAGTAAACCGGAGTACACCTGTCCGTCGTCCTTGGGATTGCGAGCCAGATTACATGGAATGGTACGCTACTGTGTCATGGAGAATATTGACAAACCCCGAAATACAGTCTGGTTTTCGTCAAAGTGAGCCTGAGCCGCAAGCATATAATGTAATTGATTATGAACTGCGCAACAGAAATGCTCTTCGAATTTACGAAGGAATTGAGGCAAAGGTTGAAGAAGCATTCGCATGGCATAGTTTGTACCGAGATGTCAGACATATGGCCCGAGCTTTGCGCGGACTTACCATTGAGGAAGAGGGTGAATCAAGTAGAGACCCCCATATGACATCGCGTGCTTACTCTCGTCGGTCTAGACAAGAGAGATGAATTTGGTGTCAAGATCAATTTTCATGTCTTGAATTCAATGTAATGAACTATGATGTAATGAACCATTCAAGTTAATGAAATTCCCTTTTCATATCACTTTTCATGTCATTTCACTTTGTAATGAACTATGACGTAATGAAGCAATCAAGTTAAGATTCGACATTGCTCTCTCTAAAATTTGCAAATGGTTGCCACAACAAAAAAGAAATACTTTACATGATGTTCAATTACATCAAGTCTATAAACTTTACACTTTCATTCCAAATCAATACTTTCACAGGTAGCTACATTAGGATTGACAAGTTGTTTAAATTGCTCTATGCGATCTGTATATGCAG
The DNA here is from genome assembly GCA_037013555.1 of Sextonia rubra. NCBI lineage: Eukaryota > Viridiplantae > Streptophyta > Magnoliopsida > Laurales > Lauraceae > Sextonia > Sextonia rubra. The sequence goes on along the minus strand of JASUAD010000003.1, from coordinate 3,539,677 downwards.
TTTCCCATCCACTCGCACAAGAATGATGGAATTCTCGCCACTTATTTGCAATTGGTGGTATTGGATGACCAGGTACCAGGAAAACCTAAAAGAATAGACAAAAGTATTAGAATGAAGAAGATGACAAACATAATGAAACATACTAAGGCATAGTAGTTATATCGTACCTCAACAAAATGACAAGCGTGAACAAAACCTATAGCTATCTCTCTTCTATTAGAAATAGGCACAGGAGTCGACCTTAAAGGAAGAAAAGTCAGGCACTGTTCATTGCTCAAGTGATACAAGACCACATTATAACGAGATGTTATAAGATGACTCATATCAGGCATAGTCATCCAATGATCATATGATGGATGATCCGCATAGTATGATAATGATGTTATTAGATCTTCCACTCTGTTTTCAACTCCATACAATGCTTTATAATGATCCACATTTCCAATAAGCTCTCTCCGGACCTGTCTCCAACTTTCTTCATTAATGCCAAGTAATCCTGCAATAGCTCTAAATCTACAATTACCGTTAGCTGCCACGTCTTTCACAATGCGTATATAAGGCCTTATTCCCTGTGGGAATGATTCATGCCAGGACGAAATCTTCGAGCTATTCGATCTTGTCCGAATTGGTAGCTTTTTAACCTTCTGTTTCTTCTTTGCTATGTCCTTGGAGTCTACCACTTCTGTGCATACAAGACTATAACTATCCTGTGCAGATGAGACCAACTCAAAAGCACTTAGGGCACGTTTAGTTGATGTATCACGTTTCAATGGAGGCCTACCCCGTGGCTTTGAATTTACTTCTGGTTCTTGTAAAAATGTAGTGGAAGGACTAAATAGCTCCCGTAATTTCTTCAACATTTGTAGTCTTTGAGGAAGATCAGAAGCTTTGAACTTGGATTGAATATTAAGCAACTCCGCCATCAAATCTAAGTCCATAGCTGGATCATTGGTTATACGAGTATGTATCATATCAAGCCTAGACCAATGAGGATGTATGCATTGGAAAGGAATTGACCGACCTTCAATCATATACTCTGCAATCTCATGAGCACAAGGTAACCCATGTGTACGTCTCATAATGCATTGACATGCATTTTTATCAATTCCAACAACATTTGCTCTTTCACTTTCCATTAATATTTTGTCCAATGCACTCTTTGATATGTTCCCACGCAACTCTTTGAATTCTTTCGGCTAGAAGTTATGTTGGACTAGTGTTTTACTTTTTTCAAATGATGCTTTAATACCCGTGTGTTGCAATTCAAGCAAACTATGGATCTTTGTCCAATTTGATTCAAAATTGCCTTGACTAGATTGGAGGTGCCTCTTCAATTGCGCATGCGAGCTCTCTGCCTTGTAAAGAAAAGAATCTTAGAGAATGTTTAAAATTCATAATGTAAGAAAAATTGTTAACCATACCTGTTCGACGTAGTATTGCCAAAATGCATATAATTGTCCGTCCATGCTGATACAAATCTTTCTTTGTATGGGTCAAGCCAGTTGTCCTTCAAATATTTAAGTGCCATTGGATATGTATTGAAACTTTCATTTAACTTTGTTAATTGTTCGATGTACTCTGCTTTCGTTGATGAATTTGTCAGCATATTCCAATGCGTAATGAATTTGTCCCAAGTTTGCTTTGTTTTGAACAACTTCTTACATTTAGCAAGCACATTTTTATTGATGTGCCATTTGCATAATAAATGTGTAGCAGTTGGGAAGACTTTTTCAATCGCATTTATCAGTGCCAATTCTCTGTCTGTCACAATAATATCCGGAAGAACACCTTCCCCAATTACAGAGCGCAAGATACTTAATACCCATATATAGTTGTCTTCACATTCAGCTTCCATATATGCAAAACATATAGAGAACGTCATGTCTGTAGACGTTACACCAACAATTTCCAATAGAGGCAAGCGATACCGATTGGTCTTGTAAGTGCAATCCATTATCAATATATGTGGGAATGCATGTAACAAGTCAATACTAGTTGGGTGCATCCAAAAAAGATCCTTCACAATGTCGGAATTCTCATAATTTCTATACCATTCAATGTAATTATGCTCTTCCAACTTTCCTAACAGAAGCTGCATTTGACTTCTCCCGCCTCATTCAATGACTTTATGCCTATGCCGTGCATTGTAAATCGCCTTCATTGTTGTCACATTAAGTTCACTTCTTCGCTTCAAGGCAATCAAAATCTCTTTTAGTTTGACCATGCTCGTAGACATATCAACCAATAACTTCGTCTCCTCTTCTGATAATCTGCCTGCATATGAATGACCCTCTAGATATTGTGCCGCAGAATGGTTGTGTACACCACAAAGCATTTCTAGCATCCAATCATCATTTGTTTTTAATTTATTACCCTTCAATGAAAATGGGCATCCACATTTTTTGGTGCCAGTTTGCTTGATCTTCTTCTTAAATGGCTCATTATTGGTGTGCTTCTTTGTATTATAGTGTCCACTTCTCTCACATGCAAGTAATACTCTAGGTTTTACTCCAACCTCAGCTGCATTAGAAACTTTAATAATAATGACAAAGCCATTTCTCCTTCCAACATTACGAGCCTAATCGATCATTGCCTGACGATTATGGAAGATCTAGAAATGCAAAACTTATAAAGAAGTTTAGTAAATAAACTTTTAAAATAATGTTTACGAAGTGTTTTTGGTAAAAACTATGACGAATCGTCCTTACCTCATGAGTAATAAACTCGTTTGTATAATCTTTAATGCATTCATGACCTATATCGCTTTCTTCTGTAGGAGCCTGTAGAGCAAATGATTCACAAAAAAAAACAAAAAAACAAAAAAAAAAGGTTTAAAATTATGTTCGGCCACTCATGGCCAAACATACTGAGACTGTTTGGCCATGAGTGGCTGAACAGATCCCATCTGTTTGGCCACTAATGGCCGAACAATCTCAGTATGTTCGGCCATGAGAGGCCGAACATTTCTACTATATTCAGCCTCTCATGGCCGAACAGTTCTTTCGAATTCGAATTTCCAGGTCCGAACATGAGGCGAACGGAACTTTATATGAAACTTTAAAAACATGTAAAAACGAACAAAAAAATCCTAGTATACTAATCTTGCCATTCGTCTGGGGAGTGTAAACCACTAAATCTTTGTTTATTTCCTCCTCCATTGCACCTTTTGCTTAGTAATATCCTTATCCAAGTAAGTTGGAGGAATAATAACTTGTAGTGAGTAGTAGGGAAGAAGATAGAGGGAAAAGGTATATGAAAAATATGGAGAAAGAGGAGATGATGAGAGGTTTTGAATGTGTAGGAAGAAGATTGAAGAAGAAGATGGAGGAAGAAGAGATAATGATAGGGTTTAAATGGGAAGAGAATAAATTGTACGTGAAGAGAAGAAATTTTCTGCATTTTGGAGGGAATTGTGTAATTTTGTAATTTTATATAGGAGCAAAGTTGGATTAAAAACTTATAACAAAATAATGTGTGATGAGAGATATTTTTTGTGTTCAAATAGCGGGGCTCAAAAAAAAAACCACAGTGGACATGATTGAGAGTAAAACTCGATTACATGACATGGTGAGAGAATCTTTGAACAAAAGAACCATATCAACACAGATACGTTTGCCCATACCCACGTCACAAGGAGCCGAAGAACTGACGTCTGTTAGCCAATAAAATATTGTTTTGATGCAGGACGTGGAGCAAAGCTAACAACTTTACACGAGAGGGCGAGCACACAGTGTTTAAAAGAAAGAAGAAAGTATAAATAAAAAGAAGAAGAAGAAGAAGATTAAGGAGAGAGACAGGAAGAAGAAGAAGAAAAAGAAGAGAGAGAGAGAGAGAGAGAGAGAGAGAGAGAGATGGAGCAGCTTCTTAACATGGGTTTCACTCAAGAACTAGCCACCCAAGCACTAGCAGCCACTGGAGGCAAATCCACCCTCAAAGCCACTGAATGGATCCTCAACCAAAAATCCACCACCTCTTCCCACTCTCCTCCTCCTCCCTCTCCCTCCTCCTCCCAACCCCGTCTCGACCGCTTCTTCCAATCCAAAAACCCCCTCCCCCAACAAATCCAAATCCAAATCCAAACCGACCCATCTTCCCAATCCCCCCAAAACCCCCCTCCTCCCAAACGCCCCAAACCCTCCCCCCTCCTCCTCTCCCACCCCTTGTCCGACCGCATGCGCCCTCGCTCCGTCGCCGACATTGTCGGCCAGGACCACCTCCTCTCCCCCTCGTCCCTCCTCCCCTCCGCCCTCCGCTGCCGCCGCCTCCCCTCCATCATCCTCTGGGGCCCTCCCGGCACCGGCAAGACCTCCCTCGCCCGCGCCATCTCCAACTCCTCCCCCGACTCCTCCTCTTACCGCTTCGTCTCCCTCTCCGCCATCACTGCCGGCGTCAAAGACGTCCGGGACGCCGTCGAGGAGGCCCGCCGCTGGAAAAAGAGCGGCCAGCGGACGCTGCTCTTCCTCGACGAAGTCCACCGGTTCAACAAATCCCACTTGGATTTCTGTTCATTTTGTAGACAATAGTTCTTTTCTTTTTTCTTGTGCCCCCTGCATTTCCGTTCTGTTCATTTCGTACACTCTTCATGGTTTTTGTTCAATATTCAGATGGGCACAGATAGCAAAGCATCTTCCTGGGAGAACAGACAACGAGGTGAAAAACTTTTGGAATTCATGCATAAAGAAAAAACTGATTGCTCAAGGGCTGGATCCCAAGACCCATAATCTATTGCCTTCTCACAATAAAAGCCATGCATGCAATGTTAGTCAGCTCCACCACCAGTCCTCGACACCTTTCACCATCAACTCCCACATGAGAATGGGAGAATCTCATTCCTCAGTAGACATGAACACACCTTTCATTACATTGCCCACACCCCAACCACCACCCCCTCAACCTCATCCTCATCCTCCTTTGGAGGAGGCCATTCAAATTCCTACTAACTTTACATATGAAGATCTGAATACTTCCAGTACTAATTCCACTCTCTTGTGGAACATCAAAGATCAGAGCTCAAATCATCCAATGGATTTCACTAGTACTTCCCTAGACAACACACCCATTTCTTCTTCATTCAATCCTCTTGAATATGGATATACAGATGAGAATTGCTTGTGGGGTAGTAATGTTCAGCCCTTGGAAGCACAGGCAATGGATCATCATCAACAGCAGCACCAGCAGCAGGAGCAGCAACAGCAGCCCAAGTTGCGCGAATTGGATTTCGATGACAGCAATGACGAAAAGGGACAAGACATGGAGACTTCATACAACAAATCCCATTTTGATATCGAATTCATGGAGTCAACCTTGATTCCTTGTTCAATTTATGGCAATACTGGGTCGATGGAGCCACTGGCATGGGATGATTGCTAGGGGATGCAGCATAGTTAAGTTAATTTCATTGAACTCCAATGCCCAACAGTGAGTTTCCATGTTTTCATTTTATTTGCTTTTAACAGTGAGTTTTTCATAGCCTCCGTTCTACCTTCTCTAGTTATCTTCGCCCCCAAAATTATGTTAACTGATACTGGTAATGAGTATAGCTTAGAAAAGTCCCTTTCCTTCTTATTTTATTCCATAAGAATCTAAGTGTCCATAAATAGAATTTAGGTGTTCCTTTGGAAATGGTGGTGGTTGAAAAGATGGCACAATGGGCACCGCTTCCGTTTGTAATGTGGTGCTTGGCCCTGATCCAATTCCAGATCTTTCATGTATTGACCTCTCAACAACACTGTAAAAGTTCTTGCATCTGGTTAGATGTAGACAAGCCGAGCCAAACTTTGGGCAGCCTGAGCTTGACTTGATTTCTGATGGAGTCAAACGGAGAGCCCATCATTGAGCTGGGCTGACATTGCATTGCACGCTTAAGCTTAACTCAAGCTCATGCATACCTTATGCAATTTTTTTTATACAATGCGCGCATTTACTCTTTTTTTTTTTTCCCTAAAGCACCACTTGATATAATCTCTGTAAGTCCACCTATAAACTGCATTGAGGCACCATCAATAAAGGGAATGGGATGCCGTGTGTTTGGTAAACTACATCAGTAGTAAGTTGAAATGTAGTGTCAAAATCATTTCGAGGTGTCATTTCAAAACATAATTAATAAAAAGAAGTCAAATCAAAATATTATATTTAAAAAAAATTTACCTTTCTTCTACACTATAAAATCAAAAAGTTACTTTTTCATTCTACCCATGGAAAAATATCTACTTTTATAACTCACAAAGTAAAAAAAAAATTCTCAACCCACTAAAAACAAAAACTCATCATATTATGATTTCACCATATTATATTTTATTCTCTCTTATTTTAAAGCTTCACATCACTACATTTCACTATACCATATATTTAATTAGATGGCTTAGATTTACAAAGGAGGGGCCCACATACATCCGATCACAAGGTTGGCCATTAAGTGTTATTCGGTAGTAAAGTTTAATTGTTCTAAAAGTCATTAATATATTTAAAATTTTTATGTGTATGTGTGTTTGTATATATATAATGTATATATTAGAGGTGTTCATGGCTCGGGACTGGCCGGGTTAAGGTATATCTAAGCTTGGACTAACTTTAGAAACACTGGCCAATGCCCAACATGCACTGTAAAGGTCAACTCCGAGCACGCCCATTTAACCAATCAAGCCGAATCAAACTAGTTTTATCAATTTTGTAAGCATTCAAGCAATTATTTGTACTCAGTGAATTAAATGACATGCATTCATTTTGCGGGCCATTTCGGGCTAGGGTTTCGGCTTTCTATCACTTAATCAAAGCTCTGCCCAATTATTAAATGGGCCCTAACTACATATCCAAGCCAGGCCCAAAGCAGGGAGGGCTCGGATGTAGCTCGAGCTAGCTCGGCTCATGAACACCCATAGTATATATACAGGGTTGTGCTATGTGTTGACTCTCCTATATGGCCCACTGGACCATGACAATCATGACGGAGTTGGGGGATCAAAAGATCTTAATGAGACCTATATTTTTGTAAAATTTTAACTCTCCTAGATCATATCCTAACACATTGATCCATGGCATTAATCTTAGGTTTTAGCATACATCATTTTTTGGACTCCAATTCATTGGTGAGTAACAACTGGGTGTGTGTCAGATTTAGTCTTTAAAAGGAGGAGTGAGTGTAAGGGGATTGGATTGATTATATGGGGCCCCACAAGTCTAAACCGGGGTACCTCATGAGACATCCGCACAATAGCCTCAACCAATATGTGTGCATGTCAACTTAGTTCAAATTGCATCAACGAGACCCACCTGGGCAATGAAACCCATGAAGATCGAGATGAAACCTACCTCTGTGCAAGTTCAATCATTCTAAACCCTTGGACCAAGGCCCTTAAGTTCAACGATTTAGAAGGATCATTTTTTTAAATCCAATGGTCCAGTCCCATCCTGATGTGTGTCAAAAACGTGGGCCATGTGACAGTCATGGGGGAGGGCAGTGGTTTGTGAATGGTTGGATAGATCATACCCCGTTGGGCACTAGAAGTTATTTCACATAGTGTGTGATTGCTGACCCCAACTTAAACCTGTCCAAAGTGCAAATCTAGAAAATCCTAATCTAAACCTATACAACCAGCTATAATAAGTCTGAAACTAAGATTTAATTTCATTCTTGCAACTTTTAAAAAAAATTTCTGAGTTAAAAACCTATGCTAATATTTATAGTCTAAGAAGAAATTGCTGCAACCACCGCAAGAAATATTAAAAAGACAATTGAATAAATAAAAATTAGAATATGGAATTGCAATCTAAGGAGTGGGATCTGTTGCCTCTAAGGACTAGAAATATATATGGCTTAGTCTAATCTCCCCCATATGGATAAGCCCATATGCAATTTCAAAAATTGTTATTAGTGAAAGATCATCCTCATGTAGGCTCCAACATACATATTTTTCATCACTAAAGGTTCCTAAGAATTCTATATATTTGGAGAAAATATAAAATCTAAGCAGCTTAGATTATGAAAATAATTGGAAAAAAAATACCCCTCCATCATCATCATCATCTTCTTCTTCTTCAGTTAATTACAATTAAGCCTCAAAGAAGAAACAATAAAAGCGAGGAGTGAGAGAGGAGTGGACGGCTTTAATGGGGGTTAGAATTGCTTGGGATGTACCAACCCCTTTAGCTTCTTTATGCTTTTTGAAAGGTCTTCCTTTCTTCTTTATTGTTGACTTTTGGCAATTTCTCAATGCACTCCGAGTGTGAGAAGCTTTTAGGAAGTTTTTGGAGAAAACAGGGGATTTTGGATAGGCTTTCCTCTTTAATTTACTTGACATTCTAACACTTTCTAAATTGGATCTTCATGGAATCTTCTAGGAAATTTCTCACCAAGCGCCCAAAACCTAAAATAACGATTTTCTTGTGGGTTGTGATTATTGCACTTTATAATTGTAACTTCAACATATTTGGAAAATGAATATCCTAGTTATTGTCATGCTCTGTATTTTCTCGCTTATGTTTTTAACTAGTCTGATGATGCATCATAATATAGCAGATATATGCTAAAGGAGTGCGATACGGGATCCGATGGCCACAAACTCAGGGTCACAATGCCATATATATAAGCTTCTGCAAAATTTTCATGCAAGTGATGAAAAATTTTCTACCCACACTCACACAGATCCTGAGAAGAACTATACTCATTTCATAATTCCTAAACTCATAGCCCGAGATCAGATAGTCGTAGAAATCTGGTTTGAGGATGCGACGTACTTCTTGTGACAAATAAATATATCTCATTTATATAATTCATGAAGGTTTGAATATACCCTTTATGTCATTATTGTAATCTATGTTTAACAATGAAAAAAAAATTTTCCATGGTGATGAAACTACTTTATATTTAGGTCTTCAATTGTTGCATCTTAATTTGATTCTTTTAAGTGCAACGTTAGCCAATAAACTACAGATATGTTATGTTCCTTGACAAATTTCTCATCATTACTTTCCACCTTTATGTTGAGCACGAATGATTTTAAATTCAAGCTGACAATCATGGTGGAAGATAGTTAATGTTGTGTGCGTGTATGCGTAAGCAACCAAGATCAACAATCAACTATACAAGACAACAAGAGATTTACGTGGATCGACAAAGATGCCTACATTCACGGAAAATCAATTTCCACTAAGTTCTCCTCCAATCTGTGAAACCACAGTTTTGGAATCTCAGCCTCTATCCAGGGTTACAAATTACATCATATATATAATCATCACTTCCTTATCCCCAAAAACTCTATCTTAGAAAAAAGGAAAGTCCTAATCCTATCAAAAAACTGTTATTTAATCAAACAGGAAATTTTTAATATAATTAAGGAAACCACCCAAGATACTGAACCCAATTGGTCTGGATCCTCTTAGCCAACAATCTCCCCCTCCAGAGCATGGGGCAAGACGCTCTGAACCCCTTACTGGAAGTTTAGCCCTGCCAACTCTGAACACAGCTCCAGCTTCTCCTTAGACACAACCTTTGTCATCATGTCCGAGGGATTCTTATCCAAGTGAATCTTTTTCAGCTTCATGAAGTTCTTCTTGATCACCTCACGAATCCAATGGTACTTGATATCAATGTACTTCATGCGACCATGATATGTAGCATTCTCACTGAAATCTATAGCACTCTGACTATCATAATAGACTACATATTCTTCTTGCTTCAAACTTAGTTCTTGAAGGAATCTCTTCAACCAAAACATCTTTCTCCCTACTTCATTAGCAGCTATGTATTCTGCTTCAATTATAGACTGTGCTGTGCACTTCTGCAACTTCGATTGCCAGGAGATAGCTCTCCTTATGAAAGTAAACAAATAACCAGAAATCGACAACCAACGATCAAGATCGCCCGTAAAATCAGCATCAGTATAACCTTTCACTACTAGTTTGAGCCTTCAAAACACAAGCATACCTTGAAAGTACCTCTCAAATACCTAAAGATCCACTTCACTGCTTCTCAATGCTCTTTTCCAGGGTTAAAGAGAAATCTACTCACTAAACTCACAGCATGAGCAATGTCTGGCTGTGTACAAATCGTGGCATATATGAGACTCCCCACAGTAGAGGAGTAAGGAACACATGTCATTCGTTCATTTTCATCATCTGTAGTAGGACACAAGTGCTTGCTTAATTTGAAGTGACTGGTTAGAGGTATACTAACTGGCTTAGCATTTTTCATGTTGAACCGCTTGAGTACTCATTCAACATATTTCTCTTGTGACAACCACAGCTGCTTGGAACTCCTGTCACTACGTATTCGCATGCCCAATATCGTTCGTGTGGGACCCAAGTTTTTCATGTCAAATGACTTTGACATCTTCTCTTTTAACTTGCCAATCAACTTGCTATCCTACCCAACTATCAACATATCATCTACATATAAAAGAAGGATGATGAACCTATCATCGATAAATCGACGAACATAGACACAATGATCTACACCTGTCCTCCAGTACCCATGACTCAATATGAATGAATCAAACTTCTTGTACCACTGTCTCGGTGCTTACTTTAGCCCGTAAATACTTTTCTTCAACTTACAAACCATCTATTCTTTTCCTTCTACCTCAAACCCCTCTGGTTGAGTCATGTAAATCTTTTTTTTCAAGTCACCAAGAAAAAACGTGGTCTTCACGTCCATCTGTTCAAGCTCAAGGTCCATGCTGGCGACTAGACCTACGACAACTCTGACAGAAGTCATTTTCATAACAGGAGAAAAAATATCACTGAAGTCGATACCCCTCGTCTGTGAGAAGCCTTTTACCACTAACCGTACTTTGTGCTTCACCAGTTTTCCATTATCATCATTTTTCAGCTTAAACACCCATTTGTTTTTCAGAACATTCTTATCTTTAGGACGTTGCACTTGCTCATATGTCTTGTTCTTCCTTAAAGAACTCATATCATCCTGCATAGCCTTCATCCACTCATCTTTAGCAGCATGAGTCATTGCTTCTTGGAAGCTCTCTGGCTCCCCCTCATCAATAAGCAAAACATATTCGGATGCAAGATACTTAGTTGATGGTTGATGCTCTCGTGTGGACCTCATAACTTGAGGTTCTGTGATTTCCAACTGAGGAGACTGCAGCTCTCCTTGCTCAACACTCTCATCATTTGGCAACCCCTGTGCCTCATCACGATTCGGATCATTTTATCCACCTGTTTCACCTGTAATCTGTACTGGAGAAGGAGTCGGTGTGAGATCAACCACTTCATCAACTGTCTCAGAAGCCTTATCAATCTTCTTAACATCTTCAAAGAACTGATCTTCATGGAAAACCACATCCCTACTTTTGATAATTTTCCTCTTATCTGAATCCCATAACATGTAACCAAACTCATCTCCACCATAGTCAAGAAAGATGCAACTCATTGCCTTATCGTCCAACTTGAAACGCTGCTCCTTTGGTACATGTGCAAACATTGTTGTGCGCGTGTGCGTAAGCAACCAAGATCAACAATCAACCACACAAGAAGACAAGAGATTTACATGGTTCAGCGAATATACATACGTCCACGGGAAATCAATTTCCACTAGGTTCTCCTTTAATTTGTGAAACCACAGTCTTGGAATCTTAGCCTCTCAAATCCCGCAGGTCTTCTTCTCAAATCCGGTAACCAAGATCCCGGAATAGATCCTACGATCTTCTCCAACGAAGATGTCCAGCAACAGAACCCTTTTCTCTGTTTTTTTCTCCAAGTTCCGATTTCTCTGTTACAGCAAACAGAGATCGGATTTTCTCATCTGGCCCAGCAGAGATCAACACGTTGATCTCTCTTCTTCCCGTTGATCTTCTATGCACGAACCAAGCTCTGATACCACTTGTTTTGTGTGTGTGTGTGTGTGAGTATGCAATCAAGATCAACAATCAACCACACAAGAAGACAAGAGATTTACGTGGTTCGACAAAGTTGCATACGTCAATTGAAAACCAATTTCCACTAGGTTTTCCTCCAATCTATGAAACCACAGCTTTGGAATTTCAGCCTCTATCCAGGGTTACAGATTACATCATATATATAATCATCATTTTCTTATCCCCCAAGAACTCTATCTTCGAAAAAAGGAAAGTCCTAATCCTATCAAGAAACTGCTGTTTAGTCAAACAGAAAATTCCTAATAAATTAGGGAAACCACCCAAGATACTGAGCCCAATTAGTCTGGACTCACTTGGCCAACAATTATGACCTTATTGTCGGACATGCTAGTCATATATGTTGTATTAGCTGTAACAACCCGCCCCGCACCATCGAGGTATTGTCCGCTTTGGACTTCCCAGGAGGTCACCCATCCTGAAATTGCTCTGACTTGAGCACGCTTAACTTTATAGTTTTTATGGAAGTCCTCACGGTTTTGTCCCCAAAAGGCGCCTCGACAGTTTAGGACGGATTATTACTTATATTCTTTCATTCACATGTACTTTTTGGGACTGGGTCGTTACAGGCCCACCAGCTTCCGCCGGATATGTCCCCATATCCACATATCTAGCACAATGTCGGACCGAAGACGGCCTCATAAGCGATGTGGGACTTCGTTCCTCCTCCTTCGTTCCCCCCCTATTTGTGGAGGGCAGGATTCGAGCGGTCCCCAAGGGATCCGGCCTAACGGCCTCACCCTCCACCACTCAGAGGAGAGCCATCCCCTGCTCTGATACCATCTGTAACAACCCGCCCCGCACCATCGAGGTATTGTCCGCTTTGGACTTCCCAGGAGGTCACCCATCCTGAAATTGCTCTGACTTGAGCACGCTTAACTTTATAGTTTTTATGGAAGTCCTCACGGTTTTGTCCCCAAAAGGCGCCTCGACAGTTTAGGACGGATTATTACTTATATTCTTTCATTCACATGTACTTTTTGGGACTGGGTCGTTACATTAGCAATATAATCAATAGTTTTATGTGAAAATGGAATAAATGTAAAATATTTTCGTTTAACCATATTGAATTGTTAAGGCATCCTATAAGCATTTGCAATAAGCATTTTATATTAACTAAGAGGGATGTGCTCAAATATCTTCTTTTTACATTATTAGAGAAATGAAAGTAACTTCAATTAGGAAAAGGAAATCATGCTCTATGGTATAAAAGTGTGCAATCAACCTCCTTAACAATGTTCCATTTATAGGTTGTGTAACACTCCGACCCAATTTAATTTGGGTTAGCGATTAATTATTGATGAGTTGGTTGTTAATTGTGTTTTGTCTTTGTTTTTGCTTTATTCCGGGTTATGGATAGGTAGTTGGGTTGAGTTTGACCTGGTTTAGGTAAGCATGAGCCTTTTTTCGTAATTTTAAATTTTGTTTAATGTCGTCACTCATGCATCATCTTGACGTCAATGCTTGTCTTTTGTTGAGCCCATTAATTCTCGTAACTGTTCCGTTCGCAAAAGATGTCGTTTGTTTCCATTAGACCCGCAAATGACTTGAACTGAATTAGTAATATGACTTGGACCTCCTTGCAAATTGCCTTACTCCTTATCTTTATAATCCACCGACCTTCTTCCTTCCTCCATACGCTTCTTTTTTCTTTTCTCTTCTCCTTTCTTCTCCAACGATCACGTCTGGGAAGGGGATTCCATGCACTTAACTCTTGACTTTTCTCTTGTGGGAGCTAAGGTATGAGTTGGGTTTAGCTAAAGGCATCTTCTTCTTCTTCTCCTTCTTCTTCTTGTCAACTACTGTTTCATGCACTCACGCATCTCGTTTCTTCTTCTTTTGCATGCATGGGGGTGAGATCGTTGTCAAGACATGTGAATTGAGCCCAAGGATAACTCAGAGCTTGTTAGGACTCATTTAAGGCAAGTATAAGCATCATTTGTATGAACCATGTGGGTAGATGTTTGACTGTGATTGATTCATGTAATCTTGTATGTGAAGTATAATTACAGCCCATCTTGTGTGAGTTTTCATCTATTTCATGTGATTTTGCCATTGTGGTACACATGCAGTTATTTCTGTAACAGGTTCAGAACGTAACTCCGAGCAGTCTACGGCTAAGCCGTAAAACTGCCTACGGCTCATAGTCTAAAGAGTTAAAAACCCAGATTTCTTCTACGGCCAAGTCACGGCTAAGCCGTGTAATGGACTACGGCTAAGCCACAGCTCAGCCGTGACCAAGCCGTAGATTAATACAGGGTGGCTTTTTCTGGATCAACTAGGAGTAAGCATTTAACAGACCTTCTACGGCCCAACCATGTCTAAGCTGTTAAACATGCTACGGCTAAGCCGTAGAACAGAACATGGTTAAGCCGTAGAACAAAATACAGGTGAACCGTAACTGCGGATGAACAGTAAGGGGAACCGCGGCTGAACCCCAGTGCAGATTACGGCTAAGCCGTAAGATGCCTACAACTAATCCGTATGTTCACCTACAGCTAAGCCGTACCACCCTTGAGAAATGAATAAAAAGGATAGGATTAAGGAAGAGACCTGATATGGCCTTCATGCTAGAACGTAGATAACCCGAACCTACCTAATGGAATGTAAGAATGGCATGAATGATCTTGAGGGCTGCGAATCATTCATGTACGTTATCCAGATGTTAAGCACTTCCCCATGGGTGTTGGTTTAAAGGACTTCGGTGCACTTCCAGATACAATGCAACACTAGATAACGGTGCATCGGAGAACTTAAAACTACATCATCATGTACGGTTAGTAATGCTGGGTAACTAGAATAGGATTGGCTAGTAAAAGATCGTGATTCCCGCAAGATAATCTGATTTGCATTGCATCTTGGCTTCAGTCTTTGCCCTCTTATACGCGTTCTGCGCTGGGGCAAACGATTGGATATTTCCTGGCTCTGTCCATGGTTAATCGCAGGTGGAACAACGGTCTTGCATGTTCGATCCCACGTTTAATGCATATGAGTTGAGATGCCTTCACCTTTTGGTATCTTAGTTCTTCATATTATGTTGGCATCCATTATATTGTTTGATCTGATAAGGTTGATTGGTTGTTCTATTCGATATGTATGATTAGTTTAACTCGTATAACCTCTTGATCTATCTAATATATGCCTAACAAGACATGCACGTTACGTTCTGATAAGATATACATGTTATACTATGTACACGTTATGATCAGATATGTATGTTCTTATGTTTGTTTGACTCCATATGGTCTGGCACTACTAAGCCTCAGCCTCAGGATATCCGACGAGATTGAATTTGGCGTAGTTATATGTCGCGACTGCAGTGTGCTCACGTCTTGGGGAATCCGAACCCCAGGAAACAGAGACCCATCTGGCCCATGGTATTCTTAGAACGGATATAAGATTCCTCTTTGGGAGCATATGGCATATGTAGCAGCCACCTAGTATGTACATGTCATGTATATAGTGATTCTGAGAGCATATTTTAATTTGAATGCACAACTGCTTAGAATACGAAATGGAAATGCTAGAACTTATCGAATGTGTCTATTCTAATAGATACCACATGTGTTAACTTGTTATTGCTTATTCTTTGCTGAATCGTTGTATTCATGAGTTATCCTTGGTGTTGCAGGCTCAGACCCCGTGACCGAGTTCTTGTCGGTCCTTCAAATTGCAAGGGCGACTTCAGTTGTGTTTTCAGGTTCGCAGAGTGTGTGAAATCACTCCCTCGGAGTGTGACATTATCATAGTTGCATATTGCCTTCTTTTTATGTCATGGGTTATATTCATGTTCTGTATAATTGTGATTAGATTCAGTTTGTATATCTCCAACCTTTATATAAGCGTTTGGATATCCTTTCGTTTGGTCTCCTGTGTTGTTTGGTGTTACGATTTGATACCTACAGCTTCTGCGTACATGTTTGCACTTGTGATTTTCCCTTGTGCGTGTGCATCTAGACTAGGTCTAAGTGCATATGCACGGAAGTACGTGTGTCGCTAGTTGGTTTTTTTGCTAACCCCAGATCTCCTGGGCTCGAGTTGTAATAGGTTGTAACTGTATGCAACAAACCTCTTTAATGGAGTCCCATTTCTAGTAACAAAAACAATGAAACCATCTACACATCTGATAGCAATGATATGAAAATAACTTCAAAAGGAAGAAAGGAAAATCATGCTTTAAGGTAAAAAAAAAAAAGAAAAGAAAAAAGAAACAAAGGTGATGTGTCAACCCCTTTAAAGGTGTCATAAAAGCTTGGGTACTTTGAGCTTTATCATATGCAACGTTGTGAAGGACAAAAAACTAATGGAGAAAAATGGTAGGAAAGAAAGCAAAATAAATGGTTTATAGCAGGACGAATGTGGAGATCGATCCTTAATGTTTTACATAGGTGTCAATATTGACACTCAAAAAAATGGGTAATTTTCTTTTTCTTTTTATGGAAAGGCTACCTTTCATGCAAGGGAAGACAAAAGGGCTTATTTTTGTGTAGCTGCCCCTAAAGTGAGTTTTTTTTAAATCCTAAAAAAGGAGAAATTGACAACAAAAATGTGAAATTGGCTTGTTACTTAGAAGGACTTTTAAATAGTTAATCCATAATTTTTTCAAAAAGTTTTCAAATGAGGACATTTATCCATTTAAAGGTATTTAATAGTGACTTTTCGATCAATTTTCTTAAAATACTAAAATTATCAATCATTTAAAGCCATGACATGGTTTCAACAGCCACTACATGCAGCCGATTAATCTCCATGCGGTTGCTAATTATCCTTGATCATCATAATAATTTTGAAAAAGAAAATGAGGAGAATATAGAGAGAAATTGAATGAAAATTATGTTTCAATAAAAGGTAATCATGTATTTTAAAAAATTGAAAAAAAATTTGAGGAAGAATAGCTTTAAATAGATGGATGTCCTTGATTAAAAAAACTTTTGGAAAACTTAGGAATTAATTTAAAAAGTGTTGAAACTTAAGGGCATGTTTGGTAATTTCTCAGTGAAGCAAATTAAGTTAACCCATATACCAATGGCAGAAAATTAACCTGAGTCCGTGTTTGGTGCATTGGACTATGTTAGTGATCTCGAAACACGGTCAAATGAAGTCAAAAACACCTCGGACAAACACATACTTTCACTTTCCCCTTTCCCCCATTCATGGTTAATCGGATGTGATAGTAAATGTGGATCTACTTTTCTCTACCTAATAAAACAACTACAACATTTACTCTCGACCTACCATTTGGGAATCATTTCAACCTCCATTCAGCAAATTACCAGAGAAGATCTTCCAAAGATATAGATGTGATACCAATATCGGGAGTCCACAACAGTGTTGCTTCCAACCCACATGGTCCCTTCTCAACCACAACCGTAAATGGAGGGATTCACTGATGTTCTGCACATTCATTCGATAGATTCGTTGAAACCAGCTCACAAGCAAACCGGTCTTGTGAAACTCCATCAAATTTAATGAATCTCAGAGTACACTCGTAGATGCATGTTCTTTGCCTCCCTTTTCCAGTCTTCTTTGTCATCTTTGTTGTTTTGATATCAGACATATAGCAATTCATATGACAACATAACCAATGGCAGATGATTTAACATGTCATAGTGAAATAGATAGTATTATGGATTACAATTGTCAACAACAGATGAATTCAAGAACAGAGGATACGTATGAAACATATATGTGTTTGCAAAAATAACTACAAATGGAACATGAGTATTTAGCAAAAACGTCATCTTGATTCTTGAACGTAAATTGCAGAAAATAGTTGCTTATGCTCCTCCAAAGATATTTTAAGATAGGTGGATTTGACCCTTTCATTTCGAATAGTTTATTTTTTGGTAATACAAAATCTATTTAGGCAAAAATAGAAAAAATGACAAAAAAACACACCCATTTACTTCAAAGAAATGGTTTCTGTACACATGAATATTTACCGTAACAAAAATGTGTGTATTTTAATTTATTACAACGCCCAAATTTAAGTGAGCAAATAATTGATTCGGTCTAATTTATGCCACAGAGTCGATTGAGGAAGTTATTATTGTAAAATAGCAAACAGATGTAATTAAAAACAACTAAGAAGGCATAAACATAAGTTGTAACAAATCTATTAAACGTAACAGATGAAATTAAATCAGACTCTGAAGGTAGAAAATGATGTGAAAGAAATTTCTGAAATTTCAACTCATGAACTTTAAAGAAATAGAAATATTTGTAGAATTGTATAAATAGACAGATGAATTCATTAATAAGTTAGACATTGTGTTCATATGTCATTGAAATCTTTAAAGAAGATCGTTGTGACATCATAAAGAGACAGATGTAATTGAAAAAAACTGAGAAGAAAACCAAAGAAGTAACAATTATGATAGCGAAAGAGCAATACAAGATATAGTAAGAAAAACGGAAAATGACCTAAAATGGATCTTGAAATAGAAAATGGCGTAACGATGGAAAAAACTGAAAAAGATGGATTTATAAAGAACCTTAAATAAGAGAAACAGATGAAATATCACATTCGTAATCTTCCATGTAGAAGACTCAGTACATTTTTTAATCTAAAAATTGCTTACTTGAATTGAGCATCTTCAACTTTTTAAAAATGAAATACATGCAAACCCTAGTGTGGCTATAATAATAAGATACTTGTTCGTGAGATATGTTTTCGAAAATGGACGATAGAGAAGACGCAGTCGATGCAATGAATCTTCTAGAAGCAACAGGGTTGCAGACAAATGCTTCGTGGTCGATCTGTCTGACACGGGCGCAACAAATGTTTCTAGACGCGAGTCATTGCAGAGAGAGGAAGAAGTAAAGCGTGAATATGAAACGCTGAGATATTTCGGGTGATGGCGGTTAATAACCTCAGAAGTGGACATTTAGCCACGCATCTTCTTTTTTAATGAAAAATACTCCGTAGGTAAGATTATATCCGCAATCTTTCTTCAAGAAGGTGTAATGTTGGGATACTTTAGACTTATGTTATGACCGGTATAGAAGAAAATGATGTATTATGAAAATTTATACAAAAAACGTGTACTAATTTAATTTGAAATACGTTCACTCTTCGGTTACCAAAGTTTCTTGGGTCATCTAAACATAGTTAAATAAGGTGAAGTACCCTCTTACCTATCCCATTTCAAACATTTATTTTTTCATGCATAAAGCGGTTATTAAAGTTTCTTGGATCATCTAAATATGGTTGAGGAAAGTGAAGTACCCACTTATCTACTCCATTTCAAACACATTTTTTTTAAATGCATAGAGTTAGATCTCCTTTCAATATACCCAAAAACACATCGATTTGACGCTTGACTTCACTTTGTTGACCTAGTGAAATCATCAAACTGGCACTCGGCGTTATTTGAAGCAAAGCGTAGGGGGTAAGCACCGAAGCAGTGAAAGCAACGAAAACCTGAGAAGAGAAATCAGAAGACAAGAAACAGAAATCGAGTCTTGGTGATTCTTCTCCTCATTCTCGGACTCCGAAAGCAAAGTTTCTCCCACTACAGTACGAACATGGTCGCTCGCAAGTTCCTCGTTCATCACAATCACTCCGACTTCCACGTCGACTACGATACAGATGACGGCCTTGAAGTCTCTCTCTCTCTCTCTCTCTCTCTCTCTACCTTGTCATTTCCTTCCATTTCCTGATCTCATATCTCTCTCAAACTTTCTCTTTCCCTTTCCTTGCAGGCCCTCAAATTCCAGCTCTACTCTCTCACCTCTCTCCCTCCCCAGAACCAAAAGGTCTTTTTATCTCTCTTCTTCCTCTTCTTTTTCTCTTCAATTTTATTATCAGTAACGATCAGTGTAGAGTTCAGACCCTATATTTCTTCTTTCGTTCTTATTAGATATATGGGGAGAAGGATCTGGTAATCATCAGTGACTCCGATCTGGAGACAATCGCTGAGGAGCTCCGCTTGGTATCGATCGAGGATGAGGGGGCGGCATTGGCTAGCTCTTCATCTATGCTCACGGATGAGGAATTGGCTCCGATCTTGCAGGTAGGGCATTTTTTTTTTTTTTTTGCTGTTGAAGAAAATTGTTTTGGTTTTGAATTAGAGGAAGAAGCTGTTAGATTTGGATTTCATCAGGCAGAGGAGGAGGCACTCTACATGCAGCAGTTTGTAGCTGGCGAAAATCGGGCGGAGTTTGAGGAAGAAATTAGGCCATATGTCGAGCAAGTTCTCCTGGTATTGATTATTCTCTTGTGTTTCTTCCTTTTCTTTATGGTTTATTGAGAACTACTTGTTTTCGTTTGTTTTATTTAATATTTGTATGGGTGTAGTATGAAGATAAGGTTCGGCAAGAGGCGGCGCGCAAGACTGTTCCTGTGGATGAGCTTGAGGAGAAGGCATTGGTTTCTCTTGCTAAGGTGAGAGTTTTGAACTTATGAATTTCCAAAAATGGAAAGGAGAAGCATGTTTTTAATTTTTTTTATTATTTTGTGTGTGTGTGTGTGTGTATGAATAAAGGAAAATTATCAATTATTGCTTACTTGTGTTCCATGAATAGACATGATATGTGAGGCACAGAAGTCAGAATTCTGCAGTCTGTTGTTTGCTTGAAGTTTGAATCTTGTAGGGGGGATACATTTCCAAACAAGCCCTAAATGTGTGAGAAACAGAGAGATAAAAGGTGCAAGCAGGAAAAGTATATCTGATCTCATTGATCGCCAACAATGCTCTCTCTCTCTCTCTCTTTTTAACAGAGCACAACCTTGCCACCAAACCATCCCCTAGCCATGTTATTGATGTTTCCATAATGGTTAGGTCTCAATGAGCAAGAGTCCTAGTACTGAATAGAGTTCCTGTTGTCAAATTATGAGAGGATGTCATAGAGTCATGGGTGGAATGTCTTTAAAGAGTCTTTTTTGTTATGTCTAGAATGAGAATGAGTTGTTGGTGGTCTCAATTATGTAAATGGGATTCTCTTGTGTCATGGGACAAATATATACAAATATATATTGAACTTGGACAACCAACTTAATACACTATAATTTACCTTTAGAGACATATACACTATAATTTACCTTTAGGGACATTTGGTTTTTTCTTTTTATCCTTGGAGATGGTGTGAAGTTGTTCCTGGCTTCCTGCCTTGTTTTTATGATGTCATGACTTGAGCTTGCTTTGTAGAAGACTATAGTGTGATTCCGAGGTTTCCTCTTACAGTAGTTTCCATATATGACCAGTGGCCTATGTGATACATGGACTCACCGAAAACCATGACTCACCCGCACCCAATACTTGTGCCGATACTTCATTTATAAGGTCTTTGACATATTTTCTTGAGGCGCTTCCACACCTGATATGCACCGGCATCCGATATTAATGCCGTGTCCATGTAACATAGCTGGTGGCAATATGATTTATTTAGTTCTTCCATGTCCATAACAAACATGTGCTTTGATTCAGTTTTAGTGTTTGCATTGCATTCCTTTTTTCTTATATCCAGTTGTATCAATTATGAAAACTTTTCTATAGATATCCTACATTCCAACTGAATTCTTTCTACTGAAAGAATCTCTTTTGAATTGCTCTTGATCAAATAAGAGACTGTTCAGAATAAATATGAGGCTTTGCATCCCATACAAGCAAGCTATTAGGTGGTGGTCCCACGTAAAAGTGAAGTCAATTTAGCTCGAGATGAATTTTATTTTGAATGATGAGACGAGAGTTTAAATGTCAGTGTTATCTATTTCATCAATATTATATTCAATCCCAATTTTAGGATCACGTTTTCGAGAAACGGAAGACATCTAAGTTGAATAACAAAGGGCATGTTTGTGTAACCCATTTCCACAGAAAAGTTATCGGCTTTCCCAAAAAAAAAAAAAAAAAAAAACTAGTTTTTTCATATAATTGATGCGACAAAATTCTGCGGAAACACTTTCCTGCTACACCAGCAATTTCCTTGATAAGTCTGGAAATAGAGTCCCCCCCCCCCCCCCCCCTCCCCCACAAAAACAAACAAACAAACACCCTGTAAGGTCCCAAATTCTAAGGATGTAATGTGCTCTAATTAATTGCATGTTAGTTGATTAAGCCCAATTAGATGCTAAGCAAGTCCGAATTAACATTAGGATCGTTAGTTTGAAGTTTCATTGAGATCCGAGTCTGTTTGGGTATAGTAGGGGTAGTGTGCAATTTTAGGAAAGTTGAAGGGCTTTTTTTCGTAATTTTTTATTTGTGAGATTTTGGGTCCATTGGGTAGATGACCTAATTTCCCGAACTTTTCCCTTCTACCTCACATCGGCCCGACCCCTAAAGACCCTTGAAATTCCAACCCATTTCCACTAGGGACTATTTTGTAATTTTCCAAAACCTTCCCAGCCACTTTATTGCATGATGAGTGAACCATTTCCTCACTTCACTTCCTTTTTCTCTTCCTCGCTTGCTTACTTTTCCTTTCCTTACTCTCTCTTTCTTAAGTGAAGGATCTAGGCTACCCCACCACCGATCATCGTCATCATTGTCTTCTCCAGGGCCTCACCATCTTAACCATCCAACTTTCAAGCATTTCCCCTCTTTTCTCAAACCCTAGCTAAGCTCCATTCAATGTAAGAAGTTAGGGTTTTGGATTTCTAACTTAGAAATGTGATTTTCCTGCCCTTTAGATTTCTGTTTTCTTATTTGTATTAGGTTTGTGTGTGAGATGAAGTTTTGCTTAGAGATTGAGCTTTGACGGTGACCATGAACTAGGGTTTTTTCTCCTTTTTTTTTTGTGTCCAAACGTAAGGCAAGTGGATAAACATGGATATAATGTGATATGCATGCTTGTTTATTGATTCTAGCATCAAATTGTATGGATAGGTACCTTGAGCTCATTTCATGGTAATTGCATTCTAGACTAGGTTAATTGGATAAGGATTAATATTAATTAATTGAAACATGTTTATAGTATAAATGGTGATTGGAAAGCAGTAATGAAGAACCCTTGTTTTTTATTGAAACGTATTCCGGTTTCCGTTTTTGAAGCTTCGCAATCGACCACAAGAGGCATTGCAGTTGACCATGGAACTCCATGTTTGGTTCTGGATGGCCAAAACAGCTGAGCCCTTTTATTTTCAAATTCTACTTTTGGGCTTGGTGGACCATGGTCAACCATGGAATTGAGAAAAATTGAAGTTAGGTTTTATTTGAAGGGTTGACTGAGCCCTCCTATTTTAACATTCTACGTTGGGTACCTCAGTCGACTCCATAGTTCGCTGTGAAGTTCACTATGGTAACCTGTGGTCAACCGTGGACACAAGGATTCCTTTTTGAAGGGACTTTTCCTCAGGGCTTTTGGGGCTTAGCAATGGGACCCTTGGCACTCCATTCTGAGGACTAATTGAGGGACTATAACTGAGGGATGTTGTGAGCCCTTATAGATTGTCTGGATTCCGTACGTTGTACAATTTATTTCAGACTTGGACGAACTAAGGCAAGTGGATATCCAATAACTGCCTGTGCACCAAGGGATATTGATAGGATATCATTACCTCACCCACTACTTGGACCAGTTAGCGATGTCTTGTAATGAGAAAGCAATCATTGACCTAGGATTGGATTGTAATCCCTCCTTGACAATTTATCGATTGGAATTGAATTGTTTATCATTGATATTGCTGTCCACATGATTGGGCGTGTTATATAGATTGGTTATTGTTTTTGGGACCTGCTATATGAACTAGAAAAGGGACTCATTAGACTAACCAAAAAATAATAATAATAAATAAAAATGCCTAAACTACCCCCACCCTCTTCTCTCCTCAGTCACCATCACCTCCTCTCTCCTCCCTTTCCCCACCTCCCCCTCCTGGCCACGATCGGCGGCTCTGGCGGCCGCCAGATTTCCCTCCCTCTGCCTCCCCCTCCCCATCTTCCTTTCTCTCCCTCTCCTTCCATCTTCCTCATCCTCTCCCTCCCCCTTTCTCTCCCTTTCCCCTCTTTTTCCTCCTCTACTCGATTTCCCTACCAGGGAGATCAGATCTCTCTGCTGCAGGGAGATCAAGGAGCCTAGATCTCCCTACTATAGGGAGATCGAGGTCTCCCTGCAACAGGGAGATCAAGGCTCCCCCATCCCCTCCCCTTCCCCTTTCCCTTCCACAACGGCCCCCACCTATTCAGCAAAGACTGACCGAACAACCTTGGATTGTTCAGCCAGTCTTGGCCGAGCATTCTTTATTTGCTTGGCCCCACAAGGCCCAACAAAAGTATAGTGTTCGGCCTCGTAGGGCCAAACAGGTCGGAAATGGAATAGGGAGAGGAGAGGAAGAGGGGGAGGAGATGAGAGGAGAGGGAGAGGGAGAGGGAGAGAGAGAATAAAGGAGAGGAAGAGGGAGGGAGATCTGGCGGCTCCCTTTGCCGGAGCTACTAACTGTCGTTGGAGGGGGAGGTGGGGAAGGTGAGTGGGGAAAGAAGAGCGTGGGGTAGTTTAGGCTTTTTGTGTGTGTGTGTGTGTGTGTACTGAGTCCCTTTTTGCTTTCATATAGCAAATCCCTTGTTTTATATTGTCAGGATCACATTGAGGACCTTGATTGATTGACTTAAGATCCCCATTGATTGTATTCGCATTGATTGGTATTGATGAACTTGTTGAGGCTAGGAGGCTTGATTGTACGAGCTTGAACAAGACTACTTGCATTAGTATTGAAGTGATTGAAAGAATTGAGGACTGATTGATTGAGTGGTTGAACAATTGGTTGAGAAATACTTTTCTTAAACTCTCCATGTGCTTTTATGTGATGTCATTATTATGATGGCTAGTATTAGCTTAAAACTGACTTTATTGGTGGGATCACAGTGCTTTTTTTTCTAAAATGAAATTGCTTAGACACTTTCTCTCACTTAGAAATTTTGGAACCATGATCACTTAGCTTCATTTGGATAAATTTTAATAGGAAGGGAACTTCAAGCCTTCAAAATTTGAGGAAGATCATGCCTTCTTGCTCCAATTGCTTTTCTGGTTCAATCAATCATTCAGGTTTGAGTATAACTTTTTCTAATAAGTAAATGTTTTAAGTTTTGCTGCTGATGGCACATATTTCTTTATCCTATTTATATTTCACTTGTCTAGAGCTTTGCTTGTTCTTATGCAACTGATATGCTTTGCTATATCATTCATTATTTCATGTAGTTTAAACTATCCATTTACTGCAACTGTAGCTTTGTATTTTACTCATTTTCCTCAAGCTACTTAGGCAATAGCATAGTATCTTGAATTGTGTACTGTAGCTGATCATGCAGTAGTTCATTGAGATATGTCTAGTGAGGGTGGGATCACAGCTCATAGGATTGGCCTGGAATGGAGAAGCTTCATTAAAAAGTGGTCCCTCTTGCTAATTTCATTAGCTTTTTGAATACCTGAAGCAGCATCATCTGGTACTGTAGCATACACTACTACTATAATAAATTCTATACATAACCCAGAATAGCAGTTGGTTTGTCTCCTTGATTGAGGTTCCAAATGGAATCACCTAGCAAAGTTTTCTTGATGATAAATACACTCCACATACACCTACATATCTCTATATGTGGGTCAACTGACGCCAAAACCCAACCTATGATTTGAACATCTTAAGTTTCCCCTTTTGCAAGTTTTGTCTTATCTGTGGGTTTTGTAGACAATCCATCAATGTGACCCCATAAGTCTCTTCATTTGTCATACAGTTGAAACTGAAAATCATAGGCAAAATGATTTTTTTTTTCCATTCAATGGGACAGCTAAAATATTTGATTTTCAACGTTAATTATCAACAAAAGTTTTCAGCTGGAAGTAGTCTTAATTATTAAGAGATTGTAGGGTTTGTCTAAAAAAAATAAGTTAGAGATTTTTGCAAAAACCCCCAGCCTTCATAAAATATCCAGAAACCAAGATCAGACCCTCAATCTGAATTCCAAAACTCTAAAATATCTTTTCAAAGCAAATACAGCGATGATGTCTAGTTCGACCTTGCTTGATGGTCAAGAAACTGCATCTAATGAAAGACTGACTAGATAAAAAATCATTGGTCATTGGTGTTTAATCAGGGAATTAGCAACTTTGTGGTGAATTTTCATGAAGAAATTCTAATGATCCTGCAAAATCATCAACTTTGAGGAAAAACTGTCCCAAGAAACTGTAAAACTGAAGAACACAGATATGGGCTACCTCAAATCACCCAAAAAAAAAAAAAAAAGAAAAGAAAAACTTCAGAAATACCCTTTGGAAAAGGTGAACCTCCCAAATGTTTTCTGCAAACCAAGATCTAGTGGTAGGCTCCATAGAGATCATGACGAACTCTGTCCTTGACAAACAGATATAGATGCTGCTGAAGATGCTATGCGAGGAGCAAATGCTGAAACACCTTAGGAATGATGTCTTCTTTCACCCCGAGATGGACAGAGAGGTGTTGCAGGAAAAAAAAATCTCCAACCACTATTGAAGAAGATAGATATTCTCAAGAACCCAAGGGAATCTCTGTATACAGAGATGACAAGAACGCATGATCAATGAAGAGAACTGATGATTTATGCGATGAAGTAGAGGGTATATGATACTATATCAAACTAATGAAGAAAGACAAGAAGATGAATGATTTGGGAGTCAATCAATTTGATCAGTCCTCCATTCTTATATTATTCATCTATCCGATTTACAGTAAATATACTTCAGCAGCATCCCCATAATTGGGGAGATTTCCCCTCATTCAGGCCCTCCTAATCTGTACAGATTATTGCACATATCTTACATTATAGGTGGTCCACAACACCATGTTAATACTACACAACAACATATTATTCTCATTACTAAGAGCCTGTTTGGCATCTCTATTTTTGTCCTCTTTTTGTCTAAATGTCTAAAAGGGACAGAGGTTTATAAAATAAGAGTGTTTGGCAAAGAAATTTACCCTCTATCCATTTTAGACATGTAAAGGCAAGTCCTCTTAAAATGAGATACCCCATTTCTGAGCATGTGGAAATAAGAGATTTGGCTTTGAAAAATCTAGAGGCGCTAGATATTTTTTAAGACAAAAATACCCTCAGACGGTGATTTATTATCACCGAAAGTCCCTTTCAACAAAACCCATTTCGTTGAATGCCCCAAACAAGAGACAGATGGAGGAGAGGGGAAAGAGGAGAGAAGAGAGGAGAGGAAAGAGGATTTGCGACTCAGGAAAGTGAGGAATCGCTATCGTCCTCAACAATATTCCTGCGAGCATTCACAATGCAGCAGCAAAGGTGGCTGGATGAGATTGACGATGGGCTTCGAGGGCTTGGATCGGAGCACAACGTCTAGTAGTTTAGATTTCTCTGTGCTTGCTCCTTCAAAGCCATTTGCATATGCTTGTCCTTGTCGATGTCAATATTGTGGGTCGATATTTTTTTCTTCTTCTCCATTTCTCATAGATCTAGAAAGAAGAAAGGAGAGGAAGAAGATGAGGATGGATTTGAAGAGAGGCAAAAGTGGTGGGAATTTGTCTTTTATAGGATGAATATGGGTTGTTGAAGAGTATGATTATTTGATGGTTGGTGGTGGAGGCCATTTGATTAGTGGTCTAGATTGTCTAGTGTGAGCCCTTAGATGATGAAACTGGAGAGGATAGAAATCTGGTTGGATATCAGATGCACTCCATATGTTTGATGGTATGTTTGAGAGAAGCTTCTATGGCTGTTGAACACAAATGAGAAGTATGGGCTGTGGCTTGTTCGTGCAACTGTGGCTATTGAACACAATTTAGAAGTATGGGTTGTGGCTTGTTCATGCAACTGGGGAGAGGAGGATGCTGCCATTTTAGTGTTTTTTTTTTTTTTTCATTTTAGATGGTGAGACCGGAGAGGATAAAAAGCATTCCAAATGTTTTATGAAATCTGGTTGGATTTAGATGCACTCCATTTTTTTGATGTCATGTTTGAGAGAAGCTTATGTGGATTCTGTGGCTGTTGAACAGAAATGAGAAGGTTTGGATGTGGCTTGTTCATGCAACTGGGGAAAGGAAGCTGCCATTTTAGGTTTTTTTTTTTTTTTTTGTAAACGTTTGGGCTTCTTGATTTCGTTAACTCTTAAGTTTCAGCGACTACTTGATAATGTTGAATATTGAGCTTTGTGAATTTTTAATTAAAGGTGTTACTTTGGATTTTTCATTTTTTATGTCGGGATTATTGTTTAATTTTGGGCATTGTGGAAGTTGATATGTTTCTTAGGGAAATGGCTGAAGTCATCACAATTACTTGATGGGCAGTATGATCCCAATGCAGTAAAAACTTTTGATGCATTGACAAGGAATTAATTTGAGCATTCCAATCCAACTTCTTCTATTTGTTATTTATTCCATTTTGTAAGAACATTAGATCATTTGAATGAATTTCTTTAGGTAATGACAAATACTACCCTTCTAATAAGAGGCATGCCCATCTAATAAGAGGTAAAAAGAGGGTATATGAAACTCTCTATTTTAAATAGAGAGTTGAATACCAAATGCACTTCTTGATTTTAGCCTCTTTTTCTTATGGCTCTATTTTGCATGGCTCTCCCAAAATAAGAGCAGAGATACCAAACAAGGCCTAAATAAGGGGGGTAATTAGCGGTTCTAATTAACCTTGATCATTTCCATAGTTATTGCTTTTCTCCTTTTGTCCTCTTGTTTTGTTCTTTTTTCTATTTCTCATCAATACAAAGATCGAACCAATTCTATATACATGAGAGAGAGAGAGAGAGAGAGAGAGAGAGAGAGAGAGAGAGAGAGATCTCATTGACCCTTTGGCTTGTGACAAAAATCAACCCTGTCACATCATTTTAACCCTTTGACTTTGGCCCTCTAAGCTTCACTGACATTACTCGGGTTAAATATGAAAGGAAACTGTGGAACTCAATGTCCAATGGTTTCAAAGGCATTGACATTTTGGATTTTCATCTGGGGTTGACGGATGATGGTAAGGTATATATGCTTGCATAAGGGATGAGGATCAACAATCAGCTTGATCGTATTCTGTTTGGGTCATATTTTAATTCGTATTCTGTATTTCTGTTTGGGTCATATTTTAATTATTGTTAAAGGGAGGGTGTCTCAATCTATTGGTTTTATATAGCCACATGAGTTTCAAACTGAGGTGACTGCTAATTCATGGGAAGGTAGCAAACATCGGAGAATTTTCTTGATTGTAGGCAGGCTGTGGTTCTCCATGAGTAGCTCAATTAGTGAGTATGTCCGTATGTATTATCTATGCTTCCAACTTTATATTCAATAATTTGTCGGTTTCCCTTCTGGAATCTTAAATCAATTTTCATATTGCTTTTCAATGGGCTATTTCAAATTTCATGGTTTTTGCACTTACACTTCTTGTTGATATTATTTTTGTGTCATGTTTCATGGTTGCATTTTCCTTTTACTACCCTGATGAAATAATAACTGTGGTGTTTCTTTGCCTGTTTATCTTAACGTTGTAGGTGGGTTGATTCACCCCCTTGTGACAAATGTGGTAGTTCAACAAACATTATTGGCATGGATAAGGCACTTCCTGCTGAGATTCAATTTGGGGGATCCAGAGTTGAACTTTATAGGTAAAACTGAAAGAAGCCCTTTTTATCATTTCTATTTATATCTAGCTGTTGTCTGTTCCCCTTTCAGACATTTCAACTATAAGCATGTTCTGAAAGTCTCATGTGTTGACAGTAAAGTTTCTCATTCTCATTCATCAAATAAATGAGTAGCACAATATTGGGGTCTCAGTCATTAGCAGACTATATTAGCATGTATGAACAACTAATAAGTTGTAGGATTTTCTGGTTGCTATTACTATCATATTAGCAATAAGATGAAAAACTTCCCATTTGTATGAGGTGATATAATGATGCTTCCTCTAGGGGGTGTTTTGGTTCATGCAGAATAAAAAATATACAGATTTTAATAATGACGGATTTCATATGCCCATAATAGAATATTGATATATTTATAATGACAGATTAATAGAATATTGATATATTTATAATACCATGCTACTTTTGTTTGTTAGTTCTTGCATTTTTTAACAGATCAATACTTTTAATGTTCTGGAATTAGTAGTTTTTGCATAGTTTAACAGATCAATGCTTCTAATGTTTGGGAATTGCAGAATATTTCAACATATTAAAAAAATTTATGTTTGGCTATTCATATATTTTCCAAACGATGCTAAATTAAAATATAATGAAGCAAGAGTATTTTTACTTTTTTTGAGTTAAAGCACCGACATGTCAAGCTATTAGTATTTTCTGAAGATTGTTAATATGATGATAGCGTTCTTCCCACATTACATTTGCAATTTGTCTTCATAGTGCTGTCAGTCATTGTTGTACTTTGATGATCAGTTTTTGAACTTAAATCATTGTAATCTTTGCTAAATTCATATGTGGGTCTATGGTCATATTTGTCAGTTCACACTATTCTCATCTCTAAGAGGAGTTGAGGACATTACTATTGACAACAAACGATGGGTATGAAGGGAGATGCGTTAGAGATCAATATGCAACAATGAATGAGGCCGAGCGCAAAATTAAGGGGAATAGTACTGTGATGAACACGTTGCAAGATCATGTAATCTCACCTTGTATCCAAAGAAGTAAAAACAAATAGATTTCAAGGAAATGACAGGTCTATAAAATAGACACTACCAAGTTAATTATTTCTTCACTTAACAAGACATATGCTTGAAGATCAAAAAGTTATTGCTTGCGTTCTTCCACCTTGACAAGAAGTGGTCTAGTGGTTTCAATGGTACGAAGGGACACAGTGCAATCCGATGTGGGTCTTGATGGTTAAAGCCCTCTTAATAGGATTCAAACCCACTAATTGTGAAGATTTTTGGAGGCTTTTTCTCAGGTTTGTCAAAATGGATGTTGGGCCAATCGAATCATTTGATGTAGTTAGAAAGCTTTGATGGGCTGTTTTATTTAAGGACGGAAGGAAGAAATAGTCATTGATATTTTCAACCTCAAATAGTGTGGTTATGGTAAGACTAGCAAGGATATTGGTGGAAAAGATGGCTTGATCAGCTGTGTACTCTAACCAATTCAGCAGTGACCCCGCCAATACCGATCGGGCTTCCTTCTCTGAAACACCTTAACGCAGCCTAGATGCAGTCCTGGCATGACAAGGGGATATGCTACAATTGTGATCAGAGATTATTTTTTTATCATAAATGCAAAGTCCAGCAGCTAAACTTAGTCAAAGTCAAGAAAGTAGAGGATATGAAAGAGAATATCACATCACTCAACGAGTTAAATTCTTTTGAGATATCTATAAATTCATTATCTGTACTGATTTTGTCTCTAACCATGCATCTCTAAGGGCTGATCAAATGCCAGGAGCTGTCAATCTTGTTTGATAACCATAGCACCCATAATTTCATAAATCACTGGTCCGCAGCCCGAATGGGGTGTTGGGCCTGCAACACCTCAATGTTTGACATAGTGGTGGTGGATGGAAATTGATTGACATGTGAAGGAGTCCTGATTTGTAATTGGACTGTGGTGTGAGGCTGAGACCCAAAAAATCCCATAAAATTTTGAAGAAACAATCTTCAAATAAATTTCAACACTAATCTTTACTTTCTGGATTAATTCTAAATTACTCAATCCTTGAATTTAAAACCTTTGGTGGACCAGTCTAACAGTCTATCCTCAAATTAATATCAGTTATCTCATGTTAATAATTGGTTTATACCATAATTATTACAAGATATATCATAGGAGAATGTTAACAGCTTATTTAGGTAACTTATAAAGCCCTATAATGGTCAAATCTTTTATTATGAGGATAAAACTATTGTTGCATTTTAAAACTATTGTTGCATTTTCAGTCTGAATCTCTCCATTTTAGTGTGCATGATTTTCTAAGTGGTGGGATTGTAGCTTTGTTGGGGGCCGTCTGGTAAGGGCCCGTATCC
Organism: Sextonia rubra; assembly: GCA_037013555.1. Lineage (NCBI taxonomy): Eukaryota > Viridiplantae > Streptophyta > Magnoliopsida > Laurales > Lauraceae > Sextonia > Sextonia rubra. Next base: position 3,507,891 of record JASUAD010000003.1, on the reverse strand, counting down.
ACTTTGATCCCATTCTCCTACACAACCCACTTGACCCCCAATTGGGTTGGCTATATCTTTGCTGCATGTTTTTCTATTTACAATTATTTTTCTTATCCTTTTGTCCTCCATTTCTCTTTTCCTTACTTTCATTAGCAATTTGTCTTCTTCAAGTTTAGGTGCAGTAGCTGTTCAGTGGTTACACGCTTTCCTCGATATAATGATCCACTAAAGGTATTTTGTACTGGAGATTTCAAATCTTAAATTCGCTGTGCTCCTTAGAAATGATTCCAATATTCAGTTATATATTTTGTAATCTTGATTGTTCTCTGTTTCAGCTTTTAGAAACGAGGAGAGGACGTTGTGGAGAGTGGGCTAATTGCTTTACTCTCTATTGCAGGGCATTTGGATATGAATCTCGTTTCGTAAGTTGTTTACTTGGGCATTCCTGTTGTCCACTTTCATAAGAGATTGCTGCTATTACAGCTGCTGCCAAACCTTTTGTTTTGATTAACTGAATTTAGAGAACTTAGGAATTTAGAAAGTCTTTCTAAGATGGGTTTCTTGGTGCACAAGACTTTCTAAATTGGTTCCCTCCTTTGTTGGAAATTTCCACCATGTATTTAAAATATAGAAATTTTTTCATGGAAAGGATTTGTTGCAATTTTCCAACTTGGATGGGCCCCACATGGGGCGTGCTACAGTGGTGGACCCCACTTGGACATGTGCAATTTCTTTCCAATCTCTTCTTTCTTTGCTTCCAAGCTTCCTTTCTTTTCTCTTTAAGTCTTCTACTCTTCCCAGTTCCCATTCTTTGACTCTTCCTTTAAATTTCAAATCTCCTAAAAAATTGGAGATAAAATTTGTGCAACGTATGTGGGTCCCACCCCTTGATGTATTTCCTACAAAAAGAAAATAAATAATTCAATGATAATAATTTCACGCAAAAACTATCAAGCCACACATGGAAGCCATCTTGACATGTTTGAACTCATGTAAATGTACCATTTTTCTCAGTTTTTCATGTACTACACAGTGATGCAAAGAAGTTACGTGAGTTTACATGTGAATTTTGAGAAATTCATAATGATAGTCTAATAATCCAAAATGAGATTTTCATTAAAATCATGCAACGTAATGATTTTAATGCAATTTTCTCATAAAATCAACTTTGAAAGTCCTGGTGTATGATTTTATGATAATCAATGACTTTTTATCCGAATTAAGTCCACAATTCTACATGAAATCATGAATTAAAACTGAAATTTCATGGACTTATCAACCCTACCAGGTTGGAGCCCAGCTTTGGGCAACTCGAGGGGTACTGGTAGCTATTGGATTTGGCTCAGCTTAATCCATGTAATGAAGCCCAAACAAAACAGCCTGCTTGCTATTTTTATTCTGCAAAGGAGTTCTGTAAATTGCACAAATACCCCTCCAGTTTCAGTATTTTTAAAAAGCTGCCTAAACGCAATATTTATTAAATCAATGGGAAGTCCTGGGCATCTTCTTCAATCTGAACCATTAAAGTTTTTTATCCAGCCGTTGTGGGCCTTCTTAGTTTGTGCAAATTTCTCCATTAAATCTTCAGTAAGTGCACGTATAGGATCTTCATACAAATTGTCATCAAGGAATGTATCATAATATCTTTCCTCTGTGAACAAATGGTCCTGCTGGGAGATAAATCTCTGCTGCTAGTCCACATCATGCAAAGGCAGTTCTTAAATTGTTACCGAATTGGAATAAGATGGTTCCTCTTTTCTCTTTTCCATGCAACGGAAAACACAAACAACCATCCACGCCATTTGATTTCTAAGATGATTGCACATTATGATCTTAGAAGAAGCCACTGCTAGTCAAACTCAAAATCGAATTGAATATTTTGAAGCTCAATGCTTGCTTGAAGAACTCTCAATTGATGTAAGAAATGCAATGATGGCCTTCAAAACTATTTTTCGTGGAAGCAGGAATCTCATTTGCCTTGTATAGCTCACATTTTTTAAAAATAGAAATTCAATGAATCTATTGTTACTTAAAAATATGCATGTAGATGTGCTACATGTCTGAACTGGATTCAGAAATTGTCATCTTCTGCTAGTTTACCATCATGTACCACTTTTTTCATAATTAATTGTAGTCATTACATAACCTTTGAAGGTTCATGTCATTTGAGACATAACCTATCTTATCAAAAGTAAAGTTAGATTATTTGTGGTGCTACAAATTTTGCATGCCCAATTTATTTAGTTGTATAACAATTCTCTCCGAATGTCTTTCATTGCTTACATTTTTTCATAAGATAAATAAGATGTGGTAGAAACTTTTAACTACTTCCAACGTGACTGAGATGACTAGTTCTTTCTGAACTCACAGTTTTTTATTTCCAGATATTGGATTTTACCGACCATGTTTGGACTGAGTGTTTCTCACATTTTCTAGGAAGGTATTTTTCTTTTTACTGATTCTTTGCACGATTTATTATCTTTTAAAATTGGGTCTTTTTTTTTTTGTGGTGTGGAACTGAGTGTTCTCCATGATCATGCTAACGTTTCTAATTCTTGTTGGTTGACATTTATCTAATATAGATGGGTGCATCTTGATCCATGTGATGGCGTATATGACAATCCATTGTTATATGAGAAGGGGTACTTAATCTTGCCATCTGTTGTGTTTGTTCTGAAAGATAAAATTTTTCCTTCAACCTAATTTTTATGATTGGTGGAAATTTAACTAACATTAATAAACTAAAAGCAAGTGTTTCAGTCAATTAGCCTCTTGATTTTGTTAATCTGTAACACTAATATAGCAGTGGCAGGTTTTATGTTTAGATGAATCTCTTTTGAATTTGACATGACATCATGCATGCAGCTGGAAAAAGAATCTCACCTATATAATTGGTATTGCAAAAGATGGAGTATACGATGTCACTCGACGTTACACAAGGAAATGGCACGAGGTAATTATGAATTAATTTTGGCATTCTACTGCGTAAATCCTATCTATTCCACTGCGTAAATCCTATCTTCATTTATCTTTGGATAATACATACCCACATCTTCATTGCTGCTTTGATTCATTTGTATTTCAGGTTCTGAGTAGACGGAATCTTACAACAGAGCCTATTGCCTCTGCTGTCCTTTCTGACATAACAAAGGAATGTAGAAGAGCTCTTTCTTCTCTTGAAATTTCCACACTTGAAATCCGTGACAGGCAAGAAGCTGAAGAACTTGAAAGAGAAATTAATGCTCAAGATGACTTTTCCATTTCATTACCTGGAAGGCAAAGTGGATCCAGGGAATGGCGGATAGCAAGGTCTGAATTGGGGTCTAATGAGACCTCTTTGGGTAGCTCTGCATGTCCAGTCCGTATATGTGTGGATGACCATGTTGGAAACATCTACAATGCCTTTTCTGTCCTTATGTCTGAAATTGTTACTAATGGCATTACCAAAGCTGCAACCATTACAATATTGAACTCGCTTAAAACGTTGCTACTTGAGGTTAGGAGTACCTCCTTTAGAACACGCAGTCTTTCTTTGAATGCAGGCCCCGATCATCCGCTCTTCTCGGTGCATCAAATTGTGCTTCCCCTAGATTGTTCACTTAATGCTCTTTCTCTGAAAAGGGAAACAGAGACAGGTGGACAGATGGTCATTTGTTTGGCAGGTGATCCTGTCAAAACATCCATAGCTTTGCCAGTGGCTTTGGATGCCCTTGATGATATCATTGATACTGTTAATTGTATGAACAGCTTTGGTAGAGAATCCTTGTTTCCACCTCTCTTGAAGTTTAATAGAATATCTTCTGGTTCTGTTCTTGCAAGTGGTGAAAAGCTTCCTTTCGGAATTGTGAGTACTATGTGATTGGAATATTTTAGTATGTATCAAGCATGTGGCGCCAGTGCTTTTTCATGATGTTAGAACATTCCTATTAAATTTTCAGGCTACTTCAGCTTTTGATGGTACTCATGCTTCTAAGTGGGAAGAGCCAAATGGAGCCAAAGGTATTTCTAATTGATGAGAAGGAATACCACAATATTCATGCGTGTAATTTTCAAAAAAGTAATATTTCCAATCTGTTTATGTTTTCTTATCTCTCCAGAATGAATTTGGGAGAAGGTATCACACTTCATGTGAAATTGTCGAAGAATGCTGAATTTAATGCATACTTAATTGTCTCTCAGACTGTTGAGGTTTATGATGTAAATAAATTGTAAATTATGTATAAATGGAATGAATACTTATGTTTCCTCAACCCATGTATTATTGTTGTTAATGACTTGACATATGTTGTTTTCTCAATCAGTGTTAGTTCCCATCCTCTGTTTGGCTCCTTGTCATTTTAAGAATAAATAAATTATATGCTCAAGACGCCAAGGAGTTGGTGTTACTTTACCCTTTTCATTAGGGTAGGTCCAAATGATTCACATTAATTTTCTTCTCTGTCACAATTGTTAAAATTTACTTCTTTAGCAATTGCATATTTCATTTGGATTTTTTTTCTCCCTCTCTTTTGTGGCCTTACAATAAATATCACATCTAGTATGTTTGAAACTAGTAAACCTCACAAACTCAATCCCTGGACCTGGTACCTTAGTCAGGGATGCCTAACGTTTGCACTGCTTGCACTATTGGCATGGTTATTGTTTGCTTGTTTTGAAATTTCTGCTTTTGTAAGTGTTTGTTGTTATTCTGCAGTCAGTAATGCTTGTTCGTTTGTTGCTTCAAAACCTTTCTATTGAGTTCCACCATACCAAAAAACTCCCTGTAATTCATTGTATGCTTTGGCCTAATATTCCTATCTAAGTTGAGCTGCAGGATGATTTGACAAGTCAGAATCAGATCTGACCCTTTCCTCAAACTTGTTTTAAGTCTCTGCCCTATTTTGAAATTTCACTTCGTTGCTTTCGTTTCCAAATCGTAAACATTACTTCTAACTTATAGTTTCATTTTGGTACTAAAACTTTGCTGATTAAATTTTCACATCATTTAACTAGCTGTGTAAATGACCTCTTTTGATTACATAGGTTGCTGGATAATATACAAAACAAAAGACAGCCAGATGCATGATCTCGAGGCTTATGAGCTGATGTCAGCTAACGACGCTCCTGAGAGAGATCCGATGGATTGGTCAGATTTTATGCAATAACAATATAACCATTTCATTCTATGAGTTACACTAATATAACTAATTTTCAGTTGTCTTGATTATGAAATGTGGTATGTAGTTCCTTATGAAATATGAACTATAGAACTTTGTCTTTGTACCATATGTTAAGAGTAAAACATTCAAAGAGCAAGACAAGTCGTTAGAAGATGCAATTATCATATGCATATTATTGTAAAATATTGTAACCATGCTGAAAGGGTTGAAATAGTGATGTTTGAGGACAACACATTAATACAATGTGGGCTGAACCAGCTAGGTCCAAGGCCCATGGCAGAGTATGCGGACCAAACTAGCCAGACCCATGTCCCAAACTTAGGGCCCAAAAATGGGGCTCTTACAACTGGATGTCCAAAGCCAAAGGAGGACTTCTTATCAGTATAATACTCCACAATGGTATCAGAAATAGTGCTCATATGGTCATATTCTTCAAAAGACTGACTCTCAACGGTCAACAATATTGAGTTCCTAAGAATTTGTAGTGAGGGATTTCAAGGAAGGATCATCTATGAAGTGAGGAGTGAAGGATCTGAGGTGGAGGGCCATTACTTTCCTATAATTTAGTTTCCTATCCAAAAGAAGATTATTTGATGGCTCCTCGTGTATCTTCACCTTTAATCCTTCGCTCTTAGCTTTTGTATAACAAAAGCATTGTTTAGAAGGACCATATTAGTATATTACCGTATATTCACCTTGACGGAGATCTTTCTTTGTAGTGTATGAGCTTGTCCACTTTTTAACTATATATGCTTATTTTGATTCCTTAACCATCAACTATATTTTGATTGTCCAGCAGTTCCTCTCAAATGCATCTGCCCCTGATTTTTCTTACTGCATTACATACTATGAGACCAGTGATTTGACGAATCTATCTGGTACCTACAGGATTGTTGAAGGAAGCAGTGATGGGGGTACCAGCTGGAATATTTTGGACAAACAAACTTCACAGATGTTTGATAAGCGTTTCCAGCGTAAAACATTTAAAATAGAGTTATTCAGGCAAACGTCCAATGCATTCAGGTATTCTATTCCTAAACCAAGGCCACATCCTTGTGTTCATTGAATTATTTAGATTCATTTGGAAAATTTGTTTAATTGCAGGTTCAGATTTCTTGCAGTTCGGGACAGCAAAGCCACATCTCGGTTCCAAATTGGCAGCATCGATCTTTATGTGAAATCGAGTTAGCTTTCTCCATGTTCATGCTTAAAATAAGTTGTTTGAACCTGTAGCGGTATTGATAATATTTCAAATTAGTCTCTTATTCTAGTCTTTCAAAGAATGACACATGTACATGGCAATCATCAGTCTGATTGTTTATTGAAAGAATTTGTTGTATTGACATTCTTAATGTGGAGATTTATAATTTTAAGATATCATCCCTTCACTTAAACCCCACTGGAAATCAGCGCTTTCCTGGGCACCAAAGTTGCCATGTGCAGAAAGTTACTCTTGATCGCTGGACGTGACAAACACTCTTGGGCTCAACATGGGATAGGGTCCTGCGGGGCCTATATTGGGTGGATTTTGGCTGCATTCTTTTGGACTGTGGGCGGGCCTAGATCTTTGCTTATGGTCTGATAGTTGAACAGGCCTAGTATGGCGATGGAAAGGTTAGACAATAAAACCAGGTGTGCCCCAAAATAGTTGACAGAAAGGTACTGAACCATCAATCCCATAGGTTGCATTCTGGCCTAAATATTTGGGCTGATGGCTAAATGGTCTGGGCCAAGGTCTGGGCCAAGGACAGTGCTAGTCAATTGAGTTGGGGGTTAATGAGTGCGAGCGAGGAGGACGAAAGGAGTCCCCACGTAGACTCGCACATCCTATCCACCAAAACCTATTGCTCTGAGCACAGGCTTGGGTTTTGGGGATGTAAGGTCCACTGTAGAGTTCAACTCGTCCAACTCTGATAGGGAATTCTCAAAGTCCGACTTCTTATATTTTGGATGCAGTATCTTTGAAGTAACAATGCCATAGCCCAGTTGTGGTCTTGCACAATGGTATTGTTGAAGACAGTTACCAAAATCTCTAGATATTTCGTACAGGTTACTGTGGAAATAATTTTAAATGATAATAATTTAAGAACTATACTTTCGAGATCTTTATGATTTGATCTCAGTTTTACAACAACTTAAAAATCTTAAGACTTTTTACTGTATTCCTTTATGCGAGAACTCGCTAGAACTTGCACCGGGGTGTAAGACTCTTCTGCGAATTCTCTCTGTTCTCAAAAGCAAGATTTTTTTTTATGTGACTTAGAGAGTAATAAAGCATATTTATAGGCTACAATAGAGACCTTAAGAAGGAAATAAGGAATATTCTTCTTATGAAAATTAGAAACCCTATTTCGACTCAGATTAGAATTCTAATTTCATAAATTACAATTCAGTTCATTAGAGAATTATAATTGCACTTTGCCTTTATTTTCAAAATTATATTTCGAGCTTTTTGTTATTAAATGATTATTAATCTCCCCACGTTAAGATTTCAAATATCCATTAATTAAATAATTATTGACATATATATTTAATCGATATCTTTATAATTCATTGAGACTTTACACTTAACTTATTTGATATGTTGGACGCAAAGTCCACCTGCAAGGTTTAACATAACCAAAATTTATAAACTTCATCAAGGAGATATCATCAATCTTTATTACGAGACATGGTTTCCGTTAATAAACTAATATCTACCATACACATAGTATAGTCATTCAATTTACTAAGATTATTGACCCATAAAAGATTTACTCTTTTGTAAATCAAAATGTCAAACATTAAATATATGTGTCTATTATTTATATCGGGATTAAAAGTACAAGCACTTATAATAATCATTTGAATGTTAATCATCTTATATAGTCAATATAAAGATAATAAATTAAAAAGCAATCTTGTTCAATACACACAAAGCATATGAGCATAACAGTTAAAACTATACCATTTTCCATAGTCAAGACAAGCCTGCTAAAATATCCTGCTATAATTGTACCGATTACGTATCCAACTCTATCTAGATTGTAATAAACAATAACTTATATTCTATACGAACTGACAAACAAGTCTTCCGTGTGTAAGCTAAACTTTACACACCAATTTATCTAATTTATAAAATAAAAGACACATACATATATAATAAATAACAATGCAATAATTTGCCAATACAAATTCTCATTAAAATGAAAAAACAAACTTTACTAATAAATAAATCCATCAAAGACAAATAAATAAAAGTATACTTTTAGTATAAATTTCTAACAGGTCTTATCCCTTTTCACTTTCATAATTTTTTTTCTTTGTATTATAAAGAAATCAAGCATAGTCCCTTATCCATGAATAATGTAACCTTTACAATGTTGTCTTCTTGAACAAGGCACACCACAAACTGTTGTAGGAAAACAACCACAGATCAGTGGCCACTAGTTGGCTGCAAAAGTGATGGAGCTCACAAGAAAGGCAGTGTGCAAGAGCAAAAGATGATGATTCTGCAGGAGATTAGTGGTGTTTATAGGCTGGGCCGGGCAAAGGCATATCCAGACCCAGCCCGACTTTAGAAACAGTGGCCCAGGCCCAGTCAAAGCCTAATGCACACTGTAAAATTAGGCCCAAGCCTGCCCATTTAGTCAATCAGTCTAGGCTGAACTGGTCCTTTTTATTAATTTGTAGGCATTCGAGCAATTGTTTGGACCATGAATTCCTCATACAGGTCAGGCCACACCAGGCTTTGTTCTTTCTATTACTTAATCCAAGCTTGGCCCAATTGTTCAATGGAGCTTAACTGCATATCCAAGCTTGGCCCAAAGTGAATTGGGCCCTAATATTGCTCAGACTGGCCTGGCCCATGAGCACTCTTACAGGAGATGAAGGGAGATCAAAGGTTGAATTTTTTTACCCTTTTACAATCACACATCCTTTTTATGAAAGGACATGTGATTGCGGAGGTATTAGAAATAAAGGAGAGTGATATTTGGAAAGATATGGCAAGCGAACCGATGAGAGATGTTAAAAAAAATTGAGAGAAATGAGGAGAAACATTAAGGGGCCATTCAAGGCTGTCCTCTAATCTAATAAGAGCTGCCCACCTCTGTGAATAACCGGGTCCAGTTAAAAAAAAAAAATGTGCGCGACTCAGGGAAATACTCTTGTTGGCTCCTCAAAGATACCCACGTAATGAAATAATAATGATAATAACAATAAGAATAATGATAACTAATTAGATTCAGGTCTAAATAAACGCTGAAATTTTTAAGTTCCAATTTACAATTAATTTGTTTGGTAAAATTTAAAAGGAATAGAAAAAAAGCTTCTATTTCACATTAGAGCTCTATCATTTTCAAAATAGCTTATTTTAACTAGAAAATGTCCAATGTTGAGAGATATAGTTGGGGTAGTATGCATCATTACAAAATATATTTCAAGAGTCATTTTCGTCAAAAGTACTTCGGATTTTTTGCTCTTTTTCAGCCTTGCTTGACTTTGTGTTTTAGAGGCCAAACTTCTTATTTCTAAGAAAATGAGGAATATAATTAGAGATTTACCAAAGGCTCTCATGTGTAGATTAGATGATAAAACAAGAGCTTGTTTTTAGAGTTACAAACAGCCCAAGTACATGAAAGCTTTAATTTATTGTGTGTGTATATTGGGATATTGGCATATAACCCTCTGAATAAAATTATAGAAATATTCATCAAACACATGGTAACAAAGCCATGATCTAAATGTCATCTTGCCATCAGGCAAACCAGGTTTCTATCCCCTTCGCTTCATACAATGCCCGAGCCATTTTCAAAATTTATACACCCCACCATGTTTAAGAATGTCGGATCGTTTTGGGCCCCCAAGCACACATTGGCCGAGGTCCAAACTATTTAACAAGTAGCCAGAAAGTTTGGCCTGGTACAACCACAGGCCTAAAAAAACAGCCCACATCCGGCACAAGTATGACTCATGGTGAACGTGAAGGCATGACTTCTTTTTACTTAAATTGCGACTGCATCCCACGTCTTCTCTCTCTGTTTACCAAAGAAATATTGAATTGAATGTCTACACAAACATGCCTGTATAAGAAGATGAGACTTCCATGTTATGTATTCATACTTATCTCTCCTGCATTCATTTGTCAGACATCTTCAGAGGTTTTATAATGACAACTGCAAGATGAAGTCTTATCTAATCTTTCTGACTTTGTTCATTCATCAACTTCTAAATCCTAAGGTTTCAGCCCAAGTTGGAGAGAATTTAGAACATCATGGTTTACCGAAGGATCTGTTGCCCCAAGCAGATGTGTTGTCTCTGGGTTACTATGAGAAGAGCTGTCCGAATGTGGAGACCATCATTCACAGGAAAGTGAGTGCTTGGATAGAGAAGGATTATACACTTGCTGCCAGCCTTATCAGGCTCCACTTCCATGACTGTGCCACCAGGGTAAGTAAATGTTGTATTTTCTATTTCTTGGAGGCACTCTCGACCTCTAATTGGTAAGGATATTCCTCCTTATTATGTGAAAATCAATTTGAAATTTTTTCTCTTATGTTTTACCTTTTCTTTTCCAAGTGATAAAGGGTCAGCCCAAATGAGATAAAGTTGAGCCACAATGAAAATTGAGGTGGCAGTTCTCTTTTTTTTTATTTTATGACCTAGGGCATCTCTGGCTATTTCAGCCTTCGGATCTTTGGCCTCCGACCTGAAAATTACCTAATTCTGATGAACAACGACTATTCTGTAAAGGGCACATACATGACCGCACACATAGTACCTAAATAATGCAAGGGGTGAGAGTTGAACGTGAGACTTTAAAGAGCAAATCCAAAGCCCAAACCAACTGATCCACCGCCTTGATAGCAAGGTGGCAGTACTTTACATCAATCATCACATTAATATATATGAAGCGAGGTGATTTGATCTCTAAACCGATGTTCAATTTCACAATTGATTGTTTGATTTCACTCTCAATTTTGACTTGACCTTATGAAATATAGAAGTGTCTTGGACCATCCGTATACCTTGAGGTGGACAATGTAATGAGGTTTCTTTCCGTAATTCAATTTTGAGAATGAAAGTCCCGCATGATCTGGACTCTCCATCATGAGTCTCTTCACACAAAGGCAGAACAAGGTCATTTCGAATCTCAAAATGTAGTTTTTGTGTAGAAGTTACTATTTCTAGTAATTTTATATTTTGCATATTACAGGGGTTTTTAAGTCCGTTAGAGTTTTAAATTTCTTGGAAGGCCATGAAAAGTAATTTCGAGTTTGTGTCGAGGGTTCCTATGCAATTAAAACTTTTTACTGTTTTTTGTTATAATTTCTGGAAAGTTAGGATTTCAGGGTCATATTTAAATTATTCTTATTTAACGGTTGAACCATTGAAAACATCCACATACATTGACCCCTTGGGTCAAATCAAAAAAGCTCAAGCATAAACAAAAATCTAAAATCTTTGCCCTTGAGAACTTACTAGGTGTTTTGTAGATGCAGATAAATCTTAGAATATAACATAAAAATGAATAACCTAAAACAAGCACTTAAAATAGAGTTGGGATTTTTTCCATTGAATGATTCATGGCCGAAACAGTTACAAATGTAACGGTGATTCGAATTCTACATTACATGCATGTTGTTTTGATCAGGGGTGTGATGCTTCAATCCTATTGAAGCATGAGGGGAGTGAGAGGAGTGCTTCAAGTAGCAAATCACTTAGAGGTTTCGAAGTGATCGATGACATCAAAGCCGAGATGGAGAAGGCATGTCCCCACACTGTCTCTTGCACCGATATTCTCACCACTGCAGCCAGAGATGCCACCCTCAAGGTCCCTTGTATTTATTTATTTTACATTTTTTTTAGTTTTTCTTTCCTCTGGCATGTACTTACACACACCCAAGCTGCCATGCACTCATGCTACCCAAGTAGAGATGCAAACGGGTTGGATCTGGGATGGAACCTTTATAGATCCGGACCCAAATCCGTCTTTAATGATCCGGTTCCAGAACCATATCCAAATCTGATAAGGAACCTATATATTGTATCCCATCCGCATAAACTTGGGGGAATAAAGGAAACTGGATCGAGTTATGGACCTAGATCAGAAATGCGATGCAAAGTGCATTAGTATAATTAGATAAAAGAGATTAAAAAATCATATTTCAATATACAAGCAGGACTATTAAATGGTATGACTAGGTAGATTCCAAATATAAATATAACTTAAGGTGTGTAGGTCATTAAAACCTACAAATACTTATAATATGTGAATGTGATAATCCTGGATCAAAATCCTCAGGTCGGAACATGGAAGGATGCAAATTTTAGAGCCAAATGTTCTGGATCTCAGATGCATGGATTTAGATCCGGACCAAAATTTCTCTGGAATCCAAAAATAGGTTCCATATCAGCTTTATTCGGAATCGAAGATTTTGGTGACTCAGATAATCAGATACCTGTTTCCAACTTTATATCCAAGTCCCCATCCAACCTTATAAGCAGTGCATTGGCCAAATTTTACAGTAGCCATCAGCCTTTCTAATTCTAATATTTTTAAAAACAATGGTTTAATTCTAGATTTCTACACCAACCACCTATCAGATTATAAAAGTATCAGTCAGCCACCTTGATCAATAACCAAAAGCCAAAAGAAAATAACAGGAAACCTTTTGACCACTTCCAAGGTATGACAGTTGTCTTAGATCTAACATAAAATCCTGATTGTCACAAATTCAAACTGACTAATGGTAAGGGAGTTGATTCAGATCGAGCAGTCTATGACCTGGATATCAATCTGAAAGAGACTAGATATAGAGAAATTTTCGATAGTTACAAAATCAATCAAAAGTTAGCCACCAACTGTTTGTCTGGCGGTTGACAGAAATTTTTAGATTGGTAGATGTGGTTGTTTTCAAAAATCAAAAGAAAATGATTTCTTGTCATTGTGAAATGTACATTTGGCAATATGTAAATTTCCCTTTTTGGTGTCATCAGTTTCGTAGTTACTATGCTTGCTTATGGGACATTGCTCACAAGCATACATTTTTACCAATACAGATTGGAGGACCCTTTTGGCACGTTCCATTTGGTAGGAAAGATGGACTTGTATCTGTCGCAAAAGAGGCCAAGATGGTTCCCATGGGCTATGAAAACGTAATTTCTCTCATTGAGTTTTTCCAATCCAGAGGCTTGGGCGTACTTGATCTAGTTATCCTTTCAGGTACTGTTCATTTCTCTCCATAAACTTGAGGTTATGTTTATAAAAATTTCTTCCTCTTTCTCCATGTGATGTTTAGCACTCAAAATTATTTCTTTTGAGAGGAGGCTCCTCACAACAGAGCTACCAGTGGATTGCACAAAGCTATTGAAACATTCCTCATTTATCACCATTACGACCGTCCAAAATCGCAAAACTACATTATATCCACTTTTCCTTGGAAAGGAAGCTAAAACACACTTACCCTTTTTCTTCTTGAATACTGAATTCCTAGAAATTAATTATAAAATGGGTTCTAATAAAGGACTATTAAAAGAGAACAGGGTGACAGGTATAAGGTGGAACCAGAAAATAAAAAATAAAAAAAACACGGTACATATATAAGTGGACCTCATTTTTCTAGAATTTAATTTATTGGGGTGATGGCTGAGTGTTCATCTTCAATATCATCCTTGTTTCTTTGGATTACATTTCATAGCAAGGAATTCAATACCATGCAAATGGTCTCTTAGATTTTTTTTTTGGCTAAGAATAATTTGTATTGCTTTTGTAAGTCAAATATGATTAAGAGATGTAGGTATAGAATTTAAAATATCATAAGAGTTCAGATTTCATCCTCTAATGTTGGGGATCAATAAGGCCTATAAATACATCAATAAGGCCCCATTATTAAAATCCAAGCTGGTCAAAATAAATGTCTTTGGTGTATATTAGCTTTGGCCTCCAATCACAGCTAATTTCACTCTTGTAAGAGATGGATTGCTATTAGATCAATCATGTCTAAACACATGAATAAAATAGACAACAAAGATAGGGAAATTAAACGTTTACATATGATCAACCTGAAATCATCAAATCCGGAGTTAGCTACATAAATCTGTCTAAATCAGTTTGTTCATCCCTTTTTCGTAAGGTTCTTTTAGATGAGAATAATACCTAGGGCTATAGTATAAAGCTGGTGAAAATGGAATATTAATATATTTTAGGTTTGAATTAAATCAATATTAGTTTTTTGAGTTCTTTGGATGTATAATCCTTTGAAACCTCTGATATTTGGTAGGACAAGCTTCCAACACACTGCTCGATTAGTGTCAAGCAATTTGCCTGTTATTGGGCAGATAAGGTTCATTTCCTTGGTAATGGAAGGAAAAGCTTGCCCACCAAAGCAATTCGCATGTAAAGCACACACACATAAGAGAGAGAGAGAGAGAGAGAGAGAGAGAGAGAGAGAGAGAGAGAGGAGCTTCCAAATTCTCAAGCTGCAGAGGATTCAGACTGTTGTTGGTGCAACTAAACATATCCTCAGAGGATATTTGGTGTAACTAAAAACATATCCTCAAAGGAGCTATGCGTGGTAGTGTCTGTGGAACCTACATGGGTTGGTGTCAATTGATGGATGTTTTGGGATGCAGAGGGACCTTGAAAATTCAGACAGTTGTTGGCGCAACTAAACATATCCAGAAAGGATACTTAGTGAAACTAAAAACATATCCTCAAAGAAGCAATGTGTGGTAGTGTCTGCGGAACCTACTTGGGTTGGTGTCAATTGACGGATGTTTTGGGATGTGGAGGGACCTTGAAAATTAAGGGAGAGTCAAGTTTTACCAAGATCCAATCCTCTTAATGCTGTGATTAAGGCCCCAGAATTTGATTATTTAATATTATTGATCAACAGAGAGCAATACTTACTAGTTTCAAACTTGGGTGAAGTCATTTCACCAGAGTCGTGGATTGGCTAGTGATTATGAGAGAGGCTGATGGATCATGATTAGGCAGGGCTGAATGAAAATATAAGGTTCCAAGACTTTCCATGTGAACAAGTTTCTTTGACCCAAGTGTGCCTCATATTTACTCAGTCCAAGCGATTCAAACAAAAGGTCATCCTCTTCAATATACACTAAACCAAATTTCACTTCATTCAAACCATTGGTTCGACCCATATGCAAAAGCAAGTAATAGTGGATTTTACTTCAGAGTGAAGTTCGTTTCAATATTTAAGTAAAATTACTACTCTTTGGTTTTCTTTTCTAAACCAAATGCTTTAAATTCCTATAACCCCTCTCAATGGATCTTAGTCAATAATCTGGTTTTCAGGAGCACATACAATTGGACGAAGTACATGCAGTTCAATTCAAGATAGGCTCTACAACTACAAGGGAACAGCAAAGCCAGACCCAATGATCCATCCAGGATATTTCAACTTCTTAAAGAGAAAATGCAGATGGGCTCCTGAATATGTTGACGTCGACAGAACTACCCCAAAAACCTTTGATTCTGTATACTATATGAACCTTCAAAAGAGGATGGGATTATTTTCCACAGACCAATTACTCTACTCGGATTCAAGGACTGTGCCTACTGTCACTGCACTGGCTACACAACCCTGGCTCTTCTATCGGCAATTTGCAGTGTCTATGGTGAATCTGGGGAAAACCCAGATTCTAACAGGCAGTAATGAGGGGGAGATCAGAACAAATTGCAATTTGTTAATCATTGAGAAGATTTTTTTTTGTCATTCTTGTACCTTTTCTTTAAATTACTTTGGAATAAAGTCATGGCTGTTTCATGATGAAACCAGTTTTTTAGATTATTTTAGTGCCATTGAAGATTTATTAGGTGCTACTTTGACCAATTTGGGATTTAAATTTGCAACTTGTGGCTCAAGACTTGTTCAAAAATTTGATGGGTAAATTCATTTGGTTCACTTTTTATCCGTTTAGTTCAGAGTTCAGCTTGTATGCTATAAACCTATTACAAGGGTCCACATCTAAAATCTAACTGCTCAAATAACTATCCTTCCTTATGTTAACTTTAGGCCAAATTTCACTTCAATCAAATAGGACATACCTTCAGATTGGTCGCTTGTAACACATGACCAAGATTAAAAAACAAAGTACATAAAATCATATGCTTTACTTGCAATAATTCTTAAAGTGGGGGGTTAACTCCTATTGAAGTCAGATATGGTATTATAGAGTTACTAGTTCAGTGCTTTTGAGAAGTTTAAACCTTTCTTAAGAGAACTCCACAGATGGATTTTAGGACTCAGCTAAGAGGATTTTTTAACAAAGCAGTTCGTTTGAGAAAAAAAATGTAGCTTGCAAGTTAGAAGCCTTATAAAAAACTAGGTAACTATATTTTTAATCATCATTCAAGGAGACAACAGAGACATGTCTCACAACTTAGCCATGGAGAGGCATCTAACACTCAAGGACGAGCCCAAGGATGTAGGTCAGATCCCACATTGTACCACCAATCCAAAGTAGCAAAATAAATAAATAGATAAATAAAAGGTAGGAGATAGAGAAATGATTAATTCAACAAATTGAAACACAATAATAGTCAAAAACATGCTTTTGGGGGATACCTAAGGTACTTATAGAAGGGCTTTGTATGGGTTGGGTACACTCAAAAATGTCGTTCCCATGATGACCATAGATATCTAAGAAAGACCTAAATCAATGGTCAGAACAATTCAGCCCTACCATTCATCATGATCTTGATTTAGTCGTTATGATTATAGAATCACAAAGAAATTTAAGCACTGAGTAATCAACAATGGATTATTCATATTCAACATTCACCAGCCATATTAGTGGCTTCGGTGGACCCACAAGATGGGTAGATTGAAGCAACTGTACTTGAACAGTAATCCCACTAAATAAGCATCTATTCTATGTAGGAAGAAAGGGCTGAAAACAAGGAAGTGGCATGCCTAAAGCCTAAAAGAAAAAGAAGGAAAAAAAAAAGAATAATGAAGAAAAAGAGATACGCAACAGAGGAGTTTTCATTATAGAAAAAGAGAGAAAGTGCAGTAATCTCTTCTCCCAGAAAATTCCCAACAAAACATGACAAAGTTTTAATTCTTTGCCTCCATCTTTTAAGCAAAGTACCCATTGTATTTTAATTAGTTTTCTTGAAAGTACCTTTTAAGAAGGTAACCTTTGTTTGTGCTTTTTGGCATGCCACTTGTCCTACACTGTCCTCATATCCAAAAGCAACTTGCTTCTTTATTTAAGTTTTTTATTTTTCTGCCCCCTAACTTGTCATATGTTCCAATGTGGTGCCTTAAGTATCAAAATTGAAAATTCACATTGCAACCCTTCCAAGTTCAGAGAAAATTTCTACAAGAATCACAATCCTTTATAGCTTTCATGCTCTACTGATCTTAGAATATGACAAGTGACATAGTTGATTATTCTTTTTTTTTCCGCTTCTCTCTTTTTTATTTTATTTTTTTATCATTCATTTCAAGCTTTTATATAAGACAAACAATATTAATTGGACCTAATTTTTATCATAACCTTCCACAAAAGACGCATGACTTAATAATATCGCAACAGGGACTCAGACAACCAAACACATAGCTTACCGCTAACTGAAAGTCCGGAATCTAAGAGGAAGCTCTCTAAAAGAAATTTTCCATCAAGATTAACTTTCACAGGTACAAATCCTTACCATGGGTTCTGCACTAGTATGGGGTCCATTGTGGGCCTGCTTTTCCATAAACTTCAGACAGTTTCAGAAACATTATCAGTAACCCATGCTGTTAAAAATGACAAGCCCAACGAGGATGAGGGGTGTAAGAACAAGAGAACTGGGGAAGTCAATGTCAATGTATCAAATGCGCCTTATAATTATACTTGAGTTCTGACTACAAATATGGAAAACTACAATTAAAGAACATTATCCTCATGATGACAATCCCCAAGGATTATACCTACCTATTTGGTTAAATGCCTATCTGTGGGATTATAATGATATACAAGACAAATTCAGCAGTATACTGACCTGAGTGACTATGGAACAAAATGTTTCCCTCTTCTTGAGTCATCTTTATCTCACCTATCAAAGAAATATTCATCTTTTTCTTTACAGGGGTTTCCTTCAACATTCTCTAATTGGAAACTTTGAATCTCTTGATCAGCGTCCTAAAATAAAATGATCCAGAAAAAATGGCCAAGAATGATGATTGATGTCATCAACCTTCCATGTCCCATACTCCCAAGGCTGTGGTTAAGCCTCTGGTTAGTGGATCAATAAAAAAATGAGAAAACCTTTAAGCAAGTGATGGCTCAGGAAAAGTACTCTCATATTTTGGAAATCACTTTTGTAGTGCGATACATGATTGCAAATATGCTGTTTGTGTTAGCAGATTTCAGCCATGGAAGTATAAAACAAATTACATCTCCACAACGTTCCAAATTAGTTACTTTAGAATTAGAAAATAAAGCACATAATCAGGAACAAGAAGAAGATAAATTCTACCTTTCACCCTGAGTGCACATATTCCAGGGTACTGATCTTGAAATCTGACCATATGTCTCATGCCTTGCCAATGAACTCCACATCAAACAGAAGGACAGAATCTGGAGGAATGATACAGGAACCTACAGGATATAGTGCAGCTGTAAGCACCAAGAAACAACACTCGCCTTTTGACTATTATTCTTAAGAATGATGGTTTTTTTTTTTTTTTTACAATTTTACCTTGAGATAGTTTTATTTTCACTCAGGATGAGACAGGTACTATGCTAGTGGGGTCTAGGAAGCTTGTTCAATCAAGTGTTATTGAGGTAATTGTGGAGGATGACTCTTCTTGTGCAACCAGATAGGTGTCCTCCAATTGCAACCAGTGACAGAGCCAGGAATTTTTCTAAAGGAGGCAATGATGGTTGATTCATAATGTCAATAAAAGTGATTTAGCACAGAAAAGTAAGAAATTTGAAAAAAAAAAAAAACTAACATAGTAATATGATAGCAAATTTTTGAAATTATGTGTTCAACTCAGTTTTACCATAAATTAGTTATTAGACTATATTCCAAAAGGATAAAAATGATGCATTTTTATGACTCTCCACACTCAACAACATTCATTAATGGGTCCATAAGTCAGAAGAAGAATTGTAAACTGCATATTTCAGCAATTTACTTGTGGGCATATGATTATGGTTACAAAAAAACAATTTAAATTGAATCATTCTTTTGGAAATGATAATATAGGATTGATGATAAAAAACTTAAACAAAAAAAAATGTCTTTGATTTTTGGCCCATTGGTAGTTTACAGCTCAAATCTTCTATTTGTAGTCACACAAAATTTATTGCTTAACAATTATATTTGTTTTGCTTTAATTTACATTTTGATTAGATTGTCAACAGCTCAAGATTTGATCACAACTTAAATGGGCAAGTGTTCAAAATGTGGAAAGAAGGAGAAGAAAAAATTAGGAATGCACTGGTCATTGGTAAAGAAGTGACAAAGGTTGTTTGATGAGTTGTCTTTCAAACAAAAGCAAAAGACAAAATTGCCCTAATGTGTTTTGAAAATTCTGCTCATTTAAGAGGAAAAAAGATAAGTTGATAAAGAGCAAACAAAAAGAAAAAGAAAAAAACAAAGAAAGAAAGTTGACGAAGG
The DNA here is from genome assembly GCA_037013555.1 of Sextonia rubra. NCBI lineage: Eukaryota > Viridiplantae > Streptophyta > Magnoliopsida > Laurales > Lauraceae > Sextonia > Sextonia rubra. The sequence goes on along the minus strand of JASUAD010000003.1, from coordinate 3,488,130 downwards.
GGAAAGAACATGAGACCAAAATACCCATGAAATATTTTATATTTCCTTCTCTCACAAGTAATGAAACAAAAAAGTGGAGTAATTGCCCCTCTTCATCCCTATGTGGCTCCATCCTTGATTACAATTACCATTGCCGGTTGGTTGATATTAATAAAAATAAATTTACTAGAGTGGTGTCTAGCACTCACTTAAGTTTGTTATCATACTGTAAGGAAGTTAACATTGTGGCGCACTGAACTGATAGGCAGAGTATGGTGCTAGTTGGTCCATTTTGAATGTTGATGGATCACGTATGATTTTCTATTCAGTGTAGCGTTCCTTAAGAATTATTACCATTTTGAAAAATATAATAGTAATAATAACATGGTTTCTAAAAGGTCAAACTTGGGAAGAACTTTAGGGCTTGTTGGTTTACATGAGGGACGGAGTAAAGGAAGCGAAAAAGTACATTATGTGGCTAGTCATGGCACAACCCTGGATCCTCAATTGGAAACATAGACCAATTGCCCAGGGGATTCAATCGAATGCAAAGATGGATTCCAGCCCCTAGGCACACTCACAACCATAAAACACACCATAAATGAAGAAAACTAAAGAAATATTTTATTAATTGGAATAAGCATAAGCAACTTCAATGGGCAAAGGGGGATTCAACTACAAATAACGAAGTAGAATTCTTTCTTAGCAAACAAGACTTTCTAGATAAAATAGGAAATTGTCTAATCCTGACCAAACAAAAAAATTAGATATAGTTTCCCAATTAAACAAGGAATAAAAATAGAAATAGGATAAAAAGAGAATGCCATAGTAGCTTTCGCTCAATTGGGCCCGTGGACTAAACCTAATTGACCCAATTGATTTCTTAAGCCTGGTCCATACTGCATCAAGTCCTCTTACTTTATGGTGTTTGGATGCCAAGAGTAAAGGAGAGTAAAGCTACCGATGTGGCTATTTTACTCTCACCTTTGCTGGATACCAAAAGGAGAGTAGAGTAAAACCATTGATGTACCATAAAGGTTCCTCTCCACACCACTTTTGCCCTCTTCCATTTACTCATTTGAAGTGTAATAACTTAGGGAGGAGCAACTCTTTTGTCATGTAGTGCATTTACTCCCCCTCCTTTTTCCTTCACTCTTAATTTAACCCTTTATTTTCCTTTAATCCTCCCCTATTGCAAATAAACATGCTCAGGGTCATTTGTTTATAGTCATTTACATATATAGATGATTCAAATGTGTGATGGTTACAAATCGTCACATTTGTTTGCCCTCATGTAGGCATGAGGTGGGTAAATGTGGTGTGAAAATGGTATGTAAGGCCATTTACACACCAAATATTTTTGCACCTAAACAGGTGTGAACATCACTTTCATACCACTTGAAAATGGCGCTAGTATAGTCTCTCACAAGGTGATTGTAGTCTTATGGGCCCCAACAAACAACTTGATACTATTTATCCTATGGGCCCTATGTTTTTTATTCAAGCCATTCAATGATTTTATTGAACTAATAAAGCCCAAGACGTGATTATCTTATATTTTCATAGATTTTAAGTAATTTGTGAAAAAGTCCCAACCGATAGATCTCATTTTATGGCTTATGCACTTTTGTGGGCCCATAATTAAGGATCCAAACCATTCAATATTCTTGCATTAAAGATAAGCATCAACATGTTTAGTTTCATGTCACGACCCGAGCCCAGAATTCGGGGGTTAGCGAAAAGCTAAACCGGTGACACACGTACTCCCGTGCACGTGCACCCAAACCCAGTCCAGATGCACGCACACAAGGGATCTAACACGTGCGAACTAAGCGTACGCGGAAGCTGTACATATCATAGCAAGCAACAAAGGAAAATAAAATAGCGGAAGCCAAAGCAAATACGAAACGGAAAAGACAAAGACAAATACACTGAGATAAAACCGAATACACACCAAAATCAATATACACAAAATATACAGAATACAAGTCCAAAGTCCAAAGTCCAAATACAAGCTCTCAAAAACCAAAATGCAAAATAAAAGCCACTGGTATGCATGCACGCACTTGGCAGAAGTGATCAGGCCCACTCTGCCAGACCGGAGGGTGCCTCTACACTCGCCCCTGCAGCCTCCTCGACCGCCGGGGAGCTGGGCAAGGTATCTGTGCCTGCAACACCACAGACAACACAAATGAATACAACGATCCAACAAATATAAGTAACAGGGGTGAAACACGCATAGTATCAAAGAGGATATAATAATGACAGAAGATTAAATACAGAGTTCCATATTAGGAAACTAAGCAAATCGTGCATAGAAGTAAAACATGATATGTGAATCAAAACATAGAATACTGAACTAGTTGGCTACTACGTTAACCATGTTCTCTCCAAAAGAGAGCAGAGCAGAGCAGAGCAGAGAACACCGCTGTCCAGGCCAAAGGTACAAGCGGGTCTCGGTTTCCTGGGTTCCGGGGTCCCAAGACAAAGCAACACTGCAGTTAAAACAGAGATACAGAGATCTACGCCAGAGGTAACCCCGTCGGGTATCCTAGGGCTGAGGCTGAGTAGAGCCAGACTAATACCAATCAAATCAAATCCATAGAAAGGGGAGATTATCCGCTTTGGGCTCACCGATGACAAAGACCGGATCTCGTCCTCACGTTTAATCTCTGGGCAGAGCCACCGGGGAATACCCAATATACAAAGCCAGAGAATATACAAAGCATAGTCGAATTACAGATTAGAACATAGGTTAAATCAAAGCACAGCATAGATCAGAACTTAGTGCCGAACAAAGAATGATACAGATATACAGAACGAAAGCAAAATGACTGAGGAAATGCATACATAGATTAACAGAGCAGAGGGCAAAACTATAAACAATATGAAATGCATCTCAGATTAATACGGAATCAAGGTTAATTACAAGCCAAGCCTAATCTAGTTGCACCACTATCACTAACCGTGCATGTTGATGTAGTTTTAAGTTATTCGATGCACCGTTGCCATCCTAGTGTTGCAATATAATCCTTATGTGCATCGAAGTCCCTTAAACCAACACCCATGGGGAGGTGCTTAACAATGAGCAACACTCACATGAATAAGTCACAGCCTAACAGACTATTCATGCGCTCCAAAGAATCCATTTGGGCCGGTTTACGGGTATGGTTAACCTGTATTTGAGCCCTACAAGGTCACACCATTAGCCTAAGTTTAACTGATATTTAACAGGTCTTACGGTTTAGCCATGGGTGACCTACGGCTTAGCCGTGGCATCCTACGGCGTAGCCGCAATATGCACTACGGCTTAGCCGTGGTTCCCTTCAGAACACGGCTAAACTGTCAGCTTTTCCACCTCTGATCTGATACATCTCACGGCTGAGCTACAGTCAGTATACGGCTTAGCCGTAGACCAATCCACGGCTTAGCCGTAGCCTCACCGTAGGAGTACTGATATCAGAAAAGTTTCGACTGATCAGAGAATTAATTCACGGCTGGGGTACGGTTGGGTCACGGCTAGCTTACGGCTCAGCCGTAGGACAATTTACGGCTTAGCCGTAGCCTAGCCGTAGAACAAAACTCAAATTTCGAGTCTCTGGAAACCAAGCCGTAGAAGTTCACGGCTTAGCCGTACAATACAGAGATGAATTCGGGCTGAGTACAGAAACTGAAATTTGATACAGAAACTGAATAAAATGAGTTACAGAGGTTCCAAATTCACAAATTGTGGCTGTAAAACATGCTAGACAAAGAATAAGAGTGAATCAAAGCCATCAAACAAACACCCATATGTGTTATCAAAGCCTGTACTTATACTTGCCTCAAATCTGACAAAATCCTCTGAAATCAAGCTCCAAGCAACTAAAATCAAAACAAATCAAAGCAATCACACATGCATGAGATGAAGACAAAGCAACAGAGAATGGGAGATGTAATTTGGAGAAGAAATACAAAGAGTTGGGAAAGAACCCACTTACCTAAGGCAAGGACAGAGATGAGAGAATGGAGAAGAACCCAAGCCAAACAGAGGATCCAAATCCTCAATCGATCAAGAGAAGGAAAGAAGAGAGAGAGAGAGAGAGAACGAACGTGGAGAGCTTCCCTGGAATTCCTCTTGCATGCAACGATCAAATGAAATGGAGCAAGAGAGAGACACCTGGAGAGTGACTCATTTAAATAGGTTTTGTGGTTTAGGTCAAAGTCCGGTAAGTTTATACTAATTACAGTTCAAGTCACACGAAGGTCTAACTTCTCCAATTGACTCCAAACGGATCTGACACAGTTACGGAATTTGTCGAGCTCAACGAAATACGTATGCTGACACCAAGATGATGCAAAGATGATATGAGCAAAGCAAAAGCAAAATTACGAAAAAGGGCTTAGAACTACCTATCTCAGGTCAAAGGTTGCTCAACTACCTATCCAAGGCCCAAAACCAAGTCCAAAAGAATAAAATAAAACAAAACACACACTAATGAGCCACTAATCCGGCTCAAAGGGGATCGGAGTGTTACATCCTCCCCCACTAGGAATCATTCCGTCCTCGGAATGACTACCTACCTGCGCAAAGAGCTGGGGGTACTGGCGCGCTAGCTGCTCCTCTAGCTCCCAAGTAGCCTCATCCGGACCGTGATGCTCCCACAACACTTTAACCCATCTGATAGTCCTGGTACGGAGAATCTGCTCTCGTGTCCCAACGATGCGAAGCGGACGCTCAACGTAAGTCGCATTAGGCTGAATCTGAATGTCATCATAGCGAATCACATGGCTCGGATCTGGCACATACTTACGGAGCATCGACACATGGAACACATCGTGAACACCGGAGAACTCAACTGGAAGTGTCAACCGATAGGCTAAATCTCCAACTCGGCTCCTGACTTCGAACGGTCCTACATATCTCGGAGCTAACTTGCCCTTCTGACCAAATCGAACTGTGCCCTTCATCGGAGAAACTTTAAGAAATACCCAATCTCCGACTTGGAATGCCAAAGGTCTCCTCCGAGTATCAGCATAGCTCTTCTGCCTGGACCGAGCAATCTTCAGATTCTCTATCACTTTCTGCACCTTCTCTGTCGTCTCAGCAATGATTGTCGGACCATGGAAACTTCTAGTTCCAACTTCCTCCCAGCACACTGGAGTCCTGCACTTACGTCCGTAAAGTGCCTCATATGGTGCCATACCAATGCTCTCATGGAAGCTGTTGTTGTAAGCAAACTCACACAATGCTAGATGCGTATCCCATTCCTTCTCAAAGTTCAGCACGCTAGCTCGGAGCATATCCTCCAACGTCTGAATGGTACGCTCCGACTGTCCATCAGTCTGGGGGTGGTATGCCGTACTAAAACTCAACTTCGTGCCCATAGCTTCCTGAAATGCTCTCCAGAATGAAGATACAAAACGACTGTCTCGATCTGACACAATCGATACTGGGGTGCCATGCAATCTGACTATCTCGTCAACAAACTTCCTGGCCATCTCCGTGAATGTCATCCCTTTCTTGAACGGAAGGAAATGTGCTGACTTAGTCAATCTGTCCACTATGACCCAGATAGCATTATTCTTCCTACTGGTCGGCGGAAAACCGGAAACAAAATCCATAGTAATGTGCTCCCACTTCCACTGCGGAATGTGTAATGGATGTAATGATCCTGGAGGTCGCTGATGGTCAGCTTTCACCCTCTGACAGGTCAAACATCGAGCTACGAACCCTGCGATCTCCCGCTTCATATTGTTCCACCAAAATCTATCTTTCAAGTTCTGGTACATCTTCGTACTACCGGGGTGCATCGCATATCGGGCATCGTGCGCATCTGTCATCAACTTATCTTTCAGCTCGTCCACAGCGGGAACACACAGTCTATTCCGAAAGTATAAAACTCCATCTACCAAGCTAAAATCCGGTCGATCTGCAATTCGATCTCTGAACTTCACCAGGAGGGGGTCCTCAAACTGGCGATCCTTGATCTGCTGAATCACCTCAGGCTGAAACACGATGGTAGTAGCTAATGTCACCAATCCACCTACCATCTGAACCTCAACAGGCTGATCACGCACAAGCATATAAAATCCTGCCAACACCTGAAGACTGTCTGTCCTCCTGCTAAGTGCATCTGCAACTACATTGCCTTTGCCTGGGTGGTACTTGATCGGAAAGTCGTAATCTTTGATGAACTCCAACCACCTTCGCTGCCTCATATTCAAGTCATGCTGATCAAACAGGTACTGCAAACTGTGATGATCGGAATGGACCTCAAACTTCACACCGTACAGGTAATGTCGCCACAACTTCAATGCAAATACAATGGATGCTAACTCCAAGTCATGTGTGGCATAGTTCTTCTCATGTTCTTTCAACTGTCTGGATCCATAGGCAATCACCTTCTGATTCTGCATCAGTACACAGCCTAGTCCAACTCTAGAGGCATCTGAGTAAATCATGAATCCCTCACTACCATTCGGGAGAGTCAACACTGGCGCCGTAGTGAGCTTTTCCTTCAGCAACTGAAAACTACGCTCACATTTCTCTGTCCACTCATACGGGACCTTCTTCCGAGTCAACTGAGTCAGCGGGGCTGAAATCTTCGAGAAATCCTGCACAAACCTGCGGTAATATCCCGCCAAGCCCAGAAAACTCCGAATCTCCGTCACTGATCTAGGACGGGGCCAATGGACTACTGCCTCAATCTTAGCTGGATCCACCATCAATCCATCTCTAGAAATCACATGTCCCAAAAATGCAACTTGCTCTAGCCAGAAATCACATTTAGCCAACTTTGCATACAACTTGTGATCTCAAAGCAGCTGCAATGCCTTCCTCAGATGGTCTGTATGTTCCTCAGCAGTCTTCGAATAGACCAATATGTCATCTATGAAGACCACAACAAACTGGTCCAAGAAGGAAGTAAACACCCTATTCATCAATGCCATGAAAGCTGCGGGTGCATTCGTCAAACCAAACGGCATGACAAGGAACTCGTAGTGTCCATACCGAGTCCTGAAAGCTGTCTTCGGAACATCCTCATCCTTCACCCTGAGCTGGTGATATCCTGACCTCAAGTCAATCTTAGAGAAGTAAGCTGCACCCTGAAGTTGATCGAATAACTCGTCAATCCTAGGCAATGGATATTTGTTCTTGATAGTCACTTTGTTCAATTGCCTGTAGTCAATGCACATCCGGAAACTGCCATCCTTCTTCTTGACGAACAAAACAGGTGCTCCCCAAGGTGAAACACTCGGGCGTATAAACCCTTTATCCAACAAATCCTGCAACTGTTTCTTCAATTCCAACAACTCTGCAGGTGCCATACGATATGGAGCTCTACTGATAGGTGCTGTACCTGGTACCACGTCAATAGCAAATTCTACCTCCCGAACTGGTGGCAACTCTGGCACATCTTCCGGAAACTCGCTGACTACTGGAATCTCACTGAGCTGTCGCTGATCTTTCTTCTCTGAAATGAATGCAAGAAATCCCTCACATCCCCTACGAAGCATCCTGTCTGCTTTACAAGCAGAGATCACACGTCTTGGGCACTTCATCTGGCTGCCCTCAAATCGGAATCCGCTGCCCAAATCGAAGTAGATAGCCTTACTGTAGCAATTGATACACGCATGATATCTCGCAAGCCAGTCCATACCAAGGATCACATCAAAATCCAGTGTCGTGAGCAACACGAGGTCTACTGGGAGCTGATGACCAGCTATCCGCACATCACACTGAGGGTAAAACACACTGCACTCCACCCGCTTACCAACCGGAGTGGATACTAACAACAAGTAGGGAAGTGGTGTAGGTCGCTGTTGAAGCTGCACAGCAAAATGAGGTGCTACGTACGAACGCGTAGACCCGGAGTCAAATAAAGCTAAAGCTTTTGCATCGGAAATTAAAATTTTACCTTCCACTACCGTGGCCTCCTCCGCGCCCTCATGCGTAGCAGCATAGGCTCGGGCTGTCTGGCGGTTCTGCTTCTGGCCTGGGCGAGCTGGCTGGGATCTGCCCTGTGAGGTAGGTCCTGTCTGTCTCGTCTGTGGAGAGGACTGAAACTTCGGGCATTGGGCCCGCCTGTGGTCCGTAGAGCCACACCCGAAACAAGCCCCACTCTTCCTCCAACATCTATCGGTGGGGTGATCCTTCCCACAGTGACCGCAAACTATCTGAGAACTGCTCGAACTGCCCTGCTTACCCTTGAACTTCTTCTGGAACTGACTTCTACCACTGAAACCTGCTGCCCTCTTAGCCTCTGTTCGCTCCTCCTCAAAGATGGCCTCTGCATCATAAGCCCTGTCAATAGCATCATCCAATGTAGCCGGCCACATACAAGCAACCACGTGGCGTTTGTGTCTCGGATTCAGGCCGTTGACGAAGCGAGTCACCTTCTTATGCTCCGTGTTCACCATATCCTCTGCGAAATGAGACAACTCTGTAAACCTGTGTACATAATCTGCAACTGACATCTGTCTCTGCTGAAGGTTGAAGAATTCCACTTCCTTGGCTCGCTGAATATGGAGAGGCATGAACTTACGACGGAATTGCTGCTTGAAGGTCTCCCAAACTGTGGCACTGGGCATAGTCTGAAATGAGGTCTTAACACTCCTCCACCATGTCTTAGCTACACTCCGAAGCATAGAGGCTGTGAGAACTACCTTCTGCTTGTTGCTGCACACAATCGTATCAAATAGCTCTTCAGTCTGCTCCAACCATTGCTCAGCCTGCAATGCATCCTCTATCCCATGGAACTCAGTCGCCCCTCGCTTACGGAACTTGTCGAGAAGCGCATTAGGATCTGATTCCTTAGGCTGGAAAATCACCTGCTGATCTACATGAGGTGATGCTACTGCAGCAGCCTGACTCTGCCTATCTACCATGGATGCCATCTGCGCCTGTAATGACTGCATAGACTGCATCATCATCATCAAGCGCTCCTCACTGCTGATATGTGGGGGTACCGATCCACTATCACCGTTATGGCCCTGTTGATTCTCATCCCTAGATCCTGATCCTGATGCCATCCTGTAAAAGGAAAAGAAACACAACACACAAATATAACATGCCCTGAGTTAGTCAAACCCCAAATCAACATATGAGACCTCGAGTCAAATAGTTGATATCGTTATCTCACCACGATCTTAGATGCCTACATGCTTATAACTAGCATGCTCTGATACCATACAATACGTATGTCACGACCCGAGCCCAGAATTCGGGGGTTAGCGAAAAGCTAAACCGGTGACACACGTACTCCCGTGCACGTGCACCCAAACCCAGTCCAGATGCACGCACACAAGGGATCTAACACGTGCGAACTAAGCGTACGCGGAAGCTGTACATATCATAGCAAGCAACAAAGGAAAATAAAATAGCGGAAGCCAAAGCAAATACGAAACGGAAAAGACAAAGACAAATACACTGAGATAAAACCGAATACACACCAAAATCAATATACACAAAATATACAGAATACAAGTCCAAAGTCCAAAGTCCAAATACAAGCTCTCAAAAACCAAAATGCAAAATAAAAGCCACTGGTATGCATGCACGCACTTGGCAGAAGTGATCAGGCCCACTCTGCCAGACCGGAGGGTGCCTCTACACTCGCCCCTGCAGCCTCCTCGACCGCCGGGGAGCTGGGCAAGGTATCTGTGCCTGCAACACCACAGACAACACAAATGAATACAACGATCCAACAAATATAAGTAACAGGGGTGAAACACGCATAGTATCAAAGAGGATATAATAATGACAGAAGATTAAATACAGAGTTCCATATTAGGAAACTAAGCAAATCGTGCATAGAAGTAAAACATGATATGTGAATCAAAACATAGAATACTGAACTAGTTGGCTACTACGTTAACCATGTTCTCTCCAAAAGAGAGCAGAGCAGAGCAGAGCAGAGAACACCGCTGTCCAGGCCAAAGGTACAAGCGGGTCTCGGTTTCCTGGGTTCCGGGGTCCCAAGACAAAGCAACACTGCAGTTAAAACAGAGATACAGAGATCTACGCCAGAGGTAACCCGTCGGGTATCCTAGGGCTGAGGCTGAGTAGAGCCAGACTAATACCAATCAAATCAAATCCATAGAAAGGGGAGATTATCCGCTTTGGGCTCACCGATGACAAAGACCGGATCTCGTCCTCACGTTTAATCTCTGGGCAGAGCCACCGGGGAATACCCAATATACAAAGCCAGAGAATATACAAAGCATAGTCGAATTACAGATTAGAACATAGGTTAAATCAAAGCACAGCATAGATCAGAACTTAGTGCCGAACAAAGAATGATACAGATATACAGAACGAAAGCAAAATGACTGAGGAAATGCATACATAGATTAACAGAGCAGAGGGCAAAACTATAAACAATATGAAATGCATCTCAGATTAATACGGAATCAAGGTTAATTACAAGCCAAGCCTAATCTAGTTGCACCACTATCACTAACCGTGCATGTTGATGTAGTTTTAAGTTATTCGATGCACCGTTGCCATCCTAGTGTTGCAATATAATCCTTATGTGCATCGAAGTCCCTTAAACCAACACCCATGGGGAGGTGCTTAACAATGAGCAACACTCACATGAATAAGTCACAGCCTAACAGACTATTCATGCGCTCCAAAGAATCCATTTGGGCCGGTTTACGGGTATGGTTAACCTGTATTTGAGCCCTACAAGGTCACACCATTAGCCTAAGTTTAACTGATATTTAACAGGTCTTACGGTTTAGCCATGGGTGACCTACGGCTTAGCCGTGGCATCCTACGGCGTAGCCGCAATATGCACTACGGCTTAGCCGTGGTTCCCTTCAGAACACGGCTAAACTGTCAGCTTTTCCACCTCTGATCTGATACATCTCACGGCTGAGCTACAGTCAGTATACGGCTTAGCCGTAGACCAATCCACGGCTTAGCCGTAGCCTCACCGTAGGAGTACTGATATCAGAAAAGTTTCGACTGATCAGAGAATTAATTCACGGCTGGGGTACGGTTGGGTCACGGCTAGCTTACGGCTCAGCCGTAGGACAATTTACGGCTTAGCCGTAGCCTAGCCGTAGAACAAAACTCAAATTTCGAGTCTCTGGAAACCAAGCCGTAGAAGTTCACGGCTTAGCCGTACAATACAGAGATGAATTCGGGCTGAGTACAGAAACTGAAATTTGATACAGAAACTGAATAAAATGAGTTACAGAGGTTCCAAATTCACAAATTGTGGCTGTAAAACATGCTAGACAAAGAATAAGAGTGAATCAAAGCCATCAAACAAACACCCATATGTGTTATCAAAGCCTGTACTTATACTTGCCTCAAATCTGACAAAATCCTCTGAAATCAAGCTCCAAGCAACTAAAATCAAAACAAATCAAAGCAATCACACATGCATGAGATGAAGACAAAGCAACAGAGAATGGGAGATGTAATTTGGAGAAGAAATACAAAGAGTTGGGAAAGAACCCACTTACCTAAGGCAAGGACAGAGATGAGAGAATGGAGAAGAACCCAAGCCAAACAGAGGATCCAAATCCTCAATCGATCAAGAGAAGGAAAGAAGAGAGAGAGAGAGAGAGAACGAACGTGGAGAGCTTCCCTGGAATTCCTCTTGCATGCAACGATCAAATGAAATGGAGCAAGAGAGAGACACCTGGAGAGTGACTCATTTAAATAGGTTTTGTGGTTTAGGTCAAAGTCCGGTAAGTTTATACTAATTACAGTTCAAGTCACACGAAGGTCTAACTTCTCCAATTGACTCCAAACGGATCTGACACAGTTACGGAATTTGTCGAGCTCAACGAAATACGTATGCTGACACCAAGATGATGCAAAGATGATATGAGCAAAGCAAAAGCAAAATTACGAAAAAGGGCTTAGAACTACCTATCTCAGGTCAAAGGTTGCTCAACTACCTATCCAAGGCCCAAAACCAAGTCCAAAAGAATAAAATAAAACAAAACACACACTAATGAGCCACTAATCCGGCTCAAAGGGGATCGGAGTGTTACATCCTCCCCCACTAGGAATCATTCCGTCCTCGGAATGACTACCTACCTGCGCAAAGAGCTGGGGGTACTGGCGCGCTAGCTGCTCCTCTAGCTCCCAAGTAGCCTCATCCGGACCGTGATGCTCCCACAACACTTTAACCCATCTGATAGTCCTGGTACGGAGAATCTGCTCTCGTGTCCCAACGATGCGAAGCGGACGCTCAACGTAAGTCGCATTAGGCTGAATCTGAATGTCATCATAGCGAATCACATGGCTCGGATCTGGCACATACTTACGGAGCATCGACACATGGAACACATCGTGAACACCGGAGAACTCAACTGGAAGTGTCAACCGATAGGCTAAATCTCCAACTCGGCTCCTGACTTCGAACGGTCCTACATATCTCGGAGCTAACTTGCCCTTCTGACCAAATCGAACTGTGCCCTTCATCGGAGAAACTTTAAGAAATACCCAATCTCCGACTTGGAATGCCAAAGGTCTCCTCCGAGTATCAGCATAGCTCTTCTGCCTGGACCGAGCAATCTTCAGATTCTCTATCACTTTCTGCACCTTCTCTGTCGTCTCAGCAATGATTGTCGGACCATGGAAACTTCTAGTTCCAACTTCCTCCCAGCACACTGGAGTCCTGCACTTACGTCCGTAAAGTGCCTCATATGGTGCCATACCAATGCTCTCATGGAAGCTGTTGTTGTAAGCAAACTCACACAATGCTAGATGCGTATCCCATTCCTTCTCAAAGTTCAGCACGCTAGCTCGGAGCATATCCTCCAACGTCTGAATGGTACGCTCCGACTGTCCATCAGTCTGGGGGTGGTATGCCGTACTAAAACTCAACTTCGTGCCCATAGCTTCCTGAAATGCTCTCCAGAATGAAGATACAAAACGACTGTCTCGATCTGACACAATCGATACTGGGGTGCCATGCAATCTGACTATCTCGTCAACAAACTTCCTGGCCATCTCCGTGAATGTCATCCCTTTCTTGAACGGAAGGAAATGTGCTGACTTAGTCAATCTGTCCACTATGACCCAGATAGCATTATTCTTCCTACTGGTCGGCGGAAAACCGGAAACAAAATCCATAGTAATGTGCTCCCACTTCCACTGCGGAATGTGTAATGGATGTAATGATCCTGGAGGTCGCTGATGGTCAGCTTTCACCCTCTGACAGGTCAAACATCGAGCTACGAACCCTGCGATCTCCCGCTTCATATTGTTCCACCAAAATCTATCTTTCAAGTTCTGGTACATCTTCGTACTACCGGGGTGCATCGCATATCGGGCATCGTGCGCATCTGTCATCAACTTATCTTTCAGCTCGTCCACAGCGGGAACACACAGTCTATTCCGAAAGTATAAAACTCCATCTACCAAGCTAAAATCCGGTCGATCTGCAATTCGATCTCTGAACTTCACCAGGAGGGGGTCCTCAAACTGGCGATCCTTGATCTGCTGAATCACCTCAGGCTGAAACACGATGGTAGTAGCTAATGTCACCAATCCACCTACCATCTGAACCTCAACAGGCTGATCACGCACAAGCATATAAAATCCTGCCAACACCTGAAGACTGTCTGTCCTCCTGCTAAGTGCATCTGCAACTACATTGCCTTTGCCTGGGTGGTACTTGATCGGAAAGTCGTAATCTTTGATGAACTCCAACCACCTTCGCTGCCTCATATTCAAGTCATGCTGATCAAACAGGTACTGCAAACTGTGATGATCGGAATGGACCTCAAACTTCACACCGTACAGGTAATGTCGCCACAACTTCAATGCAAATACAATGGATGCTAACTCCAAGTCATGTGTGGCATAGTTCTTCTCATGTTCTTTCAACTGTCTGGATCCATAGGCAATCACCTTCTGATTCTGCATCAGTACACAGCCTAGTCCAACTCTAGAGGCATCTGAGTAAATCATGAATCCCTCACTACCATTCGGGAGAGTCAACACTGGCGCCGTAGTGAGCTTTTCCTTCAGCAACTGAAAACTACGCTCACATTTCTCTGTCCACTCATACGGGACCTTCTTCCGAGTCAACTGAGTCAGCGGGGCTGAAATCTTCGAGAAATCCTGCACAAACCTGCGGTAATATCCCGCCAAGCCCAGAAAACTCCGAATCTCCGTCACTGATCTAGGACGGGGCCAATGGACTACTGCCTCAATCTTAGCTGGATCCACCATCAATCCATCTCTAGAAATCACATGTCCCAAAAATGCAACTTGCTCTAGCCAGAAATCACATTTAGCCAACTTTGCATACAACTTGTGATCTCAAAGCAGCTGCAATGCCTTCCTCAGATGGTCTGTATGTTCCTCAGCAGTCTTCGAATAGACCAATATGTCATCTATGAAGACCACAACAAACTGGTCCAAGAAGGAAGTAAACACCCTATTCATCAATGCCATGAAAGCTGCGGGTGCATTCGTCAAACCAAACGGCATGACAAGGAACTCGTAGTGTCCATACCGAGTCCTGAAAGCTGTCTTCGGAACATCCTCATCCTTCACCCTGAGCTGGTGATATCCTGACCTCAAGTCAATCTTAGAGAAGTAAGCTGCACCCTGAAGTTGATCGAATAACTCGTCAATCCTAGGCAATGGATATTTGTTCTTGATAGTCACTTTGTTCAATTGCCTGTAGTCAATGCACATCCGGAAACTGCCATCCTTCTTCTTGACGAACAAAACAGGTGCTCCCCAAGGTGAAACACTCGGGCGTATAAACCCTTTATCCAACAAATCCTGCAACTGTTTCTTCAATTCCAACAACTCTGCAGGTGCCATACGATATGGAGCTCTACTGATAGGTGCTGTACCTGGTACCACGTCAATAGCAAATTCTACCTCCCGAACTGGTGGCAACTCTGGCACATCTTCCGGAAACTCGCTGACTACTGGAATCTCACTGAGCTGTCGCTGATCTTTCTTCTCTGAAATGAATGCAAGAAATCCCTCACATCCCCTACGAAGCATCCTGTCTGCTTTACAAGCAGAGATCACACGTCTTGGGCACTTCATCTGGCTGCCCTCAAATCGGAATCCGCTGCCCAAATCGAAGTAGATAGCCTTACTGTAGCAATTGATACACGCATGATATCTCGCAAGCCAGTCCATACCAAGGATCACATCAAAATCCAGTGTCGTGAGCAACACGAGGTCTACTGGGAGCTGATGACCAGCTATCCGCACATCACACTGAGGGTAAAACACACTGCACTCCACCCGCTTACCAACCGGAGTGGATACTAACAACAAGTAGGGAAGTGGTGTAGGTCGCTGTTGAAGCTGCACAGCAAAATGAGGTGCTACGTACGAACGCGTAGACCCGGAGTCAAATAAAGCTAAAGCTTTTGCATCGGAAATTAAAATTTTACCTTCCACTACCGTGGCCTCCTCCGCGCCCTCATGCGTAGCAGCATAGGCTCGGGCTGTCTGGCGGTTCTGCTTCTGGCCTGGGCGAGCTGGCTGGGATCTGCCCTGTGAGGTAGGTCCTGTCTGTCTCGTCTGTGGAGAGGACTGAAACTTCGGGCATTGGGCCCGCCTGTGGTCCGTAGAGCCACACCCGAAACAAGCCCCACTCTTCCTCCAACATCTATCGGTGGGGTGATCCTTCCCACAGTGACCGCAAACTATCTGAGAACTGCTCGAACTGCCCTGCTTACCCTTGAACTTCTTCTGGAACTGACTTCTACCACTGAAACCTGCTGCCCTCTTAGCCTCTGTTCGCTCCTCCTCAAAGATGGCCTCTGCATCATAAGCCCTGTCAATAGCATCATCCAATGTAGCCGGCCACATACAAGCAACCACGTGGCGTTTGTGTCTCGGATTCAGGCCGTTGACGAAGCGAGTCACCTTCTTATGCTCCGTGTTCACCATATCCTCTGCGAAATGAGACAACTCTGTAAACCTGTGTACATAATCTGCAACGGACATCTGTCTCTGCTGAAGGTTGAAGAATTCCACTTCCTTGGCTCGCTGAATATGGAGAGGCATGAACTTACGACGGAATTGCTGCTTGAAGGTCTCCCAAACTGTGGCACTGGGCATAGTCTGAAATGAGGTCTTAACACTCCTCCACCATGTCTTAGCTACACTCTGAAGCATAGAGGCTGTGAGAACTACCTTCTGCTTGTTGCTGCACACAATCGTATCAAATAGCTCTTCAGTCTGCTCCAACCATTGCTCAGCCTGCAATGCATCCTCTATCCCATGGAACTCAGTCGCCCCTCGCTTACGGAACTTGTCGAGAAGCGCATTAGGATCTGATTCCTTAGGCTGGAAAATCACCTGCTGATCTACATGAGGTGATGCTACTGCAGCAGCCTGACTCTGCCTATCTACCATGGATGCCATCTGCGCCTGTAATGACTGCATAGACTGCATCATCATCATCAAGCGCTCCTCACTGCTGATATGTGGGGGTACCGATCCACTATCACCGTTATGGCCCTGTTGATTCTCATCCCTAGATCCTGATCCTGATGCCATCCTGTAAAAGGAAAAGAAACACAACACACAAATATAACATGCCCTGAGTTAGTCAAACCCCAAATCAACATATGAGACCTCGAGTCAAATAGTTGATATCGTTATCTCACCACGATCTTAGATGCCTACATGCTTATAACTAGCATGCTCTGATACCATACAATACGTATGTCACGACCCGAGCCCAGAATTCGGGGGTTAGCGAAAAGCTAAACCGGTGACACACGTACTCCCGTGCACGTGCACCCAAACCCAGTCCAGATGCACGCACACAAGGGATCTAACACGTGCGAACTAAGCGTACGCGGAAGCTGTACATATCATAGCAAGCAACAAAGGAAAATAAAATAGCGGAAGCCAAAGCAAATACGAAACGGAAAAGACAAAGACAAATACACTGAGATAAAACCGAATACACACCAAAATCAATATACACAAAATATACAGAATACAAGTCCAAAGTCCAAAGTCCAAATACAAGCTCTCAAAAACCAAAATGCAAAATAAAAGCCACTGGTATGCATGCACGCACTTGGCAGAAGTGATCAGGCCCACTCTGCCAGACCGGAGGGTGCCTCTACACTCGCCCCTGCAGCCTCCTCGACCGCCGGGGAGCTGGGCAAGGTATCTGTGCCTGCAACACCACAGACAACACAAATGAATACAACGATCCAACAAATATAAGTAACAGGGGTGAAACACGCATAGTATCAAAGAGGATATAATAATGACAGAAGATTAAATACAGAGTTCCATATTAGGAAACTAAGCAAATCGTGCATAGAAGTAAAACATGATATGTGAATCAAAACATAGAATACTGAACTAGTTGGCTACTACGTTAACCATGTTCTCTCCAAAAGAGAGCAGAGCAGAGCAGAGCAGAGAACACCGCTGTCCAGGCCAAAGGTACAAGCGGGTCTCGGTTTCCTGGGTTCCGGGGTCCCAAGACAAAGCAACACTGCAGTTAAAACAGAGATACAGAGATCTACGCCAGAGGTAACCCCGTCGGGTATCCTAGGGCTGAGGCTGAGTAGAGCCAGACTAATACCAATCAAATCAAATCCATAGAAAGGGGAGATTATCCGCTTTGGGCTCACCGATGACAAAGACCGGATCTCGTCCTCACGTTTAATCTCTGGGCAGAGCCACCGGGGAATACCCAATATACAAAGCCAGAGAATATACAAAGCATAGTCGAATTACAGATTAGAACATAGGTTAAATCAAAGCACAGCATAGATCAGAACTTAGTGCCGAACAAAGAATGATACAGATATACAGAACGAAAGCAAAATGACTGAGGAAATGCATACATAGATTAACAGAGCAGAGGGCAAAACTATAAACAATATGAAATGCATCTCAGATTAATACGGAATCAAGGTTAATTACAAGCCAAGCCTAATCTAGTTGCACCACTATCACTAACCGTGCATGTTGATGTAGTTTTAAGTTATTCGATGCACCGTTGCCATCCTAGTGTTGCAATATAATCCTTATGTGCATCGAAGTCCCTTAAACCAACACCCATGGGGAGGTGCTTAACAATGAGCAACACTCACATGAATAAGTCACAGCCTAACAGACTATTCATGCGCTCCAAAGAATCCATTTGGGCCGGTTTACGGGTATGGTTAACCTGTATTTGAGCCCTACAAGGTCACACCATTAGCCTAAGTTTAACTGATATTTAACAGGTCTTACGGTTTAGCCATGGGTGACCTACGGCTTAGCCGTGGCATCCTACGGCGTAGCCGCAATATGCACTACGGCTTAGCCGTGGTTCCCTTCAGAACACGGCTAAACTGTCAGCTTTTCCACCTCTGATCTGATACATCTCACGGCTGAGCTACAGTCAGTATACGGCTTAGCCGTAGACCAATCCACGGCTTAGCCGTAGCCTCACCGTAGGAGTACTGATATCAGAAAAGTTTCGACTGATCAGAGAATTAATTCACGGCTGGGGTACGGTTGGGTCACGGCTAGCTTACGGCTCAGCCGTAGGACAATTTACGGCTTAGCCGTAGCCTAGCCGTAGAACAAAACTCAAATTTCGAGTCTCTGGAAACCAAGCCGTAGAAGTTCACGGCTTAGCCGTACAATACAGAGATGAATTCGGGCTGAGTACAGAAACTGAAATTTGATACAGAAACTGAATAAAATGAGTTACAGAGGTTCCAAATTCACAAATTGTGGCTGTAAAACATGCTAGACAAAGAATAAGAGTGAATCAAAGCCATCAAACAAACACCCATATGTGTTATCAAAGCCTGTACTTATACTTGCCTCAAATCTGACAAAATCCTCTGAAATCAAGCTCCAAGCAACTAAAATCAAAACAAATCAAAGCAATCACACATGCATGAGATGAAGACAAAGCAACAGAGAATGGGAGATGTAATTTGGAGAAGAAATACAAAGAGTTGGGAAAGAACCCACTTACCTAAGGCAAGGACAGAGATGAGAGAATGGAGAAGAACCCAAGCCAAACAGAGGATCCAAATCCTCAATCGATCAAGAGAAGGAAAGAAGAGAGAGAGAGAGAGAGAACGAACGTGGAGAGCTTCCCTGGAATTCCTCTTGCATGCAACGATCAAATGAAATGGAGCAAGAGAGAGACACCTGGAGAGTGACTCATTTAAATAGGTTTTGTGGTTTAGGTCAAAGTCCGGTAAGTTTATACTAATTACAGTTCAAGTCACACGAAGGTCTAACTTCTCCAATTGACTCCAAACGGATCTGACACAGTTACGGAATTTGTCGAGCTCAACGAAATACGTATGCTGACACCAAGATGATGCAAAGATGATATGAGCAAAGCAAAAGCAAAATTACGAAAAAGGGCTTAGAACTACCTATCTCAGGTCAAAGGTTGCTCAACTACCTATCCAAGGCCCAAAACCAAGTCCAAAAGAATAAAATAAAACAAAACACACACTAATGAGCCACTAATCCGGCTCAAAGGGGATCGGAGTGTTACATCCTCCCCCACTAGGAATCATTCCGTCCTCGGAATGACTACCTACCTGCGCAAAGAGCTGGGGGTACTGGCGCGCTAGCTGCTCCTCTAGCTCCCAAGTAGCCTCATCCGGACCGTGATGCTCCCACAACACTTTAACCCATCTGATAGTCCTGGTACGGAGAATCTGCTCTCGTGTCCCAACGATGCGAAGCGGACGCTCAACGTAAGTCGCATTAGGCTGAATCTGAATGTCATCATAGCGAATCACATGGCTCGGATCTGGCACATACTTACGGAGCATCGACACATGGAACACATCGTGAACACCGGAGAACTCAACTGGAAGTGTCAACCGATAGGCTAAATCTCCAACTCGGCTCCTGACTTCGAACGGTCCTACATATCTCGGAGCTAACTTGCCCTTCTGACCAAATCGAACTGTGCCCTTCATCGGAGAAACTTTAAGAAATACCCAATCTCCGACTTGGAATGCCAAAGGTCTCCTCCGAGTATCAGCATAGCTCTTCTGCCTGGACCGAGCAATCTTCAGATTCTCTATCACTTTCTGCACCTTCTCTGTCGTCTCAGCAATGATTGTCGGACCATGGAAACTTCTAGTTCCAACTTCCTCCCAGCACACTGGAGTCCTGCACTTACGTCCGTAAAGTGCCTCATATGGTGCCATACCAATGCTCTCATGGAAGCTGTTGTTGTAAGCAAACTCACACAATGCTAGATGCGTATCCCATTCCTTCTCAAAGTTCAGCACGCTAGCTCGGAGCATATCCTCCAACGTCTGAATGGTACGCTCCGACTGTCCATCAGTCTGGGGGTGGTATGCCGTACTAAAACTCAACTTCGTGCCCATAGCTTCCTGAAATGCTCTCCAGAATGAAGATACAAAACGACTGTCTCGATCTGACACAATCGATACTGGGGTGCCATGCAATCTGACTATCTCGTCAACAAACTTCCTGGCCATCTCCGTGAATGTCATCCCTTTCTTGAACGGAAGGAAATGTGCTGACTTAGTCAATCTGTCCACTATGACCCAGATAGCATTATTCTTCCTACTGGTCGGCGGAAAACCGGAAACAAAATCCATAGTAATGTGCTCCCACTTCCACTGCGGAATGTGTAATGGATGTAATGATCCTGGAGGTCGCTGATGGTCAGCTTTCACCCTCTGACAGGTCAAACATCGAGCTACGAACCCTGCGATCTCCCGCTTCATATTGTTCCACCAAAATCTATCTTTCAAGTTCTGGTACATCTTCGTACTACCGGGGTGCATCGCATATCGGGCATCGTGCGCATCTGTCATCAACTTATCTTTCAGCTCGTCCACAGCGGGAACACACAGTCTATTCCGAAAGTATAAAACTCCATCTACCAAGCTAAAATCCGGTCGATCTGCAATTCGATCTCTGAACTTCACCAGGAGGGGGTCCTCAAACTGGCGATCCTTGATCTGCTGAATCACCTCAGGCTGAAACACGATGGTAGTAGCTAATGTCACCAATCCACCTACCATCTGAACCTCAACAGGCTGATCACGCACAAGCATATAAAATCCTGCCAACACCTGAAGACTGTCTGTCCTCCTGCTAAGTGCATCTGCAACTACATTGCCTTTGCCTGGGTGGTACTTGATCGGAAAGTCGTAATCTTTGATGAACTCCAACCACCTTCGCTGCCTCATATTCAAGTCATGCTGATCAAACAGGTACTGCAAACTGTGATGATCGGAATGGACCTCAAACTTCACACCGTACAGGTAATGTCGCCACAACTTCAATGCAAATACAATGGATGCTAACTCCAAGTCATGTGTGGCATAGTTCTTCTCATGTTCTTTCAACTGTCTGGATCCATAGGCAATCACCTTCTGATTCTGCATCAGTACACAGCCTAGTCCAACTCTAGAGGCATCTGAGTAAATCATGAATCCCTCACTACCATTCGGGAGAGTCAACACTGGCGCCGTAGTGAGCTTTTCCTTCAGCAACTGAAAACTACGCTCACATTTCTCTGTCCACTCATACGGGACCTTCTTCCGAGTCAACTGAGTCAGCGGGGCTGAAATCTTCGAGAAATCCTGCACAAACCTGCGGTAATATCCCGCCAAGCCCAGAAAACTCCGAATCTCCGTCACTGATCTAGGACGGGGCCAATGGACTACTGCCTCAATCTTAGCTGGATCCACCATCAATCCATCTCTAGAAATCACATGTCCCAAAAATGCAACTTGCTCTAGCCAGAAATCACATTTAGCCAACTTTGCATACAACTTGTGATCTCAAAGCAGCTGCAATGCCTTCCTCAGATGGTCTGTATGTTCCTCAGCAGTCTTCGAATAGACCAATATGTCATCTATGAAGACCACAACAAACTGGTCCAAGAAGGAAGTAAACACCCTATTCATCAATGCCATGAAAGCTGCGGGTGCATTCGTCAAACCAAACGGCATGACAAGGAACTCGTAGTGTCCATACCGAGTCCTGAAAGCTGTCTTCGGAACATCCTCATCCTTCACCCTGAGCTGGTGATATCCTGACCTCAAGTCAATCTTAGAGAAGTAAGCTGCACCCTGAAGTTGATCGAATAACTCGTCAATCCTAGGCAATGGATATTTGTTCTTGATAGTCACTTTGTTCAATTGCCTGTAGTCAATGCACATCCGGAAACTGCCATCCTTCTTCTTGACGAACAAAACAGGTGCTCCCCAAGGTGAAACACTCGGGCGTATAAACCCTTTATCCAACAAATCCTGCAACTGTTTCTTCAATTCCAACAACTCTGCAGGTGCCATACGATATGGAGCTCTACTGATAGGTGCTGTACCTGGTACCACGTCAATAGCAAATTCTACCTCCCGAACTGGTGGCAACTCTGGCACATCTTCCGGAAACTCGCTGACTACTGGAATCTCACTGAGCTGTCGCTGATCTTTCTTCTCTGAAATGAATGCAAGAAATCCCTCACATCCCCTACGAAGCATCCTGTCTGCTTTACAAGCAGAGATCACACGTCTTGGGCACTTCATCTGGCTGCCCTCAAATCGGAATCCGCTGCCCAAATCGAAGTAGATAGCCTTACTGTAGCAATTGATACACGCATGATATCTCGCAAGCCAGTCCATACCAAGGATCACATCAAAATCCAGTGTCGTGAGCAACACGAGGTCTACTGGGAGCTGATGACCAGCTATCCGCACATCACACTGAGGGTAAAACACACTGCACTCCACCCGCTTACCAACCGGAGTGGATACTAACAACAAGTAGGGAAGTGGTGTAGGTCGCTGTTGAAGCTGCACAGCAAAATGAGGTGCTACGTACGAACGCGTAGACCCGGAGTCAAATAAAGCTAAAGCTTTTGCATCGGAAATTAAAATTTTACCTTCCACTACCGTGGCCTCCTCCGCGCCCTCATGCGTAGCAGCATAGGCTCGGGCTGTCTGGCGGTTCTGCTTCTGGCCTGGGCGAGCTGGCTGGGATCTGCCCTGTGAGGTAGGTCCTGTCTGTCTCGTCTGTGGAGAGGACTGAAACTTCGGGCATTGGGCCCGCCTGTGGTCCGTAGAGCCACACCCGAAACAAGCCCCACTCTTCCTCCAACATCTATCGGTGGGGTGATCCTTCCCACAGTGACCGCAAACTATCTGAGAACTGCTCGAACTGCCCTGCTTACCCTTGAACTTCTTCTGGAACTGACTTCTACCACTGAAACCTGCTGCCCTCTTAGCCTCTGTTCGCTCCTCCTCAAAGATGGCCTCTGCATCATAAGCCCTGTCAATAGCATCATCCAATGTAGCCGGCCACATACAAGCAACCACGTGGCGTTTGTGTCTCGGATTCAGGCCGTTGACGAAGCGAGTCACCTTCTTATGCTCCGTGTTCACCATATCCTCTGCGAAATGAGACAACTCTGTAAACCTGTGTACATAATCTGCAACTGACATCTGTCTCTGCTGAAGGTTGAAGAATTCCACTTCCTTGGCTCGCTGAATATGGAGAGGCATGAACTTACGACGGAATTGCTGCTTGAAGGTCTCCCAAACTGTGGCACTGGGCATAGTCTGAAATGAGGTCTTAACACTCCTCCACCATGTCTTAGCTACACTCCGAAGCATAGAGGCTGTGAGAACTACCTTCTGCTTGTTGCTGCACACAATCGTATCAAATAGCTCTTCAGTCTGCTCCAACCATTGCTCAGCCTGCAATGCATCCTCTATCCCATGGAACTCAGTCGCCCCTCGCTTACGGAACTTGTCGAGAAGCGCATTAGGATCTGATTCCTTAGGCTGGAAAATCACCTGCTGATCTACATGAGGTGATGCTACTGCAGCAGCCTGACTCTGCCTATCTACCATGGATGCCATCTGCGCCTGTAATGACTGCATAGACTGCATCATCATCATCAAGCGCTCCTCACTGCTGATATGTGGGGGTACCGATCCACTATCACCGTTATGGCCCTGTTGATTCTCATCCCTAGATCCTGATCCTGATGCCATCCTGTAAAAGGAAAAGAAACACAACACACAAATATAACATGCCCTGAGTTAGTCAAACCCCAAATCAACATATGAGACCTCGAGTCAAATAGTTGATATCGTTATCTCACCACGATCTTAGATGCCTACATGCTTATAACTAGCATGCTCTGATACCATACAATACGTATGTCACGACCCGAGCCCAGAATTCGGGGGTTAGCGAAAAGCTAAACCGGTGACACACGTACTCCCGTGCACGTGCACCCAAACCCAGTCCAGATGCACGCACACAAGGGATCTAACACGTGCGAACTAAGCGTACGCGGAAGCTGTACATATCATAGCAAGCAACAAAGGAAAATAAAATAGCGGAAGCCAAAGCAAATACGAAACGGAAAAGACAAAGACAAATACACTGAGATAAAACCGAATACACACCAAAATCAATATACACAAAATATACAGAATACAAGTCCAAAGTCCAAAGTCCAAATACAAGCTCTCAAAAACCAAAATGCAAAATAAAAGCCACTGGTATGCATGCACGCACTTGGCAGAAGTGATCAGGCCCACTCTGCCAGACCGGAGGGTGCCTCTACACTCGCCCCTGCAGCCTCCTCGACCGCCGGGGAGCTGGGCAAGGTATCTGTGCCTGCAACACCACAGACAACACAAATGAATACAACGATCCAACAAATATAAGTAACAGGGGTGAAACACGCATAGTATCAAAGAGGATATAATAATGACAGAAGATTAAATACAGAGTTCCATATTAGGAAACTAAGCAAATCGTGCATAGAAGTAAAACATGATATGTGAATCAAAACATAGAATACTGAACTAGTTGGCTACTACGTTAACCATGTTCTCTCCAAAAGAGAGCAGAGCAGAGTAGAGCAGAGAACACCGCTGTCCAGGCCAAAGGTACAAGCGGGTCTCGGTTTCCTGGGTTCCGGGGTCCCAAGACAAAGCAACACTGCAGTTAAAACAGAGATACAGAGATCTACGCCAGAGGTAACCCCGTCGGGTATCCTAGGGCTGAGGCTGAGTAGAGCCAGACTAATACCAATCAAATCAAATCCATAGAAAGGGGAGATTATCCGCTTTGGGCTCACCGATGACAAAGACCGGATCTCGTCCTCACGTTTAATCTCTGGGCAGAGCCACCGGGGAATACCCAATATACAAAGCCAGAGAATATACAAAGCATAGTCGAATTACAGATTAGAACATAGGTTAAATCAAAGCACAGCATAGATCAGAACTTAGTGCCGAACAAAGAATGATACAGATATACAGAACGAAAGCAAAATGACTGAGGAAATGCATACATAGATTAACAGAGCAGAGGGCAAAACTATAAACAATATGAAATGCATCTCAGATTAATACGGAATCAAGGTTAATTACAAGCCAAGCCTAATCTAGTTGCACCACTATCACTAACCGTGCATGTTGATGTAGTTTTAAGTTATTCGATGCACCGTTGCCATCCTAGTGTTGCAATATAATCCTTATGTGCATCGAAGTCCCTTAAACCAACACCCATGGGGAGGTGCTTAACAATGAGCAACACTCACATGAATAAGTCACAGCCTAACAGACTATTCATGCGCTCCAAAGAATCCATTTGGGCCGGTTTACGGGTATGGTTAACCTGTATTTGAGCCCTACAAGGTCACACCATTAGCCTAAGTTTAACTGATATTTAACAGGTCTTACGGTTTAGCCATGGGTGACCTACGGCTTAGCCGTGGCATCCTACGGCGTAGCCGCAATATGCACTACGGCTTAGCCGTGGTTCCCTTCAGAACACGGCTAAACTGTCAGCTTTTCCACCTCTGATCTGATACATCTCACGGCTGAGCTACAGTCAGTATACGGCTTAGCCGTAGACCAATCCACGGCTTAGCCGTAGCCTCACCGTAGGAGTACTGATATCAGAAAAGTTTCGACTGATCAGAGAATTAATTCACGGCTGGGGTACGGTTGGGTCACGGCTAGCTTACGGCTCAGTCGTAGGACAATTTACGGCTTAGCCGTAGCCTAGCCGTAGAACAAAACTCAAATTTCGAGTCTCTGGAAACCAAGCCGTAGAAGTTCACGGCTTAGCCGTACAATACAGAGATGAATTCGGGCTGAGTACAGAAACTGAAATTTGATACAGAAACTGAATAAAATGAGTTACAGAGGTTCCAAATTCACAAATTGTGGCTGTAAAACATGCTAGACAAAGAATAAGAGTGAATCAAAGCCATCAAACAAACACCCATATGTGTTATCAAAGCCTGTACTTATACTTGCCTCAAATCTGACAAAATCCTCTGAAATCAAGCTCCAAGCAACTAAAATCAAAACAAATCAAAGCAATCACACATGCATGAGATGAAGACAAAGCAACAGAGAATGGGAGATGTAATTTGGAGAAGAAATACAAAGAGTTGGGAAAGAACCCACTTACCTAAGGCAAGGACAGAGATGAGAGAATGGAGAAGAACCCAAGCCAAACAGAGGATCCAAATCCTCAATCGATCAAGAGAAGGAAAGAAGAGAGAGAGAGAGAGAGAACGAACGTGGAGAGCTTCCCTGGAATTCCTCTTGCATGCAACGATCAAATGAAATGGAGCAAGAGAGAGACACCTGGAGAGTGACTCATTTAAATAGGTTTTGTGGTTTAGGTCAAAGTCCGGTAAGTTTATACTAATTACAGTTCAAGTCACACGAAGGTCTAACTTCTCCAATTGACTCCAAACGGATCTGACACAGTTACGGAATTTGTCGAGCTCAACGAAATACGTATGCTGACACCAAGATGATGCAAAGATGATATGAGCAAAGCAAAAGCAAAATTACGAAAAAGGGCTTAGAACTACCTATCTCAGGTCAAAGGTTGCTCAACTACCTATCCAAGGCCCAAAACCAAGTCCAAAAGAATAAAATAAAACAAAACACACACTAATGAGCCACTAATCCGGCTCAAAGGGGATCGGAGTGTTACATTTCATATCATAAATATTCATGGATTTTGAGAAATTTTTGGAAAACATACGAATACAGCCAAAACCATTGGATATACTCATCTTCTACTCATGTGAAAATGGTGATTTGGACAAGCATGGTAATGTTTTTCACGTGTAGCTTTTGCATATGTAACATTTATTTCCTATCACATGCGAAAAAAGCAAACTGGCATCTTACCTTCTTTGCACCCTGCACCCCTCATACCATACCCAAGCTGTGGAGGAAGCTTTAGTGTACGTTTTCCACCTGAAAATTATTGGGATGGCAAAGACTTTTAAGTGCATTGACACAAAATGGAACAGAAAGCATATTGTTTGTTCTAACTTCACACCTGCAAGCATGGGAGGAACTCCTTCACCTCCAAGAATACCTTGATCCCACCCTTTAATGACCTTAAAAAACATTTAAAACAAAACAACAAATAAGTGATGAGCAAGTCCACTGAAGTTAAAATTAGGACATATGATTATTAATTTCATAGAACGACAAAAAATAATTGCATTTCAGTTACATTTGAAGCTCAAGTATTGGCTTATATATGTATGACTACATCAAAAATATGAGATTACATAGGATGTTCAATCAATGGCATTAGTCACCCAAGAGCCTGTGGCAACATCTCAAAGACAGTGATAATTATGAACAAATACAACCAAAGATGCCATGCCCATTGTGTGGGACTTGCAATTTGTTCAACTGACACATGACACAAATAAAACTTCAAGATCTCTCCTCTCCTAACACTTTCCTCAAGATAGAACATAGATAATAGATGAAAGATGTCAATTTTGCCAAGCGCGGGCGTGTAAGCATGTACCAGAGTAAAAATAAGTAAATAAAAAGAATGCCAGTAATCCACAATCAGATCAACAGCAGAGCTAGCCCCACAAGCTGCCAGTAATCGCATCGCTCAAGTCACATTTTGATCTACCCACATGAAATTCAGTTGAACTAGGGTTGGGCCACCATCAGTCGTGACCCATCCAAGGTGCAAACTTTCTAAGATTTTCAAACTACAACCAAAGAATTCAAGCCAATGGGGTACAATCAAACACACCCCATATCCTCAATTACAATTTTCTTTCTTCACATCATCAAAATGTTCCAATCTAATCACTGCGCATACCTCGCCAACGCCTACGCGAAAAGTGAGAGGCTTCCCACGGCTATAGCTGCTATCGAACACCTTCCCATTCTCCAACTTCCCCACGTAATGAGCCTACACATCATTGCCACTGTTACACAACACAAACAAGCAGACAGTTGGTGGGCAAAAGTGTCACAAACTAGGCATGCTTATGCACCTTTATGAGCTGACCTTTGGTAGCCGCTGGGCCAGTTCCCACGACTCGGTCGCAGAAGGCAAGACCAGAAGGGGCGATGGTGAGGGCGTAGTGGGCCTCATCTGCGGCAATGGCAGTTGAATTGGATTGCACGAGGGCGTGGAGGAGTGGGAGAGAGAAGCCGAATCCAATTGCTTCTCTTCTGGAGAACATCTTCTGCTTCGTGTTCTTCTCTTGTTCAATTGAGATGTTTTTCTGGTTAGAATGTTTGGGTTGGTGTGTTGGGGTGATTGGTGTAGTGGGAGAGTGCTGGTTTGGATTTGGATTAGAGAAAATCCCGAGAAGGAGAGTCGATAGGCCGCTGCTGCTGCTCATTTCTGCTGCCTTCTCCTTCCCATGCCAAATACTCAAAAAATGCATGGAAGAACGGATAGGAAAGCAACTAGGAAGACTTTTTAAGGACACACATCTCTCTACCGTCCAGATTAAAAAGGACGAGGATCCGAGTACTCATTATTAAATTTTTCATCAAATACTCAATCCAACGATCCAATAAATTCAGCATCAATCTAAAATTCTAAAATTACCCCATATATTTTGAAGGCATTTATTATTTATTTTGAAGGGTCACTTGTGATAATATTGATATTTTCACTTAGAATGAATAAAGGGCACTTGTTATATTTATTGGAAATAATACGTACTGCGTCTTTATACATGACATCATAATCGGTATGAATCTTGATGTATGCATTTAACAAAAACACCATCAACATTTAGATCTACAGCCTACTCTGCAACATCGATTCAGATGATGAAACTTGATGGTGATAGCCTTGACCTTCCATCACATTAACGGTTTAGATTAAAGACCTTTAATAACGGATGTTTAAGATGAATGACTGTGATCAAATGAGGCCCTCAGCTTACTCCCTCCTAAATCTCACTTAATGTGGACTAGCGATGGAATATTATACTTATGTGTTGGTCAGAGACGGGGACAGAGAGCCAACCATTTATAAAGGGATTTAGCTGCCCCCCTCCATCAAAGAAGCCCGTTAAAGTGGATATTGTTTCCTCTTCTTGTTCAAATTAGTTTAATGCTAATCCAATTAGATTGCATTGAATTTAAGCTAATTTGTAAAATCGACGAAGATAAATGGTTATTTCTCTTGATCTTCCCAAAGTGAAACTGAAAGATCATAATTTTGGGCTTTCATGATTAATGGATGTAATCCTGTAGGCCACAATAATGAAAATATTCTTCACCCACAGCCCGAGCACAAAGTCGTACCTCACTTGGAGACTTAGCCGGAAACTAGAGTAGTTCTTCATATCTTCCCGTCATGTTTCTCATGTGGATCTAAATAATCTATAGAAATGGCCGGTGCAGGGGTTGTGAGCTTTTGTTTACAGATGATCTGCAGGTTATTTCTAGCTGGTTTTGTTGTTTCATGGGATACGCCCTACTGTGGATTATTTTATGACTGTCCATGTATTTGTAATTAATTTGCTTCGTATTAATGAAAAGACTCACTTACTTTTATGAAAAAAAAAAGAGATTTGCTGGATAAACCTTAATTTGTTCTCTCTACATACAGTCTCTCTTTACACACAAGTAAATTTTAAAAACTTTATAAATTTTCTCTCTTAACACACCGTATATCCCTAAAATACCAAATCCCTAATTTCTCCCCTCTTTACACACATTCAAGCCTTTTTTCTCTTCTCCTTCTCTACAGCAACTCTCTACCTCTTTTCTTCTTCTTCCATTCACTTCTTCTCCTTCTATTCACTTCTTCTCCTTCTCCTTCCATTGCACTAAGATCTTCTTCCATTGCAAGGTAAGCTTCATTCTTATCCTCTTTTCTTATTTTGTGTATTAGTAGAAGAAATCCTCTAGAGTTTTTGGAAGGTAAGCTTCCACCTAGCAAGCCATGGAGGGATCTTCTTCCACCATTTTTGTAACACTCCGATCTCCTTTGAGCCGGATTAGTGGCTCATTAGTGTGTTTTGTTTTGTTTTATTCTTTTGGACTTGGTTTTGGGCCTTGGATAGGTAGTTGAGTGACCTTTGACCTGAGATAGTTAGTTCTAAGCCCTTTTTCGTAATTTCGCTTTTGCTTTGCTCGCACCATAATTGCATCATCTTGGTGTCAGCACGTGTATTTTGTTGAGCTCGTTATATTCTATAACTGTGTCAGATCCATTTGGAGTCAATTGGAGAAGTTGGACCTTTGTGTGACTTGAACTGTAATTAGTATAAACTCTCCGGACTTTGACTTAAACTTCCAAAACTATATATGCATGAGTCAGTACAGGTGTCTCTCTCTCTTGCTCATTCACTTGTTCGACTGCATGCAAGGAGATCCCCAGAGAGAGCCACGTTGATCTTCTTGTTTTCTCTTCTCCTTACTCCTCTTTTCTTGCTCGGTTGATGATTGGAGTCTCATTTCGATTGGGTTCTTTCCCCCTTTCTCTCTGTCCTTGTCTTGGTAAGTGGGTTCTTTGTGTTTCTTCTCCAAATGTGATCTCCCATCCCTTCCTCTCTTTGTGCATGCTCACGGATTTGTCATTTGCTTTGCTTTGTTTGAATTTTAGTTGATTTGGAGCTTGATTCAGTGGACTTTCAGAGTTTGAGGCAAGTATAAGTACAGGCTTGTTAACACATATGGGTTGTTTCTTTGATTTCTGATTCACTCTTATTCTTTGTATAGAATTGTTTTACAGCCAATGTTTGTGAATTTGGAACCTCTGTAACTTGTTTTGAGATGCTTCTGTACCAAATTTAAGTTTCTGTACTCAGCCCGAATTCGTCTCTGTATTGTACGGCTAAGCCGTAAGTTTCTACGGTTTGATTTCTAGAGACTTGAATTTTGAGTTTTGTTCTACGGCTAGGCTACGGCTAAGCCGTAACTTGTTCTACGGCTGAGCCGTAAGCTAGCCGTGACCCAACCGTAACCCAGCCGTGAATTAAATCTCTGATCAGTCGAAACTTTCCAGAGACAGTGTTCCTACGGTGTGGCTACGGCTAAGCCGTGAATTACTACGGCTAAGCCGTGGATTGGTCTACGGCTAAGCCGTATACTGACTGTAGCTCAGCCGAAAAGGGGTATCAGATCAGAGGTGGAAGATGACCAGTTTAGCTGTGTTTTGAATGGAACCAAGGTGAAGCCGTAGTGCATATTACGACGAGCGCGTAAGATATCTTCGGCTCAACCATAGGTCCCTCATGGCTAAACCGCTAGGCAGGGCAATTCTGAAAAATAACTTAGGATAATGGTGAGACGTGTAGGGCTCAAATATAGGTTAACCACCGTGTAAACTGGCCCAATGGATTCCTTGGATCACATGAATAGTCTGTTAGGCTGTGACTTATTCATGTGGGTGTTGATTTACTGTTAAGCACCTCCCCATGGGTGTTGGTTTAAGGGACGTCGGTGCACGCAAAGATTACATTGCAACACTAGGATGGCAACGGTGCATTGACTAACTTAAAACTACATCAACATGCACGGTTAGTGACAGTGAACAATTAGCTTAGGACTGGCTTGTAATGAACCTTGACTCCGTATTAATCTGAGATGCATTGCATATTGTTTATGGTTTTGCCCTCTGTTCTGTTAATCTATGTTATGCATTCCGCAGTCATTTTGCTTTCGTCCTATATATCTGTATTATTCTTCGTTCGGTACTAAGTTCTGATCTATGCTGTGCTTTGATTTAATCTATGTTCTAATCTGTGTTTTGGCTATGCTTTGTACATTTCTGGCTTTGTATATTTTGGGTATTCCCTGGTGGCTCTGCCCAGAGGTTAATACGTGAGGATAAGATCCGGTCTTTGCCATCGGTGAGTCCAAAGCGGAAAATCTCCCTTTCTATGGATTTGATTTGATTGGTATTAGTCTGACTCTACTCAGCCTCAGCCCTAGGATGCCCGACGGGGTTACCTCTGGCTTAGATCTCTGTATCTCTGTATCACTGCAGTGTCGCTTTGTCTTGGGACCCCGGAACCCAGGAATCTGAGACCCACTTGTACCCTGGCCCGGTCAGTGGTGTTCTCCTCTGCTCTGCTTTGCTCTGCTCTCTATTGGAGAGAACATGGTTAACGTAGTAGCCACTTAGTCAGTATTTCTATGTTTTGATTCAAATATCATGCTTTACTTCTATGCACGATTTGCTTAGCATACTAAGATGTACTCTGTATTTAATCCTCTGTCATTATTCTATTTGATACTATGAGTGTTTCATCCCTGTTACTTGTATTTGCTGGATCGTTGTATTCACTTGTGTTGTCTGTGGTGTTGCAGGCACAGATACCTTGCCCAGCTCCCCGGCGGTCGAGGAGGCTGCAGGGCCGAGCGTAGAGGCACCCTCCGGTCTGGCAGAGTGGGCCTGATCACCTCTGCCGAGTGCGTGCATGCATACCAGTGGCTTTTATTTTGAGTTTTGGTTTTTGGGGATTTGTATTTGGACTTTGGACTTTGTACTTTGTATATTTGTACACTTTTACTTTGTTGTGTACTCAGACTTGTACTTGGTTTTCATGTATGGTATTTCGCTTTGATTTTCCGTTCCGTATTTGTTTGGCTTCCGCTATTTCTTTTCTCTTGTTGCTTGCTATGATATGTACAGCTTCCGCGTACGCTTAGTTCGCACGTGTTAGATCCCTTGTGTGTGTGCATCTGGACTGGGTTTGGATGCACGTGCACGGGAGTACGTGTGTCACAGGTTTGGTTTTTCGCTAACCCCCGACTTCTGGGCTCGGGTCGTGACAATTTTCTCGGGCTCCGTTCGGCCATGGAGGACCGAACAAATCCCATTCGTTCGGCCCCGGAGGGCCGAACAGACCAAGTCCGTTCTGCCCTCCAGGGCCGAACGGACCTGGTCTGTTTGGCCCTGGAGGACCGAACAAGACCATATTTTTTTAGGATTTTTTTTTTGAAGAGATTATTTTTTGAACAAGACCATTATTTGTGATTCACCGATATGGACCGACCTAGTACTTCCAGGGTGAGACCTATAGCCTCTAATAGGAGGCGTCGCCATAGAGTGGAAGAGCCTGTGGAAGAAGACCCTCAAATTGAAGAACATGTTTCCAATGAAGACAATGACCATGAAGAAGAGAATATTGCAATTGGGCCACCTGATGGAAGTTTGCTTAAGAATTTCCACACTCATGTCGCATATTTCTTGTGGAAGGGCGAAGTGTGTTTTTAGTAATATGTTTTCTTTAAATTATAATCTATTTGTTTAATGACAAATAGTTAATTAGTAATTCATGTTTGAATGTATGATCGTGGAACATTGAAATGCCTAAGTCATGGGCAAAAGATAGATTTGTGGCCATTAAATGATAGTAACCGTTTTAGGCAGCTGGTAAGAGATTCCATGTTATCTCCATTGATTGAATGTTCTTACAGGATGGTGAACAAGACGATGGTGTCCGGTTTTGTTGAAAGATGGCATCCTGAAACAAATACCTTCCACATGCCTTTCGGTGAAATGACAATCACCCTCGATAATGTTTCTTGCCTCTTGAAGATTCCCATCATTGGTTCCCTTACAACAAATTTAGAGAAGTTGACATACCCCGACGCCATAGATTTTGTTATTAATGCGTTGGGGGTCTCTACTGATGAAGCAAGACAAGAATTGTACAGTCAAAGAGGCCAATCGCTAAAATTAAAATGGCTCAGAGAGAATTTTGCTGGAATGGACGATGATGCTGGAGATGATGGTGTTGACTATGCAGTCAGGGCGTACCTTCGTATTTACTTGGCTATACGCTCTTTACTAACAAGACTGGGACAAGAGTTTCTTGTATATACTTGAAGCTATTAATGGATTTAGAAAATGTCAAGAACTATGCATGGGGCGCCAGTGCACTAGCATATTTGTACCATCAGTTGGGCTTAGCAAGCCGGAATGACGTCAAACAAATGGCTGGATACTTGACACTTCTTAAAGCGTGGGTTTACGAGCACTTTGAAACACTAGCTCGAACTGCCAACGTATTATACTCAGTGAGGCAGCCTCGTGTGATGCATTGGATTCCTCGTAGGGAGACCAGTTCGGCTTTACAGGGTTTGCGGGAGAAACTAGACTTCTTAAGCGTAGATAAGGTAAATCACTCTTTAATTGATCATATCATGTCAACCTATGATAATTCAATTTATTTACAATGATTTTCATGGTGCAGGTCACATAGGAGCCTTATCTTTCTTATAGGCGAGATCATCCCTTACATCAAATTGCTTTCTTCTGTGGATGCCTAACACACGTAGATATTTTAGAGCCCTACCATCCAGATAGGGTTCTCCGGCAATTTAGTCGGGTCTAAACGATTCCCATGGCACCGTTAGAGCCAGTACGTGTTTTGAAGGGTAATACAGCAACATCAATCAATGCATCAGTCTGAGTTTATGATCAAATATGGCATCAGTGGCGTAATCACTTACTGGCCCAAGTAAACCGGAGTACACCTGTCCGTCGTCCTTGGGATTGCGCACCAGATTACATGGACTGGTACGCTACTGTGTCATGGAGAATATTGACAAACCCCGAAATACAGTCTGGTTTTCGTCAAAGTGAGCCTGAGCCGCAAGCATATAATGTAATTGATTATGAACTGCGCAACAGAAATGCTCTTCGAATTTACGAAGGAATTGAGGCAAGGGTTGAAGAAGCATTCGCACGGCATAGTTTGTACCGAGATGTCAGACATATGGCCCGAGCTTTGCACAGTGTTACCATTGAGGAAGAGGGTGAATCAAGTAGAGACCCCATATGACATCGCGTGCTTACTCTCGTCGGTCTAGACAAGAGAGACGAATTTGGTGTCAAGATCAATTTTCATGTCTTGAATTCAATGTAATGAACTATGATGTAATGGACCATTCAAGTTAATGAAATTCCCTTTTCATATCACTTTTCATGTCATTTCACTTTGTAATAAACTATAACGTAATGAAGCAATTAAGTTAACATTCGACATTGCTCTCTCTAAAATTTGCAAATGGTTGCCACAACAAAAAAGAAATACTTTACATGATGTTCAATTACATCAAGTCTATAAACTTTACACTTTCATTCCAAATCAATACTTTCACAGGTAGCTACATTAGGATTGACAAGTTGTTTAAATTGCTCTATACGATCTGTATATGCAGTTTCCCATCCACTCGCACAAGAATGATGGAATTCTCGCCACTTATTTGCAATTGGTGGTATTGGATGACCAGGTACCAGGAAAACCTAAAAGAATAGACAAAAGTATTAGAATGAAGAAGATGACAAACATAATGAAACATACTAAGGCATAGTAGTTATATCGTACCTCAACAAAATGACAAGCGTGAACAAAACATATAGCTATCTCTCTTCTATTAGAAATAGGGATAGGAGTCGACCTTAAAGGAAGAAAAGTCAGGCACTGTTCATTGCTCAAGTGATACAAGACCACATTATAACGAGATGCTATAAGATGACCCATATCAGGCATAGTCATCCAATGATCATATGATGGATGATCGGCATAGTATGATAATGATGTTATTAGATCTTTCACTCTGTTTTCAACTCCATATAATGCTTTATAATGATCCACATTTCCAATAAGCTCTCCAACAAGCTCTCTCCGGACCTGTCTCTAACTTTCTTCATTGATGCCAAGTAATCCTGCAATAGCTCTAAATCCACAATTACCGTCAGCTACCACGTCTTTCATAATGCGTATATAAGGCCTTATCCCCTGTGGGAATGATTCATGCCAGGACGAAGTCTTTGAGCTATTCGATCTTGTCCGAACTGGTAGCTTGCTTTTTAACCTTCTATTTTTTCTTTGCTATGTCCTTGGAGTCTACCACTTTTGTGCATACAGGACTATAACTATCCTGTGCAGATGAGACCAACTCAAAAGCACTTGGGGCATGTTTAGTTGATGTATCACATTTCAATGGAGGCCTACCCCGTAGCTTTGAATTTACTTCTGGTTCTTGTAAAAATGTAGTGGAAGGACTAAATAGCTCCCGTAATTTCTCAACATTTGTAGTCTTCGAGGAAGATCAGAAGCTTTGAACTTGGATTGAATATTAAGCAACTCCGCCATCAAATCTAAGTCCATAGCTGGATCATTGGTTATACGAGTATGTATCATATCAAGCCTAGACCAATAAGGATGTATGCATTGGAAAGGAATCGACCGACCTTCAATCATATACTCTTCAATCTCATGAGCACAAGGTAACCCATGTGTACGTCTCATAACGCATTGACATGCATTTTTATCAATTCCAACAACATTTGCTCTTTTACTTTCCATTAATATTTTGTCCAATGCACTCTTTGATATGTTCCCTCGCAACTCTTTGAATTCTTTCGGCAGGAAGTTATGTTGGACTAGTGTTTTACTTTTTTCAAATGATGCTTTCATACCCGTGTGTTGCAATTCAAGCAAATTATGGATCTTTGTCCAATTTGATTCAAAATTGCCTTGACTAGATTGGAGGTGCCTCTTCAATTGCGCATGCGAACTCTCTACCTTGTAAAGAAAAGAATCTTAGAGAATGTTTAAAATTCATAATGTAAGAAAAATTGTTAACCATACCTGTTCGACGTAGTATTGCCAAAATGTATATAATTGTCCGTCCATGTTGATACAAATCTTTCTTTGTATGGGTCAAGCCAGTTGTCCTTCACATATTTAAGTGCCATTGGATATGTACTGAAACTTTCATTTAGCTTTGTTAATTGTTCGATGTACTCTGCTTCCGTTGATGAATTTGTCAGCATATTCTAATGCGTAATGAATTTGTCCCAAGTTTGCTTTGTTTCGAACAACTTCTTACATTTAGCAAGCACATTTTTATTGATGTGCCATTTGCATAATAAATGTGTCACGACCCGAGCCCAGAATTCGGGGGTTAGCGAAAAGCTAAACCGGTGACACACGTACTCCCGTGCACGTGCACCCAAACCCAGTCCAGATGCACGCACACAAGGGATCTAACACGTGCGAAAACAGACGAACGCGGAAGCTGTAGATATCATAGCAAGCAACAAAGAAAATAGCGGAAGCCAAAGCAGAAACAAATACGGAAGCGACAAAGACAAATACACTGATATAAAACCAAATACACACCAAAACCATATATACAAAATACACAGAATACAAGTCCAAAGTCCAAAGATCCACAGTCCAAATACAAGTCCCCTGAAACCAAAACTCAAAATCCCAAAACGAAAAGCCACTGGAAGTATGCATGAACGCACTCGGCAGAGATGATCAGGCCCACTCTGCCAAACCTGAGGGTGCCTCTACACTCGCCCCTGCAGCCTCCTCGACCGCCGAGGAGCTGGGCAAGGTATCTGTGCCTGCAACACCACAGACAACACAAATGAATACAACGATCCAGCAAATATAAGTAACAGGGGTGTAACACTCATAGTATCAAAGTGAATAAATGACAGAATAATGATTTCAGAGTTTCATCTTAGTAAGCTAAGCAAATCATGCATAGAAGTAAAGCATGATATGTGAATCAAACATAGAAATACTGACTAAGTGGCTACTACGTTAACCAAGTTCTCTCCAATAGAGAGCAGAGCAAAGCAGAGCAGATGAGAACACCACTGACCGGGCCAGGGTACAAGTGGGTCTCGGTTTCCTGGGTTCCGGGGTCCCAAGACAAAGCAACACTGCAGTTATACAGAGATACAGAGATCTAAGCCAAAGGTAACCCCGTCGGGCATCCTAGGGCTGAGGCTGAGTAGAGCCAGACTAATACCAATCAAATCAAATCCATAGAAAGGGAGATTATCCGCTTTGGACTCACCGATGACAAAGACCGGATCTTATCCTCACGTATTAACCTCTGGGCAGAGCCACCCGGGAATACCCAAACTCAGAGATAAACAAAGCCAGCAGAGCATAGATATAAATCCAAAGCACAGCATAGATCAAAGCATAGTGCAGAACGAAGCATAGAACAGAGATACAGGACGAAAACAAAAATGACTACGGAATGCATAAACTTAGATTAACAGAACAGAGGGCAAAATCATAAACAATATGCAATGCATCTCAGATTAATACGGAGTCAAGGTTCATTACAAGCCAGTCCTAAGCTAGTTGTTCACTGTCACTAACCGTGCATGTTGATGTAGTTTTAAGTTAGTCAATGCACCGTTGCCATCAAAGTGTTGCAATGTAATCTGTGCGTGCACCGACGTCCCTTAAACCAACACCCATGGGGAGGTGCTTAACAGTAAATCAACACTCACATGAATAAGTCATAGCCTAACAGACTATTCATGCGATCCAAGAATCCATTGGGCCGGTTTACATGGGTGGTTAACCTGTATTTGAGTCCTACAAGTCTCACCATTATCCTAAGTTATGTTTCAGAATTGCCATGCCTAACGGTTTAGCTATGGGGGACCTATGGTTGAGCCGAAGACATCTTACGCGCTTGTCGTACTATGCACTACGGCTTCACCTTGGTTCCATTCAAAACACAGCTAAACGAATCATCTTTCACTTCTGATCTGATGCCTTTTTCGGCTGAGCTACAGTCAGTATACGGCTTAGCCGTAGACCAATCCACGGCTTAGCCGTAGCATTCCACGGCTTAGCCGTAGCCTCACCGTAGGAGTACTGATATCAGAAAAGTTTCGACTGATCAGAGATTTAATTCACGGCTGGGGTACGGTTGGGTCACGGCTAGCTTACGGCTCAGCCGTAGAACAAATTACGGCTTAGCCGTAGCCTAGCCGTAGAACAAAACTCAAATTTCGAGTCTCTGGAAATCAAGCCGTAGAAGTTCACGGCTTAGCCGTACCATACCGAGATGAATTCGGGCTGAGTACAGAAACGGAAATTTGACACAGAAACATCTCCAAACAAGCTACAGAGGTTCCAAATTCACAAGCATTGGCTGTAAACATCAAATACACTAAAGAAGATGGAAATCAAAGCATTCAAATAGAGCACCCATGTGTGTTATAAAAGTCTGTACTTATACTTGCCTCAAATCTGACAAATCCTCTGAATCAAGCTCCAAGGCAACTAAAACCAAAACAAATCAAAGCAATCACACATGCATGAGATGAAGACAAAGCAATCATAGAATGGGAGGTGCAATTGGAGAAGAAGAGAGAAGAGTTGGGAAAGAACCCACTTACCTCAAGCAATACACAAAGATGAGAGAATGGAGAAGAACCCAATCCACTAAGAGTAGCAAAACCCCAATCGAAAGAGAGAGAGAGAGAGAGAAGAAACCGAAGTGAAGAGGGAGAGAGAGAGAGAACGTGGCTTTCCCCTTGGAGTTCTTGCATGCAGTCGATCAAGACAAATGGGTAAGGAGAAAGACACCTGGAGCTGAATTGTATATATAAGTTTTGGAAGTTTAAGTCAAAGTCCAAAGAGTCTGGGTTATTTACAAATCAAGTCACATGAAGGTCCATCTTCCCCAATTGACTCCAAACGGATCTGACACAGTTACGGAAATTGTCGAGCTCAACGAAATACGCGTGCTGACACCAAGATGATGCAAGGATGATATGAGCAAAACAAAAGCAAAATTACGAAAAAGGGCTTAGAACTACCTATTCCAGGTCAAAGGTCACTCAACTACCTATCCAAGGCCCAAAACCAAGTCCAAAAGAATAAACAAAACAAAACACACACTAATGAGCCACTAATCCGGCTCAAAGGGGATCGGAGTGTTACAAAATGTGTAGCAGTTGGGAAGACTTTTTCAATCACATTTATCAGTGCCAATTCTCTGTCTGTCACAATAATATCCGGAAGAACACCTTCCCCAATTACAGAGCGCAAGATACTTAATACCTGTCACGACCCGAGCCCAGAATTCGGGGGTTAGCAAAAAGCTAAACCTGTGACACACGTACTCCCGTGCACGTGCACCCAAACCCAATCCAGATGCACGCACACAAGGGATCTAACACGTGCGAATTAAGCGTACGCGGAAGCTGTACATATCATAGCAAGCAACAAGGGGAAATAGCGGAAGCCAAAGCAAATACGAAACAGAAAAGACAAGGACGAATACACTGATATAAAACCAAATACACACCAAAACAATATATACAAAATACACAGAATACAAGTCCAAAGTCCAAAGTCCAAATACAAATCCCCTGAAACCAAAACTCAAAACAAAATCCACGAGTATGCATGCACGCACTTGGCAGAAGTGATCAGGCCCACTCTGCCAGACCGGAGGGTGCCTCTACACTCGCCCCTGCAGCCTCCTCGACCGCCGGGGAGCTGGGCAAGGTATCTGTGCCTGCAACACCACAGACAACACAAATGAATACAACGATCCAGCAAATATAAGTAACAGGGGTGTAACACTCATAGTATCAAAGTGAATATAATAATGACAGAAGATTAAATACAGAGTTCCATATTAGGAAACTAAGCCAATCGTGCATAGAAGGAAAACATGATATGCGAATCAAACATAGAAATACTGACTAAGTGGCTACTACGTTAACCATGTTCTCTCCAATAGAGAGCAGAGCAAAGCAGAGCAGAGGAGAACACCACTGACCGGGCCAGGGTACAAGTGGGTCTCAGGTTCCTGGGTTCCGGGGTCCCAAGACAAAGCGACACTGCAGTGAATACAGAGATACAGAGATCTAAGCCAGAGGTAACCCCGTCGGGCATCCTAGGGCTGAGGCTGAGTAGAGCCAGACTAATACCAATCAAATCAAATACATAGAAAGGGAGATTATCCGCTTTGGACTCACCGATGACAAAGACCGGATCTTATCCTCACGTATTAACCTCTGGGCAGAGCCACCAGGGAATACCCAAAATATACAAAGCCAGAGAATATACAAAGCATAGTCGAATTACCGATTAGAACAAAGATTAAATCAAAGCACAGCATAGATCAGAACTTAGTGCCGAACGAAGAATAATACAGATATACAGAACGAAAGCAAAATGACTGAGGAATGCATAACATAAATTAACAGAACAGAGGGCAAAACCATAACCAATATGCAATGCATCTCAGATTAATACGGAATCAAGGTTCATTACAAGCCAGTCCTAAGCTAGTTGTTCACTGTCACTAACCGTGCATGTTGATGTAGTTTTAAGTTAGTCAATGCACCGTTGCCATCAAAGTGTTGCGAAATCTTTGCGTGCACCGACGTCCCTTAAACCAACACCCATGGGGAGGTGCTTAATAGTAAAACAACACTCACATGAATAAGTCACAGCCTAACAGACTATTCATGCGTTCCAAGAATCCATTGGGCCGGTTTACATGAGTGGTCAACCTGTATTTGAGCCCTATAAGTCTCACCATCATCCTAAGTTATGTTTCAGAATTGCCATGCCTAACGGTTTAGCTATGAGGGACCTATGGTTGAGCCGAAGACATCTTACGCGCTCGTCGTACTATGCACTACGGCTTCACCTTGGTTCCATTCAAAACACAGCTAAACGGATCATCTTTCACCTCTGATCTGATGCCCTTTTCGGCTGAGCTACAGTCAGTATACGGCTTAGCCGTA
The DNA here is from genome assembly GCA_037013555.1 of Sextonia rubra. Classification (NCBI taxonomy): domain Eukaryota; kingdom Viridiplantae; phylum Streptophyta; class Magnoliopsida; order Laurales; family Lauraceae; genus Sextonia; species Sextonia rubra. The sequence goes on along the minus strand of JASUAD010000003.1, from coordinate 3,446,333 downwards.
GACCAATCCACGGCTTAGCCGTAGCATTCCACGGCTTAGCCGTAGCCTCACCGTAGGAGTACTGATATCAGAAAAGTTTCGACTGATCAGAGATTTAATTCACGGCTGGGGTACGGGTTGGGTCACGGCTAGCTTACGGCTCAGCCGTAGAACAAATTAGGCTTAGCCGTAGCCTAGCCGTAGAACAAAACTCAAATTTCGAGTCTCTGGAAATCAAGCCGTAGAAGTTCACGGCTTAGCCGTACAATACAGAGATGAATTCGGGCTGAGTACAGAAACGAAATTTTTGACACAGAAACTGCACAAGATGAGTTACAGAGGTTCCATTTTACCAAATGTGGCTGTAAAACATCAGATACACTAAAGAAGATGGAAATCAAAGCATTCAAATAGAGCACCCATGTGTGTTATAAAAGTCTGTACTTATACTTGCCTCAAATCTCTACCAAATCCACTGACTCAAGCTCCCAAAGCAACTAAAATCAAAGCAAATCAAAGAGATACACCATGCATGAGATGAAGACAAAGCAATCATAGAATGAGAGATCCAATTTGGAGAAGAAACACAAAGAACCCACTTACCTCAAGCAACAGAGAGGAGAGGGAAAGAACCCAAATCACACAAGGGATCCAATCCTCAATCGAGCAAGAGAAGGAAAGAGGAGAGAGAGAGAGAGAGATGAACGAACGTGGAGCTGCTCCTAATCTTGCATGCAATCGATCGAGACAAATGGGCAAGGAGAAAGACACCTGTGAGCTGACTTATATTTATAGATTTGTAGTTTTAAAACAAGGTCCAATGGGTTTAAGCAATTTACAGATTAAGTCACGCGAAGGTCCATCTTCCCCAATTGACTCCAAACGGATCTGACACAGTTACGGAAATTGTCGAGCTCAACGAAATACGCGTGCTGACACCAAGATGATGCAAAGATGATATGAGCAAAACAAAAGCAAAATTACGAAAAAGGGCTTAGAACTACCTATTCCAGGTCAAAGGTTGCTCAACTACCTATCCATGACCCAAAACAAGTCCAAAAGAAATAAACAAAACAAAACACACACTAATGAGCCACTAATCCGGCTCAAAGGGGATCGGAGTGTTACATCCTCCCCCACTAGGAATCATTCCGTCCTCGGAATGACTACCTACCTGCGCAAAGAGCTGGGGGTACTGGCGCGCTAGCTGCTCCTCTAGCTCCCAAGTAGCCTCATCTGGACCGTGATGCTCCCACAACACTTTAACCCATCTGATAGTCCTGGTACGGAGAATCTGCTCTCGTGTCCCAACGATGCGAAGCGGACGCTCAACGTAAGTTGCATTAGGCTGAATCTGAATGTCATCGTAGCGAATCACATGGCTCGGATCTGGCACATACTTACGGAGCATCGACACATGGAAGACATCGTGCACATCGGAGAACTCAACTGGAAGCGTCAACCGATAAGCTAAATCTCCAACTCGGCTCTTGACTTCGAACGGTCCTACATATCGCGGAGCTAACTTGCCCTTCTGACCAAATCGAACTGTGCCCTTCATCGGGGAAACTTTAAGGAATACCCAATCTCCGACTTGGAATGCCAAAGGTCTTCTCCGAGTATCCGCATAGCTCTTCTGTCTGGATCGCGCAATCTTCAAATTCTCTATCACTTTCTGCACTTTCTCTGTCGTCTCAGCTATGATTGTCGGACCATGGAAACTTCTTGTTCCTACCTCTTCCCAACACACTGGAGTCCTGCATTTACGTCCGTAGAGAGCCTCATAGGGTGCCATACCAATGCTCTCATGAAAGCTGTTGTTGTAAGCAAACTCACACAATGCCAAATGCATATCCCATTCCTTCTCAAAGTTCAGCACACTAACTCTGAGCATATCCTCCAACGTCTGAATGGTACGCTCCGACTGTCCATCAGTCTGGGGGTGGTATGCCGTGCTAAAACTCAGCTTCGTGCCCATAGCTTCCTGAAATGCTCTCCAGAATGAAGATACAAAACGACTGTCTCGATCCGACACAATCGATACCGGGGTGCCATGCAATCTGACTACCTCGTCAACAAACTTCCTAGCCATCTCCGTGAATGTCATCCCTTTCTTAAACGGAAGGAAATGTGCTGACTTGGTCAATCTGTCCACTATTACCCAGATCGCATTATTCTTTCTACTGGTCGGCGGAAAACCGGAGACGAAATCCATCGTAATGTGCTCCCACTTCCACTGCGGAGTGTGCAATGGATGCAATGATCCTGGAGGTCGCTGATGGTCAGCTTTTACCCTCTGACAGGTCAAACATCGAGCTACGAACCCTGCGATCTCCCGCTTCATATTGTTCCACCAAAATCTGTCTTTCAAGTTCCGGTACATCTTCGTACTCCCTGGGTGCATCGCATATCGGGCATCGTGCGCATCTGTCATCAACTTATCTTTCAGTTCATCTACAGCGGGAACACACAATCTATTCCTGAAGTACAAAACTCCGTCTGCCAATCTAAAATCAGGTCGATCTGCAATCCGATCTCTGAACTTCACCAGGAGGGGGTCCTCAAACTGGCGATCCTTGATCTGCTGAATCACTTCAGGCTGAAATACAACGGTAGTAGCTAATGTCACTAATTCGCCTACCATCCGAACCTCTACAGGCTGATCATGCACAAGCATATAGAATCCTGCCAACACCTGAAGACTGTCTGTCCTCCTGCTGAGTGCATCTGCAACTACATTGCCCTTGCCTGGGTGGTACTTGATCGGAAAGTCGTAGTCCTTGATGAACTCTAACCATCTTCGCTGCCTCATATTCAAGTCATGCTGATCAAACAAGTACTGTAGACTGTGATGATCGGAATGGACCTCGAACTTCACACTGTACAAGTAATGTCGCCACAACTTCAGTGCAAATACAATGGCTGCTAGCTCCAAGTCATGTGTGGCATAGTTCTTCTCATGCTCCTTCAGCTGTCTGGATCCATAGGCAATCACCTTCTGATTCTGCATCAGTACACAGCCTAATCCAACGCGAGAAGCATCGGAATAAATCACGAATCCCTCACTACCATCCGGGAGAGTCAACACTGGCGCCGTAGTGAGCTTTTCTTTCAACATCTGAAAACTACGCTCACACTTCTCTGTCCACTCATATGGAACCTTCTTCCGAGTCAACTGAGTCAGCGGGGCTGAGATCTTCGAGAAGTCCTGCACAAACCTGCGGTAATATCCCGCCAAACCCAGAAAACTCCGAATCTCTGTCACTGATCTAGGGCGGGGCCAATGGACTACTGCCTCAATCTTAGCCGGATCCACCATCAATCCATCTCTAGAAATCTTATGACCCAGAAATGTAACTTGCTCGAGCCAAAACTCACACTTGGACAACTTTGCATACAACTTGTGATCCTTAAGCAGCTGCAATGCTTTCCTCAAATGGTCTGTATGTTCCTCAGCAGTCTTCGAATAGACCAATATGTCATCTATAAAAACCACAACGAACTGGTCCAAGAAGGAAGTAAACACCCTATTCATCAAGGCCATGAAAGCTGCGGGTGCATTCGTCAAACCAAACGGCATGACAAGGAACTCGTAGTGTCCATACCGAGTCCTGAAAGCTGTCTTCGGAACATTCTCATCCTTCACCCTGAGCTGGTGATATCCTGACCTCAAGTCAATCTTCGAGAAGTAAGCTGCACCCTGAAGCTGATCGAACAACTCATCAATCCTAGGCAATGGATACTTGTTCTTGATAGTTACTTTGTTCAACTGCCTGTAGTCAATGCACATCCGGAAACTGCCATCCTTCTTCTTGACAAACAATACAGGAGCTCCCCAAGGTGAAACACTTGGGCGTATGAACCCTTTATCCAACAGATCCTGCAACTGTTTCTTCAATTCCAACAACTCTGCAGGTGCCATACGATATGGAGCTCTACTGATAGGTGCTGTACCTGGTACCACGTCAATAGCAAATTCTACCTCCCGAACTGGTGGTAACTCTGGCACATCCTCCGGAAAGACATCCGGAAACTCGCTGACTACTGGAATCTCACTGAGCTGTCGCTGATCTTTCTTCTCTGAGATGAATGCGAGAAATCCCTCACATCCCCTACGAAGCATCCTGTCTGCCTTACAAGCAGAGATCACACGTCTTGGGCACTTCATCTGGCTGCCCTCAAATCGGAATCCGCTGCCCAAATCAAAGTAGATAGCCTTGCTGTAGCAATTGATACACGCATGATATCTCGCAAGCCAGTCCATACCAAGGATCACATCAAAATCCAGTGTCGTGAGCAACATGAGGTCTACTGGGAGCTGATGACCAGCTATCCGCACATCACACTGAGGGTAGAAAACACTGCACTCCACACGCTTACCAACCGGAGTGGATACTAACAACAAATATGGAAGTGGTGTGGGTCGCTGTCGAAGCTGCACAGCAAAATGGGGTGCTACGTACGAACGCGTAGACCCTGAGTCAAATAAGGCTAAAGCTTCAGCATCAGAAATTAAAATTTTACCTTCCACTACCGTGGCCTCCTCTGCGCCCTCATGCGTAGCAGCATATGCTCGGGCTGTCTGGCGGTTCGGCTTCTGGGCTGGGCGAGCTGGCTGAGATCTGCCCTGAGCTGTAGATGCTGCATGTCTCGTCTGTGGCGAGGACTGAAACTTCGGGCATTGGGCCCGCCTGTGATCCGTAGAGCCACACCCGAAACAAGCCCCAATCTTCCTCCAACATCTGTCTGTTGGGTGATCCTTCCCACAGTGACCACATACCAACGGAGTACTGCTCGAACTGCCCTGCTTACCCTTGAACCTTTTCTGAAACTGACTTCTGCCACTGGAACCTGCCGCCCTTTTAGCTTCTGTTCGCTCCTCCTCAAAGATGGCCTCTGCATCATAAGCCCTGTCAATAGCGTCGTCCAATGTAGCCGGCCACATGCAAGCAACCACGTGGCGTTTATGCCTCGGGTTCAGGCCGTTGACGAAGCGAGTCACCTTCTTATGCTCAGTGTTCACCATGTCCTCTGCAAAATGAGACAACTCGGTAAACCTGTGTACATAATCTGCAACTGACATCTGTCTCTGCTGAAGGTTGAAGAATTCCACTTCCTTGGCTCGCTGAATGTGGAGAGGCATGAACTTCCGACGGAATTGCTGCTTGAAGGTCTCCCAAACTGTGGCACTGGGCATAGTCTGAAATGAAGTCTTGACACTCCTCCACCATGTCTTAGCTACACTCCGAAGCATAGAGGCTGTGAGAACTACCTTCTGCTTGTTACTGCACACAATCGTATCAAATAGCTCTTCAGTCTGTTCCAACCATTGCTCAGCCTGCAGTGCATCCTCTATCCCATGGAACTCGGTCGCCCCTCGCTTACGGAACTTGTCAAAAAGAGCATTAGGATCTGATTCCTTAGGCTGGAAAATCACCTGCTGATCTATACGAGGTGATGCAACTGCGGCAGCCTGACTCTGTCTATCTACCATGGATGCCATCTGTGCCTGTAATGACTGCATAGACTGCATCATCATCATCATCCGCTCCTCACTACTGATGTGTGGGGGTACTGATCCACTATCACCGTTATGGCCCTGTTGATTCTCATCCCGAGATCCTGATCCTGATGCCATCCTGAAAAGGAAAAAGAAACACAACCCACAAATATGAAATGCCCCTGAGTTAGTCAAATCCCAAATCAACATATGAGACTTCGAGTCAAATAGTTGATAGCGTTATCTCACCACGATCTTAGATGCCTACATGCTTATAACTAGCAAGCTTTGATACCATACAATACGTATGTCACGACCCGAGCCCAGAATTCGGGGGTTAGCGAAAAGCTAAACCTGTGACACACGTACTCCCGTGCACGTGCACCCAAACCCAGTCCAGATGCACGCACACAAGGGATCTAACACGTGCGAATTAAGCGTACGCGGAAGCTGTACATATCATAGCAAGCAACAAGGGGAAATAGCGGAAGCCAAAGCAAATACGAAACAGAAAAGACAAGGACGAATACACTGATATAAAACCAAATACACACCAAAACAATATATACAAAATACACAGAATACAAGTCCAAAGTCCAAAGTCCAAATACAAATCCCCTGAAACCAAAACTCAAAACAAAATCCACGAGTATGCATGCACGCACTTGGCAGAAGTGATCAGGCCCACTCTGCCAGACCGGAGGGTGCCTCTACACTCGCCCCTGCAGCCTCCTCGACCGCCGGGGAGCTGGGCAAGGTATCTGTGCCTGCAACACCACAGACAACACAAATGAATACAACGATCCAGCAAATATAAGTAACAGGGGTGTAACACTCATAGTATCAAAGTGAATATAATAATGACAGAAGATTAAATACAGAGTTCCATATTAGGAAACTAAGCCAATCGTGCATAGAAGGAAAACATGATATGCGAATCAAACATAGAAATACTGACTAAGTGGCTACTACGTTAACCATGTTCTCTCCAATAGAGAGCAGAGCAAAGCAGAGCAGAGGAGAACACCACTGACCGGGCCAGGGTACAAGTGGGTCTCAGGTTCCTGGGTTCCGGGGTCCCAAGACAAAGCGACACTGCAGTGAATACAGAGATACAGAGATCTAAGCCAGAGGTAACCCCGTCGGGCATCCTAGGGCTGAGGCTGAGTAGAGCCAGACTAATACCAATCAAATCAAATCCATAGAAAGGGAGATTATCCGCTTTGGACTCACCAATGACAAAGACCGGATCTTATCCTCACGTATTAACCTCTGGGCAGAGCCACCAGAGAATACCAAAAATATACAAAGCCAGAGAATATACAAAGCATAGTCGAATTACCGATTAGAACAAAGATTAAATCAAAGCACAGCATAGATCAGAATTTAGTGCCGAACGAAGAATAATACAGATATACAGAACGAAAGCAAAATGACTGAGGAATGCATAACATAAATTAACAGAACAGAGGGCAAAACCATAACCAATATGCAATGCATCTCAGATTAATACGGAATCAAGGTTCATTACAAGCCAGTCCTAAGCTAGTTGTTCACTGTCACTAACCGTGCATGTTGATGTAGTTTTAAGTTAGTCAATGCACCGTTGCCATCAAAGTGTTGCGAAATCTTTGTGTGCACCGACGTCCCTTAAACCAACACCCATGGGGAGGTGCTTAACAGTAAAACAACACTCACATGAATAAGTCACAGCCTAACAGACTATTCATGCGTTCCAAGAATCCATTGGGCCGGTTTACATGAGTGGTCAACCTGTATTTGAGCCCTATAAGTCTCACCATCATCCTAAGTTATGTTTCAGAATTGCCATGCCTAACGGTTTAGCTATGAGGGACCTATGGTTGAGCCGAAGACATCTTACGCGCTCGTCGTACTATGCACTACGGCTTCACCTTGGTTCCATTCAAAACACAGCTAAACGGATCATCTTTCACCTCTGATCTGATGCCCTTTTCGGCTGAGCTACAGTCAGTATACGGCTTAGCCGTAGACCAATCCACGGCTTAGCCGTAGCATTCCACGGCTTAGCCGTAGCCTCACCGTAGGAGTACTGATATCAGAAAAGTTTCGACTGATCAGAGATTTAATTCACGGCTGGGGTACGGGTTGGGTCACGGCTAGCTTACGGCTCAGCCGTAGAACAAATTACGGCTTAGCCGTAGCCTAGCCGTAGAACAAAACTCAAATTTCGAGTCTCTGGAAATCAAGCCGTAGAAGTTCACGGCTTAGCCGTACAATACAGAGATGAATTCGGGCTGAGTACAGAAACGAAATTTTTGACACAGAAACTGCACAAGATGAGTTACAGAGGTTCCATTTTACCAAATGTGGCTGTAAAACATCAGATACACTAAAGAAGATGGAAATCAAAGCATTCAAATAGAGCACCCATGTGTGTTATAAAAGTCTGTACTTATACTTGCCTCAAATCTCTACCAAATCCACTGACTCAAGCTCCCAAAGCAACTAAAATCAAAGCAAATCAAAGAGATACACCATGCATGAGATGAAGACAAAGCAATCATAGAATGAGAGATCCAATTTGGAGAAGAAACACAAAGAACCCACTTACCTCAAGCAACAGAGAGGAGAGGGAAAGAACCCAAATCACACAAGGGATCCAATCCTCAATCGAGCAAGAGAAGGAAAGAGGAGAGAGAGAGAGAGAGATGAACGAACGTGGAGCTGCTCCTAATCTTGCATGCAATCGATCGAGACAAATGGGCAAGGAGAAAGACACCTGTGAGCTGACTTATATTTATAGATTTGTAGTTTTAAAACAAGGTCCAATGGGTTTAAGCAATTTACAGATTAAGTCACGCGAAGGTCCATCTTCCCCAATTGACTCCAAACGGATCTGACACAGTTACGGAAATTGTCGAGCTCAACGAAATACGCGTGCTGACACCAAGATGATGCAAAGATGATATGAGCAAAACAAAAGCAAAATTACGAAAAAGGGCTTAGAACTACCTATTCCAGGTCAAAGGTTGCTCAACTACCTATCCATGACCCAAAACAAGTCCAAAAGAAATAAACAAAACAAAACACACACTAATGAGCCACTAATCCGGCTCAAAGGGGATCGGAGTGTTACAATACCCATATATAGTTGTCTTCACATTCAGCTTCCATATATGCAAAACATATAGAGAACATCATGTCTGTAGACGTTACACCAACAATTTCCAATAGAGGCAAGCGATACCGATTGGTCTTGTAAGTGCAATCCATTATCAATATGTGTGGAAATGCATGTAACAAGTCAATACTAGTTGGGTGCGTCCAAAAAAGATCCTTCACAATGTTGGAATTCTCACAATTTCTATGCCATTCAATGTAATTATGCTCTTCCAACTTTCCTAACAGAAGCTGCATTTGACTTCTCCCGCCTCGTTCAATGACTTTATGCCTATGCCGTGCATTGTAAATCGCCTTCATTGTTGTCACATTAAGTTCACTTCTTCGTTTCAAGGCAATCAAAATCTCTTTTGGTTTGACCATGCTCGTAGACATATCAACCAATAACTTCGTTTCCTCTTCTGATAATATGCCTGCATATGAATGACCTTCTAGATATTGTGCTGCAGAATAGTTGTGTACACCACAAAGCACTTCTAGCATCCAATCATCATTTGTTTTTAATTTATTACCCTTCAATGAAAATGGGCATCCACATTTTTTGGTGCCAGTTTGCTTGATCTTCTTCTCAGATGGCTCATTATCGGTGTGCTTCTTTGCATTATAGTGTCCACTTCTCTTACATGCAAGTAATACTCTAGGTTTTACTCCAACCCCAGCCGCATTAAAAACTTTAATAACAATGACAAAGCCATTTCTCCTTTCAACATTACGAGCCCAATCGATCATTGCCTGACGATTATGGAAGACCTAGAAATGCAAAACTTATAAAGAAGTTTAGTAAATAAACTTTTAAAATAATGTTTACGAAGTGTTTTTGGTAAAAACTATGACGAATCGTCCTTACCTCATGAGTAATAAACTCGTTTGTATAATCTTTAATGCATTTATGACCTACATCGCTTTCTTCTGTAGGAGCCTGTAGAGCAAATGATTTACAAAAAAAAAAAAACAAAAAAAGGTTTAAAATTATGTTCGGCCACTCATGGCCGAACATACTGAGACTGTTCGGCCATGAGTGGCCGAACAGATCCCATCTATTTGGCCACTAATGGCCGAACAATCTCAGTATGTTCGGCCATGAGTGGCCGAACAGACCTAGAGAGGCCGAACATTTCTACTCTGTTCGGCCTCTCATGGCCGAACAGTTCTTTCGAATTCGAACTTCCAGGTCCGAACATGAGGCGAACGGAACTTTATATGAAACTTTAAAAACATGTAAAAACGAACAAAAAAATCCTAGCATACTAACCTTGTCATTCGTCTGGGGAGTGTAAACCACCAAATCCTTGTTTATTTCCTCCTCCATTGCACCTTTTGCTTAGTAATATCCTTATCCAAGTAAGTTGGAAGAATAATAACTTGTAGTGAGTAGTAGGGAAGAAGATAGAGGGAAAAGGTATATGAAAAATATGGAGAAAGAGGAGATGATGAGAGGCTTTGAATGTGTAGGAAGAAGATTGAGGAAGAAGGAGGAAAAAGAGATAATGATAGGGTTTAAATGGGAAGAGAATAAATTGTGTGTGAAGAGAAGAAATTTTCTGCATTTTGGAGGGAATTGGGTAATTTTGTAATTTTATATAGGAGTAAAATTGGATTAAAAATTTATAACAAAATAATGTATGATGAGAGATATTTTTTGTGTTCAAATAGCAAATAGCAGGGCTCAAAAAAAAAAAAAAAACCACAGTGGACATGATTGAGAGTAAAACTCGATTACATGACATGGTGAGAGAATCTTTGAACAAAAGAACCATATCAACACAGCTACGTTTGCCCATACCCACGTCACAAGGAGCCGAAGAACTGATGTCTGATAGCCAATAAAATATTGTTTTGATGCAGGACGGGGAGCAAAGCTGACAACTTTACACGAGAGGGCGAGCACACAGTGTTTAAAAGAAAGAAGAAAGTAGAAATAAAAAGAAGAAGAAGAAGAAGATTAAGGAGAGAGACAGGCAGAAGGAGAAGAAGAAGAAGAAGAAGAGAGAGAGAGAGAGAGAGAGAGATGGAGCAGCTTCTTAACATGGGTTTCACTCAAGAAGTAGCCACCCAAGCACTAGCAGCCACTGGAGGCAAATCCACCCTCAAAGCCACTGAATGGATCCTCAACCAAAAATCCACCACCTCTTCCCACTCTCCTCCTCCTCCCTCTCCCTCCTCCTCCCAACCCCGTCTCGACCGCTTCTTCCAATCCAAAAACCCCCTCCCCCAACAAATCCAAATCCAAATCCAAACCGACCCATCTTCCCAATCCCCCCAAAACCCCCCTCCTCCCAAACGCCCCAAACCCTCCTCCCTCCTCCGCTCCCACCCCTTGTCCGACCGCATGCGCCCTCGCTCCATCGCCGACATTGTCGGCCAGGACCACCTCCTCTCCCCCTCCTCCCTTCTCCCCTCCGCCCTCCGCTGCCGCCGCCTCCCCTCCATCATCCTCTGGGGCCCTCCCGGCACCGGCAAAACCTCCCTCGCCCGCGCCATCTCCAACTCCTCCCCCGACTCCTCCTCTTACCGCTTCGTCTCCCTCTCCGCCGTCACTGCCGGCGTCAAAGACGTCCGAGACGCCGTCGAGGAGGCCCGCCGCTGGAAAAAGAGCGGCCAGCGGACGCTGCTCTTCCTCGACGAAGTCCACCGGTTCAACAAATCCCAGCAGGATTCCTTCCTCCCTGTGATCGAAGACGGGAGCATCGTCTTCATGGGCGCCACCACGGAGAACCCCTCCTTCCACCTCGTGACGCCCCTGCTCTCGCGCTGCCGCGTCCTCCGCCTGAACCCTCTGCAGCCCTGCCACGTCGCAGCGCTCCTCCACCGCGCTGCTGGGGACACCCAGAACGGGCTCCCCTGCAGCGCCGGCGTCCCTGTCCAGGTGGAAGAGGAGGCCATTGATTTCCTCTCCCACCATTGCGACGGGGACGCCCGCGTCGCCTTGAATGCTCTTGAGGCGGCCGCGACCTCCGCCGCAGCAAGAATTGATGGGATTATGAATTCTGCGGACAATGGGGATGAGGAAATTGTAGCTTCTGTAACCTTAGATGATGTGAAAGAAGCTCTCCAGTGCAAACACCTTGCCTATGACCGGGCGGGCGACGAGCACTATAACCTTATCAGCGCGCTCCACAAGTCCATGCGTGGAAGCGATGCCAATGCGGCAATCTATTGGCTGGCTAGGATGTTGGAAGGAGGGGAGGAGCCACTCTACATTGCCCGCCGGCTAATCCGGTTCGCCAGTGAGGATGTTGGGTTGGCTGACCCATCTGCCTTGGGGCAGGCTGTTGCCTGCTATCAGGCTTGCCATTTCTTGGGCATGCCAGAATGTAATGTGCATCTTGCACAGTGTGTGGCTTACTTGGCGCTGGCGCCCAAGTCTGTTGCGGTGTACCGCGCAATGGAGGCGGCCCAGAGAGTGGTGAGGGAGTCTGGAGGGCAGAATGAGGGCGTGCCTTTGCATCTGAGGAATGCACCCACAAAACTGATGAAGGACATGGGGTATGGTAAGGGGTACATTTACCCTCCTGATAACCCATCTTCTTCAGCTTTGCAGGAGTATCTGCCGCCCTCGTTACAGGGTTACAAGTTCCTTGACTGGCCTCCAACGATTGTTCCAGACGAGAACCTTGTCCATTCCGACCAAAAGAGGTGATGTGGAAAAACTACATTTTGGTTTGGTGCCTTGCCTCTCTTTTTGGATGTTCTTCTGTTGGATGCTTTTATCATTTCAAGAGGTTATACTGAGAAAGAAAATATAGCCGTTAAGAAACTTTCTTAACCCATTAGCATCTTCCTTCCTACAAATTTTGCCAGATAATCACTTGAACATGTTCTATATATATGAAAATGGAAAAGGAGGGAAGTAAGCTTCCTCTGTGGAGTTTGGCCTTCATGAATTGAATATCTCATTGATTGTTGCGCTCTCAGTATGGATGTAGTTGTTGTTTGATTGAAAGACTTTGTCGTCGTCATCATCGTGATAATACTTCTCATGTGGATATTTTCTTTTGTTTCTTCAGCGTCTGACTGCATTCTCCTCATTTAAAGCAAACTAAATCACTGTAAAAGCACAATAATACAGATTTAGCTTACTAGGGGCAATGTCTTTATTGTCTGTTGTCACTGCAATGTTCCACATTTTCATTGCATACCATTTTATCAGTCAGGTTCTTCGATGGAACATAGTTACCTAGTTTGCAATTTGATTAATTCGCATTTGAGTTCTCAATTCATAATTTCAGACCTAGCTTGATCATGAAATTCGATAGAGTGGGTTCATTTGATTCCAACTTAATTTGTCCGATATGAAGTTCAAGTTCACCAAGTTTGATGAACAAATTTGTCTGTGCCCATGGCTCCACGTTTTTGAGTGCATCACTAAAGTCCACATATAAAATTCAAACCACTTAGAATTATTGTTGTTTTTTACATTTAAACTAGAAGAAATTTTCCTCAATAAAATTGAGCCCTTAAGATTAATTACATTTAAAACATGGTTACAATAAAAACCACAAGTAAAATTCTATGAATTACTAATGATCAATCTTAAAGTGGGCTAACTCCGACTGGAGTTAGACACGGATAAGAACAATATATGGAACACAGTGCTTTTCAGTGGCTGTATTTTTAGGTTGTTACCATTTACAGAACTGCAAGAGAGCAGTTCAATAATTGTTCGTGAATCAGACTGCGAATAGTTCAAAAAGAACTATTCAAAGTTGGAAGCACTTTTGAACAAACTACGTAACTATGGTTTGGAATTTCCAATGTTTGTTAGAGGTTCAAGTGACATGCCTACATCAACAAGAAACTGCAGTGCATTTTGTGGAAAAGTAGCTTCTGACCTGAATGAAAGAACATATTTGTAAAGCTATGCTCCAAAACTCAATTTATAGCCTGCCTTAGATAAGAGATAATACAACTTGTCACTAGCTTTACTTTTATCTAATTTTATCCAAGAAAAAAGATATTTGTATGCTCAACAGACCTAACCCTATGCGAAGGGGCTCTTCAAATAGAGCTGGGATAGAAATCTTTTCAGTTCTAACTTCCAATCTAATACTTTTTATGGGTGTCAACATGCTACTATATTTGCATTAAGTTATTTACTTAGCTTACGCAAGATTCCTCTCAACAAATGCTTTGAGGATATATAATGATACCTAGGTACAAAAAGCACATAGATTTTAGACATATTAATGAAGTATAGTACACAAATGAAGTATTGTGTATGGTAATTGGTATTATATGGATGCCCATCTCAAGTTATTTAGACATCATATCAAACAATCATCTGTGATGTAGAGAACATTTGCTTTCTGATTTAACAGAGCATGGTATGAGTCATCTAGCATTAGGGTACTCTCATTGTGTTTAGTAGTTACTTGCACTTAGGTAGTTATTAAGGTTTGGATGGAATAATCTATGTTGAGAAAAGTTGCCACCTATATGAAGCTATATTGTTCAGGATTAAAACATCTTATCTAATGGATAGCATGTCCCAAAAACAACTTCATCCCTTCATCCTAGCCATTAGAATGCACAGTTGCACACATACACTTGCTGAAGGGCTGGGCGACCAGCTCTATCTTTATTTTCTTTATGCTATTTGCATATTATGCTTCTCAACGATAGGTTTACACAAACACTTGGTGTTTGAAGGCTTTTGAGCATATGAATCAAATAGGTGAGTGGTATTTGCATGTGGTTTTGCGTGATTTTCCTTATTATTGTTTTTAATTGTGTTAATCATTGTAGAACTAGTTTTGATGTTTCATACTGTTTTGGACTGCAAAAGTTAGTTACTTGGTAGAGTCGCCGGAACAAGTTATATACGATGCAAAGACCAAAGTAGGAGAGTTTTATAGTGACGTCGGGTTGGTTTTCTCTCGAGAGATATGGTTTGAGCTTGGGAGGTTTTGTTATGTCATGTTTCCCAGTTCATAGCGGGTCATTGCTTATTTTATGGATCATATGGATTGGAGCGGAATGAGAGAATTTTCACTAGTGAGGAACCAGCAATTGCAGTTTTATATAGGAAACCGATATCGAGATATGCTTGTCTTCCAAAGCATGTTTGTAAATTGAAGAAATCATTATATGATCTCAAACAGGCCCTAGTGCTTGGTATTAGAAATTTCGATCAGCTATTCTTCAAGCAAATTTCTAACATAGTTCAAATGATAGCTCTTTATTCTTCAGACATACCTCTCGCAGCTGGACTATGTTGCTAATATGTGTGGATGACATGATTATAAGTGGAAATGATGTGATTGGAATATCAAAACTCAAGACTTATCTTATGCGATCATTTAAAATGAAAGATCTTGTGTGCTTAGCTTACTTCCATTGCTTGGAAATTTATTGAATGAAGGAAGGCATTCATGTGTGTCAATCAAAATATACTGCAGATTTAGTTAAATCAACTCGTCTTGAAATTGGGAAAGACGATGGAAATCCCTTTAATGTTAGATTGTGATTGATTGTAATCTCAGCCCCAAATTGGGCCATTTATATCTTATAAAATGTTGTTGATCCCCTCATTGGAGATGCAACCAATTTTCCATCACTCTCTAAAAGGGCTTATTCCCTTCAAAGCAAATGAGTCGCATAAGGAAAGAGTTTATAGGTAGGCTTCTCTATGAAAGACATTATCAAGAACTGGGAAGCCTACTTAAATGGCCGAGGCAAGAATGAGAAGTTTGTTACTTGGACCGTAAGGTCCCAAATCCTAATAGTGTAATTTATTAGGACTAATTAATTCATGTTAGTCAGTTAAGATCAGGTGTGGCATTGAAATCCAAGCCCGTTTGGGTACAGGAACTTAATTTAACTGAAGCCATATTTGCAGTGTTGGTTATTGTAAGAGTTGAAGATGATGCCATTGAAAATATATTTGGTCGGCTCTCGTGTTTTTTTTCTTTAAATTATAAATGAGGGCTATTTCTCCAATGAACAATGACACCTATTACAGTGTCCTAAAGATGAAGGCACCTGTATGTTCTTTTCTCAATGCACGGTGACACCTATCACCATCTCCTTTTTGATTATATAAAAAACAGAAACATGTATGATGTATATATGTACCGCAGAAACCTCCCCATTTGGGTGAAATTAAAATGGCCACCTTGTCCAGATAAGGCACTAGGGCCTTCTTGCAACATTTTTGGGGCACGATTAAAAATGATTTAAATACCATGATTTATGTCTTCCTTTTCCATTTCAAACCACCCTAAGATCTTGGCCTAACCCAAATTGTTCTCATCTCGAAAACTGATGACGCCACGTTACTTGACCAATTTTGCTATATTAGTCTATGCAATGTAAGATATAAAATTATTTCAAAAATTAGTGTTCATAGACTAAGTCTTTAGTGTCAAAGCTAATTTCAGAACCTTATTTCAAAAATTAGTGTTGATAGACTAAGACTTTAGTGTCAAATCTAATTTCAGAAAATTGGTCTGTTTTTAAAACCAGGACAATAACATTAAGAAAACTCAGTTGGCTTAAGACCACGATTTGCTCCCGAAGATTACGCCTTTATATTGTACTATCACATTAGAGCCACTATCATTTATATTATTTAAAAAAAAAAGAAAAGAAAAAAACTATGACACTATCACGCTGGAGCCACTATCATATTTATAAAAATGAGAAACCTATGGCCGGTAAGCGACCGATAACATTAACAGCGCCAAAGAAAACGTGCATCTCACGTCCAGCAGAAAACACAAGCAACCCATAGCAGCAATTACATTAGAGATTTCAAAGGCCGATGGTACGCATCAATGAAATTTCACCGAATTAACATGCATACGAACAGTATGACATCAACTCTGAATCCATGGTATCCTCATTCAACCTTTCATCTCTGAATGAGGGATTCGTCAAGGTGATCCATTCTGCTACAAGAACATCTAGTTTAGTGGGGGCCACCGACCGCTGCCAAAAGACATTGTGGCTGCCACTAAAACCTATGCGACCATGCTGGCCGCTACCGCGGCCACTAAATGGTTCGTCGGTAAAAAAATTTGTGTCGGCCACAAAGTGCCACTAAAAATTTTCTTAAACTGAATAATAACAATAATAATAATAAATTAGAGGCCCCTTGCTAAAATGCCACAAGACCCATGAGAAATGGCAAAAATCTTTCAGGGGCAGCCTAAAGGTAGTAATTTAAAAAAAAGTTAATTGCCACTAAATAAACATGTTTCATGTATACATAAACCTGTTTAAATCATTTACAACCATTCAGCGAAAAAAATCATTTACAATCAACATCAAATTGCATAATTTATCTGTTCAGACAAAGTCGTATAACAATTGAAAAAAATTCACAGGCCCTAACGACTACAAAAATTACATAGGCAAACTTAAAAGAAAAAAAAATAGTGAAAGCTATAAATTTAAGGAAGTCATCCCTTGCCGAACATGTGGCAATAACTTGGCCTTCAAGATGATGCTCTGGCTTTAGTGCAACTATCCTTCCAAAACTCCACCAAATAAGAAGGTCAATATAATTATGGGAATAAGCCACCCAATAAAGACACACTAAAAATAGTAAGGCTCTTACACTTTCTCAATAAAATCATTTAATCTATTTTGCATTGTTTTTATAATTACAATGAGGTTGTAAAATCATTACTGGTGTCACATGAAAGCAAGTATAAAATTATAGTAGTTCAGTGTATATGATTTAAAATATAAGGATGAGAAAATAGTAGTATCTTACTATGAAATGATATCTTCCGGTTGTATAAATTTGGTCAGAATTGCAAATATGGATATGAAGTAACAAAAGAAATACCTTCTGACTCCTTTGGACACTACAATTACGGCTATGCAATGCTGCAACATCGCCATACTCATCACAAGGTTACTGAGCTGAAAGAAGACTTCAAGTCAGGAGAAGTTTACTTGCTACAAGTCTAGAAATAGAGGAATCACTACAGTTACAACATGAGAAACTATTTCTGTGATTTTCAAATGGAAAGAACGGGTCAACTTAAAGAGTCTTGGGTTCACATACTCTACCCAGTTTAAACAAGTAAATCATGCAATAACTTAGCAAATTGTGGTCCCCAAATATATGATCCCAAAAATATATCATACATATATCCAAATATAACTTGCATGCATGGATGATGGGTAAAGTTGCATGAAAATAGGTATTTTCATATGAATGCCAGTATCCTACAGAATTGGAAGAAAAGACCTCGTCTGTTATCCTGGAGATCACATTATGGTGGTCCACCAGCTCTGATCGGTGGTGGGATCCATTGTCTTGTCTGAATGCATGCAATAAAAACTCGATCTCCTTGGCTCACATTTGGGTCCCATTTTAACAACCAACAGGAGCCTGCCTTTAAACGATTCTCGGAGTGCTATCAAACTTACTGGGCTCTGCTCAAGTCCCTGATGATATCATTTTACACTGATTTATACTGAATGACACAAACATTTACTAACTGTTAACTTGGCTATCAAAAACACAAAGCCCTTCACCATAACAACCACACATCACTTTAACACACTGATCACCATGGTTGTAATCATAATACCATGATCATCATCTCCTCTCCAATTACCTAAATGTGTGTTGAATCTTAATGCATTTTAGCATGTGGTAACTTTTTACCAGATGAAAAAAAGTGTATACTGCTTGAGTTATCTAGGTGACTGATCAGATGATTGTTGATTGATTGTGTTTAATGCAGAATTTTACATAAAGAAACTAGGGCTGATACAGTGCAAACAAGTGTGTCCAGGTTGTGAATGTAACTGCACAAGTCTGCAAAGTAAAGAAGAAAGAGAGTGGTGAGAGTTGGGCCTTGGTTGGGATCTCTTATCATATGAAACAGATCTACATAAAATAGATCTGTTTTAATTTGTCTATGTTTGAAGTAGATGTTGTAGAATTTAGGTAGTTTGGTAAACACATTAAAAACAAATTCAAACAGACTTTCTAAATCAAAGGTGAAACAAAGGTGGGGAGTTTTTCTTCATTTTTTCAAGATTCGCAAGGAACTAAGGATTGAAATTTGGCAGAATAGCAATGTTTGGGCATCCAAAGAAGATTACCGGTTCTGATCTTGAGATAAGGGCCCATAAAGTCTTTAAATTAATAGCAAATGATTAACATTTTTTTGCAAATATCTTAAGATTGGAGAATGATTAACAGTTGAAATTTGATATGGTGGTCATTCTAAGTCATCTTAATCATTTGTATGATTTAGATTGTAGTTGAAGGCCCCAGATCTGGAAAAAAAAATGAAAAAAGTGGACTGCCTGAATACAAGGCCAAAACCCAGTCAATTAATGGGCACCATCCACGGTTGGGAGCTTTTCTTCATTTTTTTCAAGATCCAAAAGGAATCAGGGATTGAAATTTGGCAGCATAGCCGTGTTTGGGTCTCCAATGCATATCAACGGTTCTGATCTTTCATTTGGGGGCCACAAGTGTATAAAATGTAGATTTAAGTATCTGAAGTTTTATGCAAATATCTAAAAATATAAGATCATCCAATGGCTGAAAATTGGATACAGTTTTTGACCTTCTTAATCTAACGAACAGTTTGGATCTTGATGTAGGGACCCAGAATTTAAAAAAAAAAAAGGAAAAAGAAAAAAGCACTGCCCTCTTTAACGTCAAAAAACACTGTTCATCAAAGCATCTGTCCGCTTCAGAGTTAAACCTCAGTTTGAAATCTGCCCATTTTGTTACCCATCTGCAATAGACATATAATGTCTAAAGTTCATTAGGAATAGAGACACTGCAAGCAGTTGCCAAATGGTCTAAAGTCCATTTCAAACTGTTTTAAGTCAAAAAGAGGTAAAAACTAGAGATGCCAAACACCACCTTACATTTTTTTTTTTCGTTGTCTGCTTCAGGTGAAGGGCGGCTTGGCCCAACGGTAAAAGCTTACCAGTAGCATCCTGGAGGACACAGGTTCAAGTCACGGAAATAGCCTCTTCAAAATGAAGGAAAAGTTGTGTACATCTTGCCCTCCCCAGACCCCGCTATGCGGGAGCTTCGTGCACTGGGCCGCCCCCTTTTTTTTTTCTGTCTACTTCAGGTATGTTTGCACTAGAAAATATTAATGTTTGATATCCCTTTCATAATTTCAAAGACGAAGAAAAAGCCTCACTCTCCTTTTTACAAAACAGAGAGAAGAAAAAAATATAGAGAGACTCCAAAAGCTCAAGCAGGCTTAGAATTAGAGAACTTAGTGAGTATAACTCTCAAACCCTTCTTAAGAAACTTGACATGCTTGAGGAGCTTGGAGCCCAGGAAGCTGAACATTGGGAATTAAGGAGTCCAGACAAGATCCAAAAGTACCCAACATGAGTTTTCAACCATTTATATCAATCTTTGCAAACAAAATGCTCAACCAGTTGGCCGAACTTACAGTAAGGAAATTATCACCTAAGAAGCAACCTACATTATAATATATTGCAGATCCTGGAACCTCACCTTGTACTTGCTTGAACAAAGCCCTCACTTCATCATCATCATGAACCTATAGATGGGAAAGGATAGAAGATGATTTGAATAATCAATTAAAACTGTAAAATTAAGTCCAAAGAGTTCGACATAAACGTGTTCACATGCTCTGTGACATTGAAATAGTATCAGAGAAATGTGATTCTTGGAAAGTTTCATAATCCCAACTACAGAGGCCACACTGCTCATACCAATCCAGATCTCTGTCAATTGAACAAAATCATTGGCGAAAAATTCCAGCATGTCTTGAATGGAATAATATATGACTGAATGGATTAGAAAACTATATACTTGATGATAGATCACTAAAACAATAAATTCATGAATTTAAGCATGCATTTGTGATTTGACAGTTGGAATAAATGGATGATTCACATGCTAGAAAATCAAGAAAAACACAATTAACTTTAGTTGAAAAAACTAACTTTAGTTGAGAAAACTAACTTCACCATCTCGACATATATTTAAAATCTAACTTCAATTTGAATAGTACCTTCATACGCTTCAAGTGGTTCAAATGGCTAGCTATTGGAAAAAGAAGTTGACACAAGTCCCAGAAGCCAAAAAAATGGTTCTGTAAGTTGAGATGCTAGTACTAGAAATTGTGGTCAAAATTCTCAAACTCTTGTTTGTGAGATCGATGCATCATATTCAACTAAAGTCATTATGGCGCAGCCCCGGATCTTCGATCAAATGTAGAACAATCTCCCGAAGGAATATTCGAATCAAGAGATGGATTTCAGCCACTAGGGCACAATGAAACTCATGATAATCACCATATAGAGAGAAAACTCACTTAAAACTTGAATTATAATTGAAAAGGCATAAGCATTACAATAAAAGACTCCTCTTTATATAAGATTGACTGTTTCTAAACTAGGAAAGACTATCTCTAAACAATCAAAACTTACTAAAACATATTAAGCAAGTACTAAATCCTATTAAGCAATCACTAAATATTAATCCAACATAAAATAAGAAATAAACTTATTAATTTGGAACTATCTAATTAAGGATAGGGATCCTTGATCTTCGACAAATTATGGATCAAGTAAGGCCATCAAAGTGGCCCATCAATGCCAGGCCGGATCTTGGATCTAGCATACATCAACAGTCAAGGCATCTAATGATGAGATTATACATTCAAGTTACATGTAGACATCAGAAGATGCAACACTCCAATCTACTTCCACATGAAGGAAATAGACGCATCCAACTTCTACGGCATGTACAGAAAATGAAAATCGGAAGAAAAGACAAGAGTTTGTGTGACTAATTTTCGACCTTGGAGAGAGTTTTCCCCAACTTGCAATCGAATTCTTCCCAGCATTTCTTAAGTTGGCAAACTCGACTCCGATTTCAAATCACCACAAAATCACCATTGTCTATGTCCTGCAATCTCCATCCACAACAGAGTCCTAAAGTCTCAAACACAAGCCAAATAGTAATACGTAATACAATACTGTTTAACATTACTATAAAAAAAACCTAAAAATTAAATGACTGATGATCTACATGTACTTTCCTTTGGGAAGACTGCTAAAAATACCCGGTAGGGAAAGTTCAAGCTTTATCATGAGAATAGATAGTGGTAAAAGAAAACAGAGCAAAGTCATATCATAGCAAAAAGGCCAAGTATTGTTTGGATGCCAAAATGAAATTGTACTACAACCAGACAGCTAAGTAACTTAAAAGAATAATGTTCACCCAAAACATGCTCTTTATGTGTAAAATTTGAGCACCTAGTCATGAACTCATGCTGCATTCTAGCATCACAAAGTCTTGAAATAATCCCATAAATGTCTGGCATTCCAGCACCTCTTTTTTTCCTCAACTCATGAAGGAGTTAACAGTTGAGAAATTTCTTTCCTTAAATAGCAGTCATAATTTCTATATGTATCTGATCTTAAAGGAGTTAAAAATTGAGAATTTTCCTTCAAGCAGACATTTCTCATGTCTGCTTTACTTAAATAGCAGTCATAATTTCTTTGCACAAGCAAAATATTTATAAAATATCTGATCTCCTTGGTTGAGTCAGTTTGAATTTACTTATTGGAAGCATCAATTTGTACAATTTAAGAATTCGCATTTAATATTCTTGGTTTAGTAATATTCTATAGTAATGCACTTGGGAAACCTTAATTTTTATCAATCGGGTAAGATTACTTCCCTCTTTTTTTTTTTTTTAATGTTTTATAATTCAAAATAGAACAGAATAGAGAAACAAAATTCATGTAGCCGACCCCAACATAGTTGAGATAAGGCTTTGATGATGATGTTTTATAATTTAATCACTATTTGTGATTGTATTCATCAGCCTCTTCTCATTCAAAGCTTTTTCTTCATATATTTTTATGGTGAATTGTGTCATATGTGTTTCCTTTTAATATTTTTATCAGTAATGAGATTTCACTTTCCTTAAGATAAGAAAATAAACCAAAAGTGAAAAAAGCTTAAATCCATAAAAAGATTAGATTCTTGTCTGCCATGAAATAAAATGGGCAGTGAGCAAATGAAATCCAATCTTGTATTTAATACATTAGATTAGATGGTTAACAATATCAATTAAAGTAGAATTTCTGTGGATGGATGGATCCTACATATACTAAAGTGAGGTTGTACCAAGTTATAGTCCTGGGATATTACATGTGTTCTATTACAAAATGAAATACAGAAAAACAGAACAGATCACTGTCAAAAGATGAACATGGGGCCCACATCAATGCTTCAGATTTCATATGGTAACATTTGAATTTACAAAATAAAAATATAGTCCCTGGCATGATGAACTCTCTCTAAGGAGTTTCAACAAAAAGATAGAAGTCTCTCAGGAATTTTCACAAGCAGATAGATGTCAATGGCATTCAAAGTGAAAGAAAAGAAAATACCCTGGAAGAAGAAGATGATGGCTCGGTGATGATGTTTGGATGAATCAGTGAGATAGGTTGGGTGAGAGGGCCTGTGACAAAACAAGGGCCATTAACAGATTCAATTTTAACAAATAATCAATAAAAATGAAATCAGAATTCTACAGGGTAAAAAAAAAAACAAATTGAAGAAGAAGACTTCAATTTTTTTTTTAAAACAAGAGATAACGTATATGACAAGCCTTAGTTCAAATAGATTGTAGTGAACTGAAAGCACATGATGGGTTGGCCGAAGACATCGCAACCCACAGTGTTCGATTATACACAGTAATTATACAAATATATAAGAAACTCACCCAAGGAAGTAGAAAATAACTGTCCTGCACAAAGAACTATCGTGATGAATAACCAAATATTCAGTGTCACACCACACCACCACCACACCCCCAAGAGACTTATGGAGCAACTAGGAATCAATACGGAAAAATATAAATAAATAAATAAAACTTCATTTGCACTGTCATTATCATTGGTGTCTGCTAAAAGGGCCGTAACAATAATCTGCATTGTAGAGAAACTGAGGCCCTCATTGTTTGCATGGAATTGAACTTCACCCTTGTCTCTTCAAATTTAGAGATATGTAGGAATACATTTCTCAGAATTCCTAGGAAATCAATTCCCAAAAACTAGAGGGCCTAAGAAATCAATGTGGAAACATGAGAAACCTTGTGGCTAAGGAAATAAGCATGTTCCAACCAGCTTCCAACTATTTTCAGGCCTTTTCCATTATCTGTTCTAAATATCAATATGGAACAAATTCAACAAATTTCAGCCAGGTAGATGAAAGTTTCATTGAATCCAAACAGACCTGACAGCACATGTTTATATAAATCCTAGCGCAAGCATAACAAGCTATTGCATCTAAGAGGAGGAGAAGAAGAAAACAATTAGATAAAAAAAGCACTTAGATATTGGGGCATCACAGCCATGCATTCATGCCTTACAATCTAATTTGATTGGTGGTTCATGCCTTACATTTTCCCTATTGGATGGTCCTGGCTATAAGTTTGCAAAATTTTTTAACCCTAAGCTTGCAACTTGGCAATGTCATAATATACAAAAACCAAAATCAGGTGTTCCGAGCTACTGCTCAACTGGTTGGAGACATGAGTAGAATGTGTACGTGTGTGAGTTTAAGCCTATTGTAAAGCAAAGGAGAAAAGAGAGAAAAGAAAAAAAGAATCAGGTGACCATAATCATCTGATGAGGGCGATTTTGTGGTATATCCAATCCACAACAAAGCCCAACATATACGAAGTTTTTAATCACCAAAAGGTGAATCCCACATCACATGTCCACCTATAGAGCAGAGCAACAGTTTGATCAAAGTTCTATCAATGCATATTGCCCTATTCATATATCAAGTATTTAACAGAAGTGACATTCTAGAACCTTGCATTTTAGAAGGAAAGGTACAAAATAAAATGATAAGTACAAACCAAGAATTTTCTACACACAAAACACATTTTCAATCACAGACAAGAAGGAAGCAGTTAAAGGACAGCTAGTGATCATAACAACTATAATTTAATTCTATCTCATTGAAAATTTTGAAAGTTCCAATTGGTTAATGACGCATGTTACTAAAGAGAAACAGTTCGCCTATAAAGTATATCATCATCACTTTCATCCTCTTCCTCTGAAACAATCTCACTTCCAGGCATCTCCAACTTCCCACCCATATAAAACAATGGCCCCGCACTCTCAGTTTCAATAAAATCAGCCCGCAACCTTTCTTCAAACCTCTGATCACTACAGTTAAGGAACCAAGACAAACTACAACTAATCGCTTTACTTGCCAACTGCTGATACCGGGGCTTGATTCTTGACTCTAAGCTATATGTAAAATACTCAGGGAATTCCACAAGCTCTTGCACAGGCCTCTTCATATCGCTCTTGAAAAAGTAGAAACTCTTCTTCATTAGCTCGACACTAAGAGCAACCAGTTGTGGGCATTTGACAACCATCTTCGCCACATCATCAGATGATATTCCCCGCCCACGAAGAAACTCAACTGGCTTCAGTACCAAACTCTGGTTAAGGCTAACTATCTGGGGCATCTTTTCGACAGCCCGAGCAAAGCCTTCAGGATCAATCTTAAGCTTCAAGTTGAAGAAATACTGCTGTGAAGACAGTTTTGCTTTCAATGGAAGCCCAAGAATTTGGGGGTACTGTGCAATAACAGAAGCAACCAATTCTCTCCGGATTCCAAAACTAATCAAACAATCTACATTGGGTTTCATTGTATCCTCCAGATCGTATCCAAGAACATACGCTCGTTTCTCTAACATCCGAGCCAAGACCTTCTTTGGGAGTCCCAATGAGACCAGGTATTCAACAATGGGCTTGATTGTCGTCCCCACGCGCATGCCCAGAAAGTATGGGAACTGTGTGACCATGGGGCCAATATCTCTTGGGCTGACCCCTATACTAACCAAATAGGCAACAGAGGTGCTCATCGTCCCCTCGAGTTTAAACCCAAGAAGCTCAGGGTATTTCTGCAGCACGTAGGGGATGTCCTGCCCTTCGACATCGAGCCCTCGGAGAAATTTTATAACGGGCACAAGCTCAACAACGACGCTGGCATGGAGGACCTGCGGGTAGTTCTTCACAAATTCTGCAAGTTTCGATCTGGGGATTCCAATTTTCTCCAAGTAACCCAAAACCGGTATAATGTTCTTCCTCACGCTGCAGCCTAGCATTAAAGGGTATTCATTTATGTCGTCAATCGTCAGACCCAGCTTCTGTAAGAACTCAACTCTCTCTTTCATGACTTCAACCGTCGACGGCAATTCCAGGTATTCCAATTCATCAGGGATGATCCCAAGGGTCTTCAGGTAATCACATATGATCACGCGCGACACAAGCCTCTCTTTACGACCCTGTATCACGCCCCACGTGACAGAAGGCATCTCATACTCGGGAAATTTGCCGGATTGGCTCGAAAAGGAGCAATTTTGGAGCATGGGTTTTGCAAATTGGGTTGCACCGCACGATTTCAACAATGAAATTGGGGTGATCTCCGAGAAAAATCTCATCTGAGCAGAAAAGAAGCAATTCTGAACATTGGGTATTTCACTTTGGCGATAATGAAGAGTGGGTTTTGGAATGTAGATTGATTTGCAGGGTTTGGGCAACGAGATTTGGGGGGAAAATTCCGAGAAAGCCGTCGGCTGAGTAGAAAAGAAGCGATTTTGAGTATTGGGTATTGAGATTTTGCTGCTCTCGTACGATCTGATACATGGGTTTTGCAGGTAGAGGGAGGAATCAAAGAAAGGGGTGGAAAGAAAGGGATTTGAGAAGCTCTTTCGAGGCGTTCTCCGAAGCAAAGAGCTCATTTTCCAAAGCCCTAGAAGAAGAAGAAGAAGAAGAAGAAGAAGTGTTAAAGGAAAGCAGAAACGAAACAGGGTAGCAGCATCGAAGACGAAATAGAGAAAGGAGTCTACAAGGATGAAGGCGTAGTCGATGCTAACGCGAGCAGACGCGGTCGGCAACAACGAGAGTTGCTTGGACGACGGAGCGACAGCGCCTGGCCCGATCCACCGACTGATCTCGCACCTTTGCGCAGCCAATTTTTCGCGGAAAAACCAGAGAGAAGAAGATTGCGGAAGTGCTCGGCAGAGCTGCAGCAGTGAATTCCAAGCTTCGTGGGCTCCTTTTGAAGCCCCAACCATTGGATCTTTGCACGTGGGCCACTTCGGTCAGGGCTATTTCAATAAAAATGGATCCTACCGCATTGTGCGCACGATGGAGATGTGATTGATTTCATGCAAAGAAGGAGCCAATTGTGGAGCCCATTTATAGGAAATCTAGACTGTTGAAATGAATCTTATACCTTACAAAGAAATATATATATATATATAGGCCTACCGCCTCACTGCGCACATGATTATTTGGGCCTAGGTGATATAAAAATATATATATGTATATATTAAAAAATAACAAAATAAAATAACTCACTTAACATTAGCCACAACAATCTGAAAGGCTTTGTAATTTAATTAAAAAGTCAATTCTACTTACAAACTACCACAAATTTCTAAATGTCACACTCTTTCTATACAATAAAAAAAGGAGTGTTGTTATTTCAGCATCGATTTTTACTCAGTTTAGACATCTTCTTTTTATAGACATGTGATTGAGTTAGTTATATTAATTTTTTTCTCTCTACAGTCACTCATTTTCTCAACATACTTCCACCTGTCCAAACATATTCTTTCTCTAAATATTTTCTCTCAACAGTCACCAATCTTTCTCTCTACAGATACAAAGCACCCATCTTGGTCTTCTTCTTCCGTTGTTAAAACTTTCCTCATCATCTATTAGTCTATATTGTCAAAGTTAACTTCTCTTTCTCTTCTTCATCCTTTTCATTTTTTCATGTCACCTCTATTTTCATTCAAATGTATGCTTGGATTCTATTAGATGAATGTATTTACATCAATTTCTTTTTTGTGAATGTTAGCATGAAAAAACATCATTTGGTAAATGTTTTTCTATGAAAAAACATGAAAAATCACGAATCTTTCATCCCATTCCAGCCGTCCTGTTCGGGCCGAATAGGATATATTCCACACTTTTTTATTCGCCTCTGCTAATTCGATAAAATTGAATATTACTGATATGGCTAATAGTTCTAGAGTTCTACCTACAGCTTTTAAAAGGAGGCGTCATCG
Source organism: Sextonia rubra (assembly GCA_037013555.1). Lineage (NCBI taxonomy): Eukaryota > Viridiplantae > Streptophyta > Magnoliopsida > Laurales > Lauraceae > Sextonia > Sextonia rubra. The sequence continues at coordinate 3,418,598 of JASUAD010000003.1, read as the reverse complement.
CCTAGTAGAAGAAGTGATTGTTGATGAGTCGGAAATCCCGAACTTAGACGATAATGAAGATGAAAAAAGTTGACGAAGAAGAAATACATGTTGGCCCAACGGATTGATCATTACTGAAGAGCTATTTTAATAAAAGCGGATCCTACCATATGATTGAACATATGATGAAGATGTGATTAATTTCATGCCAAGAAGGAGCCAATTGTGGAGCCCACTTATAGATAATCTAGATTGTTCAAATGAATCTTATACCTTCCAAAGATATGTAGGGCCCATCGATTCATTGGGCACATGATTAGTAGGGTCTCAGTGATAAATATATGTATATATATTTTAAAAAATAAAAAAGTAAAATAACTCACTTACCATTAGCCACAACAACATGAAAATCTTTCTTATTTAATAAAAAAAAGTTAACTCTACTTACTAATCACTGCAAATTTCTAAATGTCACACACCTGCAATACAATAAAAGAAAATTTATACAACTACAAACTACCACAAATTACCAAACAACCCCTAAGAGGAAAGATTGTTTGACAGTAATTTTTAAAAGTGGATTCCTCTCACGGGCTCAAGCTCATGGAGGTTTTTTCATCTGCCTACATGTGTGGGGCCCACCCATATGTCCATCCAAATGGACCACAAATAGAGCTCCCAGAATTGCATATCTCCACCAAATTTGGGCCCCATCCGATTTGACCTAACGATTGAATCAACTAACATCAATTCAAATGGACCATTGACCATTGATCTTTTAGGCTCTAGATGAAGATGATAGAGATCAAAGATGGAGCTAATTTTTTACATATAAGAGAATGCTAGGGAGTCCTTCAAATCCCTCCATTCTCATCCCTATTTGGGTCCCCGGGTGGACCCACATGCTTGAGTTGATGGGCCTTACCCTTGACTTGAGCGTGTAGGAGGAGCCTTCTTTTTAAAAAAAATCATATTTGATCCTCTTGTTTTATTCACTCTGCCTAAGTATTATAATGCAAACAACCATTCCCTTAGACTATTCGACACTTCATTTGTGCTCACAGGCAACGACGAGATGATCAAATAATGTCTTAGCATGGTGCACCACATTATCACAAAGTAAATCTACTAGGATCAAACTCACTCATGTCATATGTTTAGGGTGCATTTGTGTGCCTGATATTTAGTGGAAAACAGCCCTCGACAAGGCACTGAAAAACCAATATTTTTGCATGGCTGTTTGGTGTAGCGATGATTTTCATTGGATAATCATCATTTTTTACTTATTTTCTTCGGTAGAGACAAAAGCAAACTCTCATCCAAGTTGGTAGGAAACAAGATCCGTGGTTCGGCGGTTTGCACCAAACGAAACCTTATACTGAATCGAATTTCACTTCAAAGCAGGATGCTACATTGAAGCAAAATTTAGACAAATATGGGGGGTCATATGTGATTAATTTTGATCCAAAGGGAGGGAATTATCGAGAGACACTTCATTTTTTACTTAGAAAAAACAACAAATGGATATAATCTGTAGTTTAGCCCCTAAAATGCATGTAGTCGTACTTATCTCTTCATTCACATGATTGGTTGAAATCCATGTGGGGTTCATGAAAAGTTTGTTATTCCATAGGAAAGGAACATTTTATTGCAAAATATTACTAGACAAACTCAAAAGATTACACAAATTAGAATTTGAAGTTAGCTGCAATCAGATACCACTATATTATTATTTTCCCAAAACATTCGAAAAAAAAATTGCATGTGAGAAATGATAGGTACTATGCTATCAATTAACATTTGGTTAGCTTTCTTAGCCGACCAAGCCATGTGAAAATAATTCAAATTTCATTCTAATCAGAGGCTTTTCCAACATCATTAAATGCATCATATGTTGTATATTATAGCTGAAGCATTTCAATTTAATTTTGGCCAGTACTTTTCAATTTTACCTCGCATTTAGAGATGGCAAAATTGAACCTGACTTAATCCGTTCTTGACTCACCTAACACGACCCGTTTAAAATACAGGTCGGGTTGGGTTAGGATTTACCAACCCATATAATAACGGGTCGAGTTAGGATTGACCCACCTAACCTATTTGACCCGTTTAGATTTTACTGATCTACCATATCATTTTAAATTTCATGTGACCTTTTTTTATTTATGTGAGCCATAAACTGTGAACTGTTAATTTTATGTGGGGGAGTTATACAAAATTTTGATACCTATAATATAAACCTTAATTTTTCATTTGACAATATAATGTTTTTGTAGTTGAAATATTAATTTGTGTCTTTTATTTTTGTGTTGGCATAGAAATTTACTTCTAAAGTATGGATAGCAATGGAATACAGTAGCATTAAGGAGTCTCATACTCATGCTCAAATATGGAATTATAAAATTAAAAAAAATAAAAATGAATTTTCTCAATAAATGGGTTAGAAAATTTTTGGATTTTGGCCCCATTTTTTACACCTTGAAAATTGATAAATTATAAATTTATGTTCAATGCAACATTTGCAAGGAATTTAAATATAAAGAGAGCTTTATAAATAAAATTAGGCCACATAAAATGAGTTAAATTATACACAAAATAAGAATTAAATAAGTTAGGTAGGGTCAACCCAACTCAACCCGTATCAAACTCGAGTTACTACAAGAAAGTTGCCTTTTAGCGGCAACTATTTTAGCCGCAGTGTACTTTTCGCTGCTAAAAAGACATATTTAGTGACAAAAATACAATGTTGCCGCTAAATGTAATATAGTGGCCATATTTAGTGACAATTCATATGTCACAGTTAAGATTCACCACTAATTCTATGGCAGGAAATTTTGGCACCATGGGATTTTGGAGGGAGAGAGGTATAGTGGTGATTTTTATTTTTCCGCCACTAATGCTTTATTGTCTTAGTGGCAACTTTTTTGTGTCATCGCTAATAACTTATATATCTTACATTTAGTCGCGGTTTATTTTTTCCCACTATATGTGTGCATTTTGTGGCGACTTTATATTGCCACTAAAGATATACCTCAGGAAAGTTGATTTTTAATGGCAACAGTTTTTGCCACAACTTAATTGTTTTCACTAAAACTTCACTTTTAGTGGTGAAATATAATGTTGACACTAAAGGTATCATGGTGGTCACATTTGGTGGCAACTTATATGTAGCAGGTAAATGTTACTTTTGAGGTAAAGAGATGTAGTGGCATTGTTCAGTTGTTTGCCACTAATTATCCAAGGTTTTGTGGCAATATTTAATTTTCGTGGCTAATTGCCTTAGGCATTTTACATTTGGCCACAGTAATTTTTTTGCCACTTTATGTGCCACATTTTTGTGGCGACTTTTGTATTGTTGCTAAAGACCTACCACAAAAAGTTTGGCTTTCAGTAGTGATAGGTTTAGTCACAATTTCATTTTTGTCACTAAAATTCATGTTAAGTGAAAAAGGTAATGATTCTAAAGGCATTATAGTGGCTATATTTAGTAGCAACTCATTTGGAAAGAAAGAGATTTAATCGCAATTTTTAACTTTTTTTTTATCACTGATTGGTAGGGGTGCTCATGGATCAGGCTAGCTCTAGCCCAAACTGGGCCTAACACAACTTGAGTTGGGCCTAGGCCATTGGTTTAAGTTCTTAGGCTGGACTCGCGTGTTTTATTTTGGCCAGATTTATAACTAAGCGGGGTTTGACTTAGCTATAGATATAGGTTTAGTCACAATTTCGTTTTTGCCACTAAAATTCATGTTAAGTGAAAAAGTAATGATTCTAAAGGCATTATAGTGGCTATATTTAGTAGCAACTCATTTGGAAAGAAAGAGATTCAATCGCAATTTTTAACTTTTTTTTATCACTGATTGGTAGGGGTGCTCATGAATCGGGCTAGCACTAGCCCAAACCGGGCCTAACACAACTTGAGTTGGGCCTAGGCCATTGGTTTAAGTTCTCAAGCTGGACTGGAGTGTTTTATTTTGGCCAGATTTATAACTAGGCCGGGTGGATAGCCCAATGTTTGGCTCGACCAAATTAGAAAAAAATTCAATAAAGAAGTTTAGAGTTGCAGATTTGAACCCAAGTACATTTACATGTATATACACTACTAAGCCAATTGATACACACTTGTAATTATGAAATCTCGCTCTCATTATTCATTATATGTTAAAATAGGTTTGGGCTCAAGCTTTCAAAGTTCCAGATGGGTTGAGCTTGGGCCAGCTCCTTGTAGCCAGATTTGAGCCTAGGCTAGGCCTGGACTTGTAGTTTTGAAGTCGGGCTAGGCTTGGATATTCCTTAGCCTTGCCTAGGCCTGCCCCATGAACACTTATACTGATTACTAAGGTGCCCAACTTCTAATTGCAATTTTTTTATTGGGTATCATCAAATTCTACTTGAATGAGTGGGTCCCACTAAACGATTAATCACACAATACTAGATCTACCGACAAAGCTTTTTAGCATACTCATTGAGTCTTAAAATCATGTTGAAATTTGAACTTAGAAATAAAAAATCGATGAGCGAACTTGAGGGCCGGTGACGGGGAACTATGCATGTGATTAAAACATGTGCGAAGCTCCATGCCTATGGATGAAACTCTTGGAATCAATTGTCCAATTTGATTTTTGGATTCTTCTTATAATTCATAAATTCACCAATGTACATAACTTATATCTAAAATTCAAATTACTAAAAACTAATTACTATGTTTTTATTAGTTTTGTGAAAACTCTTACCCAAATCAAAGTTGGAAACTATTAAAGGGGTACAAGTAAATCCAGACGTATAGATACTCCAATTGATTGGTTTTACCATCTAATTGATATAATTATAAAATTCTTGAGTTTTGTTTATATTTTTATTTACATGTTATATAAATGATTAATGTAACAATTAGCCCCACTTCAATTTGACTAAAATTTATTAAGGTCTCAGTCAAAATGGAATTGATTATTGTTGTAGATTTTTCATAAGTAAGCTGCATTAGAGTTTAGCTTTCTTTGATGTAGATTTTTCAAGTGCAGTTTTTTTTAATAGTGGGTCTTTTTTAAGTGCAGTTTTCTTTTAATAGTGGATCTATCACATGTTTTAGAAAGCTATGTAGAATTTGATTGGTTTCATCATTAATGTATTAAGCGGGTCCTTCTTTAAAAGTTAGATCTGGCCAATCTCATGAAACATAGTACATACCATCCATTCTAATTAAATTTAATTTAAAATAAATGAGACACATGCCCACCTAATGGACCCCACAAATTCACGTGATCAGATATGCACATGCTTGTAATCATACGTGCATTAGGATTTCGGGCTTAATAAGAGTCCAACTTGCATCACTTTCTTTTTAACAAAGAAAGAAAACAAGGGAAAAGGAAGAAAACGAGGGAAACCGAAAGGAGGGAGAGGAAAGAATAGGAAGCAAGAATGAAGAACAGCAGCAATTCAGGTTCATCTCATAGCTTTTGAATCCTTCTTCATCAAAACATGCATCACAGTGATTGTTGTGTGATATGTTCTTGTCCATGTGCTCTGTGTTGCGTGGTGTGATCTGTTTTCTTGTCCATGTGCTCTGTGTTGCATGAGATCCATTAGTGTTCTGTGTTGCTATGATATCCATTAGCATTCTGTGTTCAATAAGATTTATCACATTAATCCATTAGAGCTCTGTGTTGCGTAATCTATTCTTGTCCATGTGCTGTTCTATGTTGCGTGGCGTGATTTGTTCAGTGTTGCATCTATGTGCGTGATCCATTAGTGTTTGTTCATTCCATTCTGTATATTAAGATTTATCACATTAAAATTGTAATTTTTTGTGTTCATTAAGATCCGTGTTGCTGTGTCTGTGTTGTGTTCATGCATGAAGATTTTTTTGCAAAAGGATGCTATTTCTTTATTAGAATATGGGTCCCCCGAGGAAGGCCGGGCCGGGATTTACCCCCCCTGCGCATGATAATCACATAGGATGCGCGTCGCGAACACGCACCTGGTTAAAGGTTTTCCCGATCGAAATCCTCAGGCCAAGCCCAGCTCGTGTGCGCGATAAGGCTTGCATCAAAAGAGTCCAAAAAAGTTTGAAGTATAAAGGACAAGGATGTACATATATAGTGCTCAAAGAGTTTGCACTTTTCCAGTGTGGGACTCTTGAAAAACCACAAAGCTCTCTTTGTAAAGCAAAACTATAAAACTCAATTTTGAAATTAACCCCTTAAAACCCAACACCATCTATATATATTAACAAAGTTGAGTTCACCATAATAACTACCACAATCATGTGTTTATCTAGTCTTAACCTCAAATCAATTTTCTAGCCATGCCAATACCATATACTAATTTAGATTCGTTATATTTAGAACCCTATAACTAGTTAGTGATAGCATGAATTGAACACGCACATGAACACCTGAAAATTTGAGGGTTACTTCCATACACATGAATTATATTTTTGGAAGTGACTAAAATTAAAGAAAAAAAAAGAAATATTCGTAAGTGTCTAAGTAGGAAAAAAAAGAAATAGAAAAGAGTAAAGATCTATATTGCACCCATTTGTTTGCTTGGAATTGAATGACTTAAATTCCTTTGAAAACATGAAATGTATTTTTGAAAATGACTAAAATTGAAGAAATATGAGTAAAGACTAGCATAAAATATCGTACTATGTACGGCTAGTGTCGCATGTAGATTGAATAATAAATTAAAATTAGTATTTAAACCAACTATTAATTAATTTATTAAAAATATAAATTGTGTGAATGAGACGCATATCTTTGTGACTTCTTTTCACATCCTTTTTCATGACATTTATTGATATTTTTACTTTCTCCCTTTTGTATGTATTTTTAAATCTTGATAAGTTTTAAGAAAACAAAATTAAGAGTGTATTGAATAGTTAGATTGTTATAGTAAGTTGAAAAAAAGTTAAGAGTGTATTTGGTAGTTAGATTATTATCATCAAATATATTAACTTCATAAATATAGTTTCTTCATTCATACTATTAAAATTTTATCCGAGCCAATCCAACAAGTGTTGCATAGTTAATCCAGCAAAAAAAAATAAATAAATGAAAAAAGAAAGGCATCCAAGTAAATCATTTCAAGAATTTTTAGGGAAATAGTGTTACAATTGTACAACAATAATGTTAGTAGATCATTACTTTTGATATATAATCTTTAGGAACCTTCACCCGTAATGATAAAAATTAAAAAACAAAGGAAACATTTATCACAATCCTCAAAAATATTTAGAACATTTTTGTTCTACTTTTGTTACTAACATCAAACGAGTATTGCCAAAAATCTAGCTATTTGATGCTATATTAATGTTAGAAAAAAACAATATATGTTTATTAGAGAAAAATATTTGTTAGATTGCTAAAGAGAGATAAGGTAAGTGAGAAAGATTGTTTTTAAGGCTTAAGCATGTACATTAGAAAATAATAATAAATTAGCCCAATAATTTAGGAATTAAAAAACAGGAAAAAAAAATCTATGAATGTCAAATTAAAACTAAAGCTTAAGGCTAGTTCTTCCAACTTATTTTTTAAAATAACAAATGGCACAAAGAATGTCATGGTCTTCTTATAAAAATTTTTTACAATTGTAACTATATGGATGGCATAAAGAATCCGTGATAGTTTAACATGTGACTTCTAGTTTTTGTAGGTAAATGATGGAAGCTAGTAACCTTTTGTCTAGTTTAACTCTTAGTCAAAGTTGATTTTGTATATTCACATTGGATCTTCAATTTTGACCATCTTGATTCAGTAATAAATATTTTTATATATTAATTCTATGATAAGGACCATTTTAGGTGATGAAGATGAATATATATGTTCAATTTATGGTAGGTACACTGATATGGATAAGAGTTGGATGAAGATTGAAAATAGATGACAACATGAGTATATAAATGGAGTCAAAAAGGTTTTAGACTTTGCATATGCACATACCGAACCAGGAAATAATATTCGGTGCCCATGTGTTAAATGCAACGATATCTATTTCCAAACTAGAGATAATGTGGAAGTTGATCTGTATTATTATGGTATATTAAAGGTTACACTCTATAGATATTCCATGGGGAGGAGTTTTTGTCGAGTACCGATGAAAATAATAACGATGAGGCTAACAATGAAGATGAAGATAATCATGACGACATGCATGAAATGATACATCATTATTATACTGCAGCAACTATAAATACTTCAGCAAGGGGGGATTCTGGTAGCAACTGTAATATAGTACCTGATTGGGAAGCAAATAAATTTATGAAATTGTTGAAGGAAGCTCAACAAAAACTATATTCAGGTTGTGAGAAGTTCTCCAAGTCGTCGTTCATTGTTAAGCTGTTGCATTTAAAGCTACTTAATCATTAGAGCAATAAATCATTCACCATACTACTTGAGTTATTAAAGGAGGCATTTCTAGAGGGTGAGACGCTCCCCAATTCCTACTACGAGTCTAAAAATATAATTTGTGACCTGGGACTTGACTATATAAGGATTCATTATTGCATAAATGATTGTGTACTCTTTTGGAAAGAGCACGAAAACAAATAAGAGTGTCCAGAATATAAAGAGCCTAGATATAAAATTACTGATGGTAAACGGAAAAAGATTCCTTAAAAAATCTTGTGCTACTTTCCACTAAAACCAAGACTACAAAGGTTATTTATTTCAAAAGAGATAGCAACAAATATGAGGTGGCATAAAGAAAAGCATGTCAATGATGGGGTGTTGAGGCATCCTGCTGATGCTGAAGCCTGGGATGAATTTAACCAAATGCACAACTCATTTCCCCAAGACCCTCATAATGTTAGACTTGGGCTAGTAAGTGATGGATTTAATCCATTTTCAATTATGAGCACTTCTCATAGCACATAGCCAGTTATTCTTGTGCCATACAACCTACCGCCATGGAAATGTATGAAGAGTCCCTTTTTTCATTATGTCTTTGTTTATTCCTGGACCCAAGTCTCCTGGAAATGACATTGATGTATATTTGCGACCTTTGATAGATGAGTTGAAAGAACTATGAGAAGAAGGCATCCAAACTTATAATGCTTATACAGGTACCAATTTTCAATTGCATGCTGCTGTGATATGGACTATTAATGACTTCCTTGCATACGGCAACTTATCAAGATGGAGCACTAAAGGTTATTTGGCTTGTCCTACTTGCAATAGCGAGACATCATATATGAGGTTGAAGAATGGAAAAAAGATTATATGAGTCATCGTTGCTATTTACCAATAAATCATATATGGCGACATAGAAAGAGTTCTTTTGATGGTAAAAAGGAACTTCGGGAGGCACCAAAGTCATTGTCTAGGGAAGATGTGCTTGAGCAACTGAGTCACGTCGAATCAGTGAAATTTAGAAAGACGCAACCAAAGAAAAGAAAGCATGCTGATGATTTAAATTGGACAAAGCATAGTATTTTTTTTTGAATTGCCTTATTGGAGAACCCTCAATTGCGCCACAATTTAGATGTCATGCACATAGACAAAAATGTATGTGATAATGTTATTGGGACATTGATGAACATTGAAGGCAAAACAAAAGACAATGAAAAGAGTCGCTTAGATTTACAAGAGATAGGTATAAGGCATCAATTGCACATAAAGCATGATGGTAATTCTTGTAAAATGCCCTGTACATGCTACATGATGTCCATTGCTGAGAAAAAGAATTTATATGAATTTTTAGCTTCAGTGAAATTCCCTGATGGCTATGGCTCAAACTTATCTCGACGTATGAACATTAAAAAATGTCGAATTACAGGCATGAAGAGTCATGATTGCTACATACTTTTGCAAAGACTACTCCCACTTGCTCTATGTGGATATTTAACCGATGAAGTTTGTGATGCACTAATTGAGCTTAGCTAGTTTTTTAAGGAGTTGTGTTCTAGAACATTAACGAAAAATGTTTTGGAACGGCTAAAAAGCCAGATTGCTGTAACTCTATGCAAGTTGGAAAGGATATCCCCACCATTATCCTTTGATATTATGGTGCACTTGCCCATTCATTTCACACAAGAAGCAATTCTCGGTGGACCAATGCAATATCGATAAATGTATCCAATTGAAAGGTAGTGTATTTTTTTATTCTTTTTATTAATTATACAATTATCGTGTTAAAATTATAGTGTTCATTTGTTTATCATCCTGAATTTATATCTCATCAAATACTTATAGATGTTGAAGTGTTATGTGAGCAACAAGGCATTTCTAGAAGGATCAATTGCAGAAAGTTACATTGCTGCAGAATGCCTAACATTCTACTCGATGTACTTGCATGGGGTTGAAACCAAATTCAATAGAGTAGAAAGAAATTACAATGGAGGTAACAAACAAATGCATCAAGGCTTGTCCCTTTTTTCACAGAATTGTCGTCCATTAGGGAAAGGAGAATACAGTTACATTGATAACAAAGCTTGGGAGCAGGCTCGCATCTACACTTTGAAAAATTGCGATGAAGTTCTACCATTTCTTAAGTATCACAATTATCCCAGTATATTTGGTGCACATCTAGTGTTTGTTGATTATCCAATTTATCTTTCTTATAATATATTTTCTTAAATGTTATAATTGTATATCTTTTTATATAGTGAATACAAGGAGGAGATGGCGAGAGAAAGTCTAAGGAATATAGTAAAGAGACATGAAGAGAAGTTTCCTAAATAGTTTGAAGACTATGTAAGTATCTTTAAACATATCTGTTTTTATATTATATGTTACTTTTTATTATAATATATTTATTTCATTCACATATATGAATAGGTTACACAATTGTACAATAAAAAAAATGCACATGTCAATACGGAACTTCTAGATTTAGCACGAGATCCTAATATAAGAGTGACATGATATAAGGGTTGTATCATTAATGGTCTCTGTTTTCATACAAAAGATCATGAGAAGTTTCGAAAAACTCAGAATAGTGGTGTGGTTGTAAAGGGAGATGACGAAATAGGAAACCAAGATTATTATGGTATCTTAACAGACATAATTCAATTAGACTATTTTGGGGACAATCATGTTTTTCTTTTTAAATGTGATTGGTGGGATGTCGGTTAAGAAGGCAGAGAAATCCAAAGAGATAAACATAACTACACTAGTATTAATTTTGCAAGAAGATGGAATACGAATGAGCCATTTGTGCTTGTGTCTCAAGTGGAACAAGTTTTTTATGTCAAAGACTTTCGATTAGGCAATGATTGGCATGTCGTGGTGAAGACACAGGCTCGAGACTTGTATGATATCCCAGAAGATGAAGATGAAGAGCTAATCGATATGACGAGCCATTCCAACAGAATGAGTCATATAGTATAGCTGATACATTGAAAGTCAGTGGCGATGACTTTGTGGCATGACCAAGAAATGATATTCCTCCAATTCTTATTGATGCAAATCTAGTAATGAATGAGGAAGAGAATGATGAGGATGTTAACATTTTTATTAATGATGAAAGTGAAGAGGATTGTAGCTCCACTGATTATGATACTAAAGTAGACGAATTGAGTACGGATGATGACAGTGAAACCAATCGTTTGATGTAATTGGTATCATATGTTCATTTTCATTTTTTATCAATTAATACATGAATAAGGAAAGCTTATATTCCATGATCATGTAGTAATCTTTTTCTGATTTAATACGTGTCCTTGATGTGTTTGCATATGCCTGTTGAATAATAATTTAATATAAAGTGTTGTAGATAGATCATAGACATGGCCAGTAGAGGCCGAGGGAGTGGCAGACAAGGAGGAGCTTCTGTAGGCCATTCCTTACAGTTAGGGCAACTTATATTAAAGACAGGACCCTCGGAATGCACACAGGTTGAGGCATTTGTTTGAGATGAGGTTGTCGTTAGTAGCACAAGTACGTTAAGTACCACTTAAAATTATGCATGCGTTTTTTATGGTTTATGCAACAATATATAAATTTATTAATGGAATATAATAATTTTAATTATATTTTGATTGAATAGGGCCATGTACATCCAGGAAGAAAGGACAAGGAAAAACCAGGTTCATTACAGTCCCAAAGAGGAGGTGTGAAGGGGAAAAGCTAGTGGTGGATATTTCACCAAACTTGATGCGAGCTATGGGGAACAATGCTCAAGCGCTAATCACTGAATTGGGTATTATTGTAAGACAAATGGCCCCACTTCAGTTTTCCAAATGGAAGGGAATTCTAGATGATGACAAGAACAAGATGTGGCTTGCTACGAAAGTAAGTTATTTAAATTAGAAAGGTCATGTGTTAAATTGTAATATTATAGTTACATTTGATGTTACTACATTGCATATATGTTTACTATCATGCTCATATAATATTGTGTAGCAAAAGTTTTCTCTTCAAGAGGAATCTCATATTCAGGAAGCTATACATTAGCAGTTGAATCGCCAATATAGGGACTATCGGCACAGGTTGCATAAAGATCATTATTCTAAGTATGAAACAGATGAAATGAGACTGGATAATCCTCCCTCAGGTGTAAGCCAATATGTCTGGGTATTTTGGATATGAAGAATTCAAGGTATGCATATTAATTTCATGCTTATGTCATTTGCTCCTTTGAATTTATCATTTATACTTCTATTACTTATAATTTATAGTTCTTAAATGTAGAAAATAAGCAATAGAAACAAGGAGAACCGGAAAAAGCATAAAATCCGCCATATTGCCGGAACGAAGGCTTTTGCTCAAATTAGCTATGATGGTGTAAACACTCATACTGTTTACAATAATTTGTTATTAAATTTATATTATATTTGTTAACTTGTGTAATGACAGCGTAATCCAGAGACGGGGAACGAGCCCTCCCGGACTAATTTATGGTCCACCACTTGATTTAGCTTTAAAAAAATGCTTAGGTGGATCCAACTTCGCAGAAAGTCTATGTAACTTATTGCTTTCTTCTCTTTTTTCTATTAATTTTCTTATATTATATATAATACTAAATTGATAAATGATCATAATTGGTTTTCGAATATAGGAGGAGCTTTAAAGGCTAAAGTCTCAACCATTAGAGGAGGGTGGTGCTCCCATGACTAAGGATCAGAGGTTTAAGGCAGTGCTTGGACCAAAGCGATGAGGATATATACGTGGTCGTGGGGCTGGTCTAAAGCCCAAGACATCTACAATTGAAAAACAAGTTTGTGCGCGACTATAAAGTAAAAATGATGAGCTCAGGAAGCAAATTAAGGAGGACAGGAGGCAAGCTGAGGAGGATAGGAGGCGACTATAGTCCTTAGAGTCCTATATAGCCTCACAGAAGCAATAGATGCATGATGAGGTGCAAGCTGCGCTCAAGTCTCGATTCGCCGCCTTCCTTTAGCAGTTCAAAGAGTCAGGACAAATTATGATATAATGCATAACTATTGAACAACTTGATGATCATAACTTTTGTTTATTTTATATGAGCTTTTATTTCTTTTTGTGATGTTCAAATACTTTTTGGAACTTAATGCTTTTAAATTTAAATTTATGTTTCAATACCTGTTTGTAATGAAAAATTTTATTTTCTTATCTTATGTAAGCAGGTTCATGAGAAACAAATAAATGAAAAGGAAAAAAATTAATAAATTAATATTATTTTCTTTTATTTTTAATTTTTGATTTTAGCAGTAATAACAAGTCGTAAGTAAAACTCTTACATATAATATTTTTACTAACGACTTGTGGTTGTTGCTAATAGTTTAACTTTTAGCTACGACTACAAGTCACCACTAAAATTACCAATAAAATTGTTATATTTTAATACTTTTAGTAGCGATTTATATTTGTCGCAAAAGGTTTAGTATTTAGTAGCATCAAAAGGTTGTTACTAAAACTATTAAGTCAAATACTGTTAATGACAATTTATAGTCGTAGCTAAAAGTTATATATTTAACTGCAACTAAAAGTTGTAACAAAAACTCTAATTCCTTATGCAACTTTATACTAGTAGCTACAATTATTTTTAAAATTAGTTACAATAAATCTTGTGACTAAATAATAGACTTTTAGTGGCAATTTTCTTTTCGTGGCAAAAAGTCTAACTTTTAGCCGCGACGTTGTAAAATTGTAGTTAAAACAATTAGTGGCACTACTTTTAGCGATAGCGTAGTGGTGATAAAAATGTTGCCACTGAAACTTTTAGTTGCAACTTTATTACTTTTAGCCACAAAATATATCGCAGCTAAATGTCAACTTTCTTATCGTTAGGCGGGTCGGGTTGGACTGACCCGCCACGGATGAAGGTCGAAAATTTTTAACCCGTTTTAAAAACGAGTCAAGTTAGGATTGGAGTAAAAAAATTCAAGTTCGAATTGACTTGACCCGAATTTGGTTAACTCAACCCATCAAGCTTTCTTATTTTAAAATTAACAACTAACACGATCATAGCACGGGCTGCATCGCCAGTAGATCAATATTCCTACGCATTCTGCATATGATCAATCAAAATTTGTGCATTACTACAAATGGGTTGAATGTCAACATGACCAAGTTAGATCAGTTAAGGGTCTGCATCGAAGCTTGTCCAAGCTCAACCCATGTTTTTATATCAGGCCTAGAAACAGGCACATACCCATCCCATGGCAAAATATGCACCAATGTTTTGAAAATGGAATCATATTGAAAGCACGAGCCCTGTTCAACCAAAACTAGCTACACTGGTCGGTAAGATAAAAAACCTTTAGGGCCCATTTGTTAATTTCCCCTCATTGTAAAGTTAAAGTCATCTTTCATTTCACCACACAACAACCCAAACAAATCAAATCAAAATCCCACATTTCAAAAAAATTCTTTTACCTTTTTACACAAAAATTCATAAAGTTACTTTTTCATCCCATTAACAAACAAAAAATATCTACTTTTAATACAAAAAGTCAAAAAGTTTTATTCTCTTTTCACTAAAAAAAACAAAATCTAATCATTAGATTGATTTAACCCTCTCATTTTTTTATCTTTTAAAATTATCATTCACCTCACTTCACCCTACCATTTAAATTAACAAACGGGCCCTTAGGGGTATAAAGCGATCAAACTCAGTAAATACTACTGGTTGAACCGGTCAATCCCACCATTTATTATGATTATTTTTTTATCATTACATTGTGGTTGAAGCAGGTTCGACCAGATGGTTGAGCCGATTTCGAAGGTCCTGACCACTTCTAATGACCGGGCCTCTTGAGACCGCCTGGTCCATTAAATTAGCGGGCTAGAAAGTTTCTCCGATGCCAAGCCCATGGGCCTGCAAAAGAGAGCCCGAATCCAAGCCAATGTGGGTGGGACCGGGAATGGACCCGGACCAGGACCCAACTAACCATTGGCTAGCTCATCCTTAACCATAGGGTTAACTAAACCAAACGCTATTTATGTACGTGAAACAAGAAATTAGCTGAAGCCATTTCACACCATCTGAAATCTAAATTCTTCTTGGCCGTGTGAAATTCTGACGCTTCTCATTCCTATGAATATCTTAAGATCTCTCTGAATCTGCCCTCGAAAATCGACGCATCTCGACCGTTCGAATACCTGAGGTCTCTCCATCGGGCCGTCGAAATCGAAGAGGTTGGAACTAGGAAAATTGGAGCAATGGCAGAGATGAGGTTCGTGTTCGAGGTGGAGAAGGCGAGGGAGGCGGCGGAAGGGCGGCCGCCGCCGAGCCGGTGTACCGGAGCGTGCTTGCCAGGGATGGATTTCCACCGCCGCCCGACGGGATAGAGAGCTGTGGGGATGTTTTCCGATGGGTAATTGGTCTTGTTTCTGTTCTTTCTGATGGATCCGGATGAGGAGACTCCATCACGCGGTCGGAGATCTATGTACGTTCCGGTGATGGGAAGCTTCGTGGATCTCTTCGCCTCTTGTCTTTCCTATGGGAATGGAGAGAATAATAGTGTTCGTCCCAAACCCTAGGGCTCCCTTATCCTTATATAGACAAGTCCCGAAGAGTCACACTTACTAGAGACATCTTCCATCAGAAGCCCACATCCACTGATCCTATTGGGAGTCTTATTATGGGGCCCAGATCAAGTCTTACACTAAAGTGGGATTGCATCTCTGTTGGCATCTGCCCTGCTTGATCTGACGTGGGACCCGTGGCATGCGGGCCACACGATTTCTTACAATCTCCTACTTGGCACGAATGCCATGTACATCAAATATTTCTCAGTCCCATATGCATCACATGCCTGGAAAAACCTCTGCAGGCAAAGCCTTGGTGAGAGCATCAGCCATCAATTCTTTTGAAGGCACATAGAAAATTTTTATATCATTCTTTTCAGCCTTCTCTCTAACAAAGTGATATTTTATTTCAACATGTTTTGATCGGCTGTTAATCCTTTGCTCATTCACCATAGAAATGGCCGACGTACTGTCTATGCTCATTGGGACAGGCTCCTTCTCATTTATTACCTCCAAATCACACAGGAAGTATTTTAACCAAAGAGCCTCCTGGACTGCTGTACTGCAAGCTATATACTCTGCTTCGGCTGTTGACATAGCTGTGGAGGTCTGTTTCTTACTACTCCAAGAAATTACACCTCCTCCAAGGGTAAACACATAGCCGGTAGTTGACTTTCTCTGGTCTAAATCACCGGCCCAATTAGCATCTGAGTAGCCGCACAGTTCCAGGACTTCGCTTTGATAACATAGGCAAAGATTCACTGTTCCTTTGATGTACCGCAGAATCCTCTTAACTGCATACCAATGCGGTAATCCTGGGTTACTTAGGAATCTACTTACGAGACCCACGGCGAATGTAAGATCTGGTCTCGTACATAGCATCGCATACATGATGCTGCTCACAATTTGAGCATAAGGTTTTGATCTCATCATTTCCCTATCCTGCTCATTTGTGGGTCCTTGATCGCTTGATAATTTTGTGCTCCTGCAGATGGGAGTATCAATTGGTTTACAGTTAGCCATATCAAACCTTTTCAACACAGCTTCCAAATAAGATCTCTGTGATAAAGTCAATATCCTATTTGGACGATCACGGGTTATTTCAATGCCAAGGACATACTTTGCCTCACCCGTGTCTTTCATCTCGAATCTTGACTTTAACCATTGTTTGATTTCATTTATGGCTTCCAATTTATTACTAGCGATCAAAATGTCATCCACATATAATGACAAATATAAATAACTACTCCCACTGCATTTAATATAGAAATATGTGTCGCACTATTGGGAACAAATCCTATTTCACATATGGCCTGATGAAATTTTTTATACCATTGTCTTGAGGCCTGTTTTAATCCATATAATGCCCTATTAAGTTTGTATACTTTGTCCTCGTGACCTTGCACCACAAAACCCTCGGGCTGTTTCATATAAATTTCTTCTTCTAATTCGCCATTCAAGAATGCTGTTTTCACATCCATCTGGTGCAATTCAAGGTCACGACATGCTACCAATGCTACTAAGGTTCGTATGGATTGGAATTTCACAACCGGAGAAAAAGTCTCCTCGTAATCTATTCCTTCCACTTGTGTGAATCCCTTAGCTACTAACCGTGCTTTATATTTATCCAAGGATCCATCCCTTTTAAATTTCTTTCGAAGAACCCATTTACATCCAATGGATTTTCGATCTTTAGGTAGATCTACCAATTGCTATACTTGGTTCTTTTCAATTGATTCCATCTCCTCTCTTATAGCCTCTAGCCAATACTGTGCATCATGCGCTTTGACCGCTTGAGAGTAGGAGGTTGGATCCAAATCCTGCACGGTTCCCAATAAACTGCAATAATCATCTAGATATGCCGGTTGTTTCCTCACCCGAATCGGTCTGCCAATTGGCTCATCGGGTTGTTCAATCACCTCAAGTGGGCCCTGGCCAGGAATTCTAGGTCCAACGGCCTCTTCGTCGGGCCCACTTGCTTGAACCCCCTTACCCATAGAGATTTCATATAATTCCACACTCTGTGGTCTTACTCTAAGATTGACCGTCGGATCCTCAAGGAAAAATACATCTCGGCATTCCATGATTATCCTATTATCGTGATCATACACACAATATCCTTTAGAATGTAATGGGTAGCCAACGAAAGAACAATTTTTCTTCGTTTTTGTTTGCAGTTTATGCCTTTCCTGTGGTAGTAGCAGGACGTGTACAGGGCAGCCCCAAACTCTCATATGTTCTAATTTTGGTTTGGTACCAGTCCATAACTCATATGGGGTCTTGGGCACACTCTTAAAAGGTAGTCTGTTTAAAATATATTGTGCAGTGTTTAATGCTTCTCCCCACAAATACAGCGGAAGACTCGCATGGCTAATCATTGACCTTACCATATCCATTAAGGTCCTATTCCTCCTCTCGGCCATGCCATTTTGCTGTGGGGTATATGGAATTGAATATTCATGAATGATCCCCTCACGTGCACAATATTCTTTAAACAATTTGGAAGTGTATTCACCCCCTTTATCAGACCTAATCCTTTTTATTTTCTTGCCCTTTTGATTTTAGACCTCAGCAGCATATGTTTGGAACATTTTTAATGCCTCATGTTTATGTTTAATGAGATACACATACCCATATCTACTGTAATCATCAATGAATGTAATGAAATAGTCCTCTCCGGTTCTATTGTGTACAATTAATGGTCCACATACATCTGAATGAATTACGGTCAATATTTCAGAACTTCGAGTTCCTTTTGGAAATGGTTTCTTGACCATCTTTCCACTTATACATGGTTCACATATAGGGTACTCAATTTTACCTAGGTCCGGAAAAAGTCCGTCTTTAACCATTCTACTGATTCTGTTTTTATTAATGTGGCCCAATCTCAAATGCCATAACATTGCCAAACCATTCATGCATACATTCACACAAACAGAATAATCAGAAGTGGACTTTATTTCATTATGAAGAATATCCAGCAAATACAAATTTTCAGAAAGAAAACCATGGACTAAAATTTTACCGCGCATTCCAATAGTAACCCCATTATCTTTGAATCTAATTTTGAATCCATTCATTGCCAGCTGGCTCACAGAGATGATGCTCCTCCTCATTGCGGGAGCAAAGAAGACATCGGAGAGATAAAGGGATTTGCCGGTTGGTAAGGGAATTTTGACTTTCCCTATCCCCAACACATCACAGAATGTTTCATTCCCCATGTATATACTTTGTTCTCTGGGTTTCATCTCTTTGAATTCGAAAAATCCAGCCTTGGTCCTTGATATATGTCTAGTGGCTCCAGAATCAATCCACCAATTCTTATCATTGGTGTCTACCATCATGGACTCAGTGACCATCTCAACATAATCTCCGTGTTCTTTGGTCACTTTACCTTGCTGGCTATCCTCACCTTTTTTCTTTCTGCATTGAGAGCTAAAGTGTCCAGGCTTCCCACGATTGAAGCAAACACCATTTTTAGGCCCTTTTCGCTTTGGATTGCCTTTAAATTTCTTTTTATTTTTCACATTGGCGGTTAATGCACCGCTATAACTTTTAGTTTTGGCAACCATAGTAGAATTTGTAGGTGTTATACCACGGGCAGCCTGCCTTTGTCCTTCAGCAAAATTTTGCTTCAACCACACTAAGGGTTACACCCTTTTGAAGGCTAAGGGTTTGAGACACATTCTCCCACGAAGGTGGGAGACTCATCAGCAAGTACATGATCTGAAAATCTTCGTCCATTTCTTTTCCCAAGGCTGCAAGGTTACTATGTCGGACCGACATTTTGTCAATGTGATCCCTTATAGATGACCCCTCTGGCATCTTATAATTGACATATGCGCTAAATGCCTCCATCAAATGTGATTTGGAGGTTTCATCATACTTGTCCATGGCATAGTCTCAGATTTCTTTTGCTGTGGTGAAGTGTTCAAACTATTTCACCAACTCACTGGATATGAATCCAATCAATAAATGCCTCGCTGATTTGTTATCAAAGACCCATTGCTCATATAATTCATGGTCCTCCTTAGGGGCATCATCAGCAGGCTTAGGGACCGGATTGGATTCAATCACATAAGTTAATCCGTCAAAATGCAGCAATGCTTCCATCCGACACTTCCACATGGCTAAGTTCTTGCTGTTAAAAATATCAGCCTTTGCAAGATCATGCAGGGCTGATTTGGAAGACATGATTTCTATTTATTTTTAATTAAAGGATGGGTTAGATACCACTGACCGTATGAGGAGAAAATACCACCCTTTTATTTGAATCACTGGATCGTCTTCCTTTTGATGCCAATGCGTAGATTTACTCGCAAGGATTCCGTAGAAGCAAATGGATCGTCGATCTGACTCCGGATAGCCAAGATATCGCAGTTGGAAGATTTGACAGTGATCTGCACCCCAGTTTGTGTCAACCGTATGATCTCTGTGTCAGCACTTCTAGGTTGGATCTAATCTGAGATGGGTTGGATCCACCTGATCCAACTCACAATATCCAGAGAAGAGAGAGAACCAAAACAAAATTTCACGTTGGTCGAGGATCCCTGTTGCGTTGGTGCTGGAGCATGCGTGCAACAGTAGTTGCTGTGATGATGGACGTTGAAGTCTTGGCTTCACGTGGCTTTAAAACAATGCCCACGTTACTTTTCCTTCCAGAAAAGATAAGATGGAAAAGGTGATTGTGGAATTCCGTGCACTAAACAAAACACATGGCCCTTTAAAAAAAATAACGTCTAATCTACCCTTTTCATTTGTAGAAAACGACAAAGGATGGATGACTTTTTAATATCTTTGGATGCCTTGTGTTACGTGCACTGCCTTAAAAGAAAAACAGGGGTCGCTGCTCGTCTTCTTCCTTCTAAAAGTTGCAGAAATGGAGAAACGAAAACAAAGTACGAGGCTTCAAGAAAGATCTTAGATCTGTTAATATCTACGTTGCCTCTCCAAAATCTAAACCGATAGAATGCACCGCGCCGGACTCTGATACCAATTGATGGATCCGGATGAGGAGACTCCGTCACGCGGTCGGAGATCTATGTGCGTTCCGGTGATGGGAAGCTCTATGGATCTCTTCGCCTCTTGTCTTTCCTACGGGAATGGAGAGAATAATAGTGTTCGTCCCAAATCCTAGGGCTCCATTATCCTTATATAGACAAGTCCCGAAGAGTCACACTTACTAGAGACATCTTCCACCAGAAGCCCACATCCACTGATCCTATTGGGAGTCTTATTATGGGGCTCAGATCAAGTCTTACACTAAAGTGGGATTGCATCTCTGTTGGCATCTGCCCTGCTTGATTTGACGTGGGACCCGTGGCATGCGGGCCACCCGATTTCTTACACTTTCGGCTTTCGACATTTTTAGAAGGGAGCCCGTTACGTGACTTTTTCGGACGCTACAATCTCTGTTTCGGCAATGGCTGTTAATGATTCGGGTTCGAACCGAAATTCAAGGAAACGCTGATTTCGTTTCGTAGCGGGAGATCATGAAAAGTGATCGTATCAACTATCTACTGATGTCAACCTGCATGGGACCTGATTTGTCTGTGAGCCCAACTCGTTCGTGTTACATGCATTGCTTTGTCTGTGAACCCACTGGTCGAGTCCATTTGGGCCGGAGCAAAATCTAGCTGTGACATGCTGTGCATTCAGATTGGTCATATAGTGCGCCTACTGGATCGCAATATGAGTGCACACCACATGATTACAATCCAAATGGGCCACACTCAATCAATTGCCCATCCCATTCTTTTATGCCGCTGTGAATGGGACTGACCATTGGATCTATCAACTATCAAAGTTTGGTGTGGTTGTATGTGGCTCACTCCGATTGTTGATCAGCTAGGCCCTAATAGCTAGTGTGCACCATAAGATCCATGCCGAAACACGTAGAGAGGCCTACTTCTTGATCAATTTGTAATGCCCACTTGGCCCCCACCAATTATGGGTGAGGTGGGGGAATCAAAAGATCCAAATGGAATCGACGAACTATATATAACATTTTAAGTCTTTTTGATCATCTTAACCCTTAGATCGTTGGCCCTCAAGTTTAATGGTATTAGAAAGTATCATTTTTTTTTCAATCAAATGGTCAATCCCATTTTGATTGGTGTAAAACATATGGGATATGTGACATTGGCCTAGGTGGGCCAAGAGAGGATACTCCATTTTTTTGGCAATTATCTTTTATTGTCTTCCAATCATGTTGATATAACCTCATCAATAATTTCTTTTTTCATTCTCTTCCTTGGTGAGGGTGAAAACATTCTCCCATCCTCCATCTCACATATTTTAAGAATCAGTTGCATAATTTTTAGTCCCCTCAACCTCATCAAATATTTCCCTTTCTATTGCCTCCCACTCATTCTAAATATAAAGGGGATCATTTATCATCATCATTATCATCAAAGCCCTATCCTAACTATGTAGGGGTGGGCTATGTGAATTATATTTTTCCATTCCGATTTATTATCAGCCAAATCCTTGGATAGGTTGCACATTTTTAAATCTATTGCTACCACTTCCAACCATATCCTCATTGGTCTAATCCTTTCCCTTAGTGGGCCATCAACCTGTATAGTAAAAATTTTCCTCACCAGCATTGTTGCTAGCCTACGTTGGACATGTATAAATCATAGGTTTCTTTTATTTTATCTTCTATTGGCACTACCTTTAAATGCTCTCGAAAGTGCTTATTTCTAATTCTACCATTCCTAGTTTTACAATGCATCTACCTCAACATTCTCATCTTTATTATCCTCGTTTGATGCATGTGTTTACTTATTGATTGGCCAACATTTTGCTCCATAGGTCATATTGGTTTAATTGTTGTCTTGCAAAAATTTTTTGTTAAAATCTTATTGGTATATCACAAAGTACTTTATAATTAAGTCTCCACTTCAATCATCCTGCTTTTATCTTATGTTTGACGTCTTCCTTATCCTTATTGATTATCGAGCTAAGGTGTTGGAATGAATCTCTTTATGGTATCTTTTGGGCTTCACTTCTGAAACTAGTTTTAGCCTTTTGTACGTCTCCGTTGAAGTTGCAATATGTATACTCTATATGACTTATTTTAAAGCCTTCTATTTCTAAAGCCTTATTCTATACACAACTCGATCTCAGCAAAATTTCATCTCAGCATAAAATTAGAAACAATAAGGAAACGATGCCAAATGGGGCCTAAAGTACCTTATTCTTGAATATGAGGAATTAACTCATCCCTCACTAGTGTAAAGAGATAAGTGCTTGAAGTTGACCTTTAATGCAAGTCTATGGTCATTGGAAACTCACATGTACCTCAACTTATAGTTTTCACACTCATGATCGCTCTCTCATACATGTCTTTAATGATTTCAATATAACCTCTTGGAACACTTCTTTTATCTAAAACTTACGAAATTAATTCTCTCGGTACCCCATTGTAAGCTTTCTTTAGATCAATGAAGACCATATGTCACATTTTTTCTCCTCACTCGATACTTTTCCATTAATTGCCAAATTGAGAAGATAGCTTCTATAGTTGGCATATTTGGCATGAAACCAAATTGATTTTCAGATATCTTGGTCCTTTGTCTCATTCTTTGCTTTATTACTCTCCATAGTGCATAGCATAAGTCATATGTTCAATCCTAGGATAGTTGGTATGGCTTTGGGTATTTCTTTTGTTCTTTTAAATAGGTATTGCAATACTTTTCTCTAATTCATCCAACATTTCTTCTTTATTAATTTCTTATTAAAAAGCCTAGTTTTTCAAATCCCCCAAAATTCTCCTAGTGATTTCTAATCTTTTATCAAATTGTCATATAGCCCCGTAGCATTTCCCGTCTTCATTTGTGTTAATGTTTTCTTTACTTTTACTACCTTAATTTTATAGTAAAAGGTATGAATTGCTAATGATGTATCCTCTCTTCTTCTTATACTCCTGTAGGCTGTAGAATCTTCATTTAACAATTTGTTAAAATATTTTCTCCTTTTTTTAAATATCATTGTCTTTTACTAAAATGTTTTGATTGTTCCTCTTTAGACATTTGACATGATCTAAGTGCATACTTTTCCATTCCCTCATTTTTGCAAGTGCCAAACTACTTTCTATTGGAATTTCAATTTCATTATTTGTAAGAGAAAAAAAACTTTGAGGTCATAAAGATAGGCTGACTACCAAACCCAAGGAAACCACAAAAACTACTAAAGTGGCTCAATGTGAGATCCATGACCAGAGGATTATTACCTGGATCTTAAGCTTGGTGGACCTATAGATTGTACTCAAACTACAACCCTATAAGACTGTAAAAGGGATGTGGGACTACCTAGAAGGATCTATTGTAAGGAAAATTCAGTTGGGAGATTTTAGTTAGAGTATCTTCTGAGCAATCCCATCCCATGGGAATAAGTCCATCCAAGACTATTACTCTAGATTAATTAGCCTTTGGACTGAATTCATAGAACTAGTTTGTTCAAAATTTCCCAATGATGCAATGCTTGCTCTCCGAAAAGTGCTGGTAGTCAATTAGTAGGATCAATTTCCTATGAAATTGTGTTGGAAATTATGAATCAATCCGCTCAAATCTGATAAGTCAAGTTCCTTCTCCATCATTGGATACTTGCCTTGGTCAGCTTCTTCTAAAGAGCGATGTTGCATCACTCAAGCAACATCGGAATAGAGGGGCATTGCTTCTAACACATTGAAGGATTGGTTATAGTTTCAGGTTGTAGGTCATATCATAAATCATATAAGGAATTACTCAACAAGTTCACAAGCATAATTGACATCCATATATGATCTGATATAAAATGTGGAAGAATCCTTCTAAATTCATACTACATGTTTCATTTGTTATCTTTGTTCTCTTTAATACATCGATTTTGAATAACTCTACATAAAATAGCTCAAATGCTTTTTTTATTTAGCCACTGGAGGATTGTGTTACGAAGGGGGATGTATCATGTTAGGACATTTGTATTGGCTAAATTCATGTATTGGACAAAACTTGGGTCTATTGAATTGTATTTTATATTTGGAATGGACTATGGTTGGGTTTCGGATAAGTTGAATTGAAGATAACGAAAATTGAAGTGTTTTTCTTAGGACAACATGGATTAGAAAGGTTATATCTTACAAACTAAGCGTCAGATATGGGTAAGTTACCTACTATTGGAAAGCTCGTTTCAAGTAAATATCCGTAAAGCCCAAGATTGCATAAATCGAATCTAAAGTAACAAAGTTATGGCCTCGGGAAGATTGCTGTTGCGCACAGGAAAACCATGCGCATTAAGTGCCCATTTGACCAGGCTCGAGCGCCGAATGAAGTGCTGAGTGTATTTGATCGCCCATTTGACCATGCTCGAGTGCACGGATGGTAGAAGCTCAGTAATCTGCATGAAAACCTTTCCTATTTGTGCCAGATTTGCCATTTTCACTTGGATTTGGTTTCTTAATCTAAGGCACGAATTTTGGGTTATAAAAAAGGGTGTTTCTCTCTACCCTAAACACAACACAATACATGGAGCTCCCTTGTTCTGAATTGGAGATTGCCATTGGAGAGATAATCTAGAGCTTCTATGAGAGATTGGACTGAAGACTTCAAGTTTTAGAGTTGATATTTTTACTTCATTGTAGGATATTTATGGCTTTTACTTCCTTGTAGAAGATTGTTCTCTAAGCGTAAAGAGTTGTTTGTTGTAGAGATCAAGACACTAATAGGGGGCACTGAGGGACTGCGTACTGTGGAGAACTACAACGCCTTGTATTGAGGGATTGACTATAGGGTTGTGAGTATATCTTGTACCGCAGAAGTTAGTGATTGATTTTGTCTACTTTGGACTAGTGGTTTTTTCCCATTTGGGTTTCTATGTTAAAATTGGTATTGTCTTCTTTGTGTGATTGATTGCTTTTATTTTTCTACTGTATAGAAGTAGTAATCAAATCACAATCTAAAATAAATCCCGGGCATTCTATATCTTTCAGGGGAAGATCAATGAAACAAAAATCTAAACCTACAAGCTCTAAACCTATCCCTAAACCTATCTCTGATACCAAGTTAAAACTTGAGGGTTACATCTTGTCAAACTCTTATATTTTCTATTGAGCATAGCCAATAATTATTTATAAAGTACAAAGAAAGATATTTACTCTAACTTGGCAACCTAATTACATCATTATACAAAATCCTAATCCCATTACTACTCTACGTAAAATAGCTCAAATTTAATGTAATCCTAATTTAGTAGATTTACTGTCATAAAAAGCCATTGATCCAAATTACAAATAGACCCTAACTGTTTCTTTATAGATAGCATCACTTATACAACCAATAATATTTAGTCTTTATGGAGTTTGGATATCTAATACGATTTTGAAACCATTCTATTACTGAAAAATAAAAGCAGGACATGCATATTGCTTATTGATAACATCTTCTATTTTTATTGAAGCATTTTTGCTGAGAAGTATCCTGGAAAACAAATGCTTGGTCATCGTGAAATTGTGAATGGGAAGGTTCTTATTCTTAAAAAGTTGTTACTTCATTCTTTACTCCATTTTGTTAGCTCCCTGAGAAATTACTGACTGTTACATCTTTTGCAACCTCTGCAGCCAGGTAAATATGTATGGCTAACTTACAAAGAAGTATATGACATAGTAGTAAAAGTTGGACTGTTGATCCATAGTTGTGGTGTTGAGCAGGTGAGTTCCTCTATAATATAAAAGTTATGAATCTTATGATGACTTTTTGGCTATGGTCAAAGACATTACTCATGGCTAATGTTTGTTCATGCATTACTAAGAGTTGGAACTAAGATTTGAGGCTCCATGGCTAAATTTTGAGAATAGAGAAGCTATAGGAAAGGGAAACACTGGGTCTAGGCAACTCCCAAAAGGCCACATAAAGAACTTTCTAGTAAGAAAAGATAAACCAATGTGGGAATGGTTTGCATGGTGAAAGGGCTCCAAAAACTGTCAATTGCAAGAAAGGGGGATTCAACTTTTAACTTATAAGAACAGATGAATCATCACCTAATAGTTAATTCTCCCAATGTAGTTGCCACCTTTGGTTGATAATTGAAAATGGTATGGCACACAGAGAAACATAATATCTTGAAAAAGATCTTATTAAAGCATGAAAAGAGGAGATAAGAGAATGCAAACTGATTCCTAGTAGGATCTATCTGATTTAGTGCAAACCTCTAGATCCTGTGCAATATTTTGTATAATTTTGTAAAATATAGAAAACTTTATACAAAAATGTTAATGGTAGCAATTGAGTCAAAACAAGCTAAATATAAAATAGTACAGAGACTCTACTTTGAATTGGTGATTCCAAAAAAGTACGGACACTGACACAGGACACAGATACGACACGACACGGATACACTGACACAACATTTTTCAAAAAAGTAGGACACGGACACGTTAGAGGACACATTAATGATATATATTAATTTATATATAATTATATACTAAAAAAATAATATTATTTTAACTTTTTAATCAATTTAGTAATCAAAAATAAAAATTCAAGTATCAACTAAAAAACATATCAAATTATCAAATATCAATATAACACTAAAACATAATTCATAATCATTAAACATGAAATATCCATAATTTCAGAAAATCCATACAAAGAAAATGGAGGATCATCTCTTTCCCCTCCCTCAAAAAAAAAAAAAAAAAACAAAACAAAAATAAAAACAAAAAACAAAAAACAAAAAGCAAAAAACAAGCCAATCTCAAGGCTTATTCTTTAGTGAAAGATTTATTTATTTGTCTTTTGCTTGTGATATGATTAATATTAATAATCATACATTTTTTCATGGTATAAAATTATCATATATCAAGTTTACAAATTTTAGTAACCACATGTTAACAAAGTGTCCAAGAAATATCAACCATATGTTCATTTTTTAATCATAGACATGGGTTAAGAATTGTGTGACATGTTGCAAAAAGAGTGTCGGATAAGTGTCTGAAATTAAGATTTTTAGTTCTTAATTATGGGCAAGGCTAAAATAGTATCGGACATGTGTTCGAGAGTGTCTGAGGAGTGTCGGTGTTCGATATATGTCCAACATGGATACTTCACTAGCTTAGAAGTGTCCGTGCTTCTTAGGGTGATTCAATTAGGAAGAAACAAAAGGCTTTCCCCTTTGAAAAATTTGATGGCCATGACATAATCACCCCATTTAACCAAACTTCGTGAGCTTTGTGCCATCAATTGTATATTCAGTTTACATCATTAAATAGAGGGTGGGCTTGGGTCTTTGCGTTTTGGGTACAGATTATATGTGACGTTGGCCCTTCTAATAAAAGGTTTGGATTTGCATATTATATGGCTCACCACTCCATAGCCCTCTTTTCTACATTTGGCCATTCATGGTAGGGCTCGTCATATTAGCACTATGGATCACAAATGAGTGCTCTTTTTAGTGTTCCATTCCATCCAAAAAATATGGTATACAAAATACTTTAAGCAACAATCACAACTGAACAGTTGACTGATTAACATAGTTGTTAATATCATTTTGGACCCCATTAGTTGTTAATATTATTCTGGACCCCATTTCGGTTTGGCTTTCAAAATGACGTGTTTTCAGCCGATTTGGAATTTCAATGAAACATTTTAGAGCTATGTTTTGGAAAAATAAATAAAATCAAAATATACAAATATGTTAGAAAGAAAAAAAATAAAATATTCAATATAATTTATGCATTTAATTCATTATGATAAAACAACATTTTAAGATATAAGTATAAAACTTAAGCATATTCTTACCATAATAAAGTTTAAACACAATTTTCATAATCATAGAAGTCAACAACCTTTAAAATTGAAGTTTGAAAATATTCCCCAAAACATTTCAGCCATTTAGGTCAATCTAGGCCGAAATGCATGTTTTTGGTAGAAATTGATCAAAAGTCAAACCTAAAAGTTATGACACTCATTTCGTTTTGAATTCATGGCCTAAATGAAAATTTTTTGTCATTTCGGTCGACATGAAATTTAGAACTATGCTAATTAAAAATGTCAGATCTTAGTTGTAGTTCTTTGCTTTTTGGTTTTAGCTAATTGGTTGTCTTCTTATACATTAGTGTTCCATGCAATTTGAAATTTTACTCTTGATTTTTAGGGAGGGCGATGTGGTATATTTGGAGCCAATTGTCCAAAATGGCTTATAAGTATGGAGGTACTTGTAAAATCTCTCCATTTATTTGTTAGATCCTCCTATTGAGCTTGTACAATTTCACTTCTTGCTATGAAATTTCTGCAGGCGTGCAATGCCTATGGCATTTATTGTGTTCCTTTATATGATACCCTCGGTATGTGTTTTAGAGCTTTTCTCTATGGATTTTCATATGCATGCTGATATTCTTTCTTCTTTCCCTTTTTCCTATATGAGGTAGTCAGTTTGACTACCCACTCATGTGTGACATGTCACTAACACATATGTATGGTGTCATATCTAGTAATCATAACTAAAACATTATTCTTAAGTGATGTAGGAATGTGTATTTGAAGTTTTTTTTATGAATATAATAATCGATTCCTATTAATTTCGTGCCTTGTCTGCGGTATCTTTCTATTTATAAACTAATTGGTAGTTACCGTGTCTATCTGAGTTGCATATATTTTGTGATTATAGGTGCTGATGCAGTGGAATTTATTATATGCCATGCAGAGGTATCAATAGCTTTTGTAGAAGAGAAAAAGATTCCTGAGGTATATTGTAATATCCCCTTATTTTTTATCAGTTCAAGAAATTGTTATGTTAACCCGTTTGAACATAGTGTTAGCACAATACAAAATTGATGCAATACTAGGGGAGATAAAAGCTGTTACTACTTTTGTCCTAAGCCATCATAGATTTTAAGAAAGTATAATGTTTAGATTCCTGCATAACCTTTATACAAGTTATAAGGCATAATTTTTTTTTCTAAAATAGTTTCTCCTTGGAAAAAAATAAAATACTAAAGTAAATTTCAAATGTAATCCATACTAAAAGCTTCGTTTTAGATTGCTAATTACAAACCTAGAATTTGTTTTTTGAGTAAGATTATAGATTCTTATTGTTGATTCACAAAAGTACTACATATGGATCCATAAATATGACATTGATGTCAAGTTACTATGTAAATTTGTGGACAGAGGCCAGATATGAATCACTTTAGAAGATATTAACAGGTTTTTCATTCCTTTTTTTTTTGTATCCTTTCTTTCAGGTGTTGAAAACATTTCCTAATACAACAAAAATTTTGAGAAGTAAGTGGCTTTTAATTCTTTCTTTCTTGGTCCTGTTACTACATTAGGTGATGTATACTGAAGTTGATATGTTATAATACAGCAATTGTTAGCTTTGGAAAGGTTACAAATGAACAAAAAGAAGAGACCAAAAAGTTTGGCGTGAAAATATATTCTTGGGATGAGTTTACTTTATTGGTAAGATAGCCTGTTTTCTTTCTTAGTGTAATCTTGTTGGTTTCATCAGAAGGTTTACTTGTTTGTACTTTCCTCGAGGAAGTTATCTTGGAAAAGAATCATTAGGGATACTAGCGGCATTGGTTCTTAAATTGATGACTATTTTTCTCAAGTGTTTCACCTTGTGCTCATCTAAAAGTAAAGCATGACCATACTATACATGCATCATGCATGAATGAAGTTCTAAAGAGTGGAACAATAAGGTCAGTGGTTAATTGATGTGTGTTATGGTCATATGGTGAAGATAATGAAGATCACATGTGGGTTAATCATTGTCATTTCTGAAGGCATTTGATTGCGCACATGGAGGGTTTAAACCCATGTGCGAGAGGGTCAGATTAGCTAAAAAGATGATACTCCATGAAACTCAAATATTGCTCATGAAGGGAGTTTACTTATTTATTTATTTTTTTGTGGGGGAGGGGGGTGTGCTTTGAAAATTCCAACACTACAGTGGTGTTTTTGTTATTCCTGCGAGATTGGGTCCCTCATCTTATTTCTTAAAGTTCTTAAGTTAAATCATGAGTCCCTTCATACTGACACTTAATCCTAATGACTTAATGAAAAGGGCTCCACTAGAGGCTTATGGTTTTTTAGAAACGAAAACTTAAGTCCACATAATTAATGCATCCTACAAAGCTAGGGAGTGATTTAAAAGAAAATTCCATACTACATAAAAAGGCTCCCACATACTTACACATATATAAATATATATAAATATATATATATATATATATGAGATTGTAAAGATGTTGGCAACCTCAATGGGTCATCTTAGCAAACTGGGTCAACTTAACCTATTGAGTTAGTCCAAAGTCCAACTAGGCTAACTTGACCTAGTCAAGAATCAAATCTGTCCAGTCAAATCCTTAGTGTATATTAGCTGTAGTTTTCCATTTTAATTTGTAAACCACCCAATCAATGGGTCAAACATTCTGTATTTAGGTAAGTAGTTGTATATTTAAAGATATAGTGGGATCACAAGGTGACTCACGTTTGTCCTCAAAATCTTTTTCTCGTGTTCAATATATTTATAGAAATCACCAAATTATAATATATATATATATATACAATTATTCAATATCAATAAGAAATTCAAGAAAATCAAGAGAATTGAACATAGTCTATATATTAGATCAAAAAAATTTGGCCCCTTGGGTATTACAATTTTCAACCAAATAATCCAATGTTCAGACAATATTTTGGATTTCTTCTCTAGCATTTTATTCTATCTAGCAATAATAATCTTAGAATGATTAGAAAATCTGTTTAGAGTCAATCCAGTGACATTTCCACATGTTTGAAAAAAATACAATAACAAATAGTATTTATTAATCATGAATCAAATGAGAATCAACTTTAACGTGCTTTGTGCACTCATTAAAAATGGGATTTCTGCAATTTGAATTGCATTGGTGTTATTGGCATGGAGAGGTGTTGGAGTCGGAGTTCAGAGAGCAATTCACAGAGCCAACGTATCTTAGTGCAAGCTGAAAACATAACACGATGCTTAGCTTCTGTAGAAGCTTTGAAGACACTATCTTATAGGCATATAAAAGTATCTGGGCATTATTTGGTGCATATATATGATTCTATTTCATCACTCTTATGAATTTGTAGGCTAAACTTTGCTTTTCTTTTTTTTTACATACACCTTTGTCATTTATGCTTTTGTGCTTTTATAATTCATGGACAACTACTAAAAATCTTGACAGCTGTGCATGTTTGACTTGACAAGGGGAAGACAAACTATTTGAGCTTCCTGTTAAGAAGAAAAGTGATATTTGTACTATAATGTACACTAGTGGAACAACTGGTGATCCCAAGGGAGTAATGATTTCCAATAACAGCATTATTACTCTTATTACTGGTGTGAAACGATTCCTTCAAAGTGTGAATGAACAGGTGATATCATCCATTTTATATTAGTCATTCTTTTTAAGTAGTTTAGAAAGAATTTAACTTTTATAGTGATCCTAGTTGAGGAAAAAAAAAATAGATGGAAGCAACTTTTGCTTAATATGTGGAGCAGATGTTAAATGTTTTTTAAAAAGTTATAAATCTCAACTGATAATTTTTTCTTCAAAACTCTTACAATTGACAGAAGATGATGTGCATTTATCCTATCTTCCCCTAGCACATATCTTTGACCGTGTCATTAAAGAGTCATTTCTTTTTCATGGTGCCTCAATAGGATTTTGGCGTGGGGTAAGCTATTTGAATGTTGGGTGTCATGTTATTGAACAAGGATCTAGATCAATCATGGTTATGGTGCCTCCTTCAGGATGTCAGACTCTTAACTGAAGACCTTGGGGAGCTAAAACTGACTATTTTCTGTGCTGTCCCACGTGTCTTGGATCGGATCTACACAGGTTTAATTTTCAATGTGGAACCTTGCCATTGTGGGCTTTTATCTGTGTTCATTACTTTCCTTCATATGATATGGATGGATATAATTGCGAGTTGCATCATACATTTTCATTTAGTAGAGCTTGTACATTGTTTATTGTAAACATGTGTTCTGTTTTAAAGATAATATTTACAAATTTAATGAAATATGATTTGAAAATTGAAACAATAAAGTCAGTGACTTAACTTTTTTGCCTATCAGCTTTGAGTTTGTTTTTCCCTTTATTGCACTTATACAATTCATCTTCTTCTTTTCTTATTTTCTTTTTCTAAAAAAAAGATTGTTTTTATAAAAGGTTTATGTCCTAATGTTGGAAGGAGCTCTTACTCATCCCTTTTCATTTATATGAAGTTGGTTCATCCCATAGTGAGTCCATTTACATATCATTGTATTTCACAATTATGGCATCTTTGTGTCTATGTGATGTAAATATGGTGGGCCAACCAGTCAAGCCCGTTGTTTTAAATTCAGCTTCAGAAGCAAAAATTTTGATGACAACTCATCCAAATGAAAAAAGGTAATTTTTTCTGTTAGATTCCTAGTAGACACATATCTACTAAGATGTGCCTATCTTCTACAAGGTGTGAGACAAATCGTATTTGCTCTGATGAAACTGAGCTTGAAGAAATGTAGCGTATTTTTTTTTAACCATGTCTTTGGGGCTTGCTTGAGCACATAAAGAGATAAAGAAGTATATGCCATAGAAGCCAAGAAAAGTATGTGCATGTTGTACTTCTTCCTTTAAACCTCCATGAAGGAAAGCCTTCTTTACATCTATTTGGAACAAAGGCCATGATTAAGATGTTGTAATTTCCAAGAGTGTGAAATGTAATCATGTTACCAACTGGTGCAAATGTCTAATCATAGTAGATCCCGTACTCTTATTGATTGCCAAGTTCTTTGACCCTAGCTTTATAAAGATTCAACAACCTATTAGATTTGAGTTTAATGGAATAGATCCATTCACAACCAATAGGTTTGACATTCAACGGACATGGAATAATATACCAAGTATGATTCCTTTGAAGAGCATTGAGCTCATCCTTCATTGCTGGCAACAGTCATGCCTTACAACCTACGAGTAGGTGTTAGGAATTGAAACCAAATGCAGGGCATTTTCAAGTAAAGAAAAACCATATCGATCTAGAGGATAAGAAGAGTGATTAGACCTATGAAGTGGGAGAGGATGAAATGTGGAAGCAACAAAACAAGCCTACATATGAGGGTTTATTTGCTTATAAGTAGCTATGCAACCTTTTCCTCACCTCTCATCTTAGTTTTACCGTGGAGTAGAGAGACGCTTTGTACTTTCCCTATTTTCATGGTGGAAACTTTCCAACCTTATGCCCATTTCCCTTTATTCTATTGTTATTTTATTTTACTACTTCTTATTCTTCAATTTTCAAAGTGGTATCTATAGAGATTCAACAGGTCTACATGCCCATCGTAACAGGCCATGACCAGAGGCCCATCATAACAGGCCTATAAAGAGTATCTCACATGTGGATCTTTCTGAGATTCAACAGGTCTACAAATAGGACCGTTGAATTGGTCAAGTTTATTATATTGGTTTGATTAAATTTTGTATTTGATTAGACATTTAGATTACCTAATAAATTAGAATTTATTAATACCTTGTGTGCTCTATTATGCAATGTTTTATATTTAAATACATATATATTATGCCGTAATTTGATTTGACCTATTCTCACAATTTTTTAAATTACATTCACTGCACAAAATATGGACTTCTAAGAAATTGGATTTTGTGTTGTGACATTGACTATTGCTATTTTTAAAAAAAGCTTATCAACCTTGGTTGATATGGCCGATTTGGATTTTGTTTCTGAGAGTGGTGGTTCATCAGTTTTGAGCCATTCCTTTTTCTATTACGCAACCTAGAGAGCTGGCCCTATCTACTATATCACCCACAAATTTGAGCAGAAGAAGTTTTTAGTTGACCTTTTTTGTTGAGCCGCAAAATTCCAACATTGCACAAAGGGTCCTTAAGTGTACATGATTTTCTTTTCTATGCAAATGGTCGATTGATTTTCTGATATCCTTTTTTTTAAGATTATTATTATTATTATTTTTTGCTCTTTCATATTTCATTGCTATACCTGAGTTACTTAGAATAATAAAAGGTGCTAAACTTATGACTCATTGACTTGAGGCATAGGCACTTTATTTTGCCCCATGTATTTTCTCTTAGCTTATGTGCATGTATTTCAGGATTGAATACAAAGATTTCAAGAGGTGGTCGTTTGAAGAGTGCATTCTTTAAAGTTGCATACTCATAGTGAGTTCAACTATAATTTCTGATACTTTTACAAATATTTAATTTATTATAGCTTGTAGTTCGTCACGTTCACATCTATTCTTTTATCGCTAATAAATAAGAAAAAAACATCTTGCCCTTTTCATAGAGAAGGAACATAGAAAGGGTTTTGAAAGTGAGAAATGAGAAACACAAGACAAAATTTTTGTGTTTTAAAGTAGGAGGGGGGGAGGGGGGTCTGATAATGAGCATTTTGGTTTTTCAAGATAAACGTGCCTTGCTTTGTTTGCAGTTGGCTTTAGGGATGAAGATGTATCTCTAAATATTTGTTGGACTCAATCCCAAAAAAATTGGTTTTGGGTCCAAGATTTTGACCAATTTTAAATTTGAGTGTTTGCCTCGCCCATTGGATGGAGCTGATTAAAATTCATGTTAGCGCTTTGGTCCACGGGGATCATACTAGAAGACCTACATATGTAATTTTATTTATATGTTTATATATTTTTTTGGTAAACAGGATCTTAGAGATGTTATTAGTGTACACTTGATACAATATGGCATATGGGTTATTCTTTAAGTACAAAATCTAATTTGTTTTACTAAAAGAATATGTCACATGTTAGGGTTATTATTGATATGGTTAGCTCATGTATGGGTGCATGCCTTAATACATACACCTGTCCAGATTATATGTCTGGGCACATGTATCAATACCCCACTTTAGTTGGAGTTGCAGTCCACTATGAGGATTGAGCTTAACCCAAACTTGACATGTTTGTGTCTCTAGTTGGTACTCTACTACTGTGAAGATGCCAGACGACATTCTATTCAAATTAGTGTTTTTTTAGTTGAATTTTTTCATGTTAATACATTGTCTAGTCTACATGTTAATTATGCATTTTCATGTGATCAATCTGGTGGTCATGTCTACTTTGATTGGAGTGAAATTGAGCTAGTGATGATTATTACGATGGTTAGTGAAAGTTTGGATTCATGAATGAGATCCCATAGAAAAATTTGTGGAACATGGGATCCTACAATAGAGCTTAGTATGGTATAATGTTTTCCTATCTTGGAGATAAAGTAAATAGTTGATATACACATTATGCACATGTACGCGTATAACATCAAATGATAAAAAACACATGTTGCTTTGAAATTCGCATTGCATTTGAGTTTTGAATAAGTTTAAAACATAATCGGTGTTAACCCTTATATGAAATGGGTATTTCCATGAACACATTGGGAACTTTTGAACACCTCCATAAGGCATATTTATGAAAAATCCAAACCTATCAAATAAAATGGCCTTAGCTTTTATGGTTAGTCGCCAAATTTCACTTCAAGAAGACTCGCTACCATCCGATTATGAAATTTTCAGGTTTTATATGGTACTCAATCAGATGATGGGCCGAACTCCTACTGAAGTGAAATTTGGTAAAGGCCAATTATATATGAAACTATTTATTTTGATTGAATTGGATTTTTTCAAAAGTGTGTCATCTCACTGATAATTTATCCACATTTTCCTTTTATAATATCTAGCCATAAGTGACCGTTGCACTTATTTCTCATCCCTTCCAAACATTGTGGGTGAAGAGGAGTACTGGTGTATTTTATACCTAATGTCCTTGCTATTCCCTCTCCTAATAAATGATGCATACATGTAGATGCTTCCTATGGAACGAAAAAAGGGGCATTTTAAACAAAAAGACTGGGTTGTTTTGCAAGCCGCGTTATTTTGTAACATGTCGATATATATATATGTATGGATGGAGAGAGAGAGAGAGAGAGAGATGAACATGGTCTTTGAAAATAATTATGTTTTTCTTTTTTTTGGAGGACTAATATGGGGAAACTATCCTTAGCTCTGCATGCTCAACTTATAGCCTCTAACAATGTGCTAAAATCTCATATAAAAACTTGTCCTCACCTATATATAAATTCCATGGATACACTCAAAAAGGACAGAGAATACATGTTGAAAAAAATTAAGTCCACACTTAAATTGGCCTCTTCACTCTTATTCTTCACATATCTTCAAATTGATAACTAACTTTGATACCTCTCCCTCTGGTTAGATGAAAAATCAATCCCTAAATTGACTCCATTCACAATATCTTTAATCTTCCATTCACAATATCTTTAATCTTATTTAAAAATTAATGATTATCTCCTTGGAGATTTCTTTTTTTTATGCAATTTACAACATAATAGGGACTACTTTTCACTATCAATTTTCCCAAGCATGAAGTAATAAAAAGTCATGTTGCTTCCACAACATCTATGGTTCAATTTTCCCAAAAGATACTTGATAAGAACTCTTATTGCTGCCAAGATAATAGCCATTCCGGGAATCCAGGAAAAGACTAAATAAAAAGTCTTGTTGACTCCATAACAACGATAGTTCAGCTTCATTGAATTCTCTAGCTCTAATGGCACTGGAAACATGACCTGATTAATCTCTTGTCATCAAATAACAAGACAACAATATCCACTGGCCATGGAACATTGGAAAATTCAAAAATTCATTATCCTTGGAGCTCCCCAATGCCTGATGGACCTAGTCACCTGGGTTTCAAATGAGCTTCTAAAAATTGAGTTTCAGCAACCATCAAGTGGTCATTTCCATTTCATCATCCTCAGTGGGATAAAGCAGGACACTCTCAACATTTTTTCTAGTTTCTTTCTATCATCTCACATACGATTCTAAATTACAAATAATAGTAGAGACATTTTTCATTAAAAAAAAATCTTTAATTCCTTTCTTTTTATATCCCCTTGCAAATGTAAGTCCATAATCCTTCCACTAGTAGGCCAGTAGGGTGAAATTGTGTGGTAGATTTTAACAGTTGAAAATGAGAATGGAAAAAACCCAAGGCAGAGAAGAGGCCAAGAAAATAGGGCGACAGTATTTGGGCTACTTCACATTGTAAAAATAAATGATTTATGCCTCTTAATTATTATTTTTTTTAAAGGTAAATTACACACCTAAGTCCATCACCATCAGCGCTATAGCCATGGATTGATCCCTAGTTGTTTTTGTGGGAGGAAAATGCCTCGCCAACTAAGCTACTAGTGCTTGGCTTAATGACTTTTCACTTGCCCAACACGAAATATAGGTGTTTGGTTTTCAAATACTTATAAAGACTTTAAACTTTCATCGAAGTTGAGTATCCATTTTAAAATTGAGGTCTACTTCCAATTGTGCCTAGTCTTCTCTTTCTCTATCTTCTATAACATACTTTTCTGAATTTGTCCCTTACTAGCCTCCCATCAATTATTTTATTATTTTAAAAAATATTATGTCTTAGCTATCTTTTGGTGACACAATGTTACTAAATACGTAATTAGAGTGATTGGATAAATCTCCACATAATTTTTGAACTGCTTCCCAGTTTCCCCTCATGATATGATATACCAAAATATTAATCTTTTCCTTAAGATTTTATGAAAATGTTGATGTATTGCTCCTGTTCACTAGGCATGTTAGTGATACATTCTGCGAGAGCATCATTTTCATTTTTGTTTGGGCAACTTTGTGTGTTTTGATTCATGAGTTGGAAATCCTGTAGTAAATTAAAGAATATGCAGAGGGGATCTAACCATGGAGATGCAACACCGATGTTCGACAAAATGGTTTTTAGTAAGGTAGCTGATGCATACTAGTGGAAAAAGTTCTGAGCTTCTTTTGTTGTCTGGAATAGTGGCTCTCTTGAAATTCATTATTTACTTCCCCTTTGATTATGTTTGTAATTTCTAGGTAAAGGAAGGATTAGGTGGAAAGGTACGACTTATTCTATGTGGAGCAGCTCCTCTCTCTAGCAATGTGGAAGCTTTTCTAAGAGTTGTGGCTTGTTCTCATGTTTTTACAAGGCTATGGTACATGTCCATTTGAGCTTTATGTCTGCTTTACCTTAACATATGCTTCATTGTTGAAGCATCCTTCTAATGAATGAATCTTGGACAAGTAATTGCATGCCATTGCTCCTGTAGGCCACACAGAAACTTGTGCTGGGACTTTTGTTTCGCTACCAAATGAACTAGCAATGCTTGGTACGGTGGGCCCTCCTTTACCAAATGTTGATGTGTGCTTAGAGTCCGTCCCTGAAATGGGGTATGATGCCAATTCAAGCATGCCACGTGGTGAAATCTGTGTAAGGAGAGACACCGTGTTCACTGGATACTACAAACGGGAGGACTTAACAAAAGAGGTTATGGTTGATGGATGGTTTCACACAGGTTTGTTAATCTCTTTTCTCATTTATTCCAATAACATGGGAACATGGTTTTAAACATACCCAACACCAAATGATATTATCAGTTGCGGACCAAGTCAATGCTACCTGATCATATTATTGTTGACACGAGTACAGGCTGCATCATTTTGGAGATTTTAATCTAGATGATATTATACTAAGTTGTGAATTTTAAATAACTTGCACTTATGGGGGGACAACTAGAGAAAGTTGGAAGAAGAATATTAGGGAGAAAGGGCAAAGGATTGATCCCTTACTTAGTACTACTCCTTTAGTATTTTAAAGAAATTTAGTAATGGTTCAATTCCTAAGTACTACTCCTTTCGTATTTTAAAGAAATTTAGTAATGGTTCAATTGCTGCAAGAATACGAAAAAAAAGATAGTATTCAAATAAATGACACACAATAACATGGTCCAAAACCCCATGCTTCATGATATACTCTTTAGGCCATTAAGTCCACTTCTATCCACTTTGAATCTACTTTGGAAATCATTTCTTGACCATGCTGGTAATTGTACACAGGTGATATTGGTGAGTAGCAACCAGATGGAAGCATGAAGATTATTGACAGGAAAAAGAACATTTTCAAACTTTCACAAGGAGAATATGTTGCAGTTGAAAATCTGGAGAACATTTATGGCCTTACTTCTCAAATTGACTCGGTATGCATTCAGAAGTACACTTTTGAAATGAATGTGTCCTTAATATCTCCATCCTTCTATTGCGATTTTTAGTTGTTGAAGACAATATGACCAAAATAAATTGAAAGAATTTGAAGATGATTTTGATTCAAGCTTCTCGTCCCTCTTTGGGAGAGGACTTCCTACATATAACACTTGAATGTATCAACTACAATATTTGTTTCTCTTAAGGGAAATTAAGATCAATATGATTTTAATCATCTGAGATTCTTAATATAAGATGGACATGGTACATTTGTTGCACTAATTTGGGTGTTCACAATTTGTATGGGTAGTCCAAGGGGTTACCTAGTAGATCTAATATGCCTCCTCAAATTGATGATGGTGAATCAACCACCGGCAATTTGTAATTGAAGAATTAATGTTTAATCCAAGTCAAAGCTTTCATGAAAACATCATGGAGATCGGTGGTGTCACGATGTAGTCTAATCATGTAGTTTAGAAAGGATTCTGAATAGAATGGCAGCCAAATTGAATGTATTTTGTCCTTTAGGGCCTATTTGGATAAGCAAAAAATAGAGTAGAGTGAAGTTAAATGGGCCCTAACAGCTTAAAATTTCAACTCTACCTTATTTAGATAAGTCTTGCCCAAAGATGAAGTATTGTTATCAGCCCATGTATACTTCATTTCACTTCAACTCTAAATACTTCAATTTTCTTGAGTAAAGGTTAATTCTATTCCATAATATTTTTAAATTTCACTTCACATCAACCATCCAAACAGAGTAAAGTGAATTAATCTACCTTAACTTCAACTCACTTCTCCTCCACTTCACTCCTCATGCAAAATCTACTTCACTCTAGTCTACTCCTCATTTATCTAAACAGGCCCTTAATGAAAAACAAGATTGGAATCAATTTGAATAGCACTAGTGTTGTCAACATGGAGAGGAGTGGCATGCTTTTATGCAAAGTCTAG
Organism: Sextonia rubra; assembly: GCA_037013555.1. Classification (NCBI taxonomy): domain Eukaryota; kingdom Viridiplantae; phylum Streptophyta; class Magnoliopsida; order Laurales; family Lauraceae; genus Sextonia; species Sextonia rubra. Next base: position 3,377,677 of record JASUAD010000003.1, on the reverse strand, counting down.
CTTGGCAAGTGATGTTTTGCCTACGAGCCGGATCACATATAAAGGACTGCATTTCAAGGCCGATGGGTGAGGGTTTACCAAAGATGACTAACGATGGTGTTTGCCTCACACCAAGTTCCCACAAGATTTCACGTGTGAGGATTTGTATAGGTCTCCATCACAATTTGAACACATTTTAATGGAAGCTTGTGCAACATCAAACAATATCAAATTGAAAAATCACGTAAATACATAGAACATAAGGTAAACCTGTAATCAAAGCATAAACAAGTCCAAAGTACTGCAACGTAGAAGCGTTAAAGCTAAACAATTATAAAGTGTCTTAGTTACAATCCATAGCCAATAATGGCTAAAATAACTACTAAATTAGGATAAAACAACTACCTCACAAGTATATGATGTCACTCACACCGATGTCTACATGACATCCTTAGGGGTCCACTCAACTAGCCCTTGCGATGTCTCCTCAACCGCCTCTATCTTACCTCCGAGTCAAGGGTGGTGGCGTTGTCACTTACAACACCAAGTGAAGCAAGTTAGATTTACATAACCTAGCATAAGCAAATATAATAAACACATTCATGTTGCACCAAATATAGAATTAAGGACATGAGATTGCAAGAATAACGACAATGTGTACAACTAGGCACGATTGTTTAAAAAATAAAAATTACATCAATGAATCAAGAGGAACAAATTTAGACAAGTACATCCTAGCAAATCGGCAATCAATGTAGAATTTTTCTCCTAACTACACAATTACAAGCGGCATACCCGTGGAGGTAGCTAAATAATATATAATAAACAAGGGTACTATGAGTCACCATAAAGAAATTTATAGATGGCCATCAAAATGTTTCCAAGTATGGTATCGGAGGACATAGTCACTCCTACGCAAAGGCTAATTTGCAGCTGAGATTAAAGAAGGCTAGATCCACACCCAACTGGGTCCAACTAAAATGAGATCGAAGTTGAGTGGTGTTGCCTCAAGATCTAAGACAACTAGGGCACAGTGGACTCTACTGTGAAATGGTAACAAATGGAAGACTACTTCAAAATAAGCTTAGTTAACGAGTACCACTTTGTTATGTTAGTTAAGGATACCATTACAATACCTTCCTAGTTATAGCCCACTAGGACACGATCAAATTATACAAGTTAAATACAAGAAGATCATGACAAAAGGGGTAACTAGGTCCATTCTTGGTAATAGTACAAGTCCCAACACAAAGTACAAGGACATGAAAAAAAAAAAAAAGAAGACTTAAGCAAATAGAGATGCGTGTATAGAGTAATTCATCAATTTCAATCAATGAAAGGATACAAGTAATCTAGTCAACCCTAGGTAAAAGGTTGTACTTTAGGTATACGTATCAAATTAGTCACCACAGTGGTTGAACAAGGGCATTGAATATCATATAATTAATTCTTGGTGCTCTTAAGGTCAATAACATCCAAAAATCCCAAATTTACCACCTCCTTGACTTACTTCAATTCCCATACTCTACTTTAAACAACCGATGGTTGAATGTTAAGCTCCACCATCCACACTTCCCAAATGATCCTTATACGAATCATTAGATAAATTAAATTAGGTGTAAAAGAAATAAATTTTGCACTATGGGGAACCCAGGCTTACGGTGAGCCATAGCCTTGTTTCGACTAATCGTGAGTGTTCCACGGTTGGCTTATGGTCGACCGTGGTCAGTCCCGTGGTTAGCCATGAAGTAATAGCTATGCAAGGCCTTAAAAATGCATATTTGTAAAGGCGTACTACGGTTAGCTCCATATCTAACTCTGGATTCACCTAGGTTAATTATGAGTAACCTCAGTTACTGAATTCTACACAATTCTAGAAAAGTAATCGTGGGGCATTCATGGTGATCTGCTGGAATCTCACGACTGGCCGTGGATGATCCACGAATAACTATGACTTCCAAAAATCTTTTTTCATAATTCAAATTCCCCTTTACAAATATGCATTTTTCTAGGTTTGCCATGAGGTAATCATTATGCAAACCCTGAAAAATGCATATTTGTAAAGGGGTACTACGGTTAGCCCCATGTCTAACTGTGGATTCACCTAGGTTTAACTGTGAGTAACCTTAGTTACTAAATTCTACACAATTCTAGAAAAGTACTGTGGGGCATTCATGGTGACCTATTGGAATCTCACGACTGGCTGTAGATGATCCACGAATAACTGTGACTTTCAAAAATCATTTTTCATAATTTGAATTCCCTTTCAAACCATTCCAATTCTCATCCAAATCAATCCAAACACATGAGATACATTTGTCCCTATATGTTTCACCATATTCCAACATCAAATTACATACAATTAAGGCTTTTCATCATCAATTGGGTTCCAAACATGCTACAGGGTTTCAAAACATATAAAAGAGCTTTAATCATGGGGGTTTCTACAACAATCAATAGAATTCAATCTAATCCAACATAAGAATCAATGAGAACACACATACATGCCACAAATCACGTATATTGCACTGGCCTTGGTTCCAAGCGACGGGAATTCTATCAAAATCCTAGCCTTCCAAGCCAAGAAAACCCAAAAACTCCTCAAAATGCCAAGATCTCAAGATCTACAGCCCCTACATCCAATTCGAAAAGAGAAACATGCATTAGGGCTGAAACTCAGCAAGGGAAACCCTAGAAAAGTCTAGAAATGGAATTAGAGTTTGAAACTCACTTTGATAGAGAGAGAAAAGAGAGATCTAGAAGAGAATCCTTGTAGCTCTAGGAGAGAAGGAGTAGAACTCTTCTTAGGGTGATGATCTTTGACGCAATTCTCCTAAGGTTTGAGATCCTTGCCTTAGCTTGTGAAGGAAGGAGGGAGAGAGAGAGAGAAAGAGAAAAATGAGATGGACAACTTGAGCATTGATTGAATTAACTAATAATTTGAGGCTAAAACAAGGTATAATTTGAGCATTAGATGTCCAACATGAGAAGCAACCCTAAAATCATACATAACATGATGTTCTATGTTTTCAAGACCTTAGGGCTTAGGTTTGCCCTATACAAGAATCAGGTAGCAAGTTATCCCTAAGGGAACCTTTCCATTGAACCAAGACAGTCCCTTATCCATATAATATTTGCATGTTTGAAACCTTAGGTCACCTTTCTGTTTCTCATAATTAGACACTAAGACTCAAGAAATCTGATGCTTAACCCATAACATCAGATTTAAACGGTCATGAACACACATTTACAACACTATTTTTAACATAATTGAACGTCAAGCATCAAAAAAGATTAAACGCGATGGATCTTTGGGTATAGCAGCCAAGGTTCAATGACTCAGAGGACTTGTAGGGTAACTTGGCTTGGCTGAGTCACACCCTAGATTCCCATAGGATGTTAAAAATTGTGAAAAGATTTAATAAAAAAAAGTTGTTAAATGGAAAATGATGTCTTATGTATTCAAGCCACACCATTTTAACTTTTTTATATTGATCTATGCTTTTTCCCCCCCAAAGTTTTTTTTTAATCAATAGTGAATGAATGTTAGTAATAGTTGGTGGTTTGGGTTTTATTTCGATTCAGTTGGATAATTTTACCTTCGATCTTAGATGGCCTAGATCTTCTATAAATGTGGTTCTAATCTTCCAAAATCACTATAAAAGGACCAACAAAGCCTCCAACATCTTCTCACAACAAGAAAATAGGGTAAAAGAAATTAATTTTCGTCCGTTTCCCATATGACAGTGCTGGGTGGGGTTCATATGTTGACTCGGCACAAACTTGGCTGATATTTAAAACAACAATGATGGCATGTACATAATTGCTATGCTACTATTCTATAGTAGTAACTGATTAATAATTAATTGCCTGCAGCAGTAGTAATAATAGGGTAATGTTTTATAATTGCTTTCTATTTGACACAAATGGTTTTATAAATTTATTTAACACTTTCCATCTCATTGTGTGAATGTATGTTCCAGCATTAGCATCAGTAAAGGAAAACAAATGTTTCAATAATTACTTCACGCCTGACACGAAAGGTTTCAGTAATTGCTAATTACTTCCTAATCACTACAATTCTTTTTTCCTTCTGTGAATGTAGTCCATTTTTTCCCAAGAAGGTGGCTACTATCTTTAATTGACTTGCAATTGTATTGTTTTGTTTTTCTTGAAAATTGTTGTATTTAACCACATATTCCTGTATAGTGTGGAAACTATAAAGAATCTTTGTTTTAGAAATTGACATAGCTACAATGAAAATTGACTTAAATTTAGTTTTCTTAAATGTAATTATTTGCAGTTGTTCTCTAGAGACTATTATGATTTCACTTCTGTTCCAGATCTGGGTTTATGGTAACAACTTTGAGTCTTTCCTTGTTGCCATTGTAAATCCCAAGAAGCAAGCACTTGATTCTTGGGCTGAAGATAATGGGCAAAGTCTGGATTTTGATGCTCTCTGTAAGAATCCCTTGGCAAAAGAATTTATCCTTGGGGAGCTTACAAAGACTGCAAAACATAAGAAGGTATTTAATGGCATACACCTTTGTTGATTGGAACTTTTCTTGTTGAGTTTGAAATGACTGCTAAAGCCTACTTGACCTTGGTTCTAACACGACTATGTTGGCAGCTAAAAGGTTTTGAGTTCTTGAAGGCTATTCACCTTGAACCAGTACCATTCGACATGGAGCGGGACCTTCTCATGGCAACCTTTAAGAAAAAGAGGCCTCAGTTACTCAAGTATTACCAGGTTTTTTTATTCTTGGTCCCCTTGCTTTTGTCGTTATTCATGGTTAGTGTCAGATTATCATATTCGTTAACGCTTTTGGTTTTCTTTGCCTTTTTTTCTTTTCTTTTCTAATGGTGATATCTATAGAAGTTTCAAAATGAACTTGTTACATTACAGTTCTCAAGGATATAAATACCTGCAAATAAGTCTGTCATGTGAACTCACTGGTTTGGAAAGTTTGAGGTGGGAAAATATAGCGAGCCTATCCTATGAGGCAGTGTTGTATGCAGAGATGTTCTATTAGACATCAGCAAAAACTCATCATCGTCCTTATCATAGTCATCAAAGCCTTACCCAACTACATTGGGTTCAATTAGATGAATTATATTTATATAGGTTACACTTCTTCAGATTTATTCTTACTACTTTCAACAATGTCCTCTTCTCCCCTCCTATTTAGCAGGGCATTAACCTACATAGAAACCTTTTTCTCAATGACGCGATTGCTGGCCTACGTTGGTCATCTCCAAACCATCTCCAACGAATTTCTCTTAATTTATCACCTCTTGATGCTCCCCTTAAGTGCTTTGGAAATTGCTCAGTTTTGATTATATCTTTCCTAGTTCCACCATGTATCCATAATGTCTTAGCCATTTGATTGGTAGTGAGCAAACCTTTTCAAATGGACATTCCCAAAAAATCGCCATGTCTTAGCCATTTGATTGCTGGTCTGCAAATACATACACAATGGTTCCCAGTGGGTACAGTAATCAAGAATTGAACATGGGTTACATAGTCTGTGTAAATGATGTCTTAGTGTCTGTAAATGATGTCTTCTTGGATCTTCTAATATTTTTTTTTTTTTGATAGCTTAAGCTTTAACCATTTGCTTACAATTTCATTTTCCTTATTCATGTCTGAAGTAGTTTTGTAGTCTTTTTTCAACTGTTTCTTTTTCGTAGTTTTAAAAAGTGAAGAGTGATCAAAGACATTGGTTAGAAAAGGTACAAAGTAAATCCCAGGCGATTTTTGGTAATTTTCTAGTAGGATAAAATAGAAATGCACCTGTCGAAATTTTTCCATCTATCATGTTTGGAGGCCCCTGCTTTTATTTGAAATCTTTCGGACATAGTACTGTGTTGAAGATGATTCTAGAGAGCCTCTTGCACTATTACACAGATGTATTAGAGGTCTCCATGACTCTATTATGGGGCACACATAATGATAATCAAAACCGCTTAAAATGATTATCATCCTCTCCATTTATATATTTTAAAGCTTCAGTTCAATTGAGTAGAGATAATCGGTGGTGATGAAGACAACTTTGGATCCTCTATTGCAGCTATTATGTGTGAATTTACACATCTCTGAGAATCCATTGTGGGGCCTACATAATGACAATCCAACCCATTAAAAATGAATGTCATTCCCTTTAGTGGCATATTCTAAAATTCCATTTCAATAGATGCGAGTCCCATTATTCGACTGAACAAATGATAGAAATGTGATTAACTCAATGCTAGAAGCGAGCAAATTAGCCAAGGACTCCATCATGAGGCCCGTTCAAGAAGAATCTCATACACTCTAGGATATATTGTAAAATTTCATTTCAATAGGGAAAGGCCACCTTCTAATTGAGCACAAATTTAGTTGTACAATATTGTAAAAAAAACATACAGGTTCAAACAAAATTTTAAAAAACATAAATAGATCAGTCACTTTTCGTTTACCACAACTATCCAAATGGCTTTTTTCTTTGACCAAAATGTCAACTCTACTTTCAAAACACCACTAATTTCCAATGATGTAATGTTTAACTTCATCCTCCTTTCTAAGTAAATTTACCAAACAGCCCTTTTAGAAAGCTCTTCTATGGGGCTCACTTTCTTGAAAGCAAACCCATTAGGTTAAACTCTTCCAAAATGATTGATATGCTTAACCATCATTTCACTTCAGTATTCACCAATGGACTTAAACAGCCAAGACATCAAAGTGATATTTGGCATGCCTACTTTTACTAAGATTGGAATTGATTGAGCAATATCCATTGAGAGGAAAGCCATTTACACTAGATCATTTATCTTTAGAAATATATAGATGGATGATATATATAGTGAAAACCTCTACCAAACACCGGTGCTCACGATAAGGTAAGCAACTTTTTCCAAAACACCTAGTGGGGCCTAATTTATGATCCATCCAAGTGGACCATAAAACAACAACGCCCCCCCCCCCCCCCCCCCCCCCCCCCCCCCCCCCCCCCCCCCAACCTCATGATAGTCACCAACCCTAAGTTTAGCATCCATCCAACTTAATTGGACCATTGATCGGCTTGCACTCATTTTGGATGGTCAAAATTTGTCAACCATTGTTCAAGGGGTTAAGATGATGATTTGACCCTCCATCACCATACATGGTATGTGGAGGGAATATCTTTCAATCCCCCCTAGTCCTATCTTTAAGTGAGGCCCCTAGTGGGCCCCACTGGAAAATGGTGCTCACAATGAGGTGAGCACCGGTGCTTAGCAAAAGAGCTCCTACATATATATATGTATATATATTGGTGATATTCAGGTGAGAATTGTTCTCACCTATCTACTATGAGAACTTTTTATGAGATTCAGTTGTGGGTTTCATTTGAGGATAAGATTAGGAGTGATGGAAAAATCTACGTGAGACCACCCCAGATATTAAGTTTGGCCCCCAATCACATGTCCTTAACCCCTTCCTTCATCTGTGGCCCACAAATTCAATCCATTCCGATAGGTGCACAGTTGATCCAACGGTCCAATGAATTCAGATCTAACCGAAACTTGACGCATGCGACTATCAGGGGGGTTCGTGTGCATTACATGATTTGGATTGGATGATAGATGGGCCCCACCTAGAGTTCTCATGACAAAAATGGTGAGAACATTTCTCACTTGAATATTTTTGTATATTATATATATATATATATATTTATAGGAGAATATTAGTATGCATCCATCTCTCACCATATGTGAGCTAATGATAAGATAATACCTATGTTTTATTTTCCACTCATTTAACCTTGAGGGCTTATCTCTGAGTATTACACATTAAACTTACCCAGATTTATGGGTTGAGTCTAAGGACAATGGTGATGATTAAACTTGAGATTTGATAGGTGAAATGTTTCCTTAGACTTGAGAACCTCTATTTTAATTTTCTTGATACCTATGCTAAGTTAGCCAAAGACTAACTGAAAGAATTTTTAAATTAAATTGCAGAGTATCATAGATGACATGTACAAGAATGCAAAGTTGGCGAACTAATTAATCCCCTCAAGGCAGAGAAGCAGGTGAAAATTGCAGACTTATGTGTTTTATTTCCTACTGTATTGAGAATTTCATGTTTGTTTCCTTCAGTTTTAGCTGTACATAAACCAAATTAATCACATTAGATGCCATTATAATATTGTTATTTTTAACTGTCAGAATGGAAGTCTTTGTGTCATCAGGTTGAAATACTCCTATTAATTGACTTTTTAGGAGCCATTCTTCTCGAGCGCATGTGGGGCAGTGGTGTACCTGACATTTTTGTTTGAACAGGGGCATACTACAAATTTTTATATGGGTTTTGGAGGTAGATCCCACGATTTCATCCGGACTCAAGTTTGACGGGCTACCTCCCCCATAGCAGCATATGTGGGTATGCCCTTTGGTAAGGTTGATGGATTATAGAACAAGGCATATTATAAAATATGGTTTATTGATTACTTCTAGAGATCTCTCAACTAAGAAAAATAAGAGGTCTTCCTGCTTCCTATAAGAGGGTAACTGCATAGAAGAATATCATACCATCATTGTGGAGATTTGATTGAGTCCAGTTCGAAGTATGAATAGACGTATACATAAACTCTTTGTTACTTTTTTTATAATAATTTATAGGACTAGTCTTGATTTGCAGATGAGCGGTATAGGACCCAACAACTAAACCGATTGTGGCCGGATTTAGGGCCCTGCAGGGCTCAGCCTGACCCAACATGCCAAATTACTACAGAAAATACTGCAGTCCTTTCACAAACAAGCTTTAAGATTTACGCAATCAACTGGCAAAAGATGGAAGTAAAACTAAAAGCTTTCCCTCGATAGGGCTCCTTGAGAATCAACAGACTTGTTTCTGAGAAGATGAGATCCTTCTTGGACTGGGGAGATGCTGCCTTTGTACCTCTCTCTTCCTTATTCATACCATACAAAACTCAGCTTCAAGGCACAGTTCCTGAGATGCAGAGCCACTGACCCACAAAGATAGAATCACAGTAAAGGTTGGGGTTGATGGCACTGAAGAATTCTGAAGTCAGGTTAAAAGTTTGTGTCACCGAAAAGCACGTTTCGCCTGAGAGTACTCCGTGGACCGTTACACATGCGGGGGTGGGATCCTTCTTCCCAAACACCAGAGGACCCGTGAAATTACATGATTAAAGAAAAAATTGTTCAACCAAATTTAATGTGTCAAAAGTCTGTCACGGGTGTGAGATCTAATCCGTTTGTCAGATGGCCCACTCATCTCACAGCGTAGGTGTATAGAATGATGAGCTTTGTTAGTTAAGGGGATCAGCATTCAGCAGGCCATATCTGCCGTACATATGTGGCCCAATCTTTATAGCGATTGATGATTTGACCTGAGGGTTGGTCAATACATCTGTGTGGACCTCTTTGATTAGTGGCTAAGATATTGCTTGTCTTAAGAGTACAAATGTAATGAATTTTATATGGCTAAATTTCTTGGGTTCATTTTCTGTGACAGTCAATTTGTGTTGGGTGGGGGTGGAACGAACCAAGTCCAATGTCCGGCTTCTTTAATTATTCGTCTCCCATATTAGGCCTAGATCCAGCCCATGTGCTAATTCCAACCCAGGATGCCAATGCAGAGTACATGAACCCAAAATGACATCTGGGCGGCCTTTAAATGCATAATGGCGCTGGCATGACCCATTTAATAGCCAAAATAGCCAAATCTAGCCCAGTGAAGACGATGGCCCCATAATAGCCAAAATCTTGTGGCCCATCACCAGTCGAGTTGACACATGAGCTTGTTCGTTCTCATGGCATCCTATAAGTAAAACAGCAAAAAAGAAAAATTCCAGTGGGACCCGCCGCTCCTTGTGGCCCAAATGAATACGTGATGGAGATTCAACGTATCAAGCTCCAGACTGCCTCTTACCCTAGTGGTAGGTCGCTTGGTTCTTATCAGCATGAGGGGGTTTGCCAAGAATCTTTCTCATATGAGGATTTGAGGATTTGTTACCTCACTCTGGATCTTCTTTTCTCACCTCTCTAACATCTCCTTAAGTGCCTTCCCTCAGCAGAGGGCTCTCTCGCAAGAGGGTTAGCGGCCCAACCCCCTCAAAAGGTGGGATACCAAAAAGAAAAAAAAAGACATATTAAGCTCCGGACAGGTGTATGCTCAAGTAGGCCCCAAAATATTTCCATCTACTCATCAACTCAGCCACACCCACAGGTGTATTTCAGTTCAACTTAAACTTCTATTTCCTGGCCCACATGATGGATGGACAGTATTAGATAGCAGACAGTGCTCGTTGGCAGCCTATCTGAGCATCCGTGCCAAATAATAAGAAAGAGATAATTGGACTTACCGCCGAATAATAATCTGGCCTCGGCCATGGAAATGATGAGAAGAAGAGAAAGCATAAGAGCCAGATTGAAGAACATGACTGAGGTGTTGTCTGCCTTAGCCATGCTGACTCTTCTCTCTGTTGTTGCCAGGCAAGTTGTGTTAGAACCTATGCTCTCTCCTCTTGGATTTGGCGTTTACAAACCTCTCCTGTATTTATAGTATAGATTGCTCATGTAAAGGCCGCATGATATAAGCCACAAAACCGTTGTCGCCTAGGTTCCACGCACAAGTGGCCGGCCTTCTTCTACATAAATCTACATAGAGCGGGCTAACCTAGAAATCTGCATTGTTAGCTCATGCCATTACACCATTGCATAGTGATGCCATGTCATTTCATCCGGTCACTAAGTCCATATAAAAATGGAAATGCTAGTGCAATGATGAACTCCCATTGTCACTATAAATTATAAAACAATGGAAGTAGCTCCCATTATACTTTCTTAAAAGCAGGGTTTTTAAAACTAATTTTGACCACAACTATTGATTTTGACCAAGAGTTTTATCCCTCACCTTCTCCCTAAGTTGGCAATGGTCGCCAATCATGATGTCACATTTCATGTCAGTACTCGTTTTGGGTCTGATTTTTGCTGCAGTACTTTTGACCCGCTTCTTTGCTTGGTAGAAAAGTGTTGCTGTAACTGAAATGACTACCGAGCCCTCTTTTTGCAACTGAGAGTTTGGGTACTATAGCTGTGGTGTTTTTTGAACTTCGTTGAATTTTCCTGAAGAGAAGGGGGTCAGCAATCTGAATATTAAAATCACGATACCTGCTTGCGCATCACGGCATCGCTCTCGCAGACTTTTCATACTTTCTTGTTCCTTCACGGTAAAGCCAATGGAACCCAAAATTGGGCGACGGGTGTCGTTTAGGGGTCAATTTGGATGGGCCGTCCAGTGAGCTCACTGCTGGTGCCCACTATAAACCTCTGGTCCGGAACGGTCTTGGAACGCAAGGGCGTAACTCATCTCTGTGTCTCTCTCTTGTCAAACCTTAGAAGAAGGAGATGGCAGGGCAAGGGCATCTGGTCCGGCTCTGCATAGAGGCCGCGAGCGAGAGCAGAGAGAGCATCGAGAGATGGCGGAGGCAGCGCCGAACCCTGGAACGGATGCCCACGCAGTTAGCTGATGCCCTTCTCCGCCAACTCCTTCGTCGCCGCCTCGTCGACCCTCCATTGCTCGAGTAATCACCCTTTCTTTCTTTCTTTCTTTCTTTCTTTCTTTTCCCTTGTGTGATTCTAGGGTTGAGGAAATGAGACTATGATCTGACAATTTGATAAAGGTTTGAGATTTTTTTTTTTTTTTTTGGAGAATTTGGCTATTGGTAGATGATTATGTGTGAATGAGTTGTAATTAAATGAAAGATATGAGAGATGAATGTTACAAGCTTTAGGAACTGTTGGTTTTTATTAAATTACATAGGAAATGAATACATATGATTCATAATACCATTAGTGATGCAAATCCTAGGGTTAGGATTTGGATTGTAGGCACTCTCTCACTATAAAATTTAACTTCATCTCTGATATTCTGATCTCTACAATGCTATATAAATAGTCTAAAAAAAAACTTAATTCTTACTTGCAATCAAACTAGGAAACTAGACAAGGATCCTACTGAGTAAATCAAATTCAAATGATGGGTCACTTTAAAAGACAAGAAAAATTAGAGGAGTCTTTATCAAAAAGAGATTGTTTGTCTGCAAAGCCTTTGCAAGACTATAGTGTCTGATAGAGATACCTAGTTCATGGGCTTTTTCTGAAAGACTTTATTGCACATGATGCGTACTAAGTTTCAATATTCAAGTGCCTACCATCTACAAAAAAAGATTGCCAAACAGTGGTTGCCAACCAAAGCTTGGTAAATCTTCTTCGATGTCTCTTAGGAGGACACATCTCTACTTGGGATCTCACTTTGCCCATGGTGGAATTGCTACAACAACTCCATAAACAAAACAATAAGAGTATCAGCATTTGAAGTTGTCACAGGAACCAAGCCACGTCTTCCTATTGATTTAAAGTCATTTACCCGATGAAGGCAAGAGTAGACACGAAGCTGAATACTTTGCACTGCACGTGAAGGATGTTCATGATGGGCTTCACAAATTGATTGCCAAAAGTAGTGACCGTTGTAAAAAGCATGCAGACGCCCAAAGATGCCATACTGAATTCACTGAAGGAGATATGGCCATGGTCCGAATGAAGCCTGAACAGTTCCCCACAGGTACTTACAAGAAGCTATGCCAAAGAAGCACAAGTTCATTCAAGGTTCTGAAGAAAATAACCTCTAATGCCTTTGTCCTCAATCTTCCACCAAACATGAATATCAGTTCGACATCCAATGTGAAAGATCCCATAATTTATCATGGGCATTATTAAGATGTATCATTTGAAGAACAAGATATCAAGTTTCCCATAATTCCACCTCCGCGAGAAGAAATTGAAGATGTCTTTGATGATCAACTTATATCAAAAAAGAACCATGGCTTTCAAAAGTTCTTAATCAAGTGGAAAGGGAGGCCTTTCTCGAGGCTACGTGGATCACTCCCATAAACTTTAAGAGATTCAATTTGGATTTGTACAAAGGATATCAATCTATTAACTCACCGGATTTGAGTGTCTCCAAGCCAGGGAGAGTTGATGTGGTGTAGACTATTGGCCCCCATGTAAAGGTCTATACCTGAAGGCCCAAGTCCAACAAGGCCCAGTAAAGAGAAGTCTCTCCAATGACACATTTCTTTTTTAGCAATTTCTAGAAGACTTCTTGGATTTCCTAATTTAGTCATTACTATGATAGATTAGATAGCTATTTAAAGAGATGTAATTCCATTTCATTCGATCGGTGCAAATTGATGGGAATTCACGTTTTTCTTGTCCTTGGTGTGGGACTTAGATGATTTATTTTAAGCCTTTTGCTTAGAGATTAGCATGTTGGCTATTTTTCTCTAATTGCATTGCGTCAATGAACCTACCCTTGAATTTGCAAATTGGAGCATGTGTCAAACTTCAAATTATGAACTCAAATGTGAATCAGGTAATTATGCCCCAGCCTAACTGTGGTTGCCCATTCTCGTTAGGGTTACAGATTTTAGGGACATGGCAGGTATTGGAAATGATAAAGCAACAATGTATGATAGACATTAAAACCATAGGGGCCTAGTTTCAAGTCCCGAAATCCTTTTTTTCTTTTGTTTGTTTGTTTTGGTTGTTGTGGGGGGGGGGGGGGGGGGGGGGGGGCGTGTGGTTGTTTATATTTAAAATTTTTAATATCCTGTTGGAGATCTCTAATTTGGATTTTCATGAATGAGAAAGGAGCATATGATGTTTTGATTCCAAAGAATTTAATTTTCTGGCTCATGGTGCGTTGCAATCAACATATTAGATGATTTTAAGGAGCTCATTTGATGAATGCAGGATTCATTTAGCAGATGAAATTGATCAAATGAATATCTGAACTTTTATTTCCTTTCGGTTGGTTGTGAGATGAACTTATCGTCATCATTATTGTTTTAATATTATCCCATTAGTGTAGCTTTCGTCTTAAAGAGAGTTCTGCTGGTATTCAAAATTTAGTTTTCTCATCTAGAACCTTACATTTTAACCATTGGTTTGGTAGATGGAGTTGATTGGGAGTAAATTTGTTTTTGTTTTATTTCTTTTACTAACTTGGTATGTGATAAAGGAAGGCAGCTCAGCTACCAAATGATGTAGGAAGCACCAAGATACTAAGGTGTTCTAAAACCAACTAATATAGGAACACCAGAAATACTGAAGTTCGACCCTGAAATATTAAGGTTCAATTTTGTGTACTGAGGTTGTTTACTCAACAGAATACCCAGGTTTAGAGATAAGAACACAACAATAAGGGATAAAGCAGAGAACCAATCTCAATGCTGAATTAATTAACAAACATAATCTTCAAATCATCTACTTCTCCATTGGACCCTTGCAATACATAGCACTCTTCCCCTCATGAATACATGCTTGATTCCCAAGGCTGCTATGTTCAAAACTACAACTTACTAGATGGACTACTAGCACTCCCCACACACCTAACAACAATAAATATTACAACTTACTAGGCATCTAGCCTATGTTACCCGGATGCATCTAGCCTATGTTACCCGGATACTCCAAATGCCCTGTGATATCCGTACTGATACGATATGATACGGGTACGGGATACGACCTCCAATTTTAGGATATAGCTATGCAATATTTTTTATCTAAAATTATGACAGATTTTTTCCATTTTGACCAATTTACTTCTAAATGAGCCCTCTCTCAGTTTGATCAAAAGGAAAGCAAAAAAGGAGAAAAGGAAAAGGAGAAGGTGGTAGCAAGGAGGAAGATAACTAAACTAATAGGGGCTATTGTTTTTATTTTGACGGCTTGCTTCTTCAACTAAGTGGTAGACCACTGTGTTGTTTTCTATTATTGTTGCTGCTTCGAACTTCTAACTTCAGGTGCCATGTACGCCTCATCTTCTTTTTTTTCATTCTTCTTCTTCTTTTTTATTCAATGTTGCCTCAGAGATGCAAAAGGGGCAAAAGAACCCGTTGCATTTATTATTAAGATAAGAATGGGCCCGTTGGGCTTTTTTTTTATTTCTTTTTATTTTAATGTTGAGCTACTGGGCCAACCAAGACACTTGGCCCACTTTTTTTTCTTTTCTTTTATTTTCTTTTATGTTAAGATACTATCAGGCCCACCTCATTGAAAATTTGATCCACATAATGGGCCATGTAATATTTGAGCACCACGATAAGTATTTATATGTATATATTTTTTGAAATTCCGTACCCGTATCCGTATCCTAAAATTTTCAAGTCGGCGTATCAAACCCTCGTTCCGCGTGTCCATATCCGTACCCGTGTCTATATCTGGACATCATAACACTAGCATCATACCCAAAACAGACAAAACTTACAAGCATTAAGCCATGTAATTACTATGAGTTCCAAGACAATCCAATGGGGCAGAAAGGAGACCAAAAGACACCCACATGGCAATGTCATGGCGCCAACTGGGCAGCTGCGTCACTAAGAAGATGATGTGCCATATCTTTTTATACCTCACTGCATCAGTATGTGTTTCCTTGGCATGAGTTTGGGCTTTGATCTTATGATTTTGTTTTTGTAGAGTCTTCCAACAGTGTGTTGAGGAGATTGATCTAAAAGGCGAAAGCTTAGTGGATGCAGAATGGATGGCATATTTGGGTTCATTTCGTCACCTTCGTGCTTTAAATTTAGCCGATTGTAGGGCAATCAATAATTCTGCAATTTGGTCAATTACGGGTATAACATTTCTTTCCTTTTCTTTGAGTTATAGCTGATGTATCTTTTCTTTTTTAATTTACTAGCACTTTCTGGTTATTTTTGGAAAATTCTGATTCAGAAAAAGGTTATTTTTAGATAATAATTTTTTATTCCTTTAATGTGATTAAAAAAATTATCACCATTGTCATTATCTACATCGTCATCTCTCTCTCTCTCTCTCTCTCTCTCTCTCTCTCTCTCTCTCTCTCTATTTATATATATATTGAACAGAAAATCTTTGTCTGTCTATCTATCTATCTATCTATTTATCTATCTTGAGTCATTCAAAATGATGTTTCTGATCTAGGATTTTCATGGATGGAGTGTGGCATAAGCCCTTGCTTTCTATGACTAAATTACATGGTTCTTGTGCAACCTTAGCATCTCAGTCTTGTGATATAAATTTTTTTTGTTTGGCTAAAGTTCTTAATTGATGTGTATCTTAAAATAATTTCATATTGTTGTCTTTTACCCATTTCAAAGCTTGGGCTTGGAAATGCAAAAAATGATCAGATGCTACTGTGATGCAGATGTTGAACAGTGTTAATATATGAGATTTATCATTTTTGGCTTATCAGTGTATGGAAAATAATAACCTATTTATTTATTTATTTTTATCATTTACCTGGTTTTATAGGAATGACTACTTTAAAGGAATTAGATCTATCAAGATGCTCAAAGCTTACTGATGCTGGCATCGAGCATCTTTTATCCATTGAAAGTTTGAAGAAATTATGCATTCCAGAAACTGGATTGACAGCAAAGGGAATCATGCGCCTCTCTACTCTTAGAGAACTTTCTCTTTTGGATTTAGGTGGGCTACCTGTCACTGATCTTGCACTTCATTCATTGCAGGTATGAGTGGCTGCTTTCTCCTGACCAAAATTTATTCCTTTGTTTGCACCTCATGTTATTTGATTTTCCTTTACCAATTAAAATTTATTTCCATTTTCCTTTCTTCGATCTTTCTTTCCTATCATGTGAAAATTTCACCTACGGGAGTCCTGCACAGGGATGATGTGGGATTTTCAATGCCCACCATCCAGAAAAGCTGGCTTTCCTGCATTGTCGGCACCAGAGTGAAAATCCTGCATGGTGGAAATGCAAACTCTGATAGGAGAAAATTCCTTTTCTTATTATAGTGTTGGTGTGGCTTGTTAGCAAGAAATGCATGAGGATTTCTTAGTCATGAACTCATTCACATTCTGAGGGGATTGTATGAACTGAGGCTGCCATTCTTATTTCAAGATTTCTTTTGACTACAAAGGAAAGAATTGGAACTTTTATTTCTCTGGGCCACATACTGTTTGGCTGGCAGTAGTTCATCATTGCTTTGATTGGTTTGACTTTATCTGTGCTTGTTCCCAAGCTAATTTTTTTGACTCTTGGTAGGTAATTATCTTGTCTGTCTTGTGCTAGGCCTTGACACAACTGGAATACCTAGATTTGTGGGGCAGTAAGATTTCTAGCAAGGGAGCTGGGATCCTTAAAATGTTCCCAAAGTTGAATTTTCTTAATCTAGCTTGGACCAATGTCAGTAAGTTGTCAAAGCTGCCCTCTCTGTCATGCTTAAATTTGAGCAATTGCACTATCCAATACATATTTGAAGGAGAGGATGAGGTGAGAATTTCCCTGTCAAAGCTTGTAATTTCTGGAGCTACATTCACCAATGTGCATGAAGCCTTCTCTTATATGGAAGCTACCAGCCTCTCTATCTTAGACATATCCAACTCTACTGTTCAAGATTTTCGTTTTTTAGAGGACATGAACGGACTTGAATATTTGGATGTTAGTTTTAGCAGAATGGATGATGTCCTACTTGAGTCAGTGGCATGTGTTGGATGGAATTTGAAAGAGCTGAATCTCAGCAATACCAGAATCAGCACTGTAGGAGTGGCTACGTTAGCTGGAAAAGTTCCAAATCTTCGAACTTTATGCTTGTCCCACACATCTGTTGATGACGCTGCTCTGTTGTATATCAGCATGATGCCTTCCCTGCAGGCGATCAATTTAAGAAACACAAATATTAAAGGTAGGATCTAACAACAAAGTTTTTGCATTAAGGAGTGACTAGCACAATAAACCATGCTAAGCACAGGCACACACATCCCTTGGTTTGGTTACTTTTCTAAAAGGATGGAGGTCATGAGTTCAAATCCCTTGACCCATACATTTTTTTTGTATTTTTACAAATGCTCAATAAAAAAGTCTAAATTGAAAGGAATCTGGTCAAAATTGAGTCCAAAAACCTTCTCTTAATAAATTATAATGGTACTCCATGAAGCTTTATTATTATTATTATTTGGGAAATGCATTCACTGAATGACAACACAGGATAATCCCACCTTTCTGTAATCCAAACTGTTAATCTAGCGTACTCAATCGTGGGAAAGTTATGCTCTATTATCATATCTTTTTTTGTTGACTCCAGCTATTTAGTTTATTATAGCTTGCAAATTGATAGATAAAAGCTAACTGAACATGAAATGAGGAGATATTTATGGGTATCTCATCTTAACGAGACCCACTGTAATGTGGACCTTTTTTTTTGTTTTGGTTTGGGGTTGTTTGATGAATTTTAACTATTATTATTATTATTATTAGTGAGAAGAAGAGAGGGGGAGGGGGGGGGGGGGTGGCGTTTAAAAGAATCTATAATTTTATCTAAAAATTATTCAATAAGTTCTCTCTGTTTATTTTTTGCCTCACATGCTGAAATGCCAGGCTTTACTAATCAAGGAGGGCACCATCAGGATAGAGTTCTCTCGCTAATGGCACTTCAGAATCTTGATAATTTGGAATGGCTGGATTTGGAGGACACACAAATAAGAGACGAGGTTCTGCAACCTCTATCTACTTTCAGGGAGTTGAACCATTTATCTCTGAAGAGTGATTTTCTATCAGACATATCCTTGCATACTGCGTCATCTCTCCCAAAGTTAAAGTCCCTTGGAATTCGAGGAGCTGTATTATCCAACAATGGACTCCTTTCGTTGCAGCCTTCCTCAATGTTGCAGATGCTGGATCTGAGAGAATGTTGGCTCTTAACTGAGGACGCAATTTCAACATTTTGTAGGAGTCATCCTCGAATTGTGGTGCAGCATGAACTTGTTCATAAGCCCTCCATTTGCCAAAAGGGTGGTGATAGACCATCCCCTTCTCGTGGAACTTCTAGTGCATCATCGCAAGCGAGACTGAGAAAGGGCAAATCATCTCAGGCCTCATGCAGATTCCAGAGGGAGAATTTTGTGGGTAAGAAACCTTTCGCATCATTTCCTTAAAAGGCCATTTGTTGCTGGTGAAAGTGAAATTTGGGTTTCCCTAGCCCTACTAGGTGCTGAAAGTAGTGAGGAACACTGAGGTTGAAAATCCCCTGATGTAGAACCCAACACTTGTCTACATTTCTCCCATTTGGCATTCGTCTGAGAACCTGGTTAGGAGATAATATTACTTTTCAAGAAGAGATCAATTTCATTCTTTTCCCTAATTTTTAGGGGAAACCCATTTTCTTTAATGATGAATGGAAAAAAAAAAAAAAAACTAGTGAGGATGCATCTCTTCTAGTATATGCAGCTCCAAATGGTAGGCTGGGATACTTACATGATCCTCAACCTGGGATTTGCATGCATCCAGGTGACATTTTGCTACATTTCTTGTCTTGAAAAAATATAAAAGGAAAAAGACAGATTACTTTGTGAGGTGAAAGTAAAAAGACAGCTGACTGCATGAGGTGAGTGGATAAGGACACTATCTAGTTAGTGAAATCTAGACATTCTCACTTTACAGTTGGGACCCTGCCAGTCTTGACAAGCTCAACTTGTAGGTTTAGTTTGGTAGGTGGGATAAATTTTGCTGCATGGTAATTAGTTATTAGTTATTACCAATTCTTGTCATAAGGTATAGATCTGAATTTCCCTTGCTTGCTTGTTCTGAGAAACGAAATTCCCTTTTATGATTGAGCCACCTCAATGTCCTAAAAATACGCGACAGGTTCCAAAATTTGCTGATGTGGGCTAAAATGCTCACTGGATTATTGATCTCTTCAGAGTTCTTTACCATGACAGTCCCACTAATATATAATGAGGGCCTTTAACCCACAAGTCACGTTGTGTGTGATTACTTCTGCTTTGAAACATGCATGCAGAGATTGCTTTAAGCCATAAGTAGCCATCCTCAGCTTGTAAACATCTTTGACAGTTATGGTTTAGTTGATCCATGGTTGCAACCCTTTCTGGACTCAGAACTTTTGAGTGTTACTTGGTTAATATGGGTATGCGCCATACAAGTCCATGGTTTTGGTCATATGACTCGAGAGAGGCCATAGCATTAGTATACCATCCACGAAGTACTTCCAAAGTACAAGACTGTGGCACAAGAACTTAGTCTTTATATGTTGTGAAGCATATTATTGTCAGACATCATTCTTCAACCACATATTGCACTTCATTGATAGAATAGTTAGGCTCACGTCATGGGATAATTTGGGGCTGGGTCTGGTCTATCCATTGCAAAAGCCAGAATGTTCTCTTGAGATTTTCGGGTGTAATCATGACTCTTGTCCACAGTGGGTTCATGTGGATTCTAAACTCTGGCACCACTTCTACATAGTCAAGGGCTTCAAAGCCTTTGTTTTTTTTTTTTTTACGAAAATATTGCTATGATTCCTTTCATGTAAGATGTAGCTGTCTAGAACAGTTATATTAACTCAGTTTATCATGAAATTAGATGAAAGGATAAAGTACAGCAGAGAGGAATTGCTTCAGTTGCAGTTTTCAGCTGATCATGCCCCATCTCATACAGGCATTTCGGGGCCCAAGGCACCTGTGAAGGAGTGAGAATGCATATTTTGCATTAATGAAAGGAGTATGAACTTTCTCACTGTATGTTTGTTCCAATGTCTACAATGTATCATTTCAGTTGTATTAATTATGACTAGTTTTTGTATTGTACAATTTGTCTGATGCAAAATCATTTCACCGGTTCAGTCGTTTCAACTTTTCACTTGATTAATTAGCCCCATAAATTAAGCCTCTTAGGCCGTCAGAATCAAGCAACAAGCTTTGTTTGTAAATTGTAAAACAACTCTTCGATGTTCCCATGCCTAATCCTTTCACCGTTCGAGCCGTTTCACCTTCCACGCTCTTAATTATCTCCTTAAAATAAGTAAAAATCGGTTCTGTTTCCAACAAAAATACGATCTTAATGGTAAAGGTCCAATTCAACAGATTTGCATGACTTCGAGGGTGGTTAAGTGACATTCAGAGTCAAGAACAGCTCCCTACCCTAGTAGTAAGGAATGTTGGTTCTTAGTAGAAGGTCTTAGGTTCAATCCTCACTGCCCCTGTCTTTGCATATGTGAGTTTTATTACCTCATATATGTCAGTTCTCATTATCCCTCAGTCAATTTATTGTCCATAGTATCATAGGGTAAGGGTTGCTTATATGGCTTTTTCTATTTTTATTTGAGCAGTCCTCTTTTGCATTTAATCATAAATGGCATTTCTTCTTTTACACGTGAATGTTTTTAATTATGCAAGTGTCTTTTATCCTATGGTGAAAAAATGATGCATACTAACATTCTATACCATTATCATTGAGGAAGACTTAAAAATATTTTTATAAGGGAGGTCGGATATTATATGTTTTAAGCACAATTATTTTGCAACACGATGGATAACTTCAAATTAAAAGAGGGTACAGTGTCTCACTCCAGGACACTGCATTTTGTATCGGACACATCTTGTCCATGCATTGCAGTCAAATATGGTAAATAAACATGTTTTAAGTTGCATTCAAGTAGTAGAGCTTGAGGAGTAAAATATACATTTAGATCCAAGTTCTAACCTACATAGAACAGCTTATTACATAGTAGATTCTCCAATCAATGGAAGAATTGAAGAAAAGAGTGTCTAAGGTAGGCCATAGAAACACATGGCACAGTTTCAAAACAAGTGCAGGTATCATGAAATCCTAACTTGTTTCCTTACAACTATTCAAATATAGGTAGCAAATTTGTAGCATGAGTACTCTTTATATTTGTTGGAGCTGTGGAAGAGAAAGGGTTTGGTGGCATTGTCAAGCCTTCTATGTTGCCTTCTAACATTTGGATTACACTGGTCATAGAAGGACGATCCGCTGGGTTCCACTGTATACACCAAAGTGCCACAATTGTTAGTTTTTTAGCTATCATAGAATCTTCATCTACAAGAATGTTGAGCCCCATATCTTTATCCTGACATAGACGATTATAAATCCATTCTGGAAAATATACTTGGCTATTGTTCTCCACAGTGACATCAATGCTTTTCCTTCCTCCAACCATTTCTAACAGCAACATTCCAAAACTGTATACATCTGACTTGCAAGAGACATTTCCAAAGTTTCTAGAATACACTTCAGGTGCAATATAGCCCAATGTCCCTCTTGCAGCGGCCATAGACACTGCACTTTGTCCCTTTGAGCACAACTTTGCTAACCCAAAATCTGTTATCTTGGGATTGAAGTTCATGTCTAGTAAAATGTTGTGAGGCTTAATATCAAAATGAAGGATACGTTGGTCACAACCTTGGTGAAGATATTCAATTCCTCTAGCAACACCCATGGCAATATCTTGAAGTTTCTCCCAACCAAGGAAGTGGTTACTAGCATTTCCTGAAAAAATGAACTTCTCCAGCGATTGATTTGGCAAAAATTCATAGATGAGAGCCCTCTTCAATCTGTCCGCGCAGAAGCCCAAAAGGCGAACAATATTGACGTGGTGAATCATACCAATGGTACCCACTTCATTGATGAACTCTTGTCCCTCACCACCAAAAGTCTTGAGAATCTTTACAGCAACAAAGGTTCCATTCGGAAGCCTTCCTTTGAAGACACTGCCATAACTTCCTTCACCTAATTTCTCTTTGAACTGATTAGTCATCTTTTTCAAATCAACAAAAGAGTACCTTGTGGGCTTGAGGGACTTGTAGTCTTTCAGAAATCTTTCCACCATGATCTGATTTTCTAGATCCAACTTCTTTTTTAATTTCCATGTGTAGTAGACCTTTATGATGGTCATTATGGTTGCTAAGAGAAGAAAGGAGCCGACGCCACCACCTGCTTGTGCATAGATAAATTGGAAGTCACTATCAATTTTGTATTGAAATGATACATCTAGATAGTAAGGGGGTGGAAAGGGCTCTACCTATAACTACATACTTTCTCCATGAGCCTGCAAAGAATAAGAAAAAGAAAATCAGGAGAATTACAAATTTTTTTTGTTGAAGATTTTTCAAAAATTCATCAAACTGATATTGTAATGCACCTTGCACCTTGAAGCGCTTATAAAATTTCTCCCATTTTCGATGATGAAGGAAATTAGCTGTCAACATTTTCCTTTTGCACAATATGACAATTTCTCTTAAGCGGCCTACGAACATTTAATTACTTTCTTGTTATAAATAGTACAAGAGCCCATATTGGCTACATGTTTGAAGGAATTTCTCATACTCGAAAAGCTTGGAAAGCCAGCTGAAGATGGGAAAAAATTATAAAATAATGTAAATATTATATTTAGAAATTCTTTTATGTGTTTTGCTACAAATGTTAGCCCATCTAGTTTGTAGAATTCTTCTATTTGTAGATTTTAGGTAAAAAAAAACATTACAGTTATGAGAGGAAAAGGAGATTTTGTACCATCAAACAATCCCAAAAGACCGTCATGTTTTTGTATTTTTACTAAGACCTCCCTCCTAGAGGGAGAAACAAGTAACCAATAATTTTATAAACAAATTGCAAAAACACCCTTTCTTTATGCCTAGCAGATCTCACTACTTAAGTTAGGTTGGGCCCATCTATATGCATGATGACCAAAGGAGGCATGATATAGTTTAGGCTTCGATGGATTGGGGAAATGTATAATACCAAGCCAATCATCCATTAGTTTTTTGCCCTTTAAATCTATTGGCGATTTATCAAGAAAAGTTTATTGGCAATACATTGTGTAAACTTCTTGTGATAAAATCTGATAATGAATAGTGTCAAAAATTGTGTAAAATATGATTAGTTCCAATCAAGTCCCTCAGTGCAAGAAAAGGTTGGATTGATCAAAGACAGCCCCTCGTATTGAAGCCTAAAATAGAGCATTCGTGGAAAGGGGCATTCCAGGAAAATCATCAATTACGTCGTTTAAGTTTTTTCAAAGGTAAATAAGTCAAGACCAAAGAAAAGAAATTAGAGAGCGCACTTATTTTTTTTAAAATTTTTCATGTTTTCTTGAAAAGTTTTTTTGAAAAGACATTAAATATAGGTGCTTTTTAAAGGTTGAATGAAAAAGTAGGGTTTAAAAAAACTTCTTTACTGCCCCAACTAATATTTGGAGCTGTAAGAAACTTTTTTATTGCAAAGTTTTTTATTATTTGGTACAAATGTTTTTTTAATGAAAAATATCCAATTATTGTTATTTTCCATAATTCCATAGGAAAGTATTTTCAATGAGCATTTGTGTAGCGTTGCAAAATCTATGTTCTAGGGAAAAATTTTCCTCATTTCATGGAAACCCCCACCCCACTCTTGGAAATAAGTTTTCTAGCGGAATCTGAGTTTATTTTTGCACTTTTCCTTGTTACTAAGCGCCAAACATGGAATTCATTATACCGCAAAAAATCATTTTCACTTTTTAGGCTTTTTCAAAGGAAAAATCATATGCACAAACATGCCTGGAGGGGTTGGAAAGCATTTACATGGGAAAATCTCACTTTCCTTTTCTTTTCCACATAAATTAAACCAGTTACACTTACACAAACATAGTTTTAATTTATTAAAAAAAGAAAGAAAGAAAAAACAAAAGAAATCCTCACACATACCTTTGTCTTGATGGTAGAAACACATGGCTTCATTGCTGCTTTGGCTCTTGAATCTACACTCCCCTCCCTTCAGTTCGCACTCTCCATCGCATCCGGGCACATCCCACTTCAGATCAAGCAGAGTTTCGCAGCCCGTACCACATCCAAGCAGGAATGTGTCCTGCCATTCACCACGGACACCATAATATGGTCGATAAATCTCAACTGTTTTGATTGGTTGGCAAGAAACGGCTAACGATCCCACCTCTCTACGACTTATCAAAGCAAAGACATCATGCTCCAAGTCCCCAAGACAAGGGACAGGAGTAGTATAGTAGATCCCAAAGTCAACGTTCCTGGAACACCTGAGCAGTGTATAGTAGTCAGGGACTCCGTAGTAGTGGAAAGGAGAAGAGGAGGAGGAGGAGGAGGAGAGATTGTTCGTCTGGTTGAAGAGGAGGCCATAAAGGCAGTCGTTGGGGTCGGGAATTACGAGCTTCCGTAGCTTGTAATCGATGACTCTAACAAAAAGCTCGTGTTGGGCTAGGGAGGGGATGTGAATGGTGGTGTCGTTCCCCTTGCAAGAGAGATCAAAGCCCGGATATCCGCAGTGGTGAGGTTGAAGCCCCTTTATTCGGAAAGGGAACCGGATGGGGGGTCCTTCTCTACTGCAGCTGAGAGGTCGGCAAGAATCGCCATGGCAATATCCAATTGTAAGAGAAGAGAGGAAGAGGAAGAAGATGAAGGAACCCTCTAAGCTGCTGCAACCCATTTCTTGTTTGAGCGGTTTGCAGTGGGGGTTGATTTCGGACACAGAGGGGAGGAAAAGAGTACTCTGGAACTCCTCTCTCTTTTTTCGTTTTTACTGACGTTAGCTTCAGTTGAGGTCTTAATGATCCGAACCAAGCTTGAACTTCGATATTAGAAAATGAGTCGAGTTGAATTGGTCTTACTAGAGCAGATCCAAGCTGAAGACTTCAAACTTGCTTTGCTTTCGGATTGCATTAACCCACCCTTGCCTTTGACTCAGTGGCTATTCGGTGGTCAGGTAGATACTTCCTATCATCCTATGTCATGATCAAGCATACATCAGCAATGTACTGCTCTTCTTTTTATAAACTTAAATAGTACAGTAAATATTACCCGTTGGTTCTGCGTTTTTATTCTCCAGAGCAGAAAGAATTTTCTTTAACTTTCCTTCGACGGAAACTAATTGGTCCTAATCTGTGCTGGTCGTAGGGGGCAGAAATTCAAATTAAATTTATGGTCATCTTTCGCGGAAACACCCTTACACAAGGCTAAATACGAAATTGAGTAAAAAAAAAAAAGGAAAGGAAAGGGAGGAACAATTAAAGTCATCCCTTCTGACCCAAATTTCTTTGAACCTAAGTCCCCTAGCTCAGCAACCCACTTTGGGCATAAGCGTTCTTAATTGGTCCACCCCTTTTACATAAAATATTTATCTTCTTTCTTTAAGAGGATTTTGTTGAAAAAATCCTCTTAAAGTCACTCTATACCAAAAAAAACCTTAAAGATATAATTTCACCATATTAGTCTTGGAGGTCTTTTTTTGTTTAAGAGGATTTTGTTGAAAAAATCCTCTTAAAGTCACTCTATACCAAAAAAGACCTTAAAGATATAATTTCACCATATTAGTCTTGGAGGTCTTTTTTTGTTTAAATTTTTGAAATATAAGTTTGGCAGAGATATCTGGCCAATAACTCTACATTTATATGAGCAGATATATCCCCGCTCATTGTTTATCTTCCTCTTCTTTCCTCTTTTATTCGCTTTTTCTTGTTCTTCCTCTTTCCTCCAACTCCAACTCAATCTAAAATCCAAACCGAGCAATCCAAGTCCACTTTAAGACACTTATTAAACCCAAACCCATTAAACCAATTAAACCCGATAAACCCAAATCCAAACCCAAGTCCTCCCCTCCGCACCAATCAACTAATATGATTCTTGCTTTGTCTCATTTTCCTTTTCCCATTCCCCATAAATCCATCAGAACCCATCATCAGCATCATCGATCTCTACTCTCTTCTCTTCTATCTCATTTCTCCACCCTTCAAAGCTTTAGATCTCTCTTATCACCTTTGAAGAGATGGCTTCCACCTTTTTCTCTCATCTCCACCTATGGTTTTTGGAAACTGTGCTTTTGATTGGTAATCCTCTAGTTATTTAATTTTTTTAAATTTATCTTTGGGTTCTATCTTTGGCATTGGAGGAAATAGGAGGAGAAGAAAGGAAGAGAAGGAGGGCGAGGAATGAATGAACAGGGATATCTCTGTTTATGTTAAATAACCAAATCCAGCAAGCACCATTCACTAAAAAATAATAATAATAATACTAATAAGAGGAAAAAAGAAGAAGAAGAAGAAAGCCTTGTGTTTGTTTGTTTTGCGTTTTTTCTCCAGCGTAAAAAGATTTTTCTTGAGAGCTTCTAAATAACCATTTTTGCTTTATTTACACACCTATTTTTTAAAAAAGAAATGAAACTTCCTAAATTATCCTACCCCCTTATCTCCCTACAGAGCTTCCCTCTCCCTCCCTCCTCTCTGCACCAACCTTCCCCTCCTGCCGGCGACGAGCTCTGGCGTGGTGGGACTCTCTCTCTCTCTCTCCCCATCCCTGCAGCATCTCCATGCTGTAGGGAGATTGGACATCTCCCTGCAGGTCTGATATCCCTACAACAGGGTGACGCTGCGAGGAGGGGAGAAAGGGGGAGGGAGGAGACAGGGAGGGAGAGGGAAAAATAGAGAATAGAGAGAGGGAGAGGAAGAGAGAAAGAAAGAGAAAGAGAGAGAGCTACCCCCTCCGCCGATCAGAGGGGAAAGGGGGAGGAGAGAGGAGGGAGGGAGGGGGAAGGTGTGCAGGGAGAGAGGGGTGGAGATAGTTTAGGAAGTTTCATTTTTTGAAAGGGTGTGTAAAGAGAGAAAAAATTGGAGTTCATTTAAAAGCTCTCTTTTTTTTTTTTTGTGCCCTGTTCTCTTGGTAGAATTTCTTCCAAGAATTTGGGTGGTTGCGGTTTTGGAGACATGATGTGACATCTTATCCTATGGTATTTGCAAATTCCTTGTTTCATTCCAAGTATTCTAGAATTTCATCTACTTGAAAAGTCATAAACAACATTTATAAATTTAAGAATTCTACATCTTTCACATTTTACTTGAATTTTTTGATGCTCAAGTACAAGGGAGCATCCAAGAATTTCACTGTTTCTAAAAATTTTCTATAAATAAGAATTCTTTGAATTCTTATAAAGAAATAGGGCCTTACATTTTATTCGTCGAAAACTAGTTGGACCAATTCTGTGCTAGTGGTGGAGCGCGGAATTTCAAAATAAATCTCTGCTCTTCCGTCTTTCGCAGAAACCCCTTTGCACAAACGGTGCTAAATACGAAATTGAAAAGAAGGAAAGAAAAAGGAAGGAAAGAAGAACTAAAGTCATCCATTCTGATCCAAATTTCTTTGAACCTAAGTCCCTAACTAAGCAACCCCCCGTTGGGCATCAGCGTGTTTAATTACTAATACTCCTTTTCATGCATAAACAAACATTCGCCCCTTGCTGCTTTTAGGATTAAGAGAAAAGCATGAGAAAGGACAGTTTTCTCTCTCATCTCATATTTTCCTTGTTGGACTTTGGACCAATTTTCTTAGCAGTGTAAGTGACGGCTACATTTTCCATGGTCATGTCGCTTTTCGTTTGGTTGATACGCGTGGTCAAAGACGCTTTTGCCAAAGATTCCATACAAAAGCGTGTCAAGAGAACGCGTTTTTCTTGCAATAATGAAAATGCATTAATAGATTGAAAAAACTAAATTAAATTAAAAATAAATATTTTCATAAACATTTAGAGAGATCATCAATTGAGAATAAAGTTAGACAAATTCATTTAAATGGTGAAAAAAAATCCTATGCAAGCACGCAATCATTTTGTAAGAAAAAATTTTAACTACGTAAGTTGATGCCTTAGAAAGTAAAAGAGGTAGGAGAACGTAGATGAATGTAGTCACAATCAATAGTAAAAAAGTACGATGTATCTAAGGATTTGATTTAAGATTAATCAAAATGAAAAACATAATTCATGTATTAGGCTCCAACATATGATTGAAACAAAGCCTAAATGATGATGATAACCACAACGACATAGCAGCTTTCCAAACTTCATTTCCTTGGTCTCCCTTGCTTGGTTGGTAGCAACAGTTTAAACTTTGAAGATGTTAAAAGAAAAAAATGAAAGACTACTATGCATCTATTCCTCACCACAATTTCTTTTTTAGACAAAATAAGGTAAAAAAGACGACATGATGTGTCATAACTTTACCTTTATACACATCAATACTTTTCAACAATAAAGTGTCCCTCGTCATAATTTAAGGGACATATGTATAGTAATTTTATAAGAAAAAAAAAAAGGAAGAATACATCTTTATCTTTAAAGATGGGACCATCCCAGAGCTGTCTCAAAAGGATATAGGGCTGCTTTTGTAAGTCTTCTTTTGTATCTGATATAATAGTGAAATACTCTGGCTGCGTCTCTTCTCAAATGTTGGAATGAGGAAGGGATGTGAGTTAGAGGTAGATATAATAATGAAATACTCTGGCTGGGTCTCTTCTCAAATGTTGGAATGAGGAAGGGATGTGAGGTAGAGGCAGCCTCTCTCTGTGCATCCATGTTGTGGGTTCTTCTTCTCTTATTGCTAGTCTTCCACTGCAACGCTAGCAAACATGACTGCTTCTCTTCCTGCGGATCTCTTAACATCAGTTACCCTTTCCGGTTGAAGCAGGACCCCGAAACCTGTGGCAGGCCAGAAACGCAGTTCCAGCTCACATGTGATCAAAGCAACCGACTGGTGGCCAACATCAGCTCCAGGCCTTTCTACGTCAAGGAGATCTCATACGAGAGGCGTGAGATCCGAGCCGTCGATTCCGTTTTAAGAAGCGATGACTGCGCTTCCCTGCCTCCTTTCCCTGGTTACGGCGATCTAGGCCCCTTCTTTGTATTGGAATGGGAATCGATTGTGTTTGTAAATTGCTCACTTCCTGTGGACAATCCGAACTACATATCAACGGCTCCATGCATCAGTGGCCCACCTGGAATATATGTCTATACCATGATGGGCGATCGGATCACGCTAGATCTCAACACCTCTTGCAAGGTAGCTATGAAGGTCTATGCATCGGCTTTTGGTGGGCCTGGGATTTCATATCCTCCCAGTAATTACACTGGGATTCATGGAATTCTGATGATGGGTGCTAAATTCAATTGGAGATATTTTACATGCGAGGACATAATGGATTGCTGGGGAGAAGATCGCACGTGCGACTGGTTCACTTTGGTTTATGATATGAGAAAGTGCACTTCCTGCCAAAGACTCTTCCAATCGTCCTACTGTAAGTTGTCTTGCCGCTAAGCTTTTCAGATCGATTGCTTTATTTCTGGAAGCCCCATTTAGGTTTCACCCACATTGAGCAATACCCTTGGCCTATGTGTAAGTTTCATATTTGTAAATGCTTCTAAATGCAGGGGTGGCTCGACCATTGGGCTAGAAAAGCCTTCACTTTAGGCTCCCAAAAAAATAAGGCCCCCGAAAAAGTAAATCCCATCTTCTTTTTTTCAATCCAAAAAAAATAAGGCCTCAAAAAAGGTAATTATAACTACTTAAAGTCTCATAAAAATAATTAAAGCAATTACCATTTTTTTACATTCCAAAAAAAAAGTGTTATCTTTTTATATTTCAAAAAAAAAAATTTAAAGATCATTTTCACCATTGAGAAAATGTTGCATTAAAAGAAAAAAAACCCTAAAATCACAACAAGTAAGAAATCATTTTCTGTTATGAAAATCCTTCAGTTTTATCATTTTTTCCTCTATATTTATGTAACTTGAAATTCTTAGAAGACAACTTCAAATATAATCTTTTTTTCTTCTTTTTTTTTCCATATTGAAGAAGTTGCATCAAATTTAAAAGTAATAGACATCTATAATCTTTGTGGCTAACATTGATAAATCACTAAATTAGCTTCTATGTTTCTATGCTTTAAAAAAAATTAATTACAAGCCCATACTATATGTTTATTATAGTTAGTGTTTGTTTTATTTGAAAATATTATTAGTTATAATTTATAAATATTAAATATATTTGTTAGAAAAATATTGACAATACCTGTAATTGTTGCTTTTATAGAAAGAAGTTTTTTAAAATTAAAATTCATAAAATCCTAATTTAGATAATTGTTGCTTTTATAGAAAGAAGTTTTTTAAAATTAAAATTCATAAAATCCTAATTTAAATCAATAATGTCATAAAAGAAATTAAGTAGATTAGCTATACTATCAACTGAAAAAGATATGTTAACAAAATTTAAATATAAAAACTTAAATAGTGATATTGCATTACAAAAAATAAAAAAATAAATTTTAAATAAAATATTATAATATTATATAAAAAAAACCTCATTTAGGGTTGTTGCTTTAGGCCCTAAATTCTCTTGAGCCGGCCCTGTCTAAATGACCACTAAAATTAGCACTACCTCTTATAACATCCAATCCAGTAAAGTAATTGTCCACGACGTACAAAGCTACAACTACATACAAGGGAATACAAACGGTCACACACTAATCACTACTATGACAATTTATTCCTGCACTTTATTTATTTGCATTACTCTCAACAATGAAATGGTTAAAAGTGGACAATTTTTTGCTCTTACATCAAGTGGCAAAAGTTATGTCAAGATTAATTCTACTGCGTACACCCTGCCAAAATAGCAATCAAGCATGGGTAAGAAGCCCATATTCCTCCTACCAAGCGGCTTCTAGTTTTGGAACAGGTTGGAAAGCAACTTCTATGTGATATGTACAGATTGGGTCAAACTAAGATGAGTCACGGAGTAAAACAAGATAAAAATCGCCTCTAGTATCATATTAACCACCATAACATGGGATCATTTCTCCTCATTGTCCCAGTCTCTTCTCTGTGAGTTGCAACCATAGTATAAAACCAATTCGGAAAAAAAAATTCAATAGTATTAGAAATCTTAAATTTTAAATATTCATTTTTAATATCTTTTAAAGTGTTTAAAATTAAATAAAATAACAAAAATTGAGTCAAATACTACAAAGATGGTTAGAATGGAATTCCTATATATATTCTAAGCATGGAAAATCTTATGTATCAGGTGCGATCAGACTCGATACGGTTTCAACAAAAGATAGGAAAAGAACCATTCTAATAAAATTTTAGTTGGAGCAGCTACACTGGTACTATAGGGTTTCAGTTCCACCTTTCCTTGAAAAAATGGTAGCATCAATTTATCAATCTGGACCTTCAATAACTAGAATCCCAAAAAAGCTTGCATGAGTGAAGAAGATTATATCCATTTATTCATTCCCATAAGTTCATCCAAGACCTAGTCTCATCTGTTGTTTCAGAGGATGCCAGCCTTGTCACCAATAATGTGTGAGTCCGGCCTATTACCTCGTATGTGTGAGTTAATGTTTATATGTCCTCACATATGTGACTCTCCATTACCTCATCACATGTATAAGTTATAACATGCTAGTTACCAAGACAACTTTGGGTCTATTTGTTTAGCGCTTAAAGTTTGTACTCTAAAGGTGAGCAATATCCAATATTGTGACGTGAATGGGGAGAATATCGAAGAAGACTAGTACTCAAAACTTTGTAGACCTATAGAGCTAACCCATATCTTAACCTAATCTTACAGCTAATTGGAAAACTCTTCAATTTGCATGCTAAAAAGACTTCTTATCCCACGCAGGTTTCATTGAAACTGTGAAGTTATATCTTAAAGGTAAAAACGTTGGGAGCATATTCCTTCAACATAGCTTTTTATTAGTTGGTTTTTTTCGTTTTTCCATTTCCATAGCTGTCAATAACTTTTCTTCTCTTAACCTTTCTTGCAGTCGTAGTTTATTACACATTTTACAAGACAAACATCAGTAAGAGTACCTCACGTTCTTTTTACTTGCTTTGATAGATGTGCTTCCTTAGAATATATATGCATAGGAAATTTAAATTGTTTTGTAGGGCTAGTTATGTTTGGCTAATAGATATTTCTCACGGATTTACTTAAGAGGAAACCTCTTTGCCGGTATGTGGGATACTCCCCATGATAAATACAAACCCCTCAAAAGCAATAACGTCCGATGAATTAACACTCACTCTACTTTGATATTAATTTGAATGAAAATTATTATTATATTAAATTTCATGAAAAATGTAACTTAAAAAATTATTGGAATTTAATCCTTCAGTGATAATTATTCAAATTAGTTTAACGTTAGAATGAGTGCTAATTTATGGGGATTAGTGAGTGGAGTGGGTCAGATTTTCCATGGGGCCCCATGCAATAGTAAAAGGGTTACCTCTCATGGAAGTCTATGAGAGGTACCTCTTAGCATAATATTATCCAATATGGGCTATATATATAACTTAACCCACAACCTCAAGGTTGTCATAGTAAGCACCTTCCACTATGCATCATTTCACAAATTTAACGAGCAACATGTCTTTAAACCTGTCCATATGCTCAAACTGCAATAATTTTAGCAAATTTCAAACACAGTGTGTGTCTAATAAGTAATTTTTTTTCTTTTTGGGAAAATACTAGTTTGAGTATAGAACATTTCTATTCTTTGAATATTGGAAAAACAAAGGGCTCATTAGGGTAGTTCCCAAGAAAAATTGACATACTTCTATTTTTTTGTTTTCATATATACATTATAATCTATGGTTTTTATTTATTTGTTTATGTTTTTTTTCCATGACCTACATTGCAGCAATCGGACGGGCTAATTTTTCTGGGTACATTGGTAAGATTATCTTATAGAACTTCAATCATCATGATGCCCATTCCTTTCGAATACATTTACGTTGCTCTTTATATAGGATTAACACCCATTTAGCAAATCTAACACAAATTGTGCATGTGTTTTATCTTTGAGGAGAAATATGTTTTCTTGCGAGAACAGCAATTGGGTTTGTGTGCCTTTTCATATTTTTGGCATATAAATTGCGAAGGAAGCATATATGGATGGATACAACCGTTGAAGACTTCTTAAGTAATTATAGATCTCATATGCCAAGTAAGTACTCATACTCAGATATTAAGAAGATGACAAGAAACTTCAAAGAAAAATTAGGCCAAGGAGACTATGGCTCTGTTTTTAAAGGAAAGCTCTCCAGTGGTCGTACTATCGCAATAAAGATGTTGAACACTTCTAAGGGAAATGGCCAAGAGTTCATCAATGAGGTAGCTACAGTGGGAAGGATACACCATGTGAATGTGGTGCGATTAATTGGATTTTGCTCAGAGGGGTTGAAAAGGGCTCTAATCTATGAGTTCATGCCTAATGGGTCACTAGAAAAATATATTTTCATCCAAGGAAAAGGCAGCTCTTTGTGTTGGAATAAGATGTATCAAATTGCATTGGGAATAGCTCGCGGGATTGAATATCTTCACCGAGGTTGTGACATGCGAATTCTACATTTTGACATCAAGCCTCACAACATTCTCCTTGATGAGAATTTCACTCCGAAAGTATCAGATTTTGGACTAGCAAAGTTCTATCCACCAACAGAAGGCAGTATAGTTTCGGTCACAGCAGTGAGAGGAACTATTGGGTATATTGCCCCTGAACTAATTTATAAAACCATTGGGGGTGTTTCATACAAGTCTGATGTTTACAGCTTTGGGATGCTTTTGATGGAAATAGTTGGGAGAAGGAACAATATTGATGCATTCACAGAGCATTCAACTCAACCTTGCTTTCCATTATTGATTTACAATCAACTTGATCAGGGAGGGGACATGCTAATGGAGGGCGTTGCAGATGTTGATATAGAAATAGCTAAAAAGTTAGTTATAGTTGCTTTATGGTGCATACAGTTGAGGCCCACAGATCGTCCTACTATGAGCAAAGTAATAGAGATGCTAGAAGGAAGGGTGGAAGATTTGCATCTGCCACCTAAGACATCCTTGTTGTTCCAACAAGAGATGGTTGATCAAGACCATGCTACTAGTACAGATCTTGCAGAATCATCTCAACTACTTGCCAATCAAGATGAAGGTCACAAAGCTCTATGAATAAATATGGTAAGGGTGAGAGTTGATTGACTATTATGCTCCATAAACAAACAAAATTCTAGACAACAAATGCATGTATTAGTTTTCTTGATGTTGAATATGTAATGGACAAAACATGTTCATATTTGGGCATGTTCTAATGATTTTTTAGGCTTATTGTAACTCTGCTTTTGTAAGTGTCAAGATTTTTCAAAATACTACCTTCAGTTTTACTTGAGGCCGTTGAGATATGTTTCAACTCTTTAAAGATGCTTTTAATCATTAGTATAGATTTATCCGAACTATATTAGTTTCAACTGCATAAATTTTGTTTAGCCCTTAGAATACATGTTGCAGTTGTGACAAAGTTTTAAAGTAGTTATTTCAATAGGTTAACATGAATTAAAAGTATTTCTAGTTTTTCTAGAAATGTACTTTCACATGAATTCTGAAAACCCTCTCTTCAAAATCACTTTTTTAAAAATCTCCCTTGAAATAGTCAGTTTGGAAAGAATTTATTGTCAGCAATTCTTTCTGATATGAATCTATCCGATTTAGAAGGGAAAAACTTCTATCACTATCTCTGTTTCAATTCAAACATGGGTTTGATTCACACTCCATGCTTTGAGAAATATTTACCATCCAGAAGGAGGAAAGAACAGAGTCTTTGTCTAAAGAAAAACGTTAAGAAGGGGGAAGTAGGTAAAACCCTTCAACGAGATAGTACTTTTCAAATAATGTTTTTTGTAAACTGTTGTTCTTTCCTACTATTTTGGTTGAATATAAGACTACCTTTGAGAGTGAGAGAGAGAGAGAGAGCCAAAGTTTCTCCTTCTTTTATTAGTATTTCTTCTTTCGTTAGAGAGAGAGAGAGAGAACCAAAGTTTCCCCTTCTTTTATTAGTATTTCTTCTTTTGTCGCTAAATAGAGTCATAGCATCAATAAATTAACCAAATATAGTCATTGCATCAATAAATTAACCTAAACTTTATTTTGTAATTAGCTTGTTACTCACAATGAATTGCATATTATAGTCAAATGAAGGATTAATTACATGTGTTAGCATCTACATGTGTTAGCGTCAAGTGTTTTTTTTTTTTTACACCTGTGCCAAGGTGTCTAGGACCCAAGGTTGAGACCCTACACAAGTGGGAAGCTAGCCTACACATGTGGGAAGAGGAGCCTTCCCGTTAGTGGACCAACAGCCCACACAAGCAAGCTTATTTTGCTCACAGTGTCACTCACGCTTTACACAAGTGAAAGGAGTCGAACTAGAGCACTTGTAATGAATGCATTTTCTGTATATGTGACATCCCATACTAAAAAGTAACATATTTATAATGGTTTAGACTTTAAAGTAGGTTGTCCCCACTACTAAACCTCACCAAATGGAATATGTTCTTGGTGATGGAACATAAAGGGAAATGGATTTTTTATTTTATTTTCTTTTTATGCTCTTCATGTTGTTTGCCCTTTGAACTGGAGGAAAAATCCAGAAAGAGGGGACATATATTTCTTAAGGAAATTCAGTTTTGAATGTAACTCAAATAATCAAGATTAAGAATTTGGAGCAAATGTTGCAACCAAGGCACGCATTCCACATCTGCTTATGTGACCAATCCAATGCATGAACAAGGACCCCTTCAGACAAGGTCTTTATAATCAGAGGCTTCACATTCAGATTTGTGCAAATCCATGAAAAAAGTCTAATTTTGGAACCATTTTGATAACTTAATTTTGGGATCAGACATGGGTGTGCCTCCATTGATAAAGCTTCCAAGTTCTTATATCTCAATCAAGGATTGAATCTGGGTTTCCCACATATATGAGGTAATTGGATTGTGTCAGTTTTAATGACACAAAGTTTGCAACGTTGATATTTAAAGGATAGGTATATTTTGATTGAGAAGAAGACATGTGAACATGAGATATGAGTGCTTTGTAAGGGGTGCTTTGAAATGGCTCGGATACCACTAAACAAGAGTAACAAGAAGTAGAGTTTCTTCTCTCAACGTAAGAGGGAAAGAAAGGTTGTATTAGTCGTCCAATAGAGCCCACTCTCTATGAATTGACACGTCAAAATTATTAAGGTCTGGGAAATTTTCAAAAAAGGCCTTAAGCTTTTGCTTTATAAGCTTTTGCTTTATTTCAAAAAATGACACAAATTTCAAAACTTTTTAAATTAATCCCTAAGTTTTCTAATAAACTTTCAATTAAAGACATCCAACAATTTAAAGGTTCTTACTAGGTACTTTTTTCTCATTTTTGTTAAAATATCAAAAATACCAATCATTTAAAATCATGTCATGGTTTCAGCAATTGCGACATGCAGCCTGATCACTGTAAAATACTAGTTGTCCTTAATCATCGTGAGGATGCTGAAAAAGGAAATGAGGGAATACAGAGAAACAAAATGATGAATTTATTTCAATAAAGGAAAATTCAGGTCTTTTATAAACATTGAGGAAAAAGGTTGCTAAAAATTTGCTTTAAATAGAGGGATGTCCTTAATTGAAAACTTATTGAAAAACTCATGGACTAATTTGAAAAGTCTAGAAACTTATATCTTGTTTTGAAATAAGGTGAAAACTTAGAGCCTTATTTGAAATTTCCCCTTTAAGGCCATTGAGACCACTTACCTTCATGCGGCTGAGAAAAAGTACTACTTGTTCAACTGGCTCAATCTGTAGTTGTTGCTGAACTTTCTCAAATTTAAAAATTAAATGAATAGAAATTTAATATATGGAGAAGAAAAATAGAATATATTTTACTTCAAGATAGGATTAAGTATATCTTAAAATCAGATAAACCTATCTAGGGGGAAAATCCCACTAAAAATGAAGTTAAAAAATTAATAGAATTTGAAGATGATCAAATTGGCCATATTTCCTTGCCAACTTTTATGCAAAATGATAAGATCAAAATTTTTGAAAAACATACCACTAAAAAAAATTGATTTAGCCAATTGCACAACTATGACACTAACTCTGATACTGGTAACAATGAATGACGAATAAAAAATGATGATGCCCTGGGGCAAGGGATCACCACACAGGCATAGTTTTTCATATAGTTGTTTTGTTCTATTTTATGTTACGTGAGACTCAACTTTATAGGAATTACACCGTGGCCTATCTTTAGAAATGTGAATATGGGGTCCACATTTGAAAATTACAATGTAGTACCTAGTTTAATTTTTAAAAAAAATATTCTACATGGATCCACCTTTAGAAATTTATTTTGTCCTTGAAAGTCAACATAATTTTATATTCCAGAATTCACAAAAATTATTTCAAATCCTATTAAATGAAAAGGAGATGCCTGACAATGATTTCAAATTACTTGGACAACCAGAAATTTTCTGTTAGGAATTCCTCTGGACTATAGTGGAATTCAACTCAATGCCACGAGGTACAGGACAGCAAATTAATATTAAGTTATTCAAATTTCAACTCCAACAAAAATAAAACTCTTGGAAAGAAAACCATTTAAGTTTATGGCAAGTAAATTTAATGTATAAACAACTACAAAGGTTGTCATCGTCATCATCAATGCCTTTTTATAACTGTGTTTGGAATCAGCTACAAGAAATATATTTCTCTGATCTACCCCAAAAGTCAAATCCTCAAAGAGGTTGCCTTGCCTAAAATCCATATTTAATACTTACATCCATAGCCTCAATTTATCTTAACTCTTTTCTTTGTGAGCCATGCATATAAAAAACTTTCCTCAATCGATCATTGCTTACCTTCATTGGAAATATCCAAACTATCTTTTTTAGTATGTTGCCTACTGATGCTCTCCTAGATGCTTTTGAAAATTCTTATTTCTAACTATATTTTTCTTAGTTTTATCAAACATCCTGCTAACCCGCTCTATGTAGATACGTAGGAGAAGGCCGGCCTCCTTGTGCTCGGAACCTAAGGAACAGCGGTTTTGTGGCATATATATCCGTCCTTTCCATGAATTGTCAGCTATAAATAAAGGAGAGGTTTGTAAACAAATCCAAAGGGAGAGAGCAGAGGTTCTATTATTCGAACAGACTTAATTTGCCAGGCAATAACAGCACGGCTAAGGTAAACAACGCCTCCGTCATGTTCTTCAATCTGGCTTTGATGCTTTCTCTTCTTCTCATCATCTCCATGTCCGGGGCCAAATTACTCGGCAGTAAGTCCAATCATCATTTTCATATTATTTGATACGGATGCTCTTAGGCAGCCAACTACTGTCAATCACTAGTGTCTCTATATATTAACATGGGAGTCGGTCCACTTCACCGCGGGGCAGCCTGCCAGAATGCATGGCCGCTGCCCCATCCAAGGCCGGGGGCTACCTGCGGCGAAGTAGTCTATTCATGCGGTCACCATGGGAGCCCAGCATTGTTGGGTTATGTCTTGTATTCCGGTTTAGCCGGATCGGTCGTCTGGTTTAGCCAGAACCGAGGCTCAGGGTTAGGGGTATTTTAGTCATTGTGTATGGGTTTTCTTGGTGGCCAAGAAAGCGGGAACTATATATATTGATGTATTGTAACCCTAGATCCTGA
The DNA here is from genome assembly GCA_037013555.1 of Sextonia rubra. Taxonomy (NCBI): domain Eukaryota; kingdom Viridiplantae; phylum Streptophyta; class Magnoliopsida; order Laurales; family Lauraceae; genus Sextonia; species Sextonia rubra. The sequence goes on along the minus strand of JASUAD010000003.1, from coordinate 3,338,532 downwards.
GGGGATTGAGATGGGATCATAGTAGATGAGTTCTCTCCTTCCGTGGACGTAGGCAAGTTGCCGAACCACGTAAAACTGCTGTGTCATGTGTGTGATGCTTGATGGGTGTGATTGCTGTATGTTCATCGTGGTAGATCCGTTGATCGCGGGTAGTTTCCGTTCCGCCGCTTTTCCCAACAAGTGGTATCAGAGCGAGGTGGAGATCGCTTGGATTTTGCGATTGACGGATCAAGGCTGTTTGCGCGCGGAAAATCATCGGAAATAAGAGATCAGTTGATTGATCTCTACTGGGCCACAGGTGAAATCGCCGACTGCCATCGCCGGAGAAGCTTTTGCTGTACACCGGAGAAGAAAGAAGAGGGTCGTCGCCGTTTGTCCTCTGCCATCGCCGACTCAGCCGTGACCGCTGCAGCTCCTTCGCTGACACTGCCGTTCGTCCGCTGCCGGATCGGAAGAGAAAAAAAAAAAAAAAAAACTGCATCTTACCAGCGATCGCCGGCCGCCCGCACGTCGCCACCACTGTCGCCGTCGCCGTCCGCAGCCGGTCCAGCGCCGCCGTCGCCGGACCAGGACGCGCAGCCGGCCGCTGCAGCACGGGCTGCAACCGGGTTGCAGACACCAGGTTGCAGGCAGCGCCTGTCGCTGGGTTGAAGACGACCCAGATTCAGGTGTCTGGGTCTGGGTCTGGGTCGGGTCCGCTTGACCTGACCCGCTATGCAGAAAGCCCAAGCAGCAACAGGTTGGGTTTGGGTTCCGGGTTGGGTCAGTTCAACCCGACCCGTGAGGAGAAGCCCAGCGCAGCAGAGCAGGTCGGTTCCAGGTCCGTTGGGTCAGTTCGACCTGACCCGCGGTAGAGAAGCCCAGTGACAGAAGAGCAGGTCGGTTCCGGGTCAGGTCGGACCCGAACCCGGTTCGCCAGAGAAGCCCAGCAGAGCAGCGCAGTTCAGTTCAGTTCCGGGTCAGGTGAACCCGACCCGGATCCGTTTCAGAAGCCCAGTTTGCCAGCAGCCGTGACGTCAGCAGTGACGTCAGCACAGTCAATAGGGTGGTTTGACCAGATTCAACGGCTGAAATTGTTTCTGCGATATCTTGATCGTCCGATGTCCGATTGGAGATCCGTTTGAGCCTACAGACTCGTTTTGAGCAGATCTACGCATATATGGAAGAAGATGGGCTGGTCAACGGTCAACATAGATGTTTGACCAAATGGAGTGTAGAGAATTAATTCTGCGATATCGAAGCCATCCGGAGTCGGATTTCAGATCCGTTTCTTCCAGCGTGCTCACGGTGATGAGATCTATGAGGTTGATAAAAGATATTGGCAGTTTGATAGGCATAAAATTGGGGGGACTGAAGAAACTGACAGATTCACGATGACAGTAATGGATTCAAGCATCACGGGCCAGATTGAAGTGTTTGATGGAGAAACGACTTCAGAGATTGGCAGGATAGAGTGTTATACTCCGTGACACAGCAATAATTAAAAAGTGTTACTTGATGTCGTCAATGGTAGATTGCTCCAAGTACTTTGATGGAAAGCTCAGATCCGCGTCGAAGGGATCGGGAAGGAGCGACATGCCAAAGTAGAAGAAACAGCAAAAGGAATCAGAATCAGAAGGAGGTAGTGTGCAAGAAAGCTCGGATTCGGTTGACAAGGAATCAGTTTTGGTCGCTACAGGTATGGATCCGGTTGTTGATTCATGGTATTGCGATTCTGATTCTTCCTATCATGTGATTAAGTAGAGATTGGTTTGGCGCAAATAACTATCATGGTTGATGGATTTGTTCTTATGGGGGGATAATGCAACTGAAGAGCATTTGACATAAGAACGGTAGAAATCCAGATGTATAATGATGTTATTCAAACCCTAACGGTTGTGATATATGTTCCGGGATTACGAAGAATTGGATTTCTTTGTGTGCCTTATACTTCAAAGGCTGCAAGTGCACTGTAGCGGGTGAAGTTACGAAGGTGGAAAAGGGAACATTGGTCATCATGGAGGGTGAGATGGTCAGAAATCTCTACAGGTTGATAGGGTATGTTTTTTTCAGGTGGAGCAATGAAGGAGACATCAAATAACAGGGGAGGAAATCTGTGGTTCAGGTGGAGTTAGATGCGACGGATCATTGGAAGATGGATTGATGGATCTTCAATGATATCATCTAGTGGAAATCAAGGAAGCCCTGAACGGAGATGATTTTCTCGGGGAAGAAAAGGTAGTTTTGTTCAGGTCGGAGTAAGCCGGTTTAAGCATCGGGTCATTCTTAACCCGCATGTACTGTGCCCAACCCACCAGAACAGACTAGAACAGGACAGTTGCAGGTTTGACGGAAAGAACACCGGGATGGAGACAGAAGGAAGGATTCACAAGGTACCAGTGAGATCCGGATTCGGGGAGGTCTTCAGTTTTGTCTTGACGGATGGAAGTTCGGTTCATTGTGTTGCACGGATGCATGCATGTGGCAACAAATGGAGAGCACTTCGAAGGTTCAAGACGGTGGTGTTAAGGTCAAAGGAGGCAACTGTGGCCACGCTAGGTCGTAGCGTGTGCGGAGACGTACCCTTCAGCGAGGTGCGTGAAAGACATTACCAGGTATCTCAAGGTGGCTCTGAGGATTTGCGGAATCCAAGCCAAGGTGGAGATTGTTGGGTTATGTCTTGTATTCCGGTTTAGCCGGATCGGTCGTCTGGTTTAGCCAGAACCGAGGCTCAGGGTTAGGGGTATTTTAGTCATTGTGTATGGGTTTTCTTGGTGGCCAAGAAAGCGGGAACTATATATATTAATGTATTGTAACCCTAGATCCTGAGGGGATTGAGATGGGATCATAGTAGATGAGTTCTCTCCTCCCGTGGACGTAGGCAAGTTGCCGAACCACGTAAAACTGCTGTGTCATGTGTGTGATGCTTGATGGGTGTGATTGCTGTATGTTCATCGTGGTAGATCCGTTGATCGCGGGTAGTTTCCGTTCCGCCGCTTTTCCCAACAAGCTTGAGTTGAGGTAATGATCTGGACCAAGCTTGAACTTTGATATTATAAAATATGTGGAGTTGGAATTGGTCTTACTGCAGTAGATCCACGCCGAAGACTTTAAACTTGCTTTGCTTTTGGTTTTGGTTTGCATCAACCCACCCCTTGACGCTGACTCAGTGGCTATTGGGTACTCAGATGGATACTTCCTAACATTCAACGAAAAAGCATACAACACCTGTAATACTTCGACCCAGTTTGACCTCGTTTAACGGTTGATTAATCTTGTTTTCGTTGCTAATCACGTTTTTTTTGTGTTTTGATTTTCATTGCAGGTCATGGATAGGTAGTTGGGTTGAGTTTGACCTGGATTAAGTAGACCAAGCCCTTTTTCGTAATTTTAGCTTTTCTAAGACATGGTCCTTTTTGCATCATCTTGATATCAACACGTGTCTTTCGTTGAGCTCGTTAACTTTTGTAACTACGTCGTTTGCAACCGATGTCGTGTGATTCCATTGGACCCGGATTTGACCCAAACTGAAAATACACTTCTAACTTGGCCTTCATTGTAATTTGGACTTAGCCATTACCTTATATAACTCATCCATCGACAACTCACGTTCTCTCTCTCTCTCATTCTCCTCACTGTGCACGTGGAATTTCTCTCTCATTCTCTCCTCCATCGATCAAGCTCAATTGAGGAGTTGAGGAACGTGTGGTTCTTGCATGTAAGGTGAGTTGGAAACCCTTCCATTCTCTCATCTCCTTTCTCCTTTTCTTCTCCTTCTTATTTCCATTGTTGCATGGTGTGTCTGTGTTGTGGATTCCTTCCATTTCTCATGCATGCATGGTGTTTGGTTGATATTAGGTTGTGTTTGGACCCAAGGGCTCCCATTGTGTAATCGAATTCCAATTGAGGCAAGTATAACCATAACTTGTAAGAAACCATGTTGGTATGCATTTGATTTTGGTTAATTCACATGAGTTTGTATGGATAAATGTGTGTCCAGCCCATTTGGTTAGTAGTCTATCCCTTTCTATTGGAAATTTGCATTTATGATGAATTCTCAGACTTTCTGTATGTGCTTCAGAAATTTGACTTCGTGCAGGTACGGCTAAGCCGTATGGCACTTACGGCTCAAAGTCCAGAGAGGATAAAACTCCAGTTTTCCTATACGGCTAGGGCACGGCTAAGTCGTGTATTGCCCTACGGCTAAGCCGAAGCTCAGCCGTGGCCCAGCCGTGGAACAGTACAGGGTGCCTTTTCTGGATTTAACTGAGAGCACGCAAATTGACAGACCTTCTACGGCCCAGCCATGGCTAAGCCGTAGAACACACACGGCTAAGCCGTACACTTAACTACGGCTAAGCCGTACACAGCTTCCGCGTACATGTTTGGCACGTGTGAATGTTCCCTTGTGCGTGTGCATTTAGACTCGGTCTACGTGTAAAGACACGGGAGTACGTGTGTCACTAGGTTTGGCTTTTGCTAACCCCCGAACCCTGGGCTCGGGTTGTGACAACACCCATGTGATGCTCTTGTTTTTATTTGGGGTTCGGTATATAGCTCGAAGAAGGACTCACTGTACTCATAAAACAAAATTTAAAATACCCAAACTACTCCCATCCTCTTTGTCTTTCTATTCACCTTTTCCTTCCTCCTCCCCAGTCTCCTCTCCTATCTCCCCCTTCTCTCTCCTGCCCTTCCCCACCTCTTCCTCTGATGTGGACATATTTTTGGATATATGGACATATTTCCTTACCAGTTTTTATGCAAAATGATATGGTTAAAATTTTTGAAAAACATACAGCTATAAAAATTTTTTTTTTATGGAACCTTTTATTCGTTGGTTCTGCTTTTCTTCGTCAGGGTAGAAAGATTTTTTTTTACTTGTCTTCAACGAAAACTCATTGGACTAAATCTGTGATGGTTGTAGAACAAATGAATATTTGCTCTTCTTTCGCGGAAACCCCATTGCACAAACGGGTGCTAAATACGAAATTGAAAATAAAAGGAAAGGAAAGAAAGGAAGAGTTAAAGTCATCCCTTTTGACCCAAATTTCTCTGAACCTAAGTCCCTTAGCTGAGCAAACCAGCTTGGGCATCAGCGTTTCTAATTAGTCCATCCCTTTTACACGAAGTCAAAGGTGCTTTAAGTTTTTTAATTTTTTAATTTTTTTAATTTTTTTATCTTTGTGTTCTATCTTTTGGCGTCCGAGGAAGTAGGAAGAGAAGAAAGGAAGAGGAGGAAGGCTGATCAACATGGACCCCAATTGCAAGGTCGACAATTGTAGTTTTATCCGGTGAGTCCTGGATCGTATCCACAGGTAAAAAACCCATCCTAATTGAAAAATTAATGCTAGCCTAATAAAATCTATAAAAGTACACACTACCAAATCTAAAAATTAAATTTAAATTACAATACCAAATCTAAAAATTAAGTAACAAACCGGAAATAAGACTTAATCTAAAAATCCTAACTAAAACGTAACCTAAATTAATTACTGTAAGACAAATGGATGCATCAAACCACCAAGTGCAGAAAAATACAAAACATATATAAACTAGAAAAGAAATCATTCACTAAAAGAAATAAAGGATATGAATTCATATTTCACACTTTGAATATTAAACCATTAATTGGCAAAATTAATAGAAAACATCATAAACACCGTACTCCAATCCAAAGCGTGACACCTTGACCTCACTAATTGTATTTCTTAACTAAAACGGACCAATAAAATCATATAAAATTTAAAGTGTTACAAACTGAAAATAAACTACTCTTACATTAGATTAAGACATCAAGAAAGAGACGACACTTGCGAATAATTCGTGTTTCAATCTTCAAGTTTCACACCAAGGGAGGAGTAGATGAGAGGAGGAAGATGAAATGAAGAGGATCCAAAGGTGGCTGGCCTAGCCCCACTTTGTTGGACGTGTGATGAGGGTTGAAGATATTGGCTGGGAGGTGAAGGAGAGTGCTGATATAGGAAGTGGGCTGATATGATTGGATGGTCATGAATTTGAGCATGGGCATGGAAAAAAAAACTGACCTATGGAATGGACTGACGTGTGGAATGGTATGGAGATCAGTAGATGTGGGACAAGAGATGCGAGGGATGTTGGGTTTATGTCTTGTATTTCGATTTAGTCGGATGAGTTCACTGGGTTAGCCAGGGACTGGTTTAAGGTCAAGGGTGTTTTGGTAATTGTACCGGGGCTTTCTTGATGGCCAAAAAAGCGGAGACTATATATGTATTTAGTCTGTAACCCTAGATTTTGTGCGTTGAAGAGAGGTGAGAGCTCTCTTGCACGTGGTGTTCCCACACCATGTAGGAGAGACAATGTGTGTAACACTCCGACCCAACTTAATCTGGATTAGTGCCTAATTAATTGAGTAATAGTTGTTGAGTGTGTTTTGGTTTTGTTTTTATTTGGTTTCGAGCAGTGGATAGGTAGTTGGGTTGATGTGACCTAGTTTAGGTAGTTTTGAGTCTTTTTTCGTAATTTTTTATTTTTGCAAAAATTGTCAATTTTCCATCATCTTGGTGTCAACACGTGCAGTTCGTTGAGCTTGTCAATCTTTGTAACTGACTCGTACGCAAACGACTTCGTTTGCTTCCGTTGGATCACTAATTGACTCAAACTGTAAATGGTGTACATGCTTAGACTTTTTTTGCAAATGTCACTCATTCTTATCTTATATAAGCCAACAACCACCGCCTCTCTCTCTTTCTTCAACGTTCGCTCTGTCTCTCCTCTTTCTCGTTCTTCTCTCTTTCTCTTTCTTCCATCTCTTTCTTAATCAAGCCAAGGAAGGGAGTTGTGCACTCGTCATCTTCACGTGAAATCTACGGTATGTCTTGTGTTTTGCTGTGTCTCTCCATTTCTTCGTCTTCTCTCATTAGTTACTGTGCGTGTACTCAATGTGCCTTTCGTTTCTTGCGTGCTTGGCAAGTAGAATTGTGTTTGGAAAGCGGATTAAGCCTAAAGACAACGATGTGTGTGTGTGATCTCATTTGAGGCAAGTATAAGCATAATTTGGTTGAACACTTGTTGGTAATGATTTGATTGTGTTTGATATGATGATCTTTGCATGAATTATTGTTCCACAGCCCTCTTGAGTAAGCTCTGCTGTTATGGTTCCTTTTAAAGTTGTGAACTTGTCATTTCTGTTATTCTGTAACTGTTTCAGGAATTCGACCCAGTGCAGTCACGGCTAAGCCGTAAACTGTATTACGATTGAGCCATAAATTATGCTGCGGCTAAGCCGTAAACCCAGCTGTGACCTAGCCGTAGATCAATACAGGGTGACATTCTGAACTAACTAAGAGTTGGCAAATTTGCTGCTCTTCTACAGTCTAGCTACGGCTAAGCCGTGAATTGTCCTACAGCTAAGCTGTAACCTCGCCGTGGCCAAGCCGTAGAACAAATCAGAGCTAAGCCGTATGCCCAGTGAAAAATGACTTAAATGGATAGGTTAATATCGAGACCTTGTAGGGCCTTCGAGTTAGAATGTAGGCAACCCGACTCGCCCAATGAAATGTAAATATCGCATGAATGGTCCTTAGGGCTGTGATTCATTCATGTGTGTTGTCTAGCTGTTAAACATCTTCCCATGAGTGTTGGTTTAAGGGACTTTGATACACTTTCTCAATACAATGCAACACTCCTCATACGAATAGCTGTGTATCGAATAACTTAAAACTACATCAGCATGCACGGTTAAAAACACTAGACAACTAGATTAGGGTTGGCTCGTTAACAACCTTGATTCCTCAAGGGAAATCTGATTTGCACTGCATATTGATTTCGGTTTTACCCGTCTAATCACATGGGAAGCCTTTTGTGCTGGACCTCTCGAATCTGTGGGAAATGTAGCAGCATCTCTAGAACGAAGCTCAGGCAGGAACAAAACCACTACTGTGTACTCTGATGGAGACCAGTTAGGTTGGACGGCTGATTCCATGTTCTGCTTCAGCTATTACTCGTCCTTGATTATTCGTATTACTTAGTTATTGATTACTCTACTTGAGTTCATGCTTGATTCTCATGTGATGCACTTCCTATTGTCTTGCTTGTTGTGATACGTGATATGACGTGATATTGCTTGACCAATTGACACGGATATTGATTGATGTGCATCATATGATTTGATTGAGATTGTATATATGGCACTATTTAGCCTCAGCCTCAGGATACCCGACGGGGTTGACTTTGGCATAGTTTGTTACCGCCTCTGTAGAGTGCTTCTGTTCTGGGATTCCGGACCCTGGGAACTAGAGACCCATTCGTACCCTGGCTCGGTCGATCGTGTTCTCGTATCGATTGCTCTCGAAAGGGAGAATATGGCAAATGTAGTAGCCCAGCTTGACAGTACATTTGTTTATGATTCTGATAGCATGCTTATTCATATGCACAACTTCTTAGTATACGGACATGACCACTATGGATCTTTACCTGTTACTGATTCTGCTAATTGATAGACACAATGCGTGTTAACTTATTGTTGCTTATACTTTGCTAAGTCGTTGTACTTATTAATTGTTCTTGGTGTTGCAGGCTCAAATCCCTCTCCTAATCCTTCGTCAGTTGACTCAACTTCAGGAGAAGCACGCGAGGTCCCATCCGGGCTAGAGGAGTGGACTTGATCCATTCTTCTGAGGGCGATTTGCATCATTTTGTCTTCTTCCTAGTATGTACCTAAGTATGTGGGGCATTTAGTGCTATTGTACTTCGGGTTTTGGTTTACCCATGTATTTTGATCTTGTGACTAGTATTCCCTATTTTGATGTACATTTCTGTAAATCTGTCTCATCTTTTGCAGTCATCGTTTCTTTTGTATATCGTGTGTTATGCGATGATACTTGCAGCTTCCGTGTACACTTTGTTTACACGTGTGAATGATCCTTTGTGTGTATACACTTGGACTAGGTCTAGGTGTGCATGCACGGGAGTTCATGTGTCACTGATTAGGTTTTCACTAACCCCCGATTTCTAGACTCAGATTGTGATAATGTGAGAGAACGAGAGTCTCTGTATACTTTACTTGTGATAGTAAAGATGATCGTCTCTGTGCCCGTGGATGTAGCCCTGTTTGGGTGAACCACGTAAATCTTTGTGTCTCTTCTTGTGTGTGGTTGATTGTTGATCTTGTGATAGTTGTATGTGTATAACGGGTGATGTCAAACTCACAACAAGTGGTATCAGAGCCGAGGTGGTGTTCCTCGGGTTTCTGAGTGAGGTGGAGATCGCTCAGTAGCTTGGAGGTTGTGCATAGAAGATCAATAGATCGGATCTTCCAGGAGGATCCAGATTTCTGCAATTCTCGTTGTAGAAAAATCAGAGATCACTGGTGATCTCTGGTTGGGCCATGGATTGGAGTTGCCAATCGGAAAAGAAGAAGATGAGATTGGGTTCTCCAGTTTGGCTGGGATAAGAGGAAAAACGATTCACATGTTTTCAGATCTCTCGGAGTCAATTGCTGCGGTTGTGATCTGATCAAAGGGCCACATAGACTGGAGTAGAATACCCGTGGAAAAAGGGTTCTTACAGAGGAGTTAGGGGTTTATGTGATTGACAACAACCAGAAACCAGGTTGTTCTGTGCTGTGCAGCGGTTCTGGTTCCAGAACTTAGAACCGGGAAAGATAGAGGACGGTGATCTACTACAAGGCCTGAGGAGAAGGCAGCCTGCACCGCCTGCAGTTCTGCTTGTAAAACCACATCATGAAGAAGAGCAGCGCGTCTCCGTGCGCACTACTCGTAACTTTTGCCGGACTGCTGCTGTCGTTCGCCTTCACTGGAGAAGGCTTCAGTCGCCACCGCTGCTGCGCTGTCAACGTTTGTTTAGGGCCGGCCGTCACCGGAGAGTGTCCCCCGCCGCCATCAGCCACTGCCGATCCCTATTCGTTACAGCCGAGGAAAACGACTAGGGCGCTGTTTGATTACAGACCCAAACCAGAGTTGGGAGGAGGAAGAAGGACCGTCTAGGCCTGGTTCTCAGTCCAGGTCAGGTTCGGGTCCAGGTTGATTCGGACCTGGCATGTGCAGCAGGAAGCCCAGAGTAGTTTCAGACCCAGGTTTGGGTTGGGTCAGGTTCAGACATTACCCAGTTGCAGCAAACCCTAAACCCAAAACCCGAAATCTGGGTCGTCTTCAACCTCTGCGCTTGCGCTGTTTCTGCAACCCGGTTGTAAACGGAAATAGCAGGCGGCCGTCTGCTTCTTTTCTGACGGATTGGTCCGGCGACCAACGGACTTGTATTCCTGATCTGTTTTGCTTGCATGCTTGTGGTGATTGGATCTTTATAGTGATGTTGAAGATGAGGTAGGATGATGAGTGATTCAGATATCGATATCACTCAGATTTGTCAATGGATTTAAGCTTTAAGTTCAAGGTGGAGTTTGACGAGAAGATAAACTTTGCTCAAAGTTCATGTGCTGGTTCAATATGTCAAAGTGTTGAAAGAAGAAGTTTGCATCGTCAATGTAGTGACATACCATTCAGCAAGGTATGTGAAGACATTGCCGGTTTTATCTCCTGGTGGTTCGAGTTGTGCGAAATTCAAGCCAAGGTGGAGATTGTTGGATTTATGTCTTGTATTCTGATTTAGTCGGATGAGTTCACTGGGTTAGCCAGGGACTGGTTTAAGGTCAATGGTGTTTTGGTAATTGTACCGGGGCTTTCTTGGTGGCAAAAAAAGCGGAGACTATATATGTGTTTAGTATGTAACCCTAGATCTTGTGCGTTGAAGAGAGGTGAGAGCTCTCTTGCACATGGTGTTCCCATACCACGTAGGAGAGACGATGTGAGAGAACGAGAGTCTCTGTATACTTTACTTGTGATAGTGAAGATGATCGTCTTTGTGCCCGTGGATGTAGCCCTATTTGGGTGAACTATATAAATTTCTGTGTCTGTTCTTGTGTGTGGTTGATTGTTGATCTTGTGATAGTTGTATGTGCACAAGGGGTGATGTCAAAATCACAACAAGGGAGAGAATGCTGCATTGGTGGCTGGGATTAAGGGTTGATTTTTGAGTTGGTGTGGGACGTCTTTTACTTGGAATAGATGTGAATAGAAATATATGGACTTGAGGAGAGAAAAAAGGCTTGGTTGTGAGGAGTATGGAAAGTGGGTTGGAATGATGAGTTATGGGATGTCTAGAATGGAGAGGGTGAGTGGAGATGAGATGGTATGATGGCTGGGACATGTGAATAGTGTATGTGGCTTAGAAATAATATATATATATATATAAGAGAGAGAATCTGGATGGTAGGTTGGTGGACTTAAGATGGAATGTAGTGAATGATATATATGGGCTTGATTTCTGACATGAAACAAAAATAAAAAATGGTGTGTGGATGGTATGTTTCTTTTATAATGATGGCAGCAACATATTTGGAAATTCCTCATCACACCTTCCACATTAAAATGGGCCATGTAGATAAGGAGGAAAGTAACCCACTTTTCTTTCTTGTTTTATTCTCCCTCTTTCTTGGAGCTTTGAAGATAATTCCAGAGATCAGCCCCCCTTAATTAGTTGAAAAATTTTCAGCCAAAAGTAACATCCATGCATGTGCTCGTCTTTCCAAATTTGCAAGAAATCTCTCCTTGTTTGTCACTTTGCAAAGAATCTTCCAACCAAGACTTTCTTTTCTTATCTGTTCTTGCAATTTCCTTGAGATCTTATTAGAATTAATTAGCTTGAATTAAATTTGCAACAATCAAGGTAATGTGGACCCTACTTTTGATGCCCAAGCATGTGTGCCCATGTGCACATATGTGTGGGGTCTTCTTATGCTTCAATTTCTTCTTTTCTTCATTTTTCGTTTTATTCTTTTTATCTTTCTTGGATTTCTTCACAAATAATTCGTTGACTCTAAATCTTGTTTGCTAGTCCCTTTTCTTGAATTTTCCTACACACGAAAGTGACTTTTCATTAGAAATAATAATTTTAACCTAAAGTCATAATTGCACTAATGTGGGCCCAATTTACATAAATTGACACAGTAAATTTAAATCATTAATCATGATTTGTCTTTAAAAAACTAATGATGATGAAAACCTTTGTCATTTTTATGTAAAACCATGAATTTGAAAAACATTCTAAAAATGGAAATCCAAAAGTGGAAAGTTTTATGATTTTATGAAAAAATGATGATTTTTAATAATTTTTTCAAGAAAACTCTAAATGAATTCTAAAATCATAAAAGCTTGATTTCCAACTAAATAAAGAGATTTCCAATAAATAAATCCTTAAAATCCTCTAAAGTATACATAAATTGATGCATTTTTAAGGATTTATTAAGGGTGAATAAGAATGATCAGGGATATCTCCATTTATGTTAGATAACCAAATCCAGCAAGCACCATTCACTAAAAATAATAATAACAATAATAATAATAATAAGAGGAGAACAAAAAAAGAAGAGAAAAAGCCTTGTCTTCGTTCGTTTTGCATTTTTTCTCTAGCGCAAAAAGATTTTCTTGAGAGCTTCTAAATAGACATCAGTTTTTGCTCTCTTTATACACCCTTTTTTTTAAAAAAGAATTGAAACTTCCTAAATTACCCCACCCCTTATCTCCCTACACACCTTCCCTCTTGCTCCCTCCTCTTTCCTCCACCATTTCCCTCCGGCTGGCAACGAGCTCTGGCGGTAGTGGGGGACTCTTTCTCTCTCTCTCTCTCTCCCCACAGTGTCTCCCTGCTACAAGGAGATTGGACATCTCCCCGCAGGTCCAATCTCCCTGCAGCAGGGAGACGCTGTAAGGAAGGGAGAAGGGGGAGGGAGGAGACAGGGAGGGAAAGGGAAAAAGAGAGAATAGAGGGAGGGAGAGGAAGATGTGAGAGAGAGAGAGAGAGAGAGAGAAGCCCCCTCTGCCGGCTAGACCGGAAGCGGCGAAGGAGGAGAGAGGAGAGAGGGAGGGGGAACGTGTGCAGGGAGAGAGGGGGTGGGGGTAGTTTAGGAAGTTTAATTTTTTTAAGGGTGTGTAAAGAGAGAAAAAACTAGAGTTCATTTAGAAGTTCTCTTTTTGTTGGCCCTGTTCTCTTGGTAAAATTTCTGCCAAGAATCTGGGTGGTCGGGGTTTTGGAGATATATATAATGTGACATCTTGTCTCCTAGCATTTACAAATGCGTTGTTTCATTCCAAGCATTTCAGAATTTCAAGTACCTAAAAAGTGATAAACATAATTTAGAAATTTCAGAATCCCACATCTTTCACATTTTACTTGAATTTTTGGAAACTCAAGTACAAGGGAGCACCTAAGAATTTCACTGTGTCTGAAAATTCTCCCAATAAAATTCTTTGAATTCTTATAGAGAAACAGGCCTTACGTTTTTTTTTTTTTTGACGAAAACTAGTTGGACCAATTCTGTGTTGGTGGTAGAGTGCAGGAATTTAAAATGAACTTCTGCTCTTCTTTCGTGGAAACCCCTTTGCACAAACGGTGCTAAATGCGAAATTGAAGGGAAGAAAAGAAAAGGGAAAGAAGGAAGAACTAAAGTCATCCATTCTGATCCAAATTTCTTTGAACCTGAGTCCCTAGCTAAGCAACCCACCATGCATCAGCCTCTTTAATTACTAATATGTTACGTAGAGGCGTACCATGATGTCGCTTCCTACGACCGCTCTAAAAATAGATCCACGGGTACAATGTCGAATGCCTTAAAAACATTGAGTTGTACCTTTGCTATCACCAATTGATTTTGGTAAAAATGGTAACTCAATAGGTGCATAAGATTCTACAAGTAGTATCAGAGCTCCAGGTCAAGGGTTCGAGTCGCGAGAGTACCATCGTAGGGGGGATTGTCAGGGATTGTTAGGCAAAGGCGTGCCACAATGCCGCTCCCTACGTCTGCTCTAAAAATAGACCCTCGGGTGCGATGTCGGATGCCTTAAAAACATTGAGTTGTACCTTTACTATCACCAATTAGTTTTGATAGGAATGGTAGCTCAATGGGTGCATAAGATCCTACATAATATTTCGTTTCATGCATAAACATTCACCTCTTGCTGCTTTTAGTATTAAGAGAAAAGCATGAGAAAGGACAATTTTTTCTCTCATCTCATGTTTTTCTTGTTGGACTTTGGACCAATTTTCTTAGTAGTGTAAGAGACTGCTACATTTTCCACGGTCATGTCTCCTTTAGTTTGGTTGGTAGGAACAGCTTAAAGTTCTCTCATCACAACTCATTTTTTAAACCTAACAAGATAAAAAAAATGACATGATGTATGATAGTTTTATCCTTTTATTCATTAATATTTTAAAAAAATCAAAGTATCCCTCACCTTTAGTTTGAGGGACATATGCATAGTAGTAGTTTTGTACAAGAAAAAAAAATGCATCTTTATGTGAACAACCCAGAGCTGTATCAAAAGAATATAGGGGTGCTTTTGTAAATTTTCTTTTGTATATGATACAAGAATGAAATACTCTGGCTTGGTCTCTTATCAAATGTTAGAATAAGGGATGTGAGGTAGAGGTAGCCGCTCTCTCTGCATCCATGTTCTTCTTCTTCTCTTCTTGCTAGTCTTCCACTGCAACGCTAACAAGCATGACTGCTTCTCTTCCTGCGGATCTCTTAACATCACCTACCCTTTCCGGTTGAAGCAGGACCCCAAAACCTGTGGCAGGCCAGAAGCGCAGTTCCAGCTCACATGTGATCAAAGCAACCGACTGGTGGCCAACATCAGCTCCAGGCCTTTCTACGTCAAGGAGATCTCATACGAGAGGCGTGTGATCCTAGCCGTCGATTCCGTTCTAAGAAGCGATTCCGTTCCCTGTGATCATATTAACCACCAAAACATGGGATCATTTATCCTCGTTGTCCTAGTCTCTTCTCTGTGAGTTGCAACCATAGTATAAAACCAATTCGGAAAAAAAAAATCCAGAATACTATTAGAAATCTTATAATTTAAATATTCATTTTTATTATCTTTTAAAGTGTTTAAAATTAAAAACAACAAAAACTGAGTCAAATACTACAAAGATGGTTAGAATGGAATTCCCATATACATTCTAAGCATGGAAAATCTTATGTAATAGGTGCGATCAGATTCGATACGATTTCAACAAAAGATAGGAAAAGAACCATTCTAAAAAAATTTAAGTTGGAGCAGCTGCCCTGGTACTGTAGGGTTTTAGTTCCACCTTTCCTTGAAAAAATGGTAGCATCAATTTATCTATTTGGACCTTGGATAACTAGAATCCCAAAAAAGCTTGCATGCGCGAAGAAAGATCATATCCATTTATTTATTCCTGTAAGTTCATCCAAGTCCTGGTCTCATCTGTTGTTTCAGAGGACGCCGACCTTGTCACCACTAATGTACGAGTCTAGCCTATTACCTCGCATGTGTGAATTAGTATCCGTGTCCCCTCACATGTGTGACTCTTTATTACCTCATCACATGTATAAGTTATAGCATGCTGGTTACCAAGACAACTTTGGGTCTATTTGTTTACCACTTAAAGTTTGTACTCAAAAGGTGAGCCATATCCAATATCATGATGTGAATGGGGAGAATATCGAAGAAGACCAGCACTCAAAACTTTGCAAACCTATAGAGCTAACCCATTTCTTAACCTAATCTTACAACTAATTGGAAAACTCTTCAATTCGCATGCTAAAAGGACTTCTTATTCCATGCAGGTTTCATTGAAACTGTGAAGTTATATCTTAAAGGTAAAAACGTTGGAAGGATGTTCCTCCAGTATAGCTTTTTATTAGTTGGTTTTTCTTCATTTTTCTATTTCGATTTTAATGTGCTTTCAATAACTTTTCTTCCCTTAACCTTTATTGCAGTCGCAGCTTATTACACTTTTTACAAGCCAGACATCAGTAAGCGTACCTCACATACTTTTTAATTACTTTGATAGATGTGCTTTCTTAGAATATATATATATATGCATAGGAATTATTAATTTTTTATAGGGCCAGTTACTTTGGCTAATAGGCACCTCTCACGGATTTACATGAGAGAAAACCTTCTTATTAGTGTATGGGATACACTGAGATAGATATAAACCCTTCAAAAGCACTAACCCTCGAAGAATTAACACTCATCCTAATTTGATACTAATTTGAATAAAAAAATATTATTGTTAGATTAGATTTCATGAAAATTATAACTTATGAAATTATCAGAATTTAACCCTTCTGTGATAATTATTCAGATTAATTTAATATCAATGTGAGTGCTAATTCATAGGGTTAGTGAGTGGAGCAGGTCGGATGTTTCCCGGGGCATCCCATGCAATGGTAAAAGGGGTACCTCTCATGGAAGTCCATGAGAGGCACCACTTAGCATAATATTAACTGACATGGGCTATATATTTAGCTTAACCCACAACTTCAATGCTGCCATAGTAAGCACCTTTCACTCTGCCACGTGCTTTGTCTTTTGATCCATATGTATGAACTACATTATTTCACAAACTTAATGCACAACACGTCTCTAATCCAGCACATATGCTTGCACTGCAATAATTTTAGCAAATTTCAAACACAATATGTCTAATAAGTTTTTTTTTTCTTTTTGGGAAAATACTAGTTTGAGTATAGAACATTTTTATTCTTTGAATATTGGAAAAACAAAAGGCTCATAGGGATAGTTCCCATGAAAAACCAGCATACTTCTTCTTTTTGTTTTCATATTTACATTACAATCTATGGTTTTTATTTATTTATTTTTTCCATGACCTACTTCCAGCAATCGGACAGACTAATTTTTCTAGGTACATTGGTAAGATCATCTTATAGGACTTCAATCATCATGATGCCCATTCCTTTCGTATACATTTATGTTGCTTTTTATATAGGATTAACACCCATTTAGCAAATCTAACACAAATTGTGCATGTGTTTATCTTTGTGGAGAAATATATTTTCTTGCGAGAACAGCAATTAGGTTCGTGTGAGTTCTCATATGTTTGGCATATAAATTGCGAGGGAAGCATATATGGATGGATACAACCGTTGAAGACTTCTTAAGTAATTATAGATCTCATATGCCAAGGAGGTACTCATACTCAGATATTAAGAAGATGACAAGAAACTTTAAAAAAAATTAGGCCAAGGAGGTTATGGCTCTGTTTTTAAAGAAAAGCTCTCTAGTGGTCGTAGTGTCGCAGTAAAGATGTTGAATGCTTCTAAGGGAAATGGCCAAGAGTTCATCAATGAGGTAGCCATAGGGGGAAGGATACACCATGTGAATGTGGTGCGATTAATTGGATTTTGCTCAGAGGGGTTGAAAATAGCTCTAATCTATGAGTTCATGCTTAATAGGAAAAGGCAGCTCTTTGTGTTGGAATAAGATGTATCAAATTGCATTGGGAATAGCTCACGGGATTGAATATCTTCATCAAGGTTGTGACATGTGAATTCTACATTTTGACATCAAGCCTTACAACATTTTCCTTGATGAGAATTTCACTCCAAAAGTATCTGATTTTGGACCGGCAAAGTTCTATCCACCAACAGAAGGTAGTATAGTTTCAGTCACAGCAGTGAGGGGAACTATTTGATATATCGTCCCTTGAACTAATTTATAAAACCATTGGGGGTGTTTCATGCAAGTCTGATGTTTACAGCTTTGGGATACTTTTGATGGAAATAGTTGGGAGAAGGAACAATATTGATGCATTCACAAAGCGTTCAACCCAACCTTGCTTTCCATTATTGACTTACAATCAACATGATCAGGGAGGGGACATGCTAATGGAGGGCGTTGCAGATGTTGATATAGAAATTGCTAAAAAGTTAGTTATAGTTGCTTTATGGTGCATACAATTGAGGCCTACAGATCGTCCTACCATGAGCAAAGTAGTAGAGATGCTAGAAAGAAGGGTAGAAGATTTGCAACTGCCACCTAAGACATCCTTGTTGTTCCAACAAGAGATAGTTGACCTAGACCATGCTACTAGTACAGATCTTACAGAATCATCTCAACTACTTGCCAATCAAGATGAAGGTCACAAAGCTCTATGAATAAATATGGTAAGGGTGAGAGTTGATTGACTACTATGCTCCATAAACAAACAAAATTCTAGACAACAAATGCATGTATTAGTTTTCTTGATTTTGAATATGTAATGGACAAAACATGTGCATATTTGGGCATGTTCTAATGCTTTTTTAGGCTTATTGTAATTCTGTTTTTATAAGTGCCATAATTTCTCATTTACTACCTTCAATTTTTGCTTGAGGTTGAGATATGTATCAACTCTTTAAAGATGCTTTTAATCATTATTGTAGCTTTATCCGAACTATATTGGTGTCAACTTATACATAAATTTTGTTTAGCCCTTAGAATTCATGTTGTAGTTGTGACAAAGTTTTAAAGTAGTTATTTCAACAAGTCAACATGAATTAAAAGTATTTCTAGTTTTTCTAGAAATATACTTTCTCATGAATTCTAAAAGTCCTCTCTTCAAAATCACTTTTTCAAAAATCTCCCTTGAAATAATGTTTTTGTAAACTGTTGTTCTCTCCTACTATTTTGGTTGAATATAAGACTATCTTTGAGAGAGAGAGAGAGAGAGAGAGCCAAAGTTTCTCCTCCTTTTATTAGTATTTCTTCTTTCGTCGCCACAGAGAGAGAGAGAGAGAACCAAAGTTTCCCCTTCTTTTATTAGTATTTCTTCTTTCGTCGCCAAATATAGTCATTGCATCAATAAATTAACCCAAAGTTTGTATTGCAATTAGCTTGTAACTCACAATTAATTGCATATTAGAGTCAAGTGAAGGGTTAATTACTTGTGTTAGCATCAAGTGTGTCTTTTTTTTTACACCCTTGCCAAGGTGTCTAGGACCCAAGGTCGTTACCCTACACAAGTGAGAAGCTAGCCTACATATGTGGGAAGAGGAGTCTTCCCATTTGTGCACCAACAGGCCACACATGCAAGCTTATTTTTCCCACTCTCTCACTCACGCTTTACACCAGTGAAAGGAGTGGAACTAGAGCGCCCGTAATAAATTCATTTTCTGTATATGTGACATCCAATACTAAAGAGTAACATATTTATAATGGTTTAGATTTTAAAGTAGGCCATCCCCACTACTGAACCTCACCAAATGGAATATGTTCTAGGCGATGGAACATAGGGGAAATGGATTTTTTATTTTATTATCTTTTTAAATAAAATGCTCTTCATGTTGTTTACCCTTCGAAGTGGAGCAAAAATCCAGAAAGAGGGGACATACATTTCTTAAGGAAATTTAGTTTTGAATGTAACTCAAATAATCAAGACTAAGAATTTTGAGCAAATGTAGCAACCAAGGCACGCATTCCACATCTGCTTAAGTGACCTTGACCTGATTTTCTAGATCCAACTTCTTTTTTAATTTCCATGTGTAGTTGACCTTTATAATGGTCATTATGGTTGCTAAGAGAAGAAAGGAGCCGACGCCACCACCTGCTTGTGCCTAGATAAATTGGAAGTCACTATCAATTTTGTATTGAAATGACATATCTAGATAGTAAGAGGGTGGAAAGGGCTCTACCTATAACTACATACTTCCTCCATGAGCCTGCAAAGAATAAGAAAAAGAAAATCAGGAGAATTACAAATTTTTTTATTGAAGATTTTTCAAAAATTCAGCAAACTGATATTGTAATGCACCTTGCACCTTGAAGCCCTTATAAAATTTCTCCCATTTTCGGTGATGAAGGAAATTAGCCGTCAACATTTTCTTTTTGCACTATATGACAATTTCTCTTAAGGGGTCTACGAACATTTAATTACTTTCTTGCTATAAATAGTACAAGATCCCATATTGGCTACATGTTTGAAGGAATTTCTCATACTTGAAAAGCTTGGAAAGCCAGCTGAAGATGGGAAAAAATTATAAAATAATGTAAATATTATATTTAGAAATTCTTTTATGTGTTTTGCTATAAATGTTAGCCCATCTAGTTTGTAGAATTCTTCTATTTGTAGATTTTAGGTTAAAAAAAACATAATAGTTATGAGAGGAAAAGGAGATTTTGTACTATCAAACAATTCCAAAAGACCATCATATTTTTGCATTTTTACTAAGACCTCCCTCCTATAGGGAGAAACAAGTAACCAATAATTTTATAGACAAATTGCAAAAACACCCTTTGTTTATGCCTAGCAGATCTCACTACCTAATTAAGTTAAGTTGGGCCCATCTAGATGCATGATGGCAAAGGAAGCATGATATAGTTTATGCTTCGATGGATTGGGGAAATGTTTAATACCAAGTTGTGGGGAAATGTATAATACCAAGCTGATCATCCATTAGTTTTTTGCCCTTAAAATTTACTAGCGATATATCCAGGAAAAGTTAATTGGCCATACATTGTGTAAATTTCTTGTGATAAAATGTGTTAATGAATAGTGTCCAAAATTGTGTAAAATATGATTAGTTCCAATCAAGGTCCCTTCATGTAAGAAAAGGTTGGATTGATTAAAGACAACCCTTTATTTGAAAGCCTAAAATGGAGCATTCATGGAAAGAGGCATTTCAGGAAAATCATGATTTATGTCGTTTAAGTTTTTTTCAAAGGTAAATTAGTGAAGGCCAAAGAAATTGGAGAGCGTACTTATTTTTTTTTACTTTTTCATGTTTAGTTGAAAAGTTTTGTTGAAAAGACATTAAATATAGGTGCCTTTTTAAAGGTTGAATGAAAATGTAGGGTTTAAAAAACTGCTCTGCTACCCCAACTAATATTTGGAGCTATACAAACACTTTTTATTGCAATATTTTTTTATTATTTGGTACGAATGCATTTTTTAATGAAAAATATCCAAATTATTGTAATTTTCCATAATTCTAGAGAAAAGTGCTTTCAATGAGCATTTGTGTAGCATTGCAAAATCTATGTTCTAGGGAAAAGTTTTCCTCAATTCATGGAAAATTAAGCTTGTAACCCCGTCGCATTGTTGGAAATAAGTTTCTAGCGGAATCCGAGTATAGTTTTTGCACTTTTCCTTGCTACTAAGCACCAAATATGGAATTTATTATACTGCGAAAAATCATTTCCACTTTTCAGGCTTTTTCAAAGGGAAAATCATATGCACAAACATGCCTGGCGGGGTTGGAAAACATTTACATGGGAAAATATCTCACTTTCCTTTTCTTTTCCACACAAATCAAACCAGTTACACAAACATAGTTTTAATTTATTAAAAATAGAAAGAAAGAAAAAACAAAAGAAATCCTCACACATACCTTTATCTCGATGGTAGAAACACATGGCTTCATTGCTGCTTTGGCTCTTGAATCTACACTCCCCTCCCTTCAGTTCGCACTCTCCATCGCATCCCGGCACATCCCAGTTCAGATTAAGCAGAGTTTCGCAGCCCATAACACATTCAAGAATGTAAGTGTCCTGCCATTCACCACGGACACCATAATACAGTAGATAAATCTCAACTGTCTTCATTGGTTGGCAAGAAACGGCTAACGACCCCACCGTTCTACTAGTACTGACAGCAAAGCCATCATGCTCCAAGTCCCCGAGACAAGGGACAGGAGTAGCATACCACATCCCAAAATCAACGTTCCTAGAACACCTAAGCAGTGTATAGTGTCAGGCCCAGATTTTTGGGTTGAATCAGTTTGTCGGGTTTGAATTAGGTTGAGAGGGGTTAGATGGACCGCTTAAATAGTCTTGGGCCTTGGGTCTGAGTTATTTGACCCTTTTAAGTCAAAAAGTCTTTTTTCGAAATTTTGTAAAACTCATTAAAAAGTAGAGAGCCCTTCTTTGTAATTTAGAAAAACTCTTACATAATATAAACCCTAAGGCCTTCCCCATTCTCTCATCTTCTTCATTTCCTCTACAACCAAGCCCTAGAAGCTCTCCGGGGAGAAACTACGGTGGGATCTTCAAATTCTCTTTTGGCATCAAGATCCATATATGCAAGTAGATAACTGTAAACAATGTCTTTTGGTTACTTACGAAGTCTTTTGGTTTCTTGTTGAATAATATGCTTTGATATGATCTTTTGATTGGATTTAAATCTTGATTAGTGATTAACAATAAAGATTTGAAACCCTGATGATTTGATTTCTTTTACTTAAAATAAAGAATCTAATTGAAAAGGGATTTAAAAAAAAAAGTCTTTACTGCCGCAGTGCTGCTTGGCATGCCAGGCAGTGTCTGCTGCCTGGCAGCACCGCCTGGGCCGGCTGGCCTGGCCAGCGGGGCTGGGCTGGCTGCTTGGTGGGCCCAGGTTGCAGCTGAGCCGGGTACATCGGGCTAGGCCCCTTTTTTTAAAATAATTATAGTAATAATAATTATAATAAATAAATAAGTAAATAGGATTTAGGATATTCTTTATAAATGATTTAGAATGTTGTTTGATAAATGGTTTAGTATATTAATAGTGATTGATTATATTATTTGATTCTTAATTAGGTGTTATTAGAACTGTAGTTAGAATTGTGTACAAATTTAATTAAGGTTTGATTACTTGCAATTAATAATTTATTTAGACTAATTAGAAATTTAATCGAGATTTTAATTGGGAGTGATTAAGTCTTAATTAGAAAGTATTTGAATTTCTAATTTGGATTTTGATTGAGCTTAAATTTTGGATTTGAATATGGGATTTAGATCTTTTGTTTTATACAAGATAATAAGATACTTTTATACACAACAAGGTTAATTCAGAACTTACTTATTCCCTTTTCTCCTTTTGATCATAATTTGATTTAAGTTTTAATTTAGAATTTGAATATCTTTTACCCAATTTATAACTCACACTAATTATACATAATTGGATTAGATGGATTCCTGGATTTTTAGAAAATTGGTTGAATGTTCACATAAGAATTGGACTAACTCCAGGATAAAAATGTGAGGTTCGGGATGCACCACATAATAGACACCGAAAATAGGATATCGGCATCGTGGACTCACATTTCCATTGTGAAAAGGAGTTGGTTCTCATGTGTATATTTAACTAACTGTGACCATTAGGTGGATTAGTGCTTATCCTTAGAGAATTTGAATTGACACACAATCATAATACACTTTCAAATTAAGAAGTTTAAATACTCAAATTGATATTGGGTTGAGTTTTGGAATTAAGGGTTTCATATTATGGTTCATTGTGCATCAGTAGACGTATGTATTTGTATATATATTTATATATTTATATATATGTATATCTAACCGACTACAGTTTGGATGTGGACGTACCCCATCAGGTTAGCGTGTACTGTAGATTATTGTACACAGCTGTGCCATTTGTTATATTTGGCGGAAATACCCATTTTTTTATATGTCTGCGAAAATATCTGTTTTTGTTTATCTGTCTGCTGGAATACCCGTTTTTGTATATTTTATTTGTGGAAGTACCCATTTTGGCATATTGTATTAGCAGGAATACCCATTTTTTATCGTTCATGTCATTGGGTTTGCATTCGGTATATTTTGAGTCAAAATAAATATTATGTTTTAAATTCAATTGATTAACATTATTGCTTGTAGTTTACTCTCTTATTAGATTATGTCAATCTGATCCACTACTTTTGGTATCTAAGTTTCGTTACTGGTGCCGAATTAAAGGGTCAGGCGACGCAAAAGATTCCGCTAGACGGCGGAGTTGTTGAGTGAATCACCGATGACATCATTTGAAGTGTCTTAGAGTTGGTGCAGAGATCGAAACTTTAGATTATGTAATAAGGCTATGTTTGGGCCATTAGTTTATTCATTAAATTATTTGTTTTGGAATTATAACTTTAATTACTATGCTTCGAAGCACTTGACCTTGACTTTATTATTATTGAGATGTGTTCTTTAGTTGATATATGATATTCATCTGCGATAATTATGGATTTCAGTTCCGCGTGTGATTATGATTGCTTGATCACCAGGCATAGCTTTACGAAGGACTTCTATCCACCTGGAATTGGGGCCCAGATTGTTTATATAAGAAAAATTTTAATTGGCCCCAATTCTCACACTCTTAGAACCGGGTTTGGATCCGGCCAAGTTTTGGAGGCATGACATATAGTAGTCAGGGACTCCGTACTAGTGAAAAGGAGAAGAACAGGAGGAGGAGAGATTGCTGGTGTGGTTGAAGAGGAGGCAATAAAGACAACTGCAGCCCAGCTACAGTTGTAGCTGTGAGAGTTGAGGATGATCGAAGACTCTTCCACAATTCCACTCTTCGTAAGTGTAGGAAAGAGGCAGGTGAGCAGATGGATGCATTGAAAAGACTAAACAAGGTATGCGCTTCCAAAATGTCTTCACAACAGTCATTTTCTATCTAATTTTTTTCCCTCATACCCTTTGGGTTTTTACTTTTCCTATATTGGCTGTTGGATTGCTCTTGATTGAACTTCACTAAACATAAAATTGCAGCACATAGGATCAAGCTTTTTTCTTGGGGACTAAAACAACCAAGCCAACTTTGAATTCCTCTTCATAAGAAGCTCATCCACTTCTCTAATGAATTCTTCCAAATCTCAGATGTTCACTTACAATTTACACAAGACACTCATTTTAGCCTTTCTTTTTGGGGATTCCTTTGCAAAAGGGGGTGTGAATCAACAGGGCCTTATCATAAGATTACGGGAACCTCTCAGTTTCTGTTATTTTGTTTTTTTTTTCTTACTTGTCTTTTTGACATGATTTCTTTGTAGTAGTTGTTTATAAATTTGGTGCTTATTGATGTACAGGTCTCATTTAAATATAATAATTATTGTTGCTTCTAGAATAATTCATCACCTACTCTGACCATTTCATCTTATTTAGGCCTTTTTTCTTGAACCCAATTCGAACTTGCCCCAATTTTGAAATCTTACAAACCAAACATCATTTTCTTCATATCTTTTCACCCTCTGGCACTTGGTCTTTTATTTATTTATTTATTGTGTGTGTGCGTGTTTAACTTCCATACCAGTTTAATAATTTTCTTTGTAAGGGTCATTTTCTTTGTAAGGGACATCATATTCAATCTACATTGGATCCATTGCATTTTCATTAGGCTGCATTCATCGAAGGTACAGTGTCTGATTTCTAGGAGAATATTCTTCACTTAATGAAATTATGTGGATCTATTCAGTTCATATGTATCTAATGCTATTCATTTTGGTTGAGCATCAAGTACACTTATGAGAGATGATAAGAATATACAGGGAGGTTGACGCTTCTCCCGATTGCTAGTTCTGCTTTCATTTTAGCTAGTTTATGAATGAATCCTGTAACTTTGCAGAATTTTATTCTGCTGTCATATTACTATGAATTTCTAATTCAATTGTTTCGGTATCCTTGTTTTTTTTTTTCTAGGTTTTTAGAAAGATCTGATCTTTGATGGATATTCAATTTGTGCTTTTTTTTTCATTTTTGAAACTTATCTTGTTACATTTCATTAAAGAATAAGCAATAGACTAGGCACAAAAAACTTGTACCCTAACATACAAAATACCTCTAAAGGAGGAAGATCTATCAACCTACTGCTTTGCTATGGAATCCACCAACCCATTCACTGAATTAACTTCATGTTACTTGTCTTTATTTTATATGTTCTTTATTTCCTTCTGCAGCTCATAATGTATTTACTTGTTTTCTTTTTGATCAGTAACTGTATACCGTATTTGTTGTTTACCTATTAACCTGCATAATATTTCAGGATGGTCGGATTGACTATGGTGAGTTTGTTGCTATGATGCAAAAGGGCAATTTTGGAATTGGAAGACGGACTATGCGCAACAATCTGAATATAAGCATGAGAGATGCATTGTGATCCCACTGAATTTTTGACATACACGTTAAAAGGCTGGTTTTCTATCCCTTTCTCTTCTTATTCCTTTGTCAACAAAAGGAAACTCATAAGAGAAGGAAAGGTCAGAGGAGCAGTGTAATTATGTTATTGGATATGGGAAGTAGTTCCTATAGTTGTCTGAAATTGCTGGTCCATTCTCATTTAAAACTAATGGTTGAAGTTATAACTGATTTAGAGTGCTTTGTGTTTCCTTTCCTTCTGTTATGTTGTTTATTCTTGTTGAAATAATTTTTTTTTTGGGTCTCAACCCCGTATCTTCATGAAAAAATGAGTAATTTAATTATCTTTAAGCTGTGCTATACTTTTAACACTGAAGGCATCAAATGAATAAGACAAAAGTAGTGACAACAGGATAGCCATCACAAAAAGCATGAGTAGAGCATTTGGTGGGTTAACCCCGTACTTGGACTCTACCACAAACACAAAAAAGTGTCAGGGTTCACTGCAGGTTCAAAACCACTGTTGTGATGTCTATACTACTGTGATTCTCATTAATGCTGCTTGTATCCTAATATCATGGAGAAGGAAATGTGGAATTACAGGTCCTCAGTATGTTATTGACAATAGGCAAACATCCTATGGCTATTGATTGACTTGGGGCTTGTGGGCTGCTGATGTTATAAGTGATTAGTTTGTGTTACTGTAATAGGACTAACATTATTGTGCAACATGTGAACTGGGGATAATAGTGGAAAGACATTCACATCAATTCTATTTGTGATTTTCTTTTCTCTAACAGAATCAGAATAAAACTTAAGATGATCTCTTCATTAGCGTATGATTTTTCTACATGGTACTATAATCTTGTATTTTTGTGTTGATGATACCAGGTTGTACAGTATGTTTAGAGAGGATGAGGGATGCTCTGCAGAATCCATTTTTTCTTTTCTTCTTCTTCCCCAGCTCTGGGTCTTAGCAACCTTATCTGATAGAGAGGCTTCTATTCATTGGCAGATTGTTGAGCTAGCTATAACTGTAATGGTCAATTAATCTTGAAAGTGCTCTCAAATCATTATTTAATTTGGGGTATTGAAATCTAGGTGCGTCTTGCATATGTTTTTATCTTACTTGGAATGCATGCCATTTGATTCAGCAGAGGTGATTGCTAAGTTCCAAGAGCTTTCATTGATTTCTGTTACCTAGTTGGCTGTGATCTCAGGTCTGTCTTCTTGTTTTTGCAGGCTCAACAATTCAATAAAGACATATTTGTTTTCCTTGAATGATAAGGAGGGAGTATAATCAGGTGATAAAATTATTGTGATTATTTTCTTAGATGAGTATCATTTCGAAAGTATAACCAACTACTATAACCAATCATTTGAGCAATATTTGGTAATGACTACAAGTAGTGGAAACCTAGTGGGAAACTACTTGCCAGCATTGCTAGATTAATCAAGTTCACTCCAATCATGTTTTGGGTAGAAATTAGCTGATTCAGGTGCTCAAGAAACATCTGTAGATGATTCATTAGATGAGCATATCCAAGGACCTTATAAAGTAAATTTCCCTGTTTCAACTGCGAGGAATGAAGAAGGTAGTTCCGCACTGCATCCTCGAGGTACTGTACTTATTCATCAAAATCCATTTCCTAAAAACGAAGATCCTGTGTTACCAACTAATGTGGAAATCCAGCACTATTCTGAGAGTAGCAAAGTAATTGGAACAATGAAGGTAACTCCTGGTGGGCTAGCAGGTGTTGATTACGCTGGCTTTTCTCAAATCTCTCCATCTTCAAGATCCTTTCTCCAAGCATGTGCTTTATGTTCAGAATCTGGAATTGAAATCTATTAAGTTGCAGATTTGATATTCTGTATCTCTACCAAATAAGAAATGCATTGGCATCTGTCGTTTTCTATACAGATACCAGAGGGAAGAAGAATACGATCCTAAGGTTAATTTATCTGGATAGGCCTCATGCAGATATCTAGAACGAATAATTCAACCAGTCTTTGGAAGCAAGTACCATTTCTTATTGCATTGAATTATATCCTGTCATACTCCTCCTAACCTGTAAACCTGGTGGTGTATCAAATGTTTTCTTGCAGGATCTTGTTCTTAAGGTGAGAGAACATGAAGAGGAGAGTCTGCAGCTAAGGACGCATATTGCTGATCACAAAATAAAGGCATGGAATGCCTATCTGATCTTGTTTTCTACTTGGCTTGATATATATCGAATTTTTTTTTCACTCCTATAAAATTTTATTTTGACTAT
This sequence comes from Sextonia rubra, assembly GCA_037013555.1. Classification (NCBI taxonomy): domain Eukaryota; kingdom Viridiplantae; phylum Streptophyta; class Magnoliopsida; order Laurales; family Lauraceae; genus Sextonia; species Sextonia rubra. The sequence continues at coordinate 3,310,580 of JASUAD010000003.1, read as the reverse complement.
GAACATATGTTAATGTCTTAATTATTGATAGGAAATACAAATACACAATGAGAAGTGTCTTCTTGAAAAGCGCATTGCAAATATGCACATGGTCAGTAGAACCTGCTGTACTGTGTTTTTTTTCCCCTTATTGACGTGTACTTGAGATTTTCACTATTTTGATTTGGTTTTACAAGCAGGCATTTGACCAACAGCAGCAGGACCTGGTGGAGGCTGCATAAAAATCCATCTCTTATAGACAAGATATTGTTGAGGAAAACATATGTCTTACGTATGCATTGCAAGTAATATTCTTTCTATTTGTTGTGCTGGATTAATATGTAAGCTAAAATAGCCCCAAATACAGTGTTTTAACCGATCAAATTTTACATCCTACGGTAAGATTAATTATAAACGGATCTCCAAAGGATATGGGCATACCTGGATCCATCGCAATTCCAACTCAAATATGCAACGAAAAGAAGTACGACTAATGGCCGGCAGTAGATACAGGATTTATAACTCCTCTGTGCCTTACTTTAATCCTTGATGAATGATGGAGATCAAGTGGGAATTTTTCTATATACAGAGGAGCCAGTCGGAACAACTCTTATAGCCTTCCTCCATCAATGGAAGACTTAGATAACGGTAGATATTTGCTATCTTCAACTAAACCCATCCCTTAAATTAGGATAACCACAGTTTTGAAAAATGAAATAGAAACAAATCAAAGATAAGGGATGAGATCATTATAGGAAAGTAGTTGAAACAGTGAAACAGTGATAGTCATATGGACCACCACCTGGGTTTCCAACATTCTCTCACTTGGCCCATATGACTATCACATATCCCAAAAATTTTCTTGCTTAAAATTCATTTTATAAAACAACGAAATTTGAAAATAGCTCTAACCGATGCGCATCATTAAAAAAAATGGTTATCCTCCAAACTTTCATTCTAAGGCCTTTAATATGTGATTAGTTTAGTTTACTAATCTGAACTATGGCGGTTACACATTTTTAACGATATGTTTCTTTCCACAATTACAACACTAGTATTCTTCCCTAACTAAGTTCTTTAATGATAGCAAAATATGATACTTTAATATGACTTACTATTTAATTGGGTGCTATAATGTCATATTATTTTAATATTCTCACTTTATTCATAAAAATACATGTAATATTAGAACAAAAAAAGAATTGTGAAATCATTTCCTTTTATTAATCAATAAACAGTGTCATACATTATTGACTATTACAAGGCATCTCATACAAGCCCATATTCAATACATAGGTTTCAAAATCCTTTGGTGCTAATGCCTTCGTTAAAGGATTTGCAATCATTAGTCTTAATGGAGCTCCTACGATTGACACTATACAATCTTGCACCTCTTCTTTAAGTACAGGATACTTGACCTCAACATACTTTGATTTGCTGAAACACTTGTCATTTTTAGCAAACCTCCTTGCAGCATCATTGTGGCAATGAATCTTTATTGGCTTAGGCATATTGCCCATAATGTTAAGTCCGATGATAAAATTACGCATCCATAATGTATGACCTATGGCTTCAAAGCATGCCACATACTATGCATCGAAGGTGGATGGAGTAACTACTGATTGCTTTGCACTCTTCCATAAGACAGCCCCTCCCGCCAACAAAAAGATGTAATCTGAGATTGATTTTCTTGTATCGAGACAGCCAATCAAATCTGAATCTGAATATCCAATAACCTCCAATTTATTGGATCTTTGGTATGTGAGCATGTATCTCTTAGTGCCATTGAGGCAACACATCACTTTCTTTAAGGCAACCCAATGAGTTATCCATGGATTGCTTTGGTATCTGCTCAACATTCAAACTACAAAACTAATGTCTGGTCTTGTACAAGTTTGAAGATACATTAGACTCCCTACTGCTGCCGCATGAGGATACTTTGTCATTTCAAGTTTCTCTAATTCTGTCATAGGACATGTTCCTTACTAAACTTATCTCCCTTAGAAATTGGTGTACTTTAAGGTTTACTTCCTTCCATACGAAATCTTTTGAGAATGCTTTTAACATAGGTTTCCTGAGATAACCCAAGTAATTTTCGAGATCTATCTCTTAATATCTCAATTCCTATTACAAAAGTTGCTTCGCCCATATCTTTTATGTCAAAATTTTTCTCAAACTAAACCTTAGTTTCATAAATCATACCAAGGTCATTATTGGCCAGTAAAATGTCATCAACATACAAGACTAAGATGATAAATTTGCTCCCACTAATCTTAAGATATATACAATGGTCTACTATATTTTCGGTGAAACCGAAAGACGTGATAATATGGTTGAACTTTAAGTACCATTGTTTGGAAGCTTGTTTTAGCCCATATATTGACTTCTTTAACTTACATACCAATTTTCCATTAGTACCCTATTGAACAAATCCTTCTGGTTATTCCATATTACACTACTTCTTCCAGATTCCCATTTAGGAAAGTCGTTTTAATATCTATTTGATATAGCTTTAGGTCATAATGAGCTACGAGTGCCATCACAAGTCTAAACGAGTCTTTCTTAGACACTGGAGAATAGGTTTTGTGATAATAAATACCTTCTCTTTGAGTGAATCCCTTAGCTACTAGTCAGGCATTAAATCGTTTAATTCTTCCTTTAGAGTCCCTCTTGGTCTTGAAAACCCATTTACAATCAATGGTCTTAGACCCTTCAGGCAGTTGAACGAGATCCCAGAATTCATTAATTCCCATGGATTCAACCTCTTCATTCATAACTTCTAACCATTTTTCAGAATCAATACTGTTAACAGCTTCCTTAAAAGTCTTTGGATCTTCTTTGATTCCAATGTCCACTTCTTCTAGATACACAATATAATCATTTGTAATAGTAGGTCTTTTCACACGAGTTGACCGCCTCAATTCTTCTGGATTATCCATAGGAGGTACTTGTTCTATTTGAACAATTGGTTGATCAACAGTTGGTTGTGTTTGTGTATCTATGGGCACATGTTCAACAGTCTTTTCTAGGAATAGCTCTATATTAAGTGGGATTACTAAACCACCTAGAGAAGAGATTATAGGCTCTTCTCTAATTTCTTTATAGAGAATATTTTTGACCTTACTACTCCCACTGTTGTCATAATTTTCCAAAAACTTAGCATTATTGGACTCTGCTATTCTTGTACTATGGTTAGGACAGTAATATTTATACCCTTTAGACTTGTCCAGATATCCGATAAAATATCCACTGACAGTTCTTGGGTCTAATTTCCTTTTTTGTGGGTTATAAACCCACACTTCAGATGGACATCCCCAGACTCTAAAATGGTTTAAACTTGGTTTCTTACCAGTCTATAACTCAAATGGAGTTTTAGGGACCACTTCACTAGAAACTCTATTTAGAATATACATTGCCATCTTCAATGCGTCTCCCTACATAGATTTGGGCAACGATGTGTTACTGACCATACCCCTAACCATATCTATAAGAGTTATATTCCTTCTCTCAGCCACTCCATTCTGCTAAGATATTCTAGGCATTGTGTATAGGGCTAAAATGCCTTCTTGTTCTAGGAATCGTGCAAATGGACCATGGTTTTGTCCTGCTTCAGTATATCAATCATAATATTCACCACCTCTATCTGATCTCATGATTTTGATCCTTTTATCTAACTGCTTTTCTACTTCTGCTTTGAACACCTTAAAGGCGTTTAATGCATCAGACTTATCTTTAATAAGATAAAGATATCCATACTGCGAATGATCATCTATGAAGGTGATAAAATATTGTTCTCCAGTAAAACAAGGTATATTTATCTTTCCACAGATATCCGTATGGATTAGTTGTAGAAGATCAGAACTCCTAGTGGCTGTTTTCTTGACTGTTCTAGTTTGTTTGCCTTTAATACAATCAACACAAACTTCAAAGTCAGTGAAGTCAAGATTTGGTAATAATCCATCCTTCACTAATCTAAGCATTCTCTCTCTTGAGATATGCCCTAACCTCTTATTCCACAAGGTAGAAGAGTTCTCCTTTAAAGCCCCTCTCTTTATGCCAACATTCACTCCATAAATGTGGTGTGTTGTTATAGATTGTGTATAAGAAGGATCTAACTTTAATTTATATAAACCACTTCCAATCATCAAATTATTAAAGAAAAGTTTTAACATCCCACGTCCAAAACTAAAATCAAAACCATCCTGATCTAGCTTTGCAACAGAAATTAAGTTTCTTGTAATGTCTGGAATAAGAAAGGTATGTTGGAGGTCCAAGACAAATCCTGTGTCCAACACTAGCCTATCGGTGCCGATTGCCTTCACTCTGGCTTCCTTCCGATTCCCCATAACGATAGTTCTCTCACCATCACTTGGACTCTGGGTTGAAAGGAATCCTTGCACACAACTAGATATGTGAACAGTTGCTCCAGAGTCGACCCACCAAGTATTAGATGGGACATGTATAATGTTGGTTTCACATACAAGAGACAAATGTCTATTCTTACCTTTTTTTTCTAACCAAGCCTTTCTCTTCTGGCAATCCTTTTTGAAGTGGCCTTTCTTGCCACAGAAGTGACACTTATGAGACTTCTTCCATTTATTTCCCTTCTTGGTATCCGGTTTTTCAACTTTTAGTGGATTGTTGGTTGGCTTCTTCTTTCCTTTGGGACCTTTCTTTGGTTTGAAGTGGGAGACTAAGTTAACCGTCGGCTGTCCCTCAGCCTTAAGCCTCCTTCCCTCTTGATCGCACCGTGCGATTAATTCTTTTAGGGTCGGCCACTTTGAATCGGCCAAAGGTAAGAGGAAGAGAGTCCAGTATAAACTGGATCAAGTATCCATCCAAAATGCTCATGTTGACATCCTTTAATTTAGATGCTATGTTTGACATGAGTAGAATGTGCTCTCTAACCCTTTTGGTCCCATCATACTTTATGTTTGTCAAATGGTTCATCAAGGAGGTCCCTAATGCTTTATCAGTTACTTCAAACTGTGACTTCACTGATTCTAAGAGTTCCTTAGCTTGTCCCCTTAGATCAATAGACCCTTTAATACTTTTTGATATTGAGGTCGAAATAATGTGTTGGCAAATCTTGTTACATTTATGCCATTTGTCATGGTGGGTCCTATCCGCTTGGGAACTTTGATCAGTGAGAGTAGGAAGCATAGGTTCTTCTAAGGCCATATCTAGGTCTAGACAACTTAAAGTTAGGGTCAACATGTCTAACCAATCTTGATAATTTGAACCATCCAATTGCGGAATGGAACCCAAATAGAAGGGAAGAGACATTGATTTGGAAGTAGCTATAAACAAATATATAAAAACTGTTGAACTCATAATACTATCAGCTTTGAATTTAAAAGGATTTAACTAAATGAAAGTAAGAGGTTCACATCATTGTAAACAACCTTTGGGTTGGATACAACATGTTAATTAATTACTTGTCTATTATTGATAAGACCATAACATATAGAATAAATAATGTCAAAATCCCACCTTTGGGTGTAGATCGAGGTAAATTTATTTCTATATATATGATATGTCCTATCCCGACTTCAATTAAGGACAACCTCCTTTGGGTCAATTACCAATGCAATTGAGGTCCCAATTTTGTGTCATTTAGGGATGTCTTTAATTTTCAAATCACAAATTCTATCTTAACCGAATCACTTTTGTGACTACTAGGTTAATAAAAAATCTGCAAATTGAAGAAAACCCATGACACTAATTTGATTTTTCTAGCATGATACCTAACCATTATTCATCATGATATTCTATCATTGGTCAATTTTTCTTGAATGTGAATCGAAAAAAATCTGATTCCAAATGTGCAAAATATTGTAAAAAATACGGTATCATTTTTATATTTTCTTTCTATCCTGTCAAAAACAAAATTACTAGTATTTTAAAGGTATTTTATACATTTAGATTTATCATATTAATGGTTTTGATCGACTTTGGTTGATCACAAAAGGGCTCAATTAAACAAATTAATTCAATTTGATGCCTTGATCATTCAATTTACAGGAATCTACTCAAAACCAGAATTGATTGATGCAATAAACCAATTCTACTCATTTATTTATGTCAGGTGGACAGTTCGGATTGGTCCCATAATTGCCTAATTTAATCTAAATATTATGTCCATTATTTTAATATTATTTTAATCTAATCGGGCCAAGTAACAAGGCAGGTCAGATCCGGACTGACAGCCCAGTCTGTTATCTGATTGTACAGGTTAAGTTAGGTTCGGGTTTGGTCAGGTCAGAACTGAACTGAGTTTGTATATACCAGACAGATGGGCTGGATTTTATCGGGCTAGGTCGGGTCAGAACTAACCCACAGATCCACGCCCAGGCACCTTTATTAAAAGTATTTCGGATCAGGTTGGCTCAGGTCGGCCTGAACTACAAGGCCCAGTCTATTATACCTAGACGGATCAAGTCAGGGTCAGATTTTGGGTTGGTCCAACCCACAACGAAAAGTCCACCCAATACAGTCCATTCGGGTTGGGTTGAGTCTGCATATGTAGCCCAAAATAACTGTGTCGGATTTACTAAAATCCAGCCTGTAACACTTCGACTCAGCTTGACCTCGTATGATTGTATATATTATTTTGTTCACTTTGTAAAACCTTCACATGTAATTATATCAGTTCTGTCTTCGTATTCTCTTTTTGCACTGTTAGTTTGATGTTTCTGATATTTACAGCTTTCACGTACATGTTTGGCACGTGTGAATGTTCCCTTGTGCGTGTGCATTTAGACCAGGTCTACGTGTACAGGCACGGGAGTACGTGTGTAATTGGTTTGGCTTTTGCTAACCCCCGAACCCTGAGCTCGGGTTGTGACACAGCCCACAACGGAAAAGTGGTTGAGCCGGGCTCTAAGGTCAGGTCCGCTTGACCTGGACTAGACCCGGTACTATTCATCATCTCCTTCATTGAAACAAAGTAGAAACTGGGAAGATTTTCCCGGATTCGTCCGACGACGACAGCAACCCCACAGCACCAGCGGTCGGCCCTGCCCATTTCGAGGCCGGGGCCGGCGATGTCATTCCCCGGCTGTCCAGACCGGCAGCGGGAAACTATTGCATTTTTTTTTTTAACTGAACTGGGTGTTGCACAAAACCAGTTCTGCGCAGCGCCTATGCCGCAGTTATGCGGCGTCGAAAACGGCCATTGCCCGCTGCCCCAATTTATTTTTTTTTTTGTTTTGTTTCTATTTCAAAAACAGAACAGCCGAGACATGTTCATATGTTCCAGTTTTATGCAATTCTAATCCACGGAAACAACAACCTTTGGCTTTGATACCAAATGTAAGCTAAAATGGCCCCAAATACAGTGTTTTAACAGATTAGATTTTGGATCCTACAGTTAGATTAATTATAAACGGATCTTCAAAGGATATGGGCATACTTGGATCCATCGCAATTCCAACTCAAATATACAACGAAAAGAAGCACGACTGATGGCCGGCAGTAGATACAGAATTTATAACTCCTCTGTGCCTTACTTTAATCCTTGATGAATGATAGAGATCAAGTGGGAATTTTTCTATATATAGAGTAGTTACCCGGAACAACTCTTATAGCCTTCCTCCATCAACGGAAGACTTAGATAACGGAAGATATTTGCTATTTTGTTTTTCCTTTTTTTTTTCGTGTAGATCACCTATACCTTATCAACATCCAATGCATGTTGTGGTGGGTAGACCCATTGAGGTTAAGAAAAATCCACTGGCCACCGCAGAAGAGGTATATAAATTTGATATCCCTTGTTATTTTTAGTTGATTATTTATTTATTATATTGTCCCAGAAAAATTACTTCCAAACAAATTCTTTGAGTTTCCTTCTTTTTATGCTATCCATGTTGATTTAACTTAGATCTATCACCAGTTGGTTTCATTGTTTTGGCATGAATCCCTACCACTTTTGTTTTCAAGGAAAGTATGTTACTAGTCGGAATCTTTGAGATCGTCTCTACCATGAACTCGAGAGGAATTTAGCAATGAGAGTTGAAGATAGTGAAACTGCTGATACATTTATTGTCACTGGGAGGGATACTTTACACATCACTATATTAATAGAAAATATGTAAGTGCAGCTTGAAAATTTTTAATTCTTTTACTATTTTATTTCTTTGAGTTTCCTTCTTTTTGGCTGCTTGACACTCATGTTGATACACGAGGAGAAGGGAAGGATATGAATTTATGGTGGGTCCACCCAAGGTTATAAACAAAAGAGTAAATGACTAGTTGTTTGAGCCTTTTGAGGTAATGCATATTATATCAGACTGTTTTTCACATTTACATAATACAAAATGAAAGGGCAGTTATGGTAGTAGTTGATGTCCGTGCACACATATGATATATAATTGAATTATCCCTGTATTTAATTGTATGAATTTTCTTTTTGAGCATCCTTTATGTCAATCATGCCAAACCTTTCTTTTATGATTAATATTTATTGGTGTTAATTATCCAACATAAATATTTCTTTCATAAAATTACTAGCCAATTGTTTCCATATTCATACATTATCTGTAGCAAAGTGAAACATTAACTTGGGCAATTCATAGCCTGTCTAATCAACACCTAGAGTATTTTCCTCAAATACTTGCGAAGGTTGACAGAGTGGATGAATGTGCTATGCCATATGATACGGTTTCATATGAATGTGTCACGCCATATGATACAGTTTCATATGAATGTGGGACACTTGCACAAGGGGTTCTTGATAGCAGCATGTGCAGTACCTGTCCCAGGTTAGATGGTACTAAAATTTCTTAACTTAGAAAATTGTATATACCTATGGTATTTGTGGGTGTGTTTTAATGGAGGTTCTAATAACTATATATTTTTTCCCCTTTTACATTGGCAGGTTCTAATAAAGTTTGTAGACGATGCTTCAAAGTTTTTAAATAAGAAAATCACCAAAGCTTGTGGATTTCTACCATAGTCATCACATAAGATAGAGATTGAGTTTGAGCATTGACGTGTAATGGATTTTATGATGGTGTATGCAATGGAATTATGTCATTAAATATGAGTTTTGTGGTACCATGTCTTGTATGTTGCTTATGGCATTCATTGCATTTATTATTATAATGAAATATAATTTCTATGAAATGAATGGAAATGCTATATTTTGGAATGCTACAAAATTACTTCTATTTTACATTTTAAAAAGGTTCTAATCCCTTTAGAATTGGAAATAACTATTCATAAACTATGTTTTATTATTTCAAAATAAAAAGATTAAAATGGCTTAAAATTATCATAGAATTAGAATTTTGGAACAGTTTAAAGCATTCCTAAAAAACAACTGGAACAGCTCAAAACAATTTCAAAAGTAAAAATAGGAATGGTTTTAACCCAACTGGAACAGTTTAGAACCATTTCAAAAGTAAAAACAGGAACGGTTTTGATCCAACCGGAACGGTTCAAAACAATTACAGAAGTAAAATTAGAAATGGTTTTTGACCCAACTGGAATAGTTCAAAACCGTTCCAAAAGTAAAATTAGGAACGGTTTCTAACTCAATTGAAACGGTTCAAAACCGTTCCAAAAGAAAAAACAGGAACGGTTTTGAACCGTTCCAGATTTTCTACAACAGGTCATTCTGGAACGGTTTAAAACCATTCCGGATATCATTAGGAACAGTTTAAAACCGTTTCAGATAACAATTTTTGGTGTAGTGTGTGGATCAATGCCGAACACTTCACACTTGCTTTTGGTTTGGTTTGTATCAAGCCACCCCTTGACTTTGACTAAGTGGCTTTTGGGTAATCAGACAGATACTTCATAGCGTCCTACCAAAAAGCAAACATCACCCATGTGATGCTCTTGTTTTTATTAGCGGCTTGGTATATAACTCAAAGAAGGACTCATTGTATTTCATAAAAAAAATTTTAAATACCTAAATTACTCTCATCCTCTTCTCTTTCTACTCACCTTCTCTTCTTCTATTCCCCAGTCCCCTCTTCTACCACCCCCTTCTCTCTCCTGCCCTTTCCCACCTCCCCCTCTGATGTGGACATATTTTTGGACATATGGACATATTTCCTTACCAGTTTTTATGTAAAATGATATGATCATTAAAATTTTTGAATAACATACAGCTATAAAAAAAATTTGATGGAGCCTTTTGTTCGTTGGTTCTGCTTTTCTTCTTCAGGGTAGAAAGATGTTTTTTTACTTGTCTTCAACGAAAACTCATTGGACTAAATCTGTGATGGCTGTACAACAGATGAATATCTGCTCTTCTTTCGCGGAAACCCCATTGCACAAACGGGTGCTAAATATGAAATTGAAAATAGAAGGAAAGGAAACAAAGGAAGAGTTAAAAGTCACCCCTTCTGACCCAAATTTCTGTGAACCTCAGTCCCTTAGCTGAGCAAACCACCTTGGGCATCAGCGTTTCTAATTAGTCCATCCCTTTTACACGAAGTCAAAGATGCTTTATTTTTTTTTTTAACTTTTTAAATTTTTTTTTATCTTTGGGTTCTATCTTTTGGCGTCCGAGGTAGTAAGAGGAGAAGAAAGGAAGAAAAGGAGTGCAGATCAACGTGGACTCCAATTGCAAGGTTGACAAATGTAGTTTTATCCAGTGAGTCCCGGATCGTATTCACAAAGAGCTAGTATTCGTGGAAAACCCGTCCTAATTGAAAAATTAATGCTAACATAATAAGATCTATAAAAATACACTCTACCAAATCTGAAAATTAAATTTAAATTACAATACCAAATCTGAAAATTAAATAACAAACCGGAAATAACACTTAATCTAAAAATCCTAACTAAAACGTAACCTAAATTAATTGCTGCAAAATAAATAGACGCGTCAAATCACCAAATGCAAGAAAATTAAAAACATATATAAATGTAAAAAGAAATCATTCACTAAAAGAAATAAAAGATATGAATTCAGATTTCACACTTTGAATATTAAACCATTAATTGGCAGAATTAATAAAAAACATCATAAACACCACATCAAATGCATACTGTCATTACGCACAAACATACGATGTTGATCCAAAGTGTGATAACTTGACCTCGCTAACTGTGTTTCTTAACTAAAATGGACCAATAAAATCATATGAAATTCAAAGTGTTACAAACTGAAAATAAACTACTCTTACCCAAATTAAGACATCAAGAAAGATATGAGACTTGCGCATAATTCATGCTCCAATCTTCAAGTTTCACACCAAGGGAGGAGTAGATGAGAGAAGGAAGATGCAATGAAGAGGATCCAAAGGTGGCTGGCCTAGCCTCACTTTGTTGGACGTGTGATGACAGGTGAAGATATTGGCTGGGACGTGAGGGAGAGTGCTGATATAGGAAGTGGGCTGATATGATTGGATGGTCGTGAATTAGAGCATTGGCATGGTAAAAAAAAAAAAAGGAAAACTGATCTATGGAATGGACTGATGTGTGGAATGGTATGGAGAGTAGATGTGGGAAAAGAGATGTGAGGGAGAGAGTGCTGTATTGGTGGCAGGGACTATGGGTTGATTTCTGAATTGGTGTGGGACGTCTTTTACTTGGAATCGATGTGAATAGAAATATATGGACTTGAGGAGAGAAAAAAGGGCTGGTTTTGAGGAGTATGGAAAGTGGGTGCGACGTCTAGAATGGAGAGGGTGAGTGGAAATGAGATGGTATGATGGCTAGGACATTTGAATGGTGTATATGGCTTAGAAATAATATATATATATATATATATATAAAGGAGAGAGAATCTGGATGGTAGGTCGGTGGACCTGAGATGGAATGTAGTGAATGATATATATGGGCTTGATTTCTGACGTGAAAGGAAAATAGAAAGTGGTGCGTGGATGGTATGTTTCTTTTATAATGATGGCAGCAACATATTAAGAAATTCCTCATCACACCTTCCACATATTAAAATGGGCCATGTAGTTAAGGAGGAAAGTAGCTCACTTTTCTTTCTTGTTTTATTCTCCCTCTTCCTTGGAGCTTTGAAGATAATTAAAGAGATCAGCCCCCCTTAATTAGTTTAAAAATTCTCAGCCAAAAGTGACATCCATGGATGTGCTCCTCTTTCCAAATTTGCAAAAACTCTCTCCTTATTTGTCTCTTTGCAAAGAATCTTCCAACCAAAACTTTCTTTTCTTATCCGTTCTTGCAATTTCTTTGGGATCTTATTAGAATTAATTAGCTTGAATTAAATTTGCAACAATCAAGATAATGTGGACCCCACTTTTGATGCACAAGCATGTGTGCCCATTTGCACATATGTGTGGGGTCCTCTTGTGCTTCAATTTCTTCTTTTCTTCATTTTTCATTTTATTCTTTTTCTCTTTCTTGGATTTCTTCACAAATTATTCGTCGACTCTAAATCTTGATTGCGTGTCCCTTTCCTTGACTTTCCCACGCACGAAAGTGACTTTTCATTTGAAATAATAATTTTAACCTAAAGTCACAATTGTACTAATGTGGGCCCAATTTATATAAAATGACAACATAAATTTACATCATTAATCATAAATTGTCTTTAAATAACTAAAGATGATAAAAACCTTTGTCATTTTTATGTAAAATCATGAATTTGAAAAATCTTCTAAAAATGGAAATCCAAAAGTGGAAAGTTTTATGATTTTATGAAAAAATGATGATTTTTAATGATTTTTGCAAGAAAACTCTAAAATGAATTCTAAAATCATAAAAGCTTAATTTCTAACTAAATGAAGAGATTTTTCTCAAGCGCAAAAAGATTTTTCTTAAGAGCTTCTAAATAAACATCGGTTTTTGCTCTCTTTACACACCCCTTTTTTTTTTACCCCATCCCTTCTCTCCCTATAAACCTTCTCTCTCCCTCCCTCCTCTCTCCTCCCCCCTTCCCCTTTAGCCAGCGACGAGCTCCGGCGGCCGTGGGGGACTCTCTCTCTCTCTCTCTCTCTCTCTCTCTCACTCTCTCTCCCCCCTATAGTGTCTCCTTACTGTATGGAGATTGGACGTCTCCCTGCTGATCCGATCTGCCTGCAACAGGGAGATGTTGTAGGAGGGGAGAAAGGGGGAGGCAGGAGATAGGGAGGGAGAGGGAAAAAGAGAGAATAGAGGGAGGGAAAAGAAGAGGAGGAAAAGGAAGAGAGAGAGAGAGAGAGAGATTCCCCCTCTACCGACCAGATGGGAAGGGAGGGACGAGAAGAGAGGAGGGAGGGAGAGGGAAGGTGTGCAAGGAGAGAGGTGGTGGTGGTAGTTTAGGAAGTTTTATTTTTTTAAGGGTGTGTAAGGAGAACAAGAGTTCATTAAGAAGTTCTCTTTTTCTTAGCCCTGTTCTCTTGGTAGAAATTCTGCGAAGAATTTAGATAGTTGGGGTTTTAGAGATATGCTGTAACATCTTGTCCCCCGGCATTTACAAATACTTTGTTTCATTTCAAACATTTTAGAATTTCACCTATCTGAAAAGTCATAAACGACATTTAGAAATTTCATAATTCCACATCTTTCATATTTTACTTGAGTTTTGGAATACTCAAGTACAAGGAAGTATCCAAAAATTTCACTGTGTCTGAAAATTCTCCAAATAAAAATTCTTTGAATTCTTATAAAGAAAGAGGGCCTCACGTTTTTTCCGACGAAAACTAGTTGAACCAATTTTGTGCTGGTGGTAGAGCACAGAAATTCAAAATGAATTTCTGCTCTTCTTTCGCGGAAACCCCTTTGCACAAAAGGCGCTAAATACGAAATTGAAAAGAAGGAAAGAAAAAGGAAGGTAGGAAGAACTAAAGTCATTCATTCTGATCCAAATATCTTTGAACCTAAGTTCGTAGCTAAGCCACTCACCTTGGGCATCGGCATAAACATTTGCCTCTTGCTGCTTTTAGTATTAAGAGAAAAGCATGAGAAAGGACAATTTTTACGCTCATCTCATATTTTCCTTGTTGGACTTTGGACCAATTTCTTAGCAGTGTAAGTGACGGCTACATTTTCCATGGTCATGTCTCCTATAGTTTGGTCGATACGCATGGTCAAAGACGCTTTTGCCAAAGATTCCATACAAAAGCGTGTCAAGAGAACGCATTTTTCTTGCAATAATGAAAATGCATTACAAGGTTAAAAATAAATAAAATAAAATAAAGTTAAAAATAAATATTTTTGAGAACATTTAGAGATATCATCAATTGAGAATAAAAATAGACAAATCCATTTAAATGGTAAAGAAATATCCTATGCAACCACGCAATTGTGTTGTAAGGAAAAATTTTAATTATGTAAGTTGATGGCTTATCAAGTAAAAGAGGTAGGAGAACATATATAGATGAAGGTAGTGACAACCAATAGTAAACAATACAATGTATCTAAGGATTTGATTTAAGCTGAATCAAAATGGGAAACATAATTAATGTGTTAGACTCCAACATATAATTGGAACAAAGCTTAAATGATGATGATTACCACAATGACATAGTGGCTTTTTCAACTTCATTTCCTTGGTCTCCTCTTGCTTGGTGGGTAGCAATAGTTTAAACTATGAAGATGTTAAAAGAAAAAAAGAAAAACTACATGCATCTTTCCCTCACCGCATCATCATCATCAAAGCCTTATTCTAATCATGTCCCTCACCACAATTTTTATTTTAGACCTAACAAAGTAAGAAATGTGATATGATATGATATGTGATGGTTTTATCTTTTTACACATAAATACTTTTCAAAAATGAAAATGTCCCTCACTATAGTTTGAGAAAACATATATATAATAATTTTGTAAAAAAAAACATCTATTATCTTTAAAGATGTGAACAACTCAGAGCCGTATCAAAAGAATAAAGGGGTGCTATTGTAAATCTTCTTTTGTATCTGATATAATAATGAGATACTCTGGCTCGGTCTCTTCTCAAATGTAGAAATGAGGAAGGGATGTGAGGTAGGGGTAGCGCCTCTCTCTGCATCCATGTTGTGGGTTCTTCTTCTCTTATTGCTAGTCTTCCACTGCAACGCTAGCAAACATGACTGCTTCTCTTCCTGCGGATCTCTTAACATCAGTTACCCTTTCCGGTTGAAGCAGGACCCCGAAACCTGTGGCAGGCCAGAAACGCAGTTCCAGCTCACATGTGATCAAGGCAACCGACTGGTGGCCAACATCAGCTCCAGGCCTTTCTACGTCAAGGAGATCTCATACGAGAGGCGTCAGATCCTAGCCGTCGATTCCGTTCTAAGAAGCGATAACTGCTCTTCCCTGCCTCCTTTCCCTGGTTACGGCGATCTAGGCCCCTTCTTTGTATTTGAATGGGAATCGATTGTGTTTGTAAATTGCTCACTTCCTGTGGACAATCCGAACTACATATCAACGGCTCCATGCATCAGCGGCCCACCTGGGATTTATATCTATGCCATGATGGGCCCTCGGATCACGCTGTTAGATCTCAACACCTCTTG
Source organism: Sextonia rubra (assembly GCA_037013555.1). Classification (NCBI taxonomy): domain Eukaryota; kingdom Viridiplantae; phylum Streptophyta; class Magnoliopsida; order Laurales; family Lauraceae; genus Sextonia; species Sextonia rubra. Next base: position 3,295,194 of record JASUAD010000003.1, on the reverse strand, counting down.
CAAGGTAGCTATGAAGGTCTATGTATCGGCTTTTGGTGGGCCCGGGATTTCATATCCTCCCAGTAATTACACTGGGATTCATGGAATTCTGATGATGGGTGCTAAATTCAATTGGAGAAATTTTAAATGCGAGGACACTGTAGATTGCTGGGGAGGATATCGATTGTGTGATGATGACCATTTCTTTTATGTGATGAGAGAGTGCACTTCCTGCGAAAGGCTCTTCCAATCGTCCTACTGTAAGTTGTCTTGCCACTAAGCTTTTCAGATCGATTTCTTTATTTCCGGAAAGAATTTTTTTTATCTGACAATAAAATTTTTTGACAACTTTCCCAACAGTTATCAACACATCTAATCCTCAACAATTCTTGTAATTGCCACTAATCAAAGGGAAAACAGATAATAAATTACTCGTTGTAGTTATCCACTTGCCTTGAGGTGCCAAAGTTCAAAATCAAATTTGGAGATGCAAGGGTTGATCTGAACACTAATCCATACTCCAAATCCAGACTAATGATCAAAACCCTCTTACAATCCCACATGAAACACAACAAACCTAATCTATTAAACATGCCCTAACAAGATGAAAATACTACATGAAACCTTTGGTTTTGATGCTTACTGGGGTTGCTGAAACTCTCACGCTAGCCGGAAGGAGAGGAAGAAGATGAAGAGATGAGGACGGTGGAAGAGTCTCCTTTCCTCTTGAGAGTTTGGGTTCTTAAAAGTTACTAGGGTGTGGTTACAGAAGAGAGGCAAGGAGAAAAGAGTTTACGAAGATGTGAAAAAGAAAGCAATTGGAAGATTTAGGATTAAGTTAAAGCAAGGGTTTATCTAAATTACAAGAAAGAGCTCCCTGCTCTTTAGTGGGTTTTAAATAATTAAAAAAAAAGGCTTTTGGTTCACAAAGGTCCATTGACTTGGACCTAAGGCCCATGAAGGTTTGACCAGCCCATCTCCAATGGGTCCTACACAAAATATCATACATGCAATGATCCAAACCTCTAAAATGGCCTATCACACGTCCATCTAGCCCTCTCAAGTCAACTTGAACCCGATAGACCAATCCAACCCATAAATTAGAGATATGGGGCCTGACACTCCCTTTCTCCTTCTCCTATCCATTTCTTAACTTAGTCTTTATTTTCATTTCATGCCATCTCTATTCTTCCATAACCCTCTCTTTTTTTCTTTTTCAATCCAAATGAACTTGATTATTCAAAGAGCCCATTGAACATAGTTATTTTAATCTTTGTAAGGCCATTCTCCGGTGGAGGGAAGTGGATATTCCCCCCAAGTGGAGTGGACGCCAAACATGGAGGTGGAGAAAACCCGTTATTCACTTCAATTTTTACCTAGTGAAGAATGGTGATATCTGGGGCTGAAGTAAATGAAATGGCCGAAATGAATGATAAGACGAACAAATTGCTAGTGGGAGTTCTCCCTTTTCTCTTTTAACCGATTAGTTTGAGAAAAGGAAATCTCAAGAATCATCACAACCACATAACAAAAAGGCAATTTGTTGGAGTTTGTGTGCATTAAAGCACTTTGATTCCCTTCCTTCACTTCTCTTTATTTCTTAGAGTCACATTGGAAGTGGAGAACTCTTGAAAAGGCATTCATATTGAATTCCTCTTTTGGTTATATTGTTTGTCTTTACTGGGCTTTAATGGTGGTAACAACACATGTGAGCACCGGCCGTGCTATCCGTGCGTACGGCGCCTAGGTCCTTCTCGCGGTTTGACACTACCTCACACGTGTATTTTTGGACTATCGGTGAATTTGGATCCACTAGTCAGTAGCCCACTCCTCAGTTGTTCATAGCAGTTGGTGTAACGTTTAGTTGTTCATAGTCGTTGGTGTAACGTGCTCTAAATTAAACCGTAAACATCAAATGTTACATTCGTAGAAAACGTAACGCTCCAACGGATCCTTACCCGGGAACCCTATATAAAGGGGTTCCGGGGTAAGCCTTTGCTCCCACTCTAGAAATTTGATCTTGTAAAAAGGCTCTGCTCCTCTGCTCTCTTTTTTCTCATTCTCTATTACTGTTGTGAGTCTGCAAAGTAGTCCTTTGGGATTCGAGAAATCTCCAACCTTTCAAGTGCACAATCACTAGAGATAGTCCTATTGGGAAGCCGTCTTATCCTGAGGCAGACGTTCATGAGTCGATTTTGCATTTGTGTAAGGGTGAAATTTGCCTAAAAAAAAACATCTCCAAAGACATGATTCGGCAACCAATTGTTTGGTTAACTTTGACCTTTATGGTTTTATTTATACGAGCTATTTGCAGTTATCCACACAGAAATCCAACATAATTTAATGAAGATAAAATCTTATTGATCACTATGTAAAATGCATCACAAACTTCTCCTTGAATGGATATTATTCAGATCAGCATGTAAATGCGCACAATACCATTGTACTAAATGCCCACTTATCTATGTATATGTTTCATATTTGTAACTGTTTCCAAATGGCCAACATAATGACCACTACCTTTTTTAACATCCAAGCTACTAGAGTAAAGTAATTGCCCACTACAGAGATGCAGTTGCATACAAGGGATTACAAATGGTCACACACTAATCATTACTATGTGTATGTTTCATATTTGTAGTTTCCAAATGGCCAATTTAATGATCACTACCTATTTTAACATCCAAGCTACTAGAGTAAAGTAATTGCCCACTACAGAGATGCAATTGCATACAAGGGATTACAAATGGTCACACACTAATCATTACTATGTGTATGTTTCATATTTGTAAATGTTTCCAAATGGCCAATTTAAGGACCACTACCTATTTTAACATCCAAGCTACTAGAGTAAAGTAATTGCCCACTACAGAGATGCAATTGCTTACAAGGGATTACAAATGGTCACACGCTAGTCATTACTATGTGTATGTTTCATAGTTGTAAATGTTTCCAAATGGCCAATTTAATGACCACTACCTATTTTAACATCCAAGCTACTAGAGTAAAGTAATTGCCCACTACAGAGATGCAATTGCATACAAGGGATTACAAATGGTCACACACTAATCATTACTATGTGTATGTTTCATATTTGTAAATGTTTCCAAGTGGCCAATTTAATGACCACTACCTATTTTAACATCCAAGCTACTAGAGTAAAGTAATTGCCCACTACAGAGATGCAATTGCATTCAAGGGATTACAAATGGTCACACACTAATCATTACTATGAACTTTTCTTCTTACATTTTATTTATTTATTTTAAACTACTCTCAACCCTCTACCTTCCACTGCCTAATGCAAAAATCTTTTACTCCTAATAATTCTCTGAAATATGAAAACTTTGCAAATGTAGTGGTTTTGTGAAAATGTTTGTTACTTCCTCATTGGTTTTGCAATATGGCACTTGAATGCTTCCATTTGCCACCATATTCTGAATAAAATGATAGTGGGTCTCTATTTGTCTTGTATGACTGTGACTTATTGGTTTCTTTGTCATTGTGATTGTAGACTAATCATCGCAACAATTGTTATCACATTTTCTTGAATTTTTTGCATATCTTCCAAAATTGTTCTTATCCAAACAGCTGGGTAAGTTGCAGTTGTAGCTGCAATATACTCTACTTTTGATGACAACAAGGCTATGGACTGTTGCATCTTTGAACACCATGAAAATTTTCCCACTTCAAGAGTAAATACGTGGCCTGAAGTGCTTTTGCTATCATCAATATATATAACCTATCTAATCACTATTAGAAAAAAATACATAATTCAAAATTATTAGTATTAGTATACCAAATACTATTGGATCTAGTCCCTTTTAGGTATCGTAATACTGTTTCGGCTACACCATAGTAAATCTTTTTTTGGGCTTTGCATAAACCTTAATAACAACTTGTTGCTTGCATGATGTCAAGCCTATTGTGTGTGAGTTACAACAACCTTCCAATCAAACTTCGATAAACATGAGAGTCAACCTTTTCTGCCTGATCACTGATATTGAATCCTTGAGTTATATTCATTGGAGTTCTGACCGCATTGCAATTTTGCATTCGAAAATTCTCAAGTAGATCATTAACAAATTTTCTGTGTTAGAAAAAAATCCATTCAGCACATTGCTGAAGGGTCAGTTTGGTTGGGCTTGGCAAGAGCCCTTTTTGAGCTTTTGATTTTTCAAAGCCCAAAAGTATTACGAAGTTAGTTTGGTTAGAAGACGTTTGAAAGGGCTTTTAAAAAGCAAATGTTGAAATATTACTTTAGACTGAAGCCAAGAATGGGCCACTTCACGTTACAAGAGTGCTTCTCTCTTTTGCGGGAAGCTGAATGGCATTTGACGGTAATATGGCGGGAACCGATCATCTCTCCCGCAAAAAATTTTTTTTATTCCAATTTTTCTTATTTCCCCCCTCCTTTCCTCTCACTTCCCGCCACAAATCTTTCTCCCTTCTCCCTTATAAATCCAGCCAATTTTGATTTCTTTTTGCCTTCATTTGATTGTGTGGGTTCTCCAAAAGTTTCTGTCTAGAAGGTATATTCTCTTGATTTTTTAATTTTTTAATTTTTGTTATCTCATAATGTTTCCTCTTAGTTATCTAGCACATATAATTTTTTTTTATTATCAAACTGGAAGGTTGTTGTGGAGAATGGTGTGCAAACATTACAGTTTTTTTTTTCTAGAATGGAACTGTTTATGTTGAATAATAACGTCATTTTGACGTTGTTATCTTTAGTTTACTTTTCTCAATATTCAATTTTAATATTCTGTATTGTTATAAAGCATATATACATTTTCCACATATTAGTTTGGAGTTGCACAGTACGTGTTCGAAAAAAGAACTGAAAGAATATATATTTTTTAGAACTTCATATATTGTTTCTCTATTTGTTGGGTGCTCATGTCTTTTTATACAGGGAGTCTCTTTGCTCTGTTGTTTTCTATTAAAGGTGTTTTATTGATACATGATAGTAAATCTGTATTCATATACATGACACTAAGCGCATAGTAGCATAGAAGACCTGTTACAGATGGAAGAAGAAAATTCCACCTTTGATGCAAAGTCCAGCTAAGTGCCCATTACATTGAAACTCTTTTTGGAATCGCCACCACATTCAGCATATTTGGATATGAGCCACCAATGGCACTTAAGGCTATTGAACATATAGTATGCATTTATTGATCTGACACAGTTTAGCTCTACTATAGAGGGCTTTGACTAGTTGCCCATATATTGTATGCTGTTGAATGTATGGCCTTGCCTATTTTACACTCTGCTAACAAGTAGAATTTGCAGGGCATGGAAAACCACTAACTAGATTCTTGTGTTTAAGGGATTTTCTTTATTCTTCCTCAAGGAGGGCTTAGCCTGAAATTATGAAAATTACATGAAATTGTGGTTGTTTTAAGGTACGATTACAAGCAACCTAACCAGACATGAGCCAAACTTAACCCACATGTAATTGATACCCCTATTTAAAACTTAGGTCTAGCATAGAAAATAAATGCTTATATTAAAATAATGAAATAAAATTTTTTAGCTTCATGTTCCTTCATTTATAATTACATCTAGGCATATGGCAACAAGCATAATTGTGTATAATTATATATGTAATATTCAAATGATATTCTTAATATCTAGATATTAAATGCTTTTTTAAGTTTGATCGATATGCATCATTGTTATCTTAGGTTTTGATGTCGGCACCTAACTATATTAGTCAAAGGCCAAAGGCCTATTGGAGTCCACAGCATTATTAACTATTTGTGGAATTATGTGTGGAGCAAGTCAAGAAGGGAAATCGGCCTACTCATTGCTTTAATCGAGCTGGGTGGGATGCAATAATTAAGGGATTCACAGAAAAAACTATATGTGGGACCGTTTTATTTACATATATTTTTTTTTGCATATTGAGTAATTATTTTATAGAAATGTGTATAATTTTTGTTAGTCATTATATGCTGAAGTTGGTTTTTATATATCTAACCAAACAAATCTACATGCTTTTGATGTTAAAAAGCAAGCGTAGAAGTTGAGCTAACCAAACACTATGATGTTAAAAGGTAAGTGTAGAAGTTGCTATTAAGAAGTAACTTTCTAACAGTAATTTCGTAAAAGCACTTGTACATTTTGATAAGTCAAACAAACAGGGCCTTCACTTCCAGTTTAAGAAAATAATTTATCTTTTCAAGATCAGTATTTCAAATTCTTTAACCATACTTTCCTTGAACTCATCCATCAATTATTTGTTATTTCAAATATGGATTAAATAACCAACATAAAGACAAAAAATGAGTAGTACATTCATGTCTCCTGATTTGATATATAAAGTTGGCCCACTTGCACTTTGTAAGTTCCATGCGATCGTGGCCCCCCGGAAGAAGGGCGTATGTAGGGTGTCCTTCGACACCTGGGTTTGCAATATATAGAATTAAACGAGTCCCACATTGGCAAGGGAGCGTCTAGATCCCTGAGCTTATAAGTTAAATCCTATATTAATTAAGCATGAGGCATTTTAAAGCCGTGCGGCCCCAGATCCCATAAGAACTCTGGAGCTAAGTGTGCTTGTGGGAGAGTAGTACTAGGATGGGTGACCGCCTGGGAAGTTCTCATGCGCGCATGTGGGCCAAAGCGGATAATATCATACTGAGTTGAGTGGGGCTGTGACACATTTCTTTGAAACCCATTTTTAGTAAAATGCCCTTCAATCTTTTCCTGCAAAACCCTTGGTGCTTGCTTGAGTGTTGTGGGTCTGATACCAATTGTTAGATCGAGTTTAGGGCAAACACAATCAACACATGCATCACATAGAGAATAAGAAAATTATGCAACTATGATGTCAAATGTTTTACGTGGTTCACCATAAAAGCTACGTTTGTGTGCTATGATACTTGATTTTACTATGAATAATTAGGACAACTCAAATCTCGATCTCTCTTGTAGTCTTCTGACACCCATGGAGGAGAGACCTCCCACCTCTCTCTCATAGAGTTTAGGGTTATATATTACATCAATATAAATCTCTACTTTCTTAGCCCCCGAGAAACCCTTTCTTGGCCCTCAAGAAAGCCCCATTACAACTACCAAAATACCTATTATCTTGAACCTGATCTTTAACCAACCCAATGAACCAATCCGGTAAACCTAGAATACAAGACATAAACCCAACATTAAGGCTATAAAGATCTTTTCTTATCATGTGGACTGTTTTTCTTCACCAACAATTTCACAACCCTGTAGCTGTTGCACATACAATTGCTCATAAAAAATTCATTTAAAAATATAGATTTAACATCAAATTGGGAAACACCCCACTTATGATATGCAACTGTAGTTAAATCAGTTCTCGTTGTGTCAAATCAAGCAAAAGGACTATAAGCTTCTGAAAAACTAATACCTTGTTCCATGTAGCCCTTAGCTACAATTCTTGCCTTGAAATTTTGCATTCAGTCATTAAATTTAAACACTTTATAAATCCATTTCAAACCAACAACCTCCTTCTCCATGGGTAAATTAGTGGGATCTTAAATTTGATTTTTCTTTGACGTCACAATTTTGATCTTCTATGGCATCACAACACTCCTTATATTACACAACTTATTCAAATCGACTTGGTTCAACAACTTGGGTGAATTGATATCTTTCATATTGTAATAGTTACATCTTTCTTAGTGGGGACTCTATAGATGATGAACAACTTAATGAAGGTGAACTAATAGGTGTCGAGGGAGCACTTGGTGTGGGAAAACTTGAATAGCCACCATTTGCATCATTATCCACCTTTGGATTTTGTTCCTCTTCAAATAAAAATAGGATTTGATATGACAATCATTTCATTTCCAATCATCATACGCAACAAATATCACATCATAACTAATGATAAGCTTTTCTATAAGTGGATTATATAATCGATCACCCTTAGGTTCAAAACTATAACCTACAAAAACACATTTGATGCTATCATCATCAAGTTTCGCCTGTTTTTTTTGCTGGAACATGAACAAAGCCAACTGAACTAAATATCTTGAGATGCTTTACCTTTGAGTTCCAACTGGTCTAAGCTTCAAGAAGAGTTATGTTTCCCAAGGATGACGTAGGACTCTAATTAAGTATGTAGGCTGTTGTATGTACTACTTCAGCCCAAAAATAAAGAGGTGGCCTTGTTACTTTCAACTTGTTTTTTTCTATTTTAACAAGGCTATTATTTTTCTGCTCTGCTGCCACATTTTGTTCGGGTGTATACCGTGTAGTCAATTGCCAACTAATAATATTTTCTTTCTAAAGGCATTAAACTCATGTGAGATAAATTCACCCCCTCTATCGATCCGCAAGGTTTTCAGAAAAATAGCCAATTTGTTTTTCAACTTAATTCTTGTGTTTTTTGAAAATGTAAAATGCGTCAATTTTTTCCTTGACAAAATACACCCATTTCATCCTAGTGTAGTCATCAACAAAAAGAACAAAAGATTTATTGTTGTTAAATGAGAGAGTTTACATTGTACCACACACATCCGCATGCACCAACTCAGTAGGATTAGAGGCTCTCCATAAGCTTCGCTTTGGAAATGTATCCCCATGATGCTTTTCATGTATGGAACTTTCGCAAATTTTGTCCCCATGCTTGATGGACGGCAAACCATTTACCATGTTTTGTTTAGACAAAGCTCCAAATGTTTGAAACTCAAATGCCCATATCCATGATCACAAAGATAGTTTTCATCCAACAATGATGCTTTCAATGCATTTTTCTCAACACCATTAAGACTAAGAGGAAAGATTTTATTTTTAGCACTAGAAATTTCAGCCAAGAAATTTTTCTTACTCTTATATTCAAGCACATAAAATTTGAAATCTTCAAAAAGAGAGAATACTCATCCAACATAAATTGCTCCACACTAAGCATATTGAGAGAATACTCATCCAACTTAAATTGTTCCACACCAGCATGCCTATATCCAAATTAGGAATATAGAGCACATTTTCATTTTACTGAAATCCCAAAAGTATACCTTCACAATACCTTTGCCATGTGCTTCTTGAATATTTTCACCTCCCATTTCTACCTTGCTTCGATCAGATTTATCCAAAGTGATAAAAAGCATCCAAATTCCCTATCATATGGTTTTTGCAGCCACTATCCATACACCCAACATGTTTAAGACATTTACGAGTCGAATAGTATGCAAGAAATAAACTTTTAGTTTCATGTTTTCCTTTTTCTTTAACAAAATTTGTATTTTTTTCTTTAAGCCGTCAAAACCTCTCAATGTGACCTTTTTTTTTTTTTTTTTTTGTAATGGGGGCACTTTCTATTTCCATTTTTCTCATTTGGCTCATTATCGTTGCCTTCACTATTTCTTTAGGTGTTGCCGCTAGATTTGCCACCCCTTCCTCATCCTCTATTAGAACATCCTCCATGTCCTCTACTGGGTGAATTTCTAATACTTGGTTTACCCTTATTTTCATTGTCTTTCTCCATAGACAAATTCATTTTTGCATGAAATGCACTTTCTATAGAATCTTCATTAGATCCATTCAACCTTTCCTCAATAAACAATAGAAAGAAGAGTCAAATTCTTACACTCTTCAATTGTAGTAACGATATGGTCATATTTTGTCGGCAAACTTTGTAGAGTTCTTTCTACAATTTGTTGATCAGATAAGTTCTCACCATAGGCTCTTATCTTATTCACAATTTTGAAAGCACTTGAAAAATAATCATGCCTAGTCTCACTTTATTACATATATTGAGTTTTAAATTTTTTACAAAGTATTTGGAGTTTAATTGTCAATACCTTGGCACTACCTTGATATGCTTATCACAATGTATCCCATGCCTCTTTGATTTTGTGCCTGCTGAAATTCGTGGAAAAATTGACTCATGCATGGCTTGCTAGATGAAAAGAGAGCCTTAGAATCTCTTTTGACGGTCTCCTTAAGATTTTTAGTAGAAGCCCCGCTTCATCATAGTCATTCTCTACGAATCCCCATAGATCTTGAGATCTAAATATGGTTTTAATAGGGTCTTCATCTTTGTGCTCCATGAATCATAACCAACACCTTTGAAGAAAGTGTTGGCATCTATGATGGGGCCCACTTATGGGTAGCCCCAATACAGAGAGACACCCCTCACAAGGAGTTTGTTTGAATAAAGAGGGGATCTGTTAATCCACGTAAAACTCAAATTCGAATTGAGAGAGTTTGATCCAACTCTCTATCCTTTTCACATTCTAACTTAAATTGGAGTTTTATCACCCATTAAGCCAGATGCTTTAAATACATATAGCAGGGTGGTTGCAGAGCATCTCAATGCTCACAACCAAAAGCTTAGAGTCAAGTCATCCATCACCATCTTCTACATCAAAGGTGTCCATCCTTGCTCTTGGATTGTGAAAAATGAATCCCAGGTGACTGATCTTTCGTAAAGAGTCACTGAGCCATGCATCACTTACTTGCTCCAAGCCGAAGCTGTCCTGATTGCTTTCGTAGCAGTCCTGTGATCGTGATCTACACTTCTGCAACACCAAAAGCTATTAGAAAGAAATGGACGGTTGTGATACACTTATTGCTCCACTGCTAGGCATGGTGCTAGATTCTCCGCCCAAGCTCTGATGACACTTTGATAAGATGAACACATTGCTAATCGGTGTTCTCTTTCTTCTCTTCTCAACGGTAGCTTGAGAAAAGGAAATCTCAAGAGACATTAGAACCACATAATACTAAGACAATTTGATGAAGATAAAATCTTATTAATCACTATGTCAAATGCATTACAAACTTCTCATTACATATACAATATTCACATCACCATGAAAATGTCCACAACACCATTGTAGTGAATACACTAAATGCCCACTTGCCTATGTGTAAGTTTCATATCTGTAATGCTTCTAAGTGACAATCCTCACCTCTCCCTCTTTGCATGTGTGAGTTTTATCACCTCATATATGCAAATTTTGTGGGGTTTTCTCACACATGCGAGTTATCATTTCCTTGCATATGTGAGTTGTTTGTATCCCTTCTAAGTGTATGGTCTCATTATCCCACATGTGTGAATTGTGTGTGTCAGTCACATCTGTGAATTTCCATTACCTCGCATGTGTGAGTTGGTGTTGGTGTGTATAAACAGTCTCAACCCCTCCATTGGGTAAAAAAAAAACTATTATAAATTATAACATTCAATCCAGTAAAGTAATTGTGCAAAACAAAAATGCAATTACATATCAGGGAATACAAATGGTCACACACGAATAGCTACTATAACAATTTACTCTCAATTATGAAATGGCTAAAAGTGGACAATTTTTTGCTCTTACATCACGTGCCAAAAGTATAACAAGATTCTACTACACCCTGCCAAAATAGCAATCAAACATGGGTAGTAAGAATTTTTCTATGGCAAATGATTTTCCCACATCCATATTCCTCCTATCAAGTGGCTTATAGTCTTGCTACAGCTTCTAAAGCAGCTTCTATGTGATATGTGCAGATTCGATCACACTAAGATCAGTCACGGAGTCCCACAAAATAAATCTAATTTTAATTGCCTTTAGTCTCATACTAACCATAACATGGGATCATTTCTCCTCATTGTCCAAGTATCTTCGCTGTGAGTTGCATCCATAGTACAAAACCAATTTGAAAAATAAAACATGTAGAATAGTAGTAAAAATCTGAAAATTCAAGAATTCATTTTTAATGTCCTTTAAAGTGTTTAAAATTAAATAAAATGACAAAAATTTAGCCAAAGACTAAACGGATGGTTAGAATGGAATTCCTATATTCTAAGCATAGAAAATCTTATGTAATAGGTGCTATCAAATATGACTCGGTTTCAACAAAAGATAGTAAAATAACCATTCTAATAAAATTTTAGTTGGAGCAACTGCACTGGTACTGTAGGGTTTCAGTTCCACCTTTCCTTGAAAAAATGGTAGCATCAGTTTATCTTTTTGGAACTTGGAGGACTAGAATCGTGAAAATGCTTACATAAGTGAAGAAAGATCATATACATTAATTTATTCATATAAGTTCATCCCGAGAGCTGGTCTGGTCTATCATTTTAGAGGATGCCAGTCTCAGAGGCAAACCCATATGTAGGCCTAGGAAGGCCATGGCCCCTTCAAGATTTTACAAAGCCCCTTAATGTTTCTAATAGTTTTTAATAGTTTTACGTATGGCCCCCCAAGACTTCACAAACCCCTTTAAGTTTTTAATAATTTTTAATATTTTTACATATGGCGCCTTCAAAATTTTTAAAAAACTCCCTATATATTTTGAAAACTATATTTATCTTTTATATGTGACCCTCCAAAAACCTTTTTTTAGATATTGGCCCTCTTAAGAAAAAATTCTTGGCTCTGCCCCTAGCCAGTCTTATCACCATCAATGTGCGAGTCCTTATTATCTTGCATGTGCAAGTTAGTGTCCGTATCCTCATAATTTTTAGTCCTCATTCCTCTGTGAGTTAGTGTACTGGTTACCAAAACAACTTTGGGTTGGTTTGTTTTGTACTAAAAGTTTGAACTCAAAAGGCAAGCCATATCCAATATCGTGATTGGGGAGAAATGAGAATATCGAAGAACATCAGCACTTCAAAGAGTCACAGACGTATTGAGCTAACCCATTTCTTAACCTAATCTCACAGCTAATTGGAAAACTATTCAATTCGCATCCTAAAAATACTTCTGATTCCATGCAGGTTTCATTGAAACTGTGAAGTTATATCTTAAAGGTAAAAACATTGGGAGCATATTCCTTCAGCATTGCTTTTTATTAGTTGGTTTTTTTCATTTTTCCATTTCCATTTTAATGTGCTATCAATAACTTTTATTCTCTTAACCTTCCTTGCAGTCGCAGTTTATTATACTTTTTACAAGACAAACATCAGTAAGAGTACCTCACGTTCTTTTTACTTGCTTTGATAGATGTGCTTTCTTAGAATATATATGCATAGGAAATATAAATTGTTTTGTAGGGCTAGTTATGTTCGGCTAATACGTATATTTCATGGATTTAGATGAGAGGAAACCTTTTTACCGGTATGTGGGATACTCCGCATGATAAATACAAACCCCTCAAAAGCACTATCGTCCGATGAATTAGCAGTCACTCTAATTTGATATTAATTTGAATAAAAATTATTATCATATTAAATTTCATGAAAAAATGTAACTTAAAAAATTATTGGAATTTAATCCTTTAGTGATAATTATTCAGATTAGTTTAACATTAGGATGAGTGCTAATTTATGGAGATTAGTGAGTGGAGGGGGTCAGATTTTCCATGGGGCCCCATGTAATAGTAAAAGGGTTACCTCTCATAGAAGTCTATGAGAGGTACCTCTTAGTATAATATTATCCAATATGGGCTTTATATGTGACTTAACCCTCAACCTCAAGGTTGTCATAGTAAGCATCTTCCACTATTCATCATTTCACAAATTTAATGAGCAATATGTCTTTGAACCTGTCTATATGCTCGAACTGCAATAATTTTAGCAAACTTCAGACATAGCATATGTCTAATAAGTAATTTTTTTCTTTGCGGGAAAATACTAGTTTGAGTATAGAACATTTCTGTTCTTTGAATATTGGAAAAACAAAGGGCTCATATCGGTAGTTCCCATGAAAAACCGGCTTACTTCTTTTTTTTTTTTTTTTGTTTTGATATGTACATTATAATCTATGGTTTTTATTTATTTATTTATGTTTTTTTTCCATGACCTACATTGCAGCAATTGGACGGGCTAATTTTTCTGGGTATATTGGTAAGATTATCTTATAGAACTTCAATCATCATGATGCCCATTCCTTTCGCATACATTTATGTTGCTCTTTATATAGCATTAACACCCATTTAGCAAATCTAACACAAATTGTACATGTGTTTATCTTTGTGGAGAAATATATTTTCTTGCGAGAACAACGATTGGGTTCGTGTGTCTTTTCATATTTTTGGCATATAAATTGCGAAGGAAGCATATATGGATGGATACAACCGTTGAAGACTTCTTAAGTAATTATAGATCTCATATGCCAAGGAGGTACTCATACTCAGATATTAAGAAGATGACAAGAAACTTCAAAGAAAAATTAGGCCAAGGAGGCTATGGCTCTGTTTTTAAAGGAAAGCTCTTTAGTGGTCGTAGTGTCGCAGTAAAGATGTTGAACGCTTCTAAGGGAAATGGCCAAGAGTTCATCAATGAGGTAGCCACAGTGGGAAGGATACACCATGTGAATGTGGTGCGATTAATTGGATTTTGCTCAGAGGGGTTGAAAAGGGCTCTAATCTATGAGTTCATGCCTAATGGGTCACTAGAAAAATATATTTTCGTCCAAGGAAAAGGCAGCTCTTTGTGTTGGAATAAGATGTATCAAATTGCATTAGGAATAGCTCGCGGGATTGAATATCTTCACCGAGGTTGTGACATGCGAATTTTACATTTTGATATCAAGCCTCACAACATTCTCCTTGATGAGAATTTCATTCCAAAAGTATCAGATTTTGGACTGGCAAAGTTCTATCCACCAACAGAAGGTAGTATAGTTGCTGTCACAGCAGTGAGAGGAACTATTGGATATATCGCCCCTGAACTAATTTATAAAACCATTGGGGGTGTTTCATACAAGTCTGATGTTTACAGCTTTGGGATGCTTTTGATGGAAATAGTTGGGAGAAGGAACAATATTGATGCATTCACAGAGCATTCAACTCAACCTTGCTTTCCATTATTGATTTACAATCAACTTGATCAGGGAGGGGAGATGCTAATGGAGGACATTGCAGATGTTGATATAGAAATAGCTAAAAAGTTAGTTATAGTTGCTTTATGGTGCATACAGTTAAGGCCTACAGATCGTCCTACCATGAGCAAAGTAGTAGAGATGCTAGAAGGAAGGGTGGAAGATTTGCATCTGCCACCTAAGACATCCTTGTTGTTCCAACAAGAGATGGTTGACCAAGTCCATGCTGCTAGTACAGATCTTGCAGAATCATCTCAATTACTTGCCAATTAAGATCAAGGTCACAAAGCTCTATGAATAAATATGGTAAAGGTAAGAGTTGATTGACTATTATGCTCCATAAACAAACAAAATTCTAGACAACAAATGCATATATTAGTTTTCTTGATTTTGAATATGTAATGGACAAACATGTTCATATTTGGGCATGTTCTAACGATTTTTTAGGCTTATTGTAATTCTACTTTTATAAGTGTCATGATTTCTCAAAATACTACCTTCAATTTTACTTGAGGCCGTTGAGATATGTTTCAACTCTATAAAGATGCTTTTAATCATTATTATAGCTTTATCCGAACTATATTAGTTTCAACTACATAAATTTTGTTTAGCCTTTAGAATTCATGTTTTAGTTGTGACAAAGTTTTAAAGTAGTTATTTCAACAAGTCAACATGAATTAAAAGTATTTCTGGTTTTTCTAGAAATATACTTTTTCATGAATTCTGAAAACCCTCTCTTCATAATCACTTTTTCAAAAGATCTCCCTTGAAATAATGTTTTTTTGTAAACTGTTGTTCTCTCCTACTATTTTGGTTGAATAGAAGACTATCTTTGAGAGATAGAGAAAGAGCTAAAATTTCTCCTCCTTTTATTAGTATTTCTTCTTTCGCCGCCAAAGAGAGAGAGAGAGAACCAAAGTTTCCCCTTCTTTTATTAGTATTTCTTCTTTGGTCGCCAAATATAGTCATTGCACCAATAAATTAACCCAAACTTTGTATTGCAATTAGCTTGTAACTCACAATTAATTGCATATTAGAGTCAAGTGAAGGGTTAATTACTTGTGTCAGCATCAAGTGTTTTTTTTTTTTCACACTCCTGCCAAGGTGTCTAGGACCCAAGGTCGTGACCGTAAGTGGGAAGCTAGCCTACACATGTGAGAAGAGGACTCTTCCCGTTAGGGGACCAACAGCCCACACATGCAAGCTTATTTTTCCCACCCTCGCACTCACGCTTTACACCAGTAAAAGGAGTGGAGCTAGAGCGCCTGTAATGAATGCATTTTCTGCATATGTGACATCCAATAATAAAAGTAACATATTTATAATGGTTTAGATTTTAAAGTAGGTCGTCCCCACTACTGAACCTCACCAAATGGAATATGTTCTCGGTGATAGAACATAAGGGAAATGGATTTTTTATTTTATTTTATTTTTATATAAAATGCTCTTCATGTTGTTGACCCTTTGAAGTGGAGGAAAAACCCGGAAAGAGGGGACATACATTTCTTAAGGAAATTCAGTTTTGAATGTAACTCAAATAATCAAGATTAAGAATTTTGAGCAAATGTAGCAACCAAGGCACGCATTCCACATCTGCTTAAGTGACCAATCCAATGCAAGAACAAGGACCTCTTCAGAGAGGGTCCTTATAATCCAAGGCGTCACAAGCTGATTTGTGCAAATCCATGACAAAAGTCTAATTTTGGAACCATTTTGATAACTCAATTTTGGGATCAGACATGGGTGTGCCTCCATTGATGAAGCTTCCAAGTTCTTATATCTCAATCAAGGATTGAATCTAGGTTTCCCACATATATAAGGTAATTGGATTGTGTCAATTTTAATAACACAAAGTTTGCAACGTCGATATTTAAAGGATAGGGATATTTTGATTGAAAAGAAGACATGTGAACATGAGATATGAGTGCTTTGTAAGGGGTGCTTTGAAATGGCTTTGATACCACTAAACAAGAGTAACAAGAAGTAGAGTTTCTTCTCTCAACGTAAGAGGGAAAGAAGGTTGTATTGGTCGTCCAATATAGCCCACTCTTTATGATTTGACATGTCAAAATCATTAAGGTTTGGAAAATTTTCAAAAAAGGTCTTAAGTTTTTGCTTTATTTCAAAACATGACATAAGTTTCAAAACTTTTCAAATTAATCCCTAAGTTTTCTAGTAAACTTTCAATTAAAGACATTTAACAACTTAAAAGTTCTTTCTAGATACAATTTTCCATAGTTTTGTTAAAATATCAAAAATACCAATCATTTAAAATTATGTCATGGTTTCAGCAATTGCTACATGCAGCCCGATCACCGTAAAAAAAAATTATCCTTGATCATCGTGAGGATACCGAAGAAGGAAATGAGGGGAACATAGAGAAACTGAATGATAAATTTATTTCAATAAAGGAAAATTTGGGCATTTTATAAAAATTGAGGAAAAATGTTGCTGAAAAATAGCTTTAAATATAGATATGTCCTTAATTGAAAACTTCTTGAAAAACTTATGGACTAATTTGAAAAGTCTTGAAACTTATACCTTTTTTTGAAATAAGGTGAAAACTTAGAGCCTTATTTGAAATTTTCCCTTAAGGTCATTGAGACCACTTTCCTTCATGAGGCTGGGAAGAAGTACTACTTGTCTAACAGGCTCAATCTGTGGTTGTTGCTGAACTTTCTAGAATTTAAAAACTAAATGAATTGAAATTTAATATATGGGGAAGAAAAATAGAATATATTTTACTTCAAGATAGGATTAAGTATCTCTTAAAATCAGATAAACCTATCTAGGGTAAAAATCCCACTAAAAATGAAGTTAAAAAATTTATAGAATTTGAAGATGATCAAATTGGCCATATTTCCTTGTCAGTTTTTATGCAAAATGATTAGATCAAAATTTTTGAAAAACATACAACTAAAAAAAAATTGATTGAGCCAATTGCACAACTATGACACTGGTAACAATAAACGACGAATCAAAAATGATGATGCCCTGGGGCAAGGGACACAGGCTTAGTTTTTCATATAGTTGTTTTGTTTTATTTTATGTTACATGAGACTCAAATTTATAGGAATTAGAACGTGGTCTATCTTTAGAAATGTGAATATGGGATCGACATTTAAAAATTACAATGTAGAACCCAGCTTAATTTTTAAAAAATATTCTACATGGATCCACCTTTAGAAATTTATTTTGTCAATGAAAGTCAACATAATTTTATATTTCAGAATTCACAAAAATTATTTCAAATCCTATTAAATGAAAAGGGAATGCCTGACAATGATTTCAAATTACTTGGACAACCAAAATTTTTCTGTTAGGAATTCCTCTCGACTATGGTGGAATTCAACTCAATGCCAATAGGTACAGGACAATTAATTCATATTAAGTTATTCAAATTTCATAAGTAGACTCCAACAAAAATAAAACCCTTGTAAAGAAAACCATTTAAGTTTATGGCAAGTAAATTTAATGTATAAACAACTACAAAGATTGTCATTGTCATCATCAATACCTTATTATAACTGTGTTTTGAATTGGCTACAAGAAATATATTTCTACGATCTACCCCAAAAGTCAAATCTTCAAAGAGGTTGCCTTGCTTAAAATCCATATTTAATACTTACATCCATAGCCTCAATTTATCTTACCTCTTTTGTTTGTGAGCCATGCATATAAAAAACTTTCCTCAATCAGATCATTGCTAACCTTCATTGGAAATATCCAAACTATCTTTTTTAATGTGTTGCCTACTGATGCTCCCCTATATGCTTTTGAAAATGCTTATTTCTGACTATATCTTTTTTAGTTTTATCAAACATCCTGCTAACCCGCTCTATGTAGATATGTGGGAGGAGGCCGGCCACCTTGTGCTCGGAACGTATGGAACAATGGTTTTGTGGCATATATGTCTGTCCTTTCCATGAATTGCCTGCTATAAATAAAGGAGAGGTTTGTAAACAAATCCAAGAGGAGAGAGCAGAGGTTCTATTATTCTAACGGACTTAATTTGCCAGGCAATAACAGCATGGCTAGGGCAAAAAACACCTCAGTCATGTTCTTCAATCTGGCTTTGATGCCTTCTTTTCTTCTCATCATCTCCATGTCCGAGGCCAAATTATTCGGCAGTAAGTCCAATCATCATTTTCATATTATTTGATACGGATGCTCTTAGGCTGCCAACTACTGCCAATCACTAGTGTCTCTATCTATAAATATTAATATTGGAGTCAGTCCACGTCACCGCAGGGCAGCCAGCCATGCATGCGTGACTGCTGCCCCATCCAAGGCCCTGAGATGATACTTAATATGGTCCATGCTTCAGGTGGGGAGCTCCACCAGATGATACTCATCAGGTGGGCCTGCCTGGTGATAACAGTTTAACTTTTGAGTGGAAGTTGTCAACAGTCCACATGTAGCCTGGCCCACCTCTAACCCACATCCGTGTGGCTGATTTGATGGGTAGAGGGACATGAATTTTGGGCCCGCTGACCTGTCTGGAGCCTGATTTGTTGATATCGATCAAGATTTGGCCAGAGCAGGAGGCAGGTCCCACTGGCTTTTCCTTTTCACAGTATAGGAGGCCATGAGAATGAACAAGCTTATGCTCCTATTCGGGTTACAATGGGCCTGGGAAGCCCAACTTGGAACAATATATACTGGTTCGTTTTTTGTTTAATGGGTCCATGTTCTTTTTGTGGGCCTAATTTTCCTCTCAATTTATAAATGGGCCATGGCAGGACATATATACAATAAAAGGCCACCTAGATGACATAGTGGATTCGTGCATTTTGCAAATGGGCCCTGGGCTGAATTTTAGCCCATGTCGAGGTTAGAAATAGGCCTAAATATTAGAGCCCACTAATTAAATGAGCCAGGGATTGGGCAAGGTTTGTTCCACCCCAGCGAGCCCAAAACACCGTACTGTTTTGAAGAGAAGATCCATATTGACGGCTGAAAATGAACCCAAGAAATTTAAATCCAGAAAATGGGCTTCCTAGCTCTGAACCCATTTTGACATGCCTCACTCAGGATGAGTCCATTCGATCCCATTTAATAGTTTACCGAGTTGAGCGAGTTGAATGGACCTGACCAAATCCCAATATGTTGTCAATGAGACCCACTCGGGCACTGAAGTCACGACTCCCCGAGTTGAATCAAGTTCTGTAGCTTTTATGTATTGGTCCAAGTGTGCCAAAGTCCTCTTTGTGCTGAGCTACATGTTCATTTTCTTTATGTAAATTAACAGGTTCTCTGGTGTTTGGGAAGAAGGATCCCACCCCAGCATGTGTAACGGTCCATGGAGTAGTGTCGGGCGAAACGTGCTTTTCGGTGACACAGACTTTTAACCTGGCTTAAGAATTCTTCAGTGCCATCAACCCCAACCTTAAGCGTGATGCTATCTTTGTGGGTCAGTGGCTCTGCATCTCAGGAACTGTGGTTTGAAGCTGACTATGGGAGGAGAAGATACTATTTATGCAATTGATAAGGTATGAATGAGAGAGAGACCGGCATCTCTCAGGATTTCGTCTCCTCACATAAAAGCTATGTAAGGAACCTTTTGGTCCCAACTGTTCCAAGTCTCCTACTCTCTTCAAGGAACCCTATTGAGGGAATGTTATTAGTTCGTTCTTTCGTCTTCTGTCAAATGATTGTTGCTGCATTTAATTGTTTAACTGTATTAGAAATGGTTTGTTGGTAATGAGGTGTTTCAAAGTCATTGTTGTTGCTTTCTTGGAATGGCTAGTGTTGTTTTGGTGGGTGAGAATGGAATCCTACATCAGATGAAAGTGGAAACTTTATTAATAACTCCTCTGTACTTCACCCTTAAGTTATTTTCGTCTTTTATAGAATTTGTTTTTTTTTATATATATTTTTTGTGAAAGAATTTTTTTTTTTTAGTTTTTTTGAAAGATAAACATCTTTTTGGTGAATTTTGATTAATTAATTAATTTTATTATTATTATTATTATTATTATTATTATTATTAGTAGTGAGAAGAGGGGGGAGTGGATGGTTTAAAAAATTTTATAATTTTATCTAAAAATTATACGATAAGTTCCCTCTGTTTATTTTTTGCCTTACATGCTCAAATGCCAGGCTTTACTAATCAAGGAGGGCACCATCAGGATAGAGCTCTCTCGCTAACGGCACTCCAGAATCTTGATAATTTGGAATGGCTGGATTTGGAGGACACACAAATAAGAGACGAGGTTCTGCATCCTCTTATCTACTTTCAAGGAGTTGAACCATTTATCTCTGAAGAGTGATTTTCTATCAGACATATCCTTGCATACTGCGTCATCTCTCCCAAAGTTGAAAGTCCCTTGGAATTCGAGGAGGTGTATTATCCAACAATGGACTCCTTTCGTTGCAGCCTTCCTCAATGCTGCAGAAGCTGGATCTGAGAGAATGTTGGCTTTTAACCGAGGACGCAATTTCAACATCTTGTAGGAGTCATCCTCGAATTGTGGTGCAGCATGAACTTGTTCATAAGCCCTCCATTTGCCAAAAGGGTGGTGATAGATCATCCCCTTCTTCTGCAACTTCCAGTGCATCATCGCAAGCGAGACTGAGAAAGGGCAAATCATCTCAGGCCTCGTGCAGATTCCAGAGGGAGAATTTTGTGGGTAAGAAACCTTTCGTATCATTTCCTTAAAAGGCCATTTGTTGCTGGTGAAAGTGAAATTTGGGATTCCCTAGCCCAACTAGGTGCTGAAAGTACTGAGGAACATTGAGGTTGAAAATCCCCTGATGTAGATCCCAACACTTGTTTACATTTCTCCCATTTGGCATTCGTCTGAGAACCTGGTTAGGAGATAATATTACTTTTCAAGAAGAGATCAATTTCATTCTTTTCCCTAATTTTTAGGGGAAACCCATTTTCTTTAATGATGAATGAAAAAAAAAAAACTAGTGAGGATGCATCTCTTGTAGCATATGCAGCTCCAAATGGATAACCGCGTGCGGTGAGTGGATAAGGACACTATCTAGTTAGTGAAATCTAGACATTCTCACTTTACAGTTGGGACCCTGCCAGTCTTTACAAGCTCAACTTGTAGATTTAGTATGGTAGGTGGGATAAATTTTGCTGCATTGTAATTAGTTATTACCAATTCTTGTCATAAGGCGTAGATCTGAATTTCCCTTGCTTGCTGGTTCTGAGAAACGAAATTCCCTTTCGTGATTGAGCCACCTCAATGTCCTAAAAATACGCAACAGGTTCCAAAATTTGCTGATGTGGGCTAAAATGTTCACTGGATTGTTGATCTCTTCGGAGTTCTCTACCATGACAGTCCCACTAAAATATAATGAGGGCCTTTAACCCACAAGTCACATTGTGTGTGATTACTTCTGCTTTGAAACACGCATGCAGAGATTGCTTTAAGCCATAAATAGCCATCCTCAGCTTTTAAACTTCTTTGACAGTTATGGTTTAGTTGATCCATGCTTGCAACCCTCTCTGGACTCAAAACTTTATTGTGATTTTGACATCACCCGTTGTGCACATCCATGAATCACAAGATCAACAAACAACCAGCCACACACAAGAAGAGACACGAGATTTACGTGGTTCACCCAAACAGAGCTACATCCAAGGGCACAGAGACGATCATCTTCACTATAACAAGTAAAGCACACAAAGACTCTCATCTCTCACATCGTCTCACCTACGTGGTGTGAGAACACCACGGGGAAGAGAGCTCTCACCTCTCTTCAGCGCGCAAGATCTAGGGTTACAAACTATACATATATATAATCTCCGCTTTCTTAGTCACCAAGAAAGCCCCGGTACAATTACTAAAATACCCTTGACCTTAAATCAGTCCCTGGCTAACCCAGTGGACTCATCTGGTTAAACCGGAATACAAGACATAAACCCAACAATCTCCACCTTGGCTTGGATTCCGTCCAACTCGAGCTACCAACAGATAAAACCGGCAATGTCTTCACGTACCTTGCTGAATGGTACGTCACTGCACCAACAATGCAGTCTTCTTCAACATTTTGATTTGTTGAACCAGCACAGAAACTTTGAGCAAAGTTCATCTTCTCGTCAAACTCCACCTCGAACTTAAAGCTCGAAACCATTGACGAATCTGAGTGATATTGTGAATCACTCACCATCCTGCCCCATCTTCAACATCACTGTGAAGATCCAATCACCACAAGCATGCAAGCAAAACAGATCGGAAATACAAGTCTAGATGACTTCAAAATCGCAGAAAACTCTGCCTCCGAGCGGTCAAAAAAACTCCATTTGACCGGGCCTCCGATGAATCAAACACATGTTTGACAACTGCTGATGCATCAGCTCCTCCTTGCTGCTTTTCCGGCTTTGGCAAAATGAACAACATCACATGCGATCCAGAAAGCATGTGAACCCCAAACGAACAACTTCGTTTGAATCAGCAAACCTTTTGCAACTAGGCCGGCGACTCCTATTATTGGGTTTGCAACAACAACCAAGTCGAGTAGACCCGATTCAAGCCTGAATCCACATCTGTTCAGATCTCCTCTAGATTTCTCCATTAAGTTATAGATCTCGTTATCACAAGCACGCTGGAAGAAACGGATTTAAAATCCGACTCAGGATGGTTCCGATATCGTAGAAACAAGTTTCTACGCTCCAATCGGTCAAACCTCCTCCTTGACCGTCAAACAGCCAATCAACCTCTTCCACTGCGTAGATCTGCGCGAAACAAGTCCGTAAGCGCAAATGGATCTCTGATCGAATGTCGAACAATCAAGATATCGCAGAAACAATTTTAGCTGTTGAAACTAGTCAAATCTGCCTGTTGACTAATGCTGGCGTCACTGTTGTGCAAAAGCTGACTGGGCTTCTGCAACCGGTCCAAGTCCACCAGACCCGAACTGAACTGAACCTGCTTTACAATAGTGGGCTGGACTATGGGCACGCGGGTCAGGTAGGACCCGACCCGAACTGGCTGACTTGCTGGGCAAACTTCTGGGTTGGGCTTCTAGTACACGGACCAGGTCGACCCGACCCGACCAAGCCTGCACTTGTGTTGCTGGACTGGGCTGCACCACGGGTTGGGTCGAAACGACCCGACCCGAAACCACAACCCAGAAAATGATGTCCTGGGCTTGTTCTCCACGGCGGGTCAGGTCAAACTGACCCAACTAGAGACCCAACTAACCCGGAACGTGGGTCGTCTTCCTCACGCGCCTCTGTTCTGGGTCGTCTTCCGAGTTGCAATTGAAAGAATCACGCCGCGGTCTGTTAGGGCGCCGGCTTGGCTGGTCCGACGACAGCGGCGAGGGACCGGAAAAAGCACGGGGATCAATTAACGGCGGCGACCGGCGACGACAATCGCAGGGCTATGGCACAAAGAGAAAACCGGCAGCGGCGGTTTTTTTTTTCTTTCTTTTTGTTGCAGCAGTCCAAACATTCCACCAGGCTTCTTCCTCGATAACGGTGATGAAGATTAGCGACAAAGTCTGGCACCAATCCGGTGATTGCTGCGACGGCAGGCGACGTCTGCTCGGCAGTGACGGGGCAGCGGCGGCGGCGGATTGCGTCTTTCTTCTCCGGCGATGGTGAGGCGCGAGATAACAGTAGAAGCAACAGGCGAGCTCCTCTTTCTCAGATCTGGAAAACCAGATCCTCTGTTCCTAGAAATCGAACCAGCCACGATTACTCCAAGATCTGAAAACAATGTGAATTCTTTTTCCTCCGATCCCAACCAAACCGGAGAACCCATTCTCGTCTTCTTCTTCTCTAATGGTGGCCTGACCAGAGATCACAAAACTGATCTCTCTTTCCTCTGTTTCGAAAACAGAAATCCAAACCCTTCGACAAGGATTTAATTAGTCTATCTTCCTGCGCACAACCTCCAAGTCATTGAGCGATCTCCACCTCGCTCAGAAACCCGAGGAACACCAACCTCGGCTCTGATACCAATTGTTGTGATTTTGACATCACCCGTTGTGCACATTCATGAATCACAAGATCAACAAACAACCAGCCACACACAAGAAGAGACACAAGATTTACGTGGTTCACCCAAACAGGGCTACATCCACGGGCACAGAAATGATCATCTTCACTATGACAAGTAAAGTACAGAGAGACTCTCCTCTCTCACATCGTCTAACCTACGTGGTGTGAGAACACCACAGGCAAGAGAACTCTCACCTCTCTTCAGCGCCCAAGATCTAGGGTTACAGACTATATATATAATCTCCGCTTTTTTGGTCACCAAGAAAGCCCCAATACAATTACCAAAATACCCTTGACCTTAAATCAGTCCCTGGCTAACTCAGTGAACTCATCCCGCTAAACCGGAATATAAGACATAAACCCAACAAACTTTTGAGTGTTACTTGGTTAATATGGGTATGTGCCATACAAGTCCATGGTTTTGGTCATGTGACTCGAGAGAGGCCATAGCATTAGTATACCTTCGACGAAGTACTTCCAAAGTAAAAGACTTAGCACAAGAACTTAGTCTTTATATGTTGTGAAGCATATTATTGTCAGACATCATTCTTTAACCATATATTGCACTTCATTGATAGAATAGTTAGGCTTATGTCATGGGATATTTTGGGGCTAGGTCTGGTCTATCCATTGCAAAAGCCAGAATGTTCTCTTGAGATTTTTGGGTGTAATCATGACTCTGTCCACAGTGGGTTCATATGGATTCTAAACTTTGGCACCACTTCTACATAGTCAAGGGCTTCAGAGCCTTTGTTTTTTTTTTTTTTTTTTTTTTACCAAAATATTGCTATGATTCCTTTCATGTAAGATGTAGCTATTTAGAACAGTGATATTAACTCAGTTTATCATGAAATTAGATGAAAGGATAAAGTACAGCAGAGAGGAATTGCTTCAGTTGCCGTTTTCAGCTGATCATGCCCCGTCTCATACAGGCATTTCAGGGCCTAAGGCACCTGAAAAGGAGTGAGAACGCATATTTTGCATTAATGAAAGGAGTATGAACTTTCTCACCGTATGTTTGTTCCAATGTCTACAATGTATCATTTCAGTTGTATTAATTATGACTAGGTTTTGTATTGTACAATCTGTCGGATGCAAAATCATTTCACCGGTCCAGTCGTTTCAACTTTCCACTTTATTAATTAGCCCCATAAATTAAGCCTCTAAGGCCGTCAAAATCAAGCAACAAGCTTTGTTTGTAAATTGTAAAACAACTCTTCGATCTTCCCATGCCTAATCCTTTCACCGTTGGAGCCGTTTCACCTTCCGCGCTCTTAATTATCTCCTTAAAATAAGTAAAAATCGGTTTTGTTTCCAACAAAGATGCAATCTTAATGGTAAAGGTCCAATTCAACTGATTTGCATGACTTTGAGGGTGGTTAAGTGACATTCAGAGTTGAGAACAGCTTCCTACCTTAGTAGCAAGGAATGTTGATTCTTACTGGAAGATCTTAGGTTCAATCCTCACCGTCCCTCTCTTTGCACATGTGAGTTTTATCACCTCATATATGTGAGTTTCCATTATCTTACAGTCAATCTGTTATCTATAGTTTTCTTTGGCCTTTAGTTTTTATTCTTTCATCATAGGGTAAAGAATATTTATATGGCTTTTCCTATTTTTACTTGAACAATCTTCTTTTGTATTTAATCATAAATGGCATTTCTTCTTTTACACATGAATGTTTTTATTTATGCAAGTGTCCCTCACCCTATGGTGGGGGAATAATACATACTAACATTCTATACCATCATCATTGAGGAAGACTTAAAAATATTTTTGTAAGGGGGGTCGGATATTATATGTTTTATGCACAATTGTTTTACAACTCGATGGATAACTTCAAATTTGAAGTTAAAAGAGGGTACAGTGTCTCACTCCAGGACGCTGCATTTTGTATTGGAGACATCTTGTCCATGCATTGCACTCAAATATGGTAAATAAACATGTTCTAAGTTGCATTCGGGTAGTAGAGCTTGAAGAGTAAAATATACATTTAGATCCAAGTTCTAACCTACATGGAACAGCTTATTATATAGTAGATTCTCCAATCAATGGAAGAATGGAAGAAAAGAGTGTCTAAGGTAGGCCATAGAAACACATGGCACAGTTTCATAACAAGTACAGGTATCATGAAATCCTAACTTGTTTCCTTAGAACTATTCACATATAGGTAGCAAATTTGTAGCATGAGTACTCTTTATATTTGTTGGAGCTGTGGAAGAGAAAGGGTTTGGTGGCATTGTCGAGCCTTCTATGTTCCCTTCTAACATTTGGATTACACTTGTCATAGAAGGACGATCCATTGGGTTCCACTGTATGCACCAAAGTGCCACAATTGTTAGTTTTTTTGCTATCACAGAATCTTCATCTACAAGAATGTTGAGCCCCATATCTTTATCTTGACATAGACGATTGTAAATCCATTCTGGAAAATATACTCGGCTATTGTTCTCCACAGTGACATCAATGCTTTTCCTTCCTCCAACCATTTCTAGCAGCAACATTCCAAAACTATATACATCGGACTTGCAAGAGACATTTCCGAAGTTTCTAGAATACACTTCGGGTGCAATATAGCCCAATGTCCCTCTTGCAGCAGCCATAGACACCACACTTTGTCCCTTCGAGCACAACTTTGCTAACCCAAAATCTGCTATCTTGGGATTGAAGTTCATGTCTAGTAAAATATTGTGAGGCTTAATATCAAAATGAAGAATACGTTGGTCACAACCTTGGTGAAGATATTCAATTCCTCTAGCAACGCCCATGGCAATATCTTGAAGTTTCTCCCAACCAAGGAAGTGGTTACTAGCATTTCCTGAAAAAATGAACTTCTCCAGTGACTGATTTGGCAAAAATTCATAGATGAGAGCCCTCTTCAATCTGTCCGCGCAGAAGCCCAAAAGGCGAACAATATTGACATGGTGAATCATACCAATGGTACCCACTTCATTGATGAACTCCTGTCCATCACCACCAAAAGTCTTGAGAATCTTTACAGCAACAAAGATTCCATTCGGAAGCCTTCCTTTGAAGACACTGCCATAACCTCCTTCACCTAATTTCTCTTTGAACTGATTAGTCATCTTTTTCAAATCAACAAAAGAGTACCTTGTGGGCTTGAGGGACTCGTAGTCTTTCAGAAATCTTTCCACCATGATCTGATTTTCTAGATCCAACTTCTTTTTTAATTTCCATGTGTAGTAGACCTTTATGATGGTCATTATGGTTGCTAAGAGAAGAAAGGAGCCAATGCCACCACCTGCTTGTGCATAGATAAATTGGAAGTCACTATCAATTTTGTATTGAAATGATATATCTAGATAGTAAGAGGGTGGAAAGGGCTCTACCTATAACTACATACTTTCTCCATGAGCCTGCAAAGAATGAGTAAAAGAAAATCAGGAGAATTACAAATTTTTTTGTTGAAAATTTTTCAAAAATTCATCAAACTGATATTGTAATGCACCTTGCACCTTGAAGCGCTTATAAAATTTCTCCCATTTTCGATGATGAAGGAAATTAGCCATCAACATTTTCTTTTTGCACAATATGACAATTTCTCTTAAGCGGTCTATGAACATTTAATTACTTCCTTGTTATAAATAGTACAAGAGCCCATATTGGCTACATGTTTGAAGGAATTTCTCATACTTGAAAAGCTTGGAAAGCCAGCTGAAGATGGGAACAAATTATAAAATAATGTAAATATTATATTTAGAAATTCTTTTATGTGTTTTGCTATAAATGTTAGCCCATCTAGTTTGTAGAATTCTTCTATTAGTAGATTTTACGTTAAAAAAAATAACATTATAGTTATGAGAGAAAAAGGAGATTTTGTACCATCAAACAATCCCAAAAGACAGCCATAGTTTTGTATGTTTACTAAGACCCCCCTCCTAGAGGGAGAAACAAGCAACCATTAATTTTATAGGCAAATTGCAAAAACACCCTTTGTTCATGCCTAGCAGATCTCACTACTTAAGTTAGGTTTGGCCCATCTAGATGCATGATGACCAAAGGAGGCATGATATAGTTTAGGCTTCGATGGATTGGGGAAATGTATACTACCAAGCCAATCATCCATTAGTTTTTTGCCCTTCAAATCTATTGGCGATTTATCCAGGAAAAGTTCATTGGCAATTCATTGTGTAAACTTCTTGTGATAAAATTTGATAATGAGTAGTGTCAAAAATTGTGTAAAATATGATTAGTTCCAATCAAAGTCCCTTGGTCTAAGAAAAGGTTGGATAGATCAAAGACAGCCCCCCGTATTGAAGCCTAAAATGGAGCATTCGTGGAAAAAGGCATTTCAGGAAAATCATCAATTACGTCGTTTAAGTTTTTCCCAAAGGTAAATTAGTCAAGAACAAAGAAATTGGACAGCGTACTTATTTTTTTTTTAACTTTTTCATGTTTAGTTGAAAAGGTTTTTTGAAAAGACATTAAATATAGGTGCTTTTTAAAGGTTGAATGAAAATGTAGGGTTTAAAAAAAACTACTCTAGTACCCCAACTAATATTTGGAGCTGTGCGAAACTTTTTTATTGCAATGTTTTTTATTACTTGGTACGAATGCTTTTTTTAATGAAAAATATCTAAATTATTGAAATTTTCCATAATTCCAGAGAAAAGTGCTTTCAATGAGCATTTGTGTAGCATTGCAAAATCTATGTTATAGGGAAAAGTTTTCCTCAATTCATGGAAAACTAAGCTTGTAACTGTCACGTCCCCAAAATGAAAATAGGGTTACGTGAAATTAGGAGTCAATTTTTTTTTTTTTATTCTTCTGGAAACAAAACCATTGACTCCTAATTATTTCTTTTCCACAGGATCTTAGGCCGTGGTGAGTTTAGGCCATTCACATTCATTCCCATTCTGCGGAAGTAATTTCAACCAATAGGTACCAAGAGAAGAAAACAAGTTTGCATATCACTAGATAACAATAATAATGTTCCAAGTTGCAAAAGAAGTAAATAAGTAATTTATTTCAATGTCCCACTGAAAGATCAAGTCTCTGAAGAATGATTTATTTAAATTGATTGCAATTTAACGAGTCACTCCAGTGCCTGGTTAGACGGCCTCGAAGCCATCGTTTGCACCCCACTCGGGAACATCAGTTGGCTCAAGCGTTTGAAACGCTTCAGCCTGCGCCTCCTCCTCGGCAAAGCCGGGCTCGGTACCTATGCATCAATTTTAGAAAACAAGGGTCAACCATAAATGGCGGCAAGTAAAATACACATAACTCAAGATGAAGTACACTATCAATGTGAGATTAAGACACAAAAATCATAAGAATATGTAAGCAATATAAATAAAAGAATGCCATGCAACATAGAAAGAACGGGTCCTACATCCAACTTTACCTCAAATGAACAATATCACTTTCGCCGAGCATCGCATCAGCTGATGCCCTTACGGAATTTATACCGTCTTCGGATGCCTCGCATCCTGTCCAGAAACGGTGGATTAAGTCCGTCTTCGGATGCCTAGCATCCTGTCCAAAAATCACGGTGAAACCAACCGTGTACGAGTGGTAAGCTCGTCTTCGGCCCTAAGTCCGGTAAAAATCATCACAGTGTACATCTGTGAACCGACTGCAGTCGTCCAATGACCAGATCCGCATAATAATCTCACACAGCCCTGCCCCTTCCTGTGTCGAGACTCATAAACATGGCTTAGTGATTGTTCGACAGACACATCCTATGGTAGTGTGAAGGGCTGGCCATGATCGATATTCAACACCATATGATAAAACATTATACAACCCAATAGTTTTCAACATACGTGAATACCTCATCAATGAACCCTGTATAGTCCAAGCCACAACATGGTCCAAGTCATTATGATATAACGGGTATAAATTCTAACATGTATGCAACAAGGTAAATAAATACAACATGATGATTAAGAAATAATTCCACACATATTCCTAGCACTGTGACCACAATTCACGCATGCGACAATTCCACACGAACCAAGATGAAGTAAGGTTGGGAATTTTTTTTTTGAAAACGGGGTGATGCATAGCCCAATTCTCACTTCATCTGAGTGCGAGTGGTTTGTACCGTCATGTGCAAACCATGAAATCTGTAAGAGGAAATCTGCCCGCATAACCCCTTACTTTGATGATGTGATGGATTTGGTTAAATCGGAGTCATTGGGTTCTAAGACCAACACAAAGGTCTTACGGAGTATATAACCATCCAAAAATTATAATAATAAATGATTGGTTAAATAATCATTAAAATAAATTATCGGGCCCGAATTTATCATTCTCATGATCTCACGCAAGGGATGGCCCACCTGTTCACTCTTAACAACAGTCCAAATAATTATAAATCCGCATATATACCAAGGACCCACAAGGTGATGGACCCCCCCTATACTATAGCAACTATACACAAGAATAAGATTCCCATGTTGTGCACAACCACACAGATTTGGAGACACCAACCTTTTTTTTTTCTTTTTACATATATAAATATATATGTTTGATGTCATGTCTCTTAGGTACCCAGGTGGCCCTTGTATATATGTATAAAATGTTTCTTCATAACTCAGATGACTTATCACAAAGTGCATTAATTTTTACAGTAATGGCTCCATCATCACACAGGTGCCAAGGAATTCCACATCGCCACCATGGATCTAAGTGTTGTATCAAGAGGTCCCACCATCTTCTAGGGTCCCACGTGATGAATTCCACATAATCATGGTCCATGTTACCGTCATGGGGCCCACCAAAATAAGTGGTAAACCCACATTTACATCTAAGAGAAATGCCCCTCCCTGCACATGTTGCTGCCAAACAGCAACGTGTGCAGGGACTGACTCATCCCATATATATGTTGCAAATTTTATTTATTTTTTTTTTTTATATCAATGGCCCACTATCAACCCAGTAATCAAGGGTCTACGTGACGGCAATGAGGCCCACCTGTAGGTGGAGGCCCACCTGTAGGTGGTGGCCCACCATGTTTATAAAAGGTGGAAACCCCCTGCACATGTTGCAGGTTTTTTTTTTTTTTTTTTTTTTTTTGATGTTGGTGATTAATGGGGGGGGCCACCCAGGTGGGTGACCCACCTGTGCATTACTGCACAGGCGCATTGTGCGCCTGTGCAGTAGTGCACAGGCTGCACCTCTGCATACAGCAAATGACGTCTGGGATTGATTCCCAGATGTCTTCATCACCTCATTTTTTTTTTTTAAAAGACATTGGTGATCAAAGGGGGGGGGCCACCCACCATCATGTGCAGGTGGGTGGCCCACCTGTACATTACTGCCAGGCACATGTGTGCCTGTGCAGTAATGTGCAGGCGCCAACCCACCATCATGTGCACAAGTCGTCTGGGATTCAATCCTAGACGTCTTCATCATGCATTCTTTTTTTTTTTTTTTAACCGGTGGCCCATCACTGATTGATGAAAAGTGTACAAACACTCTGTGTTGTGCCAACAAAAACGTGTCTGGGTTCATTCCCAGACACGATCATCTCTGTTTTTTTTTTTTTTTTTTAAACAAAAGGCCCATCTTCACAATGACCCAAACCCCTTTCATCAAATCTATCAAGATCATCAAATCCATCAAAACCCCATCAACCAAAAATCTGTGAAACACATACCCATCTAACCTGTCATCAATCTTTAGAGATTTAAATGGGCATTTACAATACATCTAAGATCATGAAATCAATGGATTTAGTGAAATCATTAGAGATATGTGCAAATCCACTTGCCTTTGATGCAAAAGATCCAGATCTCTCTCTTTCCCTCGGTCACGCCGCCTACCCCAACTGAGAAGATGAAGAAGAAGGAGGAGAGAAGAAGAGATGACGAAGAGGATCCACCTGTTGGGCTTGGATTTGGGCTTGCCCACCTTGGCCGATCAAGAGAAGGTGATGGAGGAGGAAGAAGAACTGCTGTAGAGGTGAGGGAAAAGAGCACCCACCGATGGAATATAAGTAGGCTTAGGGTTTGGGGAAGAGTTTTGGGTTTTTATAAAAAGGACCCTATTGTTTAGGCTAATTATAAATATGGGCCTGGTTTGGTTTAATGGGCCCAGAATGGGTCCGAATTGGGCCGGGTCAAAAGGTGGATACTCATGATCCTAACCTACTATCCGATTAACCCAAAACCCAAAAGAAAATTATATAATTATAATAACCATAATTAACTAAAATACAAACAATTAAATAAAAATTATATTTAAATTAATTAAAAATGGGAACTGGGTTAGGAACCTTACATTCCTTCCCCCTTAGAACATTTGGTCCTCCAAATGTCTAACATACCTCAGGGAGAAGATCCGGGTACAACTTCTTCACTTGGTCTCTGAGCTCCCAAGTGGCCTCCCTTGGACTGTGGTGCTCCCACTGAACCTTCACCCAATGAATAGTTCGCGTCCGTAGGACTTGCTCCTTCGTGTCAATGATCCGCAACGGCTTCTCCACGTAGGTGGCATCCGGCTGAATCTCGAGTGGTTCATATTGAAGAACATGCGAAGGATCGGCGACGTACTTCTTCAGCATCGAGATATGGAAAACGTTATGAACTCCTGACAACTCTGCTGGCAATGCCAATCTGTAGGCTACATCTCCCACTCTCTCGAGAATCTCAAACGGCCCGATGAATCTCCTAGACAGCTTGCCCTTCTGTCCGAATCTGAGTGTTCCTCTAGCCGGCGACACTTTTAGAAACACATGATCGCCCACTGCAAACTCAAGATCTCTCCTCTTCAAGTCAGCATAACTCTTCTGTCTACTCCTGGCAATTTTCAATCTAGCATGAATTTGCTGAACCTTCTCACTGGTATCACTGACTATCGATGGCCCATGAAAACTCCGAACACCAACTTCCTCCCAACAAAGTGGGGTTTTACATCTGCGCCCATACAATGCTTCAAAAGGGGCCATACCAATACTTGAATGGTAGCTGTTGTTGTATGCGAACTCACAAAGAGGAAGGCTTTTCTGCCAATCCTTTCCAAAGTCCAACACGCAAGCACGCAACATATCCTCCAGTGTTTGGTTGGTTCTCTCAGTCTGCCCATCTGTCTCCGGGTGATACGCTGTACTGAAGTTCAAGGTAGTACCGAGTGCCTCTTGAAGTCGTGTCCAGAACTTACTCAGAAATCTCGAATCTCTGTCTGAGACGATCGATACCGGTACACCGTGCAATCTAACTACTTCCTCCATGTATATCTTGGCCAACTCATCTTTGGGTGTCTTTAAGCTCATTGGCAGAAAATGTGCAACTTTAGTTAACCTGTCCACTATCACCCAAATACTATCTTTACCATGAATCATCGAAAGTCCTGATATAAAATCCATCGTGATATGTTCCCATTTCCAATCCGGCACTGCCAACTGCTTCAAAAGTCCTGGGGGTCTCTTGTGTTCTGCCTTAACCTGCTGACAAACCAAACACCTAGCAACAAATCCTGCAATCTCCTTTTTCATGTTGTTCCACCAGTAATGACTACGGAGATTCTGGTACATCTTTGTGCTACCAGGGTGAATGGTAAAACGAGAATGATGCGCTTCTGTCAGGATCTCATTCTTCAACTCCTCTATATTTGGCACACACAATCTATCCTGATAGTACAACACACCATCTATCAATCTAAAGTCTGGCCTGCTCTCAATCTGCTCAATCACCCTGACCAGCTCTGGATCCTCTGATTGTGTGCTTTTGATTCTGCCCAAAATTTCTGGTTCCCAAACAAACATACTGGCAATCATCACCCTATCATTAACCGGCTGCAAATCAACCCCTAAGTCCAGAAATATCTCTGCCCACGACCATTCTGTCCGCAAACATGCATTCCTTGCTGCTTTTCTGCTTAATGCATCAGCCACTACATTGGCTTTCCCTGGATGGTATTTGATCGGAAAATCAAAATCCTTGATATATTCCATCCATCTGATCTGTCTCATGTTCAATTCTGGCTGAGTGAATAAATACTGAAGACTCCTGTGGTCCGAATGCACTTCAAATCTTACACCATATAGATAATGTCTCCACATTTTGAGCGCAAAAACTACTGCTGCGAGCTCAAGATCATGGGTAGCGTACTTTTTCTCATGTTCCTTAAGTTGTCTAGACCCATAGGCGACAACTTTTCCATCCTGCATGAGTACACATCCCAAACCAACACCCGAAGCATCAGTATAAATCACAAATTGACCATTCTCCGATGGTAGTGTAAGTACAGGAGCTGTAGTCAACCGGGTTTTTAGCTCTTGAAAACTGGCTTCACACGCATCGGACCACACAAAAGGCACATCTTTCCGCATTAATTTAGTCAACGGCGCTGCAATTGACGAAAATCCTTGCACAAATCTCCTGTAATAACCGGCCAAACCAAGAAAACTGCGTATCTCTGACACTGAAGTGGGTCTTTGCCAATTGACAACTGACTCAATCTTCGCTGGATCCACTGCTAGACCCTCTCTGCTAATAATGTGACCGAGGAAAGACACCTGCTCCAACCAGAACTCACACTTACTCAATTTCGCATAGAGCTGGTGATCCCTCAAAGTCTACAATGCAGTTCTAAGATGGTTCTCATGTTCCTCACGAGATTTGGAGTATACTAACACATCATCGATGAAAACCACTGTAAATTGATCAAGAAACGGAGCGAAGATCTTATTCATCAAAGCCATGAAAACTCCTGGAGCATTCATTAGCCCAAACGGCATCACTAAAAATTCATAATGGCCGTATCTAGTCCGGAATGCTGTCTTCTGCACATCCTGATCTCTAACTCTTAGCTGATGGTATCCTGACCTCAGGTCTATTTTCGAAAAGAATTCGGCTCCCTGCAACTGATCAAACAACTCATCGATCCTAGGTAATGGATATTTGTCTTTTATAGTGACCTGATTGAGTTTTCTGTAGCCAATGCACATCCTCATGGAACCGTCTTTCTTCTTAACAAAGAGAACAGGTGCTCCCCATGGTGATACACTAGGCCTTATAAAACCTTTATCCAACAAGTCTTGCAGCTGAATTTTTAATTCTCTCAACTCAGCTGGTGCCATTCTGTAAGGAGCTTTTGAGATCGGTGCTGTCCCTGGAGCTAGCTCTATGGTGAAATCGATTTCTCGAATCGGTGGTAATCCCGGAATCTCATATGGGAAGACATCCGGAAACTCACAAACTACAGGTATCTCCGATACATCCCCCTCCGTCTGGGACTGTTTATCCTCCGTGATAAACGCTAAATAACCTTCACAACCGCTCCTTAGCATACGATCTGCCATTAAGGCTGATATCCGGCTAGTGGGAATCCGTTTTGATTGTCCAATAAACTTAACAGTTTCTGATTTGACTTTAAGCTTGATAATCTTGTTGAAACAGTCCATATTTGCTCGATAGGTCCTTAGCCAATCCATGCCCAAAATGACATCAAAGTCATTCATCATCATAAGCACCAAGTTTGCTGGTAAAATCAACCTCTCTATTTGAACTCGGATACGAGGAAAGTACTGATGGCATCTAACTCGCCCACCCATGGGAGTATTAACTAATAGAGGACAATCTAATCGCGCTACCTTCTCATGCAAATGCTTAGCAAAAGTTTGAGAAACAAAAGAATGGGTGGCACCCGAATCAAATAGCACCTTAGCTTCAACATCTGAGATTAGAATAATACCTTCCACGCACTCTCCATAGGCATCCGCTTCCTTGTGAGTAATAGCATAAGCTCGTCCAACCTGCTGTGGCCTTTGTTGGTGTCCTTGTACTGGCCGCTGTCGCCTTTGCTGACCCCTCTGTTGTTGGTGACCCATCTGCTGCCCTTGGCCTTGTTGGCCTACTGTTCTCTGCTGTTGCTGCTGCTGAGGGGCTGGTCCCCTAATCTGCTGATACTGAGGTGCTGGGGCTCTAAACTGTTGCTGTTGCGGAGCCCGAGGTGGCTGCTGGTAAGACTGCTGCGGCCTAAACTGGGGTGCTTGCCTCCCCGGCTGCTGCTGCGCATAACCATCCTGTGCTGCCTCCCGCGCCAATGTGCGCTCTCGACCTCCGTTAGGACAATCACGAGTTTTATGCCCCGGCTGTCCACAATAAAAACAAAGTCCTGTACCCCACCGACACCTCTCTGTTGGGTGACCATACCCGCACCGAGCACACTGCGGCTTTCTCGTACCAGGATTAGAGTTCTGGAACTTCTGCTTTTTCTGTTGAGGTTGGCCTACAAACTGATTCTGCATTTGTCGCTGCTTCGATCCTGATGAGGCTGCCTCCTCGTCTTCCCGCTTAACCATGCCCTCGGCCCAATTTGCACTCTTGACATAATCTTGAAATGTTGGCCGTTCCATATCCCCTACTTTTGATGCGATACGGGCATTCATACCCTTGAGGAAACGTCGGACTTTTTCTGTCAAAGGATGGACAAGAGTGGGTGCATACTTAGATAACCTTGTAAACTTGGTCTCATACTGCTGGATAGTCATGTCACCCTGCTTCAATTTTTCATATTCTTCCATCTTCTGATCTTGCAGATATTTAGGCACAAATTTATCCGTGAATGCCGTCGTGAATGTCGCCAAGCCTCGGCCTCCTGCACTGTGTCTGCTTGCACAGCTGCTTTAACAGAGTCCCACCATTGTTTAGCTGCCCCTTTTAACATATATGCAGCTAGCTGAACTTGTTGAATGCCGGTACATCTAAATGCTGCAAAAATCTGCTCCAAATGCTCCAAGAAATCATCAGCAGCCATAGGATCCTCCGTACCATGGAATTGTGGAGGGAACCTCTTCATGAATTTATCGAAAATGTCGTTGGGATCCACTTCCTTCGGAGGTAAAGTAACCTGAACTGGCTGACTTGCTCTATCTGCGGCAGCTAACAACTGGGCCTAAAATACTGCCCTGTCAGCATCTGCTTGGGCTTTCTCTGCGGTCCTCTCTGCCTCAACCCGTGCTCGTTCTGCAGCCCTCTCCTCACGTTCTTGTTGCCTATCTGCAGCTCGTTGTCTCTCATGCTCTCTTTGCATAGTAATTTGGTTATTTTGAGCTTGCATAAAAGCCTGCAAGAGCTGTGAGAACCTGTCATCTTGGGATGGCGAATTGTCTCCGTTGGGTTGTGAACGAGTAACTCTCTGAGCCATGATCTGTAAAATAGTTCAAGATGGTGAGTTTTTATTAAACAAATTCTAGCAAACAATTCTATAGACTTTACACTAAGCGGGTAAAATCTGTCTAACGAAATCGGAACCTCACCCACGTCCTATGTTTCTATCCACTTTTAATGATCTAGAAACATGCCCGTTTTTCTCTGATACCAACTGTCACGTCCCCAAAAATGAAAATAGGGTTACGTGAAATTAGGAGTCAATTTTTTTTTTTTTTAAACAAAAGGCCCATCTTCACAATGACCCAAACCCCTTTCATCAAATCTATCAAGATCATCAAATCCATCAAAACCCCATCAACCAAAAATCTGTGAAACACATACCCATCTAACCTGTCATCAATCTTTAGAGATTTAAATGGGCATTTACAATACATCTAAGATCATGAAATCAATGGATTTAGTGAAATCATTAGAGATATGTGCAAATCCACTTGCCTTTGATGCAAAAGATCCAGATCTCTCTCTTTCCCTCGGTCACGCCGCCTACCCCAACTGAGAAGATGAAGAAGAAGGAGGAGAGAAGAAGAGATGACGAAGAGGATCCACCTGTTGGGCTTGGATTTGGGCTTGCCCACCTTGGCCGATCAAGAGAAGGTGATGGAGGAGGAAGAAGAACTGCTGTAGAGGTGAGGGAAAAGAGCACCCACCGATGGAATATAAGTAGGCTTAGGGTTTGGGGAAGAGTTTTGGGTTTTTATAAAAAGGACCCTATTGTTTAGGCTAATTATAAATATGGGCCTGGTTTGGTTTAATGGGCCCAGAATGGGTCCGAATTGGGCCGGGTCAAAAGGTGGATACTCATGATCCTAACCTACTATCCGATTAACCCAAAACCCAAAAGAAAATTATATAATTATAATAACCATAATTAACTAAAATACAAACAATTAAATAAAAATTATATTTAAATTAATTAAAAATGGGAACTGGGTTAGGAACCTTACAGTAACTCCCGCCCCACTCTTGGAAATAAGTTTCTAGCTAGCGGAATTTGAGTTTAGTTTTTGCACTTTTCCTTGCTACTAAGCACCAAACATGAAATTTATTATACTGAGAAAAATTATTTCCACTTTTCAGGCTTTTTCATTACATGGGAAAATATCTCAATATCCTTTTCTTTTCCACATAAATCGAACCGGTTACACAAACATAGTTTTAATTTATTAAAAAAAGAAGGAAAGAAAAAACAAAAGAAATCCTCACACATACCTTTATCTTGATGGTAGAAACACATGGCTTCATTGCTGTTTTGGCTCTTGAATCTACACTCCCCTCCCTTCAGTTCACACTCTCCATCGCATCCGGGCACATCCCACTTCAGATCAAGCAGAGTTTCGCAGCCCATACTACATCCAAGCATGAATGCGTCCTGCCATTCACCACGGACACCATCATACGGTGGATAAATCTCAACTGTCTTGATTGGTTGGCAAGAAACGGCTAACGATCCCACCTCTCTACTACTTTCCACAGCAAAGACATCGTGCTCCAAGTCCCCAAGACAAGGGACAGGAGTAGTATACCAGATCCCAAAATCAATGTTCCTGGAACACCTGAGCAGTGTATAGTAGTCAGGGACTCCGTAGTAGTGGAAAGGAGAAGAGGAGGAGGAGGAGGAGGAGGAGGAGAGATTGTTTGAGTGGTTGAAGAGGAGGCCATAAAGACAGTCGTTGGGGTCGGAAATTACGAGCTTCCGTAGCTTGTAATCGATGACTCTGACAAAAAGCTCATTTTGGGCTAGGGAGGGGATGTGAATGGTAGTGTCGTTCCCCTTGCAAGAGAGATCAAAGCCCGGATATCCGCAGTGGTGAGGTTGAAGTCCTTTTATTCGGAAAGGGAACCGGATGGGGGGTCCTTCTCTACTGCAGCTGAAAGGTCGACAAGAATCGCCACGGCAGTATCCAATTGTGAGAGAAGAGAGGAGGAGGAAGAAGATGAAGGAACCGTCTAAGCTGCTGCGACCCATTTCTTGTTTGAGCGGTTTGGAGTGGGGGTTGATTTCGGACACATAGGGGAGGAAAAGAGTACTCTGGAACTCCTCTCTCTTTTTTCGGTTTTACTGACGTTAGCTTCAGTTGAGGTCTTAATGATCCGAACCAAGCTTGAACTTCGATATTAGAAAATGAGTCGAGTTGAATTGGTCTTACTAGAGCAGATCCAAGCTGAAGACTTCAAACTTGCTTTGCTTTTGGATTGCATTAACCCACCCTTGCCTTTGACTCAGTGGCTATTCGGTGGTCAGGTAGACACTTCCTATCATCCTATGTCATAATCAAGCATACATCAGCAATGTACTGCTCTTCTTTTTATAAACTTAAATAGTACAGTAAATATTACCCATTGGTTCTGCGTTTCTTCTCCAGAGCAGAAAGATTAACTTTTCTTGGACGGAAACTAATTGGTCCGTATCTGTGCTGGTGGTAGGGGGCAGAAATTCAAAATGAATTTATGGTCTTCTTTCGCGGAAACACCCTTACACAAGGCTAAATACGAAATTGAGTAAAAAAAGGAAAGGAAAGGAAGGAACAATTAAAGTTATCCCTTCTGACCCAAATTTCTTTGAACCTAAGTCCCCTAGCTCAGCAAACCACTTTGGGCACCAGCGTTTTTAATTGGTCCACCCCTTTTACATAAAATATTGACTTTCTTTCTTTAAGAGGATTTTGCAAAAAAAAAAAATCATCTTAAAGTCACTTTACTGTTTAGGCTTGGAGGTCTTTTTTTGTTTAAATTTTTGGAATGTAAGTTTGGCAGGGATATCCTGCCGATAACCCTACATGTATATGAGCGGATATATCCCCGCTCATTGTTTATCTTCCTCTTTTTTCTTCTTTTACTCGCTTTTTCTTGTTCTTCCTCTTTCCGCCAACTTCAACTCAATTTAAAATCCAAACCCAGCAATCTAAGTCCACTTTACGACACTTATTAAACCCAAACCCATTAAACCATTTAAACCCAATAAACCCAAGTCCTCTCCTCCTCACCAATCAACCAATATGATTCTTTCTTTGTCTCATTCCCCGTAAATCCACCAGAACCCATCAACAGCATCATCGATCTCTACTTTCTTCTCTTCCATCTCATTTCTCCACCCTTCAAAGCTTTAGATCTCTCTTATCACCTTTGAAGAGATGGCTTCCACCTTTTTCTCTCATCTCTACCTAGGGCTTATGGAAACTGTGCTTTTGATTGGTAATCCTCTAGTTATTTAATTTTTTTTATTTTTTATTTATCTTTGGGTTTTATCTTTGGCATTGGAGGAAGTAGGAGGAGAAGAAAGGAAGAGAAGGAGAGCAAGGAATGAATGAGTAGGGATATCTCCGTTTATGTTAGATAACCAAATCCAGCAAGCACCGTTCACTAAAAAATAATAATAATAATAATACTAGTAAGAGGAAAAAAGAAGACGAAGAAGAAAGCCTTGTGTTTGTTTGTTTTGCGCTTTTTCTCCAGTGTAAAAAGATTTTTCTTGAGTGCTTCTAAATAACCATCAGTTTTTGCTCTATTTACACACTCATTTTTTTTAAAAAGAAATGAAACTTCCTAAATTACCCCACCCCCTTATCTCCCTACACACCTTCCCTCTCCCTCCCTCCTCTCTCCACCCCCCTTCCCCTCCTACCGGTGATGAGCTCCGGCAGTAGTGGGGGACTCTCTCTCTCTCTCTCCATCCCTGTAGCATCTCCCTGCTATAGGGAGATTGGACATCTCCATGCAGGTCCGATCTCCCTGCAGTCAGGTGACGTTGCGAGGAGGGGAGAAAGGGGGAGGGAGAGGGAAAAAGAGAGAATAGAGGGAGCGAGAGGAAGAGGAGAGAGAGAGAAATAGAGAGAGACTCTCCCTTTGCTGGCCAGAGGGGAAGGGGGAGGAGAGAGGAGGAAGGGAGAGGGAAGGTGTGCAGGGAGAGAGGGGTGCAGGTAGTTTAGAAAGTTTCATTTTTTGAAAAGGTGTATAAAGAGAGAAAAAACTAGAATTCATTTAGAAGCTCTCTTTTGCTTGGCCCTATTTTCTCGGTAGAATTTCTATTAAGAATTTGGGTAGTTGTGGTTTTGGAGATATGATGTGACATCTTGTTCTATGTTATTTACAAATTTTTTATTTCATTTCAAGCATTCCAGAATTTCACCTACTTGAAAAGTCATAAGTAATATTTGGAAATTAAAAAATTCCACATCTTTCACATTTTACTTGAATTTTTGGATGCTCAAGTACAGGAGCACCCAAGAATTTCATTGTGTCTAAAAATTCTCTACAAATAAGAATTCTTTGAATTTTTTTTAAAATAGGGCTTTACATTTTTTCGATGAAAACTAGTTGGACCAATTTTGTGCTGGTGGTAGAGCGCAGAAATTCAAAATAAATCTCTGCTCTTCTTTCTCTCGTGGAAACCCCTTTGCAAAACAGTGCTAACTACGGAATTGAAAAGAAGGAAAGAAAAAGGAAGGAAGGAAGGAAGGAAGAACAAAAGTCATCCATTCTGATCCAAATTTCTTTGAACCCAAGTCCCAAAATAGGCAACCCCCCTTGGGCATCAGCGTGTTTAATTACTAATATTCCTTTTCATGCATAAACATTCGCCCTTGCTGCTTTTAGGATTAAGAGAAAAGCATGAGAAAGGTCTGTTTTCTCTCTCATCTCATATTTTCCTTGTTGGACTTTGGACCAATTTTCTTAGTAGTGTAAGTGACGGCAACATTTTCCATGGTCATGTCTCTTTTAGTTTGGTTGATACGCGTGGTCAAAGTCGCTTTTGCCAAAGATTCCATACAAAAGCGTGTCAACAGAACGCGTTTTTCTTGAAGTAATGAAAATGCATTAATAGATTGATGTGGATATGTAGTAAAATTTCAAAAATTAAATTAAATTAAAAATAAATATTTTCAAAAACATTTAGAGAGATTATCAATTGAGAATAAAATTAGACTAATCCATTTAAATGGTGAAGTAATATCCTATGCAAGCACGCAATCATTTTGTAAGAAAAAAATTTTAACTATGTAAGTTGATGCCTTATCAAGTAAAAGAGGTAGGAGAACATAGATGAATGTAGTCACAAATGATAGTAAAAAATACGATGTATCTAAGGATTTGATTTAAGATTAATCGAAATGAAAAACATAATTCATGTATTAGACT
Source organism: Sextonia rubra (assembly GCA_037013555.1). Classification (NCBI taxonomy): domain Eukaryota; kingdom Viridiplantae; phylum Streptophyta; class Magnoliopsida; order Laurales; family Lauraceae; genus Sextonia; species Sextonia rubra. Next base: position 3,252,225 of record JASUAD010000003.1, on the reverse strand, counting down.
CCAACAATTGATTGGATCAAAGCCTAAATGATGGTGATGACCACAATGATATAGTGGCTTTTAGAACTTTATTTCCTTGATCTCTCCTTCTTAATTGGTAAGAACAGTTTAAATTTTGAAGATATTAAAAGAAAAAGGAAAAGACTACTATGATACATCTCTTAACATAATTTCTTTTTTAAATCTAACAAAATAAAAAAGGTGATTTAATGTGTGATGATTTTATCTTTTTACATATTAATACTTTTTAAAAATGAAAATGCCTCTTACCAACAACGGTATGATAATTTTGTCCAAGAAAAAAAAAACATCTATATCTTTAAAGATGTGGACAACCCAGAGCTGTATCAATAGAATAAAGAGGTGCTTTGGTAAATCTTCTTTTGTATCTGATATAATAATGAAATACTCTGGCTCGGTCTCTTCTCAACTGTCAGAATGAGGAAGGGATGTGAAACAGAGGTAGCCTCTCTCTCTGCATCCATGTTGTGGGTTCTTCTTCTCTTATTGCTAGTCTTCCACTGCAACGGTAGCAAACATGACTGCTTCTCTTCGTGCGGATCTCTTAACATCAGCTACCCTTTCCGGTTGAAGCAGGACCCCAAAACCTGTGGCAGGCCAGAAACGCAGTTCCAGCTCACATGTGATCAAAGCAACCGACTGGTGGCCAACATCAGCTCCAGGCCTTTCTACGTCATGGAGATCTCATACAAGAGGCGTGAGATCCGAGCCGTCGATTCCGTTCTAAGAAGCGATGACTGCTCTTCCCTGCCTCCTTTCCCTGGTTACGGCGATCTAGGCCCCTTCTTTGTATTTGAATGGGAATCGATTGTGTTTATAAATTGCTCACTTCCTGTGGACAATCCGAACTACATATCAACGGCTCCATGCATCAGCGGCCCACCTGGGATTAATGTCTATGCCATGATGGGCCCTCGGGTCACGCTGTTAGATCTCAACACCTCTTGCAAGGTAGCTATGAAGGTCTATGTATCGGCTTTTGGTGGGCCTGGGATTTCATATCCTCCCAGTAATTACACTGGGATTCATGGAATTCTGATGATGGGTGCTAAATTCAGATGGGGAGATTTTAAATGCGAGGACACTGTAGATTGCTGGGGAGAATATCGCTTGTGCGACTGGGTCACTTTGTTTTCTGATATGATGAGGTGCACTTCTTGCGAAAGACTCTTTCAATCGTCCTACTGTAAGTTGCCAGGCTGCCACTGACCTTTTGTCTTCTGTTTTTTATAACAAGTTTTGGTTGGATTTTGTCCGTAAATATGCTTAACATGTGACTTTCTGGTGCCATTTAAAAATATCCCTATAAAATGGATCCCACAACAAAAAATGGCCGAGAGCACTTATGGCTAGCTCGTGGTTAAATTTACGGCTCAGCTAGCCGGTCTTACGGTTAAACCATAAGTCCTCTTACGGCGAGAGCACTTACGGCTAGCCGTAAGGCTCACCGTAGAACACCCTCACCAAATTGGCTCACTGAAGAGTGAGCCATAGCCTAGCAGTAGGTGTGCATGGTTCCACCCCTTTTTGGAGTTTTCTTATGAAACCAAATCCTATACAGCTCAATACGAATTTACAACTTTTCCAACAATTATCAACACATCTAATCCTCAACAACTCTTGTAATTGCCACTAATCAAAGGGAAAACAGATAATAAATTACTCGTTGTAGTTCTCCACTTGTCTTGAGGTGCCAAAGTTCAAAATCGAATTTGGAGATGCAAGGGTTGATCTGAACACTAATCCATACTCCAAATCCAAACTACTGATCAAAACCCTCTTACAATCCCACATGGAACACAACAAACCTAATCTATTAAACATGCCCTAACAAGATGAAAATACTATATGAAACCTTAGGTTTTGATGCTTAGTGGGGTCGCTGAAACTCTCACGCTAGCCAGAAGGAGAGGAAGAAGATGAAGAGATGATGACGGTGGAAGAGTCTGCTTTCCTTTTGAGAGCTTGGGTTCTTGAAGGTTACTAGGGTGTGGTTACAAAAGAGAGGCAGGGAGAAAAGGGTTTATGAAGATGTGAAAGGGAAAACAATTGGAAGATTTAGGGTTAAGTTAAAGCAAGGGTTTATCTAAATTACAAGAAAGGGCTCCCTGCTCTTTAGTGGGTTTTAAATAATTTTAAAAAAGGGCTTTTGGTTCACAAAGGTCCATTGACTTGGACCTAAGGCCCAAGAAGGTTTGACCAGCCAATCTCTAATGGGTACTACACAAAATATCATACATGCAATGATCCAAACCTCTAAAATGGCCTATCATACGTCTATCTAGCCCTCTCAACTCGACTTGAACCCGATAGACCAATCCAACCCATAAATTAGAGATATGGGGCCTGACACTCCCTTTCTCCTTCTCCTATCCATTTCTTAACTTACTCTTTATTTTCATTTCATGCCATCTCTATTCTTCCATAACCCTCTCTTTTTTTCTTTTTCAATCCAAATGAACTTGATTATTCAAAGAGCCCATTGAACATAGTTATTTTAATCTTTGTAAGGCCATTCTCCAGTGGAGGGAAGTGGATATTCCCCCCAAGTGAAGAGTGGAGGCCAAACATGGAGGTGGAGAAAACCCGTTATTCACTTCAATTTTTACCTAGTGAAGAATGGTGATATCTGGGGCTGAAGTAAATGAAATGGTTGAAATGAATGATAAGATGAACACATTGCTAGTGGGAGTTCTCCCTTTTCTCTTTTTACCGATTAGTTTGAGAAAAGGAAATCTCAAGAATCATCACAACCACATAACAAAAAGGCAATTTTTTGGAGTTTGTGTGCATTAAAGCACTTTGATTCCCTTCCTTTACTTCTCTTTATTTCTTAGAGTCACATTGGAAGTGGAGAACTCTTAAAAAGGCGTTCATATTGAATTCCTCTTTTGGTTATATTGTTTGTCTCTAGTGGGCTTTAATGGTGGTAACAACACATGTGAGCACCGGCCGTGCCATTCATGCGTATGTCGCCTAGGTCCTTCTCGCGGTTTGACACTACCTCACACGTGTATTTTTGGACTATCGGTGAATCTGGATCCACTAGTAAGTAGCCCACTCCTCAGTTGTTCATAGCAGTTGGCGTAACGTTTAGTTGTTCATAGTCATTGGTGTAACGTGCTCTAAATTAAACCGTAAACATCAAATGTTACATTCGTAGAAAATGTAATGCTCCAACGGATCCTTACCCGGGAACCCTATATAAAGGGGTTCTGGGGTAAGCCTTTGCTCCCACTCTAGAAATTTGATCTTGTAAAAAGGCTCTGCTCCTCTGCTCTCTTTTTTCTCATTCTCTATTAGTGTTGTGAGTCTGCGAAGTAGTCCTTTGGGATTCGAGAAATCTCCAACCTTTCAAGTGCACAATCACTAGAGATAGTCCTATTGGGAAGCCGTCTTATCCTAGGGCAGACGTTCATGAGTCAATTTTGCATTTGTGTAAGGGTGAAATTTGCCTAATAAAAACGTCTCCAAAGATATGATTCAGCAACCAATTGTTTGGTTAACTTTGACCTTTATGGTTTTATTTATACGAGCTATTTGCAGTTATCCACACAAAAATCCAACATAATTTAATGAAGATAAAATCTTATTGATCACTATGTAAAATGCATCACAAACTTCTCCTTAAATGGATATTATTCAGATCAGCATGTAAATGCGCACAATACCATTGTACTAAATGCCCACTTATCTATGTATATGTTTCATATTTGTAACTGTTTCCAAATGGCCAATATAATGGCCACTACCTTTTTTAACATCCAAGCTACTAGAGTAAAGTAATTGCCCACTACAGAGATGCAGTTGCATACAAGGAATTACAAATGGTCACACACTAATCATTACTATGTGTATGTTTCATATTTGTAGTTTCCAAATGGCCAATTTAATGATCACTACCTATTTTAACATCCAAGCTACTAGAGTAAAGTAATTGCCCACTACAGAGATGCAATTGCAATTGCATACAAGGGATTACAAATGGTCACACACTAATCATTACGATGTGTATGTTTCATATTTGTAAATGTTTCCAAATGGCCAATTTAATGACCACTACCTATTTTAACATCCAAGCTACTAGAGTAAAGTAATTGCCCACTACAGAGATGCAATTGCATTCAAGGGATTACAAATGGTCACACACTAATCATTACTATGAACTTTTCTTCTTACATTTTATTTATTTATTTTAAACTACTCTCAACCCTCTACCCTCCACTGCCTAATGCAAAAATCTTTTACTCCTAATAATTCTCTGAAGTATGAAAACTTTGCAAATGTAGTGATTATGTGAAAATGTTTGTTACTTCCTCATTGGTTTTGCAATATGCCACTTGAATGCTTCCATTCGCCACCATATTCTGAATGAAATGATATTGGGTCTCTATTTGTCTTGTATGACTGTGACTTATTGGTTTCTTTGTCATTGTGATTGTAGACTAATCATGGCAACAATTGTTATCACATTTTCTTGAATTTTTTGCATATCTTCCAAAATTGTTCTTATCCAACAGCTGGGTAAGTAGCAGTTGTAGCTGCAATATACTCTACTTTTGACGACAACAAGGCTATGGACAGTTGCATCTTTGAACACCATGAAAATTTTCCCACTTCAAGAGTAAATATGTGGCCTGAAGTGCTTTTGCTATATCAATATATATGTAACTTATCCAATCACTATTAGAAAAAAATACATAATTCAAAATTGTTAGTATTAGTATACCAAATACTATAGGATCTAGTCCCTTTAAGGTATCGTAATACTCTTTCAGCTACACCATCGTAAATCTTTCTTGGGCTTTGCATAAACCTTGATAACAACTTGTTGCTTGCATGATGTCAAGCCTATCGTGTGTGAGTTACAACAACCTTCCAATCAAACTTCGATAAACATGAGAGTCAACCTTTTCTGCCCGATCACTGATATTGAATCTTTGAGTTATATTCATTGGAGTTCTAACCGCATTGCAATTTTTCATTCGAAAATTTTTAAGTAGATCAATAACAAATTTTCTGTGTTAGAAAAAAATCCATTCAGCACATTGCTTCACTTCCAGTTTAAGAAAATAATTTATCTTTTCAAGATCAATATTTCAAATTCTTTAACCATACTTTCCTTGAACTCATCCATCAATTATTTGTTATTTCAAATATGGATTAAATAACCAACATAAAGACAAAAAATGAGTACTGCATTCATGTCTCCTGATTTGATATATAAAGTTGGCCCACTTGCACTTTGTAAGTTCCATGCGATTGTGGCCCCCCGGAAGAAGGGCGTATGTAGGGTGTCCTTCGACACCTGGGTTTGCAATATATAGAATTACACGAGTCCCACATTGGCAAGGGAGCGTCTAGATCCCTGAGCTTATAAATTAAACCTTGTATTAATTAAGCATGAGGCATTTTAAAGCCGTGCGGCCCCAGATCCCATAAGAACTCTGAAGCTAAGTGTGCTTGTGGGAGAGTAGTACTAGGATGGGTGACTGCCTGGGAAGTCCTCATGCGCATATGTGGGCAAAAGCGGATAATATCATACTGAGTTGAGTGGGGTTGTGACACATTTCGTTGAAACCCATTTTTAGTAAAATGCCCTTCAATCTTGTCCTGCAAAACCCTTGATACTTGCTTGAGTGTTGTGGGTCTGATACCACTTGTTAGATCGAGTTTAGGGCAAACACAATCAACACATGCATCACATTAAGAAAATTATGCAACTATGATGTCAAATATTTTACGTGGTTCACCATAAAAGCTACGTCCGTGTGCTATGATACTTGATTTTACTATGAATAATTAGGGCAACTCAAATCTCGATCTCTCTTGTAGTCTTCTGACACCCATGGAGGAGAGACCTCCCACCTCTCTCACATAGAGTCTAGGGTTACATATTACATCAATATAAATCTCTACTTTCTTAGCCCCCGAGAAACCCTTTCTTGGCCCTCAAGAAAGCCCCATTACAACTACCAAAATACCTACTATCTTGAACCTAATCTTTAACTAACCCAATGAACCAATCCGGTAAACCTAGAATACAAGACATAAACCCAACATTAAGGCTATAAAGATCTTTTCTTATCAAGTGGACTGTTTTTCTTCACCAGCAATTTCACAACCCTGTAGCTATTGCACATACAATTGCTCATAAAAAAATTCATTTAAAAATATAGATTTAACATCAAATTGGGAAACACCCCACTTATGATATTCAAATCTAGTTAAATCAGTTCCCGTTGTGTCAAATCAAGCAAAAGGACCATAAGTTTCTGAAAAACTAATACCTTGTTCCATGTAGCCCTTAGCTACAATTCTTGCCTTGAAATTTTGCATTCAGTCATTAAATTTAAACACTTTATAAATCCATTTCAAACCAACAACCTCCTTCTCCATGGGTAAATTAGTGGGATCTTCAATTTGATTTTTCTTTGACGCCACAATTTTGATCTTCCATGGCATCACAACACTCCTTATATTACACAACTTATTCAAATCGACTTGGTTCAACAACTTGGGTGAATTGATATCTTTCATATTGTAATAGTTACATCTTTCTTAGTGGGGACTCTATAGATGATGAAGAACTTAATGAAGGTAAACTAATGGGTGTCGAGGGAGCACTTGGTGTGGGAAAACTTGAATAGCCACCATTTGCATCATTATCCACCTTTGGATTTTGTTCCTCTTCAAATAAAAATAGGATTTGATATGACAATCATTTCATTTCCATACATCATACTCAACAAATATCACATCATAACTAATGATAAGCTTTTCTGTAAGTGGATTATATAATCGATCACCCTTAGGTTCAAAACTATAACCTACAAAAACACATTTGATGCTATCATCATCAAGTTTCGCCTGTTTTTTTGCTGGAACATGAACAAAAGCAACTGAACTAAATATCTTGAGATGCTTTACCTTTGACTTCCAACTGGTCTAAGCTTCAAGAAGAGTTATGTTTCCTAAGGATGATGTAGGACTCTAATAAAGTATGTAGGCTGTTGTATGTACTACTTCAGCCCAAAAATAAAGAGGTGGCCTTGTTACTTTCAACTTGTTTTTTTCTATTTTAACAAGGCTATTATTTTTCTGCTTTGCTACCACATTTTGTTTGGGTGTATACTGTGTAGTCAATTGCCAACGAATAATATTTTCTTTCTAAAGGCATTAAATTCATGTGAGTTAAATTCACCCCCTCTATCGATCCGCAAAGTTTTCAAAAAAATAACCAATTTGTTTTTCAACTTAATTCTTGTGTTTTTTGAAAATGTAAAATGCGTCAATTTTTTCCTTGATAAAATACACCCATGTCATCCTAGTGTAGTCATCAACAAAAAGAATGAAAGATTTATTGTTGTTAAATGAGAGAGTTTACATTGTACCACATACATCCGCATGCACCAACTCAGTAGGATTAGAGGCTTTCCATAAGCTTCGCTTTGGAAATGTATCCCCATGATGCTTTTCATGTATGGAACTTTTACAAATTTTGTCCCCATGCTTGATGGACAGCAAACCATTTACCATGTTTTGTTTAGACAAAGCTCCAAATGTTTGAAACTCAAATGCCCATATCCATGATCACAAAGACAGTTTTCATCCAACAATGATGCTTTCAATGCATTTTTCTCAACACCATTAAGACTAAGAGGAAAGATTTTATTTTTAGCACTAGAAATTTCAGCCAAGAAATTTTTCTTACTCTTATATTCAAGCACATAAAAGTTGAAATCTTCAAAAAGAGAGAATACCCATCCAACATAAATTGCTCCACACTAAGCATATTGTGAGAATACTCATCCAACTTAAATTGTTCCACACCAGCATGCCTATATCCAAATTAGGAATATAGAGCACATTTTCATTTTACTGAAATCCCAAAACTATACCTTCACAATACCTTTGCCATGTGCTTCTTGAATATTTTCATCTCCCATTTCCACCTTGCTTCGATCAGATTTATCCAAAGTGATAAAAAGCATCTAAATTCCCTATCATATGGTTTTTGCAGCCACTATCCATACACCCAACATGTTTAAGGCATTTACGAGCCGAATAGTATGCAAGAAATAAACTTTTAGTTTCATGTTTTCCTTTTTCTTTAACAAAATTTTTATTTTTTCCATTAAGCCGACAAAACCTCTCAATGTGAACCTTTTTTTTTTTGTAATGGGGGCACTTTCTATTTCCATTTTTCTCATTTAGCTCATTATCGTTGCCTTCACTATTTCTTTAGGTGTTGCCGCTAGATTTGCCACCCCTTCCTCATCCTCTATTAGAACATCCTCCATGTCCTCTACTTGGTGAATTTCTAATACTTGGTTTACCCTTATTTTCATTGTCTTTCTCTATAGACAAATTCATTTTTGCATGAAATGCACTTTCTATAGAATCTTCATTAGATCTATTCAACTTTTCCTCAATTAACAATAGAAAGAAGAGTCAAATCCTTACACTCTTCAATTGTAGTAACGATATGGTCATATTTTGTTGGCAAACTTTGTAGAGTTTTTTCTACAATTTGTTGATCAGATAAGTTCTCACCATAGGCTCTTATCTTATTCACAATTTTGAAAGCACTTGAAAAATAATCATGCCTAGTCTCACTTTATTACATATATTGAGTTTTAAATTTTTTACAAAGTATTTGGAGTTTAATTGTCAATACCTTGGCACAACCTTGATATGCTTATCACAATGTATCCCATGCCTCTTTGATTTTGTGCCTGCTGAAATTCGTGGAAAAATTGCCTCATGCATGGCTTGCTAGATGAAAAGAGAGCCTTAGAATCTCTTTTGACGGTCTCCTTAAGATTTTTAGTAGAAGCCTCAGCTTCATCATAGTCATTCTCTACGAATCCCCATAGATCTTGAGATCTAAATAGGTTTTTAATAGGGTCTTCGTCTTTGTGCTCCATGAATCATAACCAACACCTTTGAAGAAAGTGTTGGCATCTATGATTGGGCCCACTTATGGGTAGCCCCAACGCAGAAAGACACCTCTCACAAGGAGTTTGCTTGAATAAAGAAAGGATCTGTTAATCCATGTAAGACTCAAATTCGAATTGAGAGAGTTTGATCCAACTCTCTATCCTTTTTATATTCTAACTTAAATTGGAGTTTTATCACCCATTAAGCCATATGCTATAAATACATATAGCAGGGTGGTTGCAGCGCATCTCAATGCTCACAACCAAAAGCTTAGAGTCAAGTCATCCATCACCATCCTCTACATCAAAGGTGTCCATCCTTTCTCTTGGATTGTGAAAAGTGAATCCCACGTGACTGATCTTTCGTAGAGAGTGACTGATCCATGCATCACTTACTTGCTCGAAGCCAAAGTTGTCCTGATTGCTTTCGTAGCAGTCCTATGATCCCGATCTACACTTCTGCAACACCAAAAGCTATTAGAAAGAAATGGACGGTTGTGATACACTTATTGCTCCACTGTTAGGCATGGTGCTAGATTCTCCGACCAAGCTCTGATGACACTTTGATAAGATGAACACATTGCTAATCGGTGTTCTCTTTCTTCTCTTCTCAACGGTAGCTTGAGAAAAGGAAATCTCAAGAGACATTAGAACCACATAATACTAAGACAATTTGATGAAGATAAAATCTCATTAATCACTATGTCAAATGAATTACAAGCTTCTCATTACATATACAATATTCACATCACCATGAAAATGTCCACAACACCATTGTAGTGAATACACTAAATGCCCACTTGCCTATGTGTAAGTTTCATATCTGTAATGCTTCTAAGTGACAATCCTCACCTCTCCCTCTTTGCATATGTAAGTTTTATCACCTCATATATGCAAATTTTGCGGTGTTTTCTCACACATGCGAGTTATCATTTCCTCGCATATGTAAGTTGTTTGTATCCCTTCTAAGTGTATGGTCTCATTATCCCACATGTGTGAGTTGTGTGTGTCACTCACATCTGTGAATTTCCATTACCTCGCATGTGCGAGTTGGTGTTGGTGTGTGTAAACAGTCTCAACCCCTCCATTGGGTAAAAAAAAAAAAAAAGCTATTATAAGTTATAACATTCAATCCAGTAAAGTAATTGTGCACAACAAAATGCAATAACATATGAGGGAATACAAATGGTCACACAAGAATAACTACTATAACAATTTACTCTCAATTATGAAATGGCTAAAAGTGGACAATTTTTTGCTCTTACATCACGTGGCAAAAGTTATAACAAGATTCTGCTACACCCTGCCAAAATAGCAATCAAACATCGGCAGTAAGAATTTTTCTATGGCAAATGATTTTCCCACGTCCATATTCCTCCTATCAAGTGGCTTATAGTCTTGCGATAGCTTCTAAAGCAGCTTCTATGTGATATGTGTAGATTGGATCACACTAAGATCAGTCACGGAGTCCCACAAAATAAATCTAATTTTAATTGCCTCTAGTCTCATACTAACCATAACATGGGATCATTTCTCCTCGTTGTCCAAGTATCTTCGCTGTGAGTTGCATCCATAGTACAAAACCAATTCAAAAAATAAAACATGTAGAATAGTATTAGAAATCTTAAAATTCAAGAATTCATTTTTAATATCCTTTAAAGTGTTTAAAATTAATTAAAATAACAAAAATTTAGCCAAAGACTAAGCGGATGGTTAGAATGGAATTCCTATATTCTAAGCATAGAAAATCTTATGTAATAGGTGCTATCAAATATGACTCGGTTTCAACAAAACATAGCAAAATAACCATTCTAATAAAATTTTAGTTAGAGCAACTACACTGGTACTGTAGGGTTTCAGTTCCACCTTTCCTTGAAAAAATGGTAGCATCAGTTTATCTTTTTGGAACTTGGAGGACTAGAATTGTGAAAATGCTTGCATAAGTGAAGAAAGATCATATACATTAATTTATTCATATAAGTTCATCCCGGGAGCTGGTCTAGTCTATCATTTTAGAGGATGCCAGTCTCAGAGGCAAATCCATATGTAGGCCTAGGGAGGCCATGGCCCCGTCAAGATTTTACAAAGCCCCTTAATGTTTCTAATAATTTTTAATAGTTTTACGTATGGCCCCCCAAGACTTCACAAAACCCTTTTAAGTTTTTAATAATTTTTAATATTTTTACATATGGCGCCTTCAAAATTTTTAGAAAACTCTTTATATATTTTGAAAACTATATTTATCTTTTATATGTGACCCTCCAAAAACCCTTTTTTAGATATTGGCCCTCTTAAGAAAAAATTCTTGGCTCTGCCCTAGCCAGTCTTATCACCATTAATGTACGAGTCCTTATTATCTTGCATGTGCAAGTTAGTGTCCGCATCCTCATATTTGTGAGTCCTCATTCCTCTGTGAGTTAGTGTACTGGTTACCAAAACAACTTTGGGTTGGTTTGTTTTGTACTAAAAGTATGAACTCAAAAGGCAAGCCATATCCAATATCGTGATTGGGGAGAAATGAGAATATCGAAGAACATCAGCACTTCAAAGAGTCACAGACGTATTGAGCTAACCCATTTCTTAACCTAATCTCACAGCTAATTGGAAAACTATTCAATTCGCATGCTAAAAATACTTCTTACTCCATGCAGGTTTCATTGAAACTGTGAAGTTATATGTTAAAGGTAAAAACATTGGGAGCATATTCCTTCAGCATTGCTTTTTATTAGTTGGTTTTTTTCGTTTTTCCATTTCCATTTTATTTTGCTATCAATAACTTTTATTCTCTTAACCTTCCTTGCAGTCGCAGTTTATTACACTTTTTACAAGAAAAACATCAGTAAGAGTACCTCACGTTCTTTTTACTTGCTTTGATAGATGTGCTTTCTTAGAATATATATGCATAGGAAATATAAATTGTTTTGTAGGGCTAGTTATGTTCGGCTAATGGGTATATTTCACGGATTTACATGAGAGGAAACCTTTTTACCGGTATGTGGGATACTCCCCATGATAAATACAAACCCCTCAAAAGCACTATCGTCCGTTGAATTAGCAGTCACTCTAATTTGATATTAATTTGAATAAAATTATTATCATAATAAATTTCATGAAAAAATGTAACTTAAAAAATTATTGGAATTTAATCCTTCAGTGATAATTATTCAGATTAGTTTAACATTAGGATGAGTACTAATTTATGGAGATTAGTGAGTGGAGGGGGCCAGATTTTCCATGGGGCCCCATGCAATAGTAAAATGGCTACCTCTCATGGAAGTCTATGAGAGGTGCCTCTTAGTATAATATTATCCAATATGGGCTTTATATGTGACTTAACCCTCAACCTCAAGGTTGTCATAGTAAGCACCTTCCACTATTCATCATTTCACAAATTTAATGAGCAATATGTCTTTGAACCTATCTATATGCTCGAACTGCAATAATTTTAGCAAATTTCAGACATAGTGTATGTCTAATAAGTAATTTTTTTCTTTGCTGGAAAATACTAGTTTGAGTATAGAACATTTCTGTTCTTTGAACATTGGAAAAACAAAGGGCTCATATCAGTAGTTCCCATGGAAAACCTGCTTCTTTTTTTTTTTTTTGTTTTGTTTGTTTTGATATGTACATTATAATCTATGGCTTTTATTTATTTATTTATGTTTTTTTTCTATGACCTACATTGCAGCAATCGGACGGACTAATTTTTCTGGGTACATTGGTAAGATTATCTTATAGAACTTCAATCATCATGATGCCCATTCTTTTCGTATACATTTATGTTGCTCTTTATATAGGATTAACACCCATTTAGCACATCTAACACAAATTGTGCATGTGTTTATCTTTGCGGAGAAATATATTTTCTTGCGAGAACAGCAATTGGGTTCGTGTGCCTTTTCATATTTTTGGCATATAAATTGCGAAGGAGGCATATATGGATGGATACAACCGTCGAAGACTTCTTAAGTAATTATAGATCTCATATGCCAAGGAGGTACTCATACTCAGATATTAAGAAGATGACAAGAAACTTTAAAGAAAAATTAGGCCAAGGAGGCTATGGCTCTGTTTTTAAAGGAAAGCTCTTTAGTGGTCGTAGTGTTGCAGTAAAGATGTTGAACGCTTCTAAGGGAAATGGCCAAGAGTTCATCAATGAGGTTGCCACAGTGGGAAGGATACACCATGTGAATGTGGTGCGACTAATTGGATTTTGCTCAGAGGGGTTGAAAAGGGCTCTAATCTATGAGTTCATGCCTAATGGGTCACTAGAAAAATATATTTTCATCCAAGGAAAAGGCAGCTCTTTATGTTGGAATAAGATGCATCAAATTGCATTAGGAATAGCTCGCGGGATTGAATATCTTCACCGAGGTTGTGACATGCGAATTCTACATTTTGACATCAAGCCTCATAACATTCTCCTTGATGAGAATTTCATTCCAAAAGTATCGGATTTTGGACTGGCAAAGTCCTATCCACCAACAGAAGGCAGTATAGTTTCGGTTACAGCAGTGAGAGGAACTATTGGATATATCGCCCCTGAACTAATTTATAAAACCATTGGGGGTGTTTCATACAAGTCTGATGTTTACAGCTTTGGGATGCTTTTGATGGAAATAGTTGGGAGAAGGAACAATATTGATGCATTCACAGAGCATTCAACTAAACCTTGCTTTCCATTATTGATTTACAATCAACTTGATCAGGGAGGGGACATGCTAATGGAGGACGTTGAAGATGTTGATATAGAAATTGCTAAAAAGTTAGTTATAGTTGCTTTATGGTGCATACAGTTGAGGCCTACAGATCGTCCTACCATGAGCAAAGTAGTAGAGATGCTAGAAGGAAGGGTGGAAGATTTGCATCTGCCACCTAAGACATCCTTGTTGTTCCAACAAGAGATGGTTGACCAAGACCATGCCACTAGTACAGATCTTGAAGAATCATCTCAACTACTTGCCAATCAAGATCAAGGTCACTAAGCTCTATGAATAAATATGGTAAAGGTGAGAGTTGATTGACTATTATACTCCATAAACAAACAAAATTCTAGACAACAAATGCATGTATTACTTTTCTTGATTTTGAATATGTAATGGACAAAACAAGTTCATATGTGGGCATGTTCTAATCATTTTTTAGGCTTATTGTAATTCTGCTTTTATAAGTGTCATGATTTCTCATATACTACCTTCAATTTTACTTGAGGCCGTTGAGACATGTATCAACTCTTTAAAGATGCTTTTAATCATTATTATAGCTTTATCTGAACTATATTGGTGTCAACTGCATAAATTTTGTTTTATCTCTTAGAATTTATATTGTAGTTGTGAAAAAGTTTCAAAGTAGTTATTTCAACAAGTCGACATGAATTAAAAGTATTTCTGGTTTTTCTAGAAATATACTTTCTCATGAATTCTGAAAACCCCCTCTTCAAAGTCACTTTCTCATAAATCTTCCTTGAAATAATGTTTTTTGTAAACTGTTGTTCTCTCCTACTATTTTGATTGAATAAGACTATCTTAGAGAGAGAGAGAGAGAGAGAGAGAGAGAGAGAGAGAGTTTCTCCTTTTATTAGTATTTCTTCTTTCGCCGCCAGAGAGAGAACCAAAGTTTCCCCTTCTTTTATTAGTATTTCTTCTTTCGTCACCAAATATAGTCATTGCATCAATAAATTAGCCCAAACTTTGTATTGCAATTAGCTTGGAACTCAATTAATTGCATATTAGAGTCAAATGAAGGGTTAATTACTTTTGTTAGCATCAAGTGTTTTTTTTTTTTTAACACCCCTGCCAAGGTGTCTAGGACCCAAGGTCGAGACCCTACACAAGTGGGAAGCTAGCCTACGCATGGGAAGAGGAGTCTTCCCGTTAATGGACCAACGGCCTACACATGCAAGCTTATTTTTCCCACACTCTCACTTGCGCTTTACACAAGTGAAAGGAGTGGAACTAGAGCGCCTGTAATAAATGCATTTTCTGTATATGTGACATCCAATACTAAAAAGTAACATATTTATTAATGGTTTAGATTTTAAAGTAGGTCGCCCCCCCTACTGAACCTCACCAAATGGAACATGTTCTAGGTGATGGAACATAGAGGGAATGGATTTTTTTATTTTATTTTCTTTTTATATAATGCTCTTCATGTTGTTTACCCATCGAAGTGGAGCAAAAATCTGGAAAGAGGGGACATACATTTCTTAAGGAAATTCAGTTTTGAATGTAACTCAAATGATCAAGATTAAGAATTTTGAGCAAATGTAGCAACCAAGGCACGCATTCCACATCTGCTTAAGTGACCAATCCAATGCAAGAACAAGGATCTCTTCAGAGAGGATCCTTATAATCCAAGGCTTAACAATTCTGATAACTCAATTTTGGGATCCGACAGGGGTGTCCCTCCATTGATAAAGCTTCCAAGTTCTCATATCTCAATCAAGGATTGAATCTGGGTTTACCACATATATAAGGTAATTGGATTGTGTCAGTTTAATGACACAAAGTTTGCAACGTTGATATTTAAAGGATAGGGATATTTTGATTGAGAAGGCATGGTGAACATGAGATATGAGTGCTTTGTATGGGGTGCTTTGGAATGGCTCTGATGCCACCAATCAAGAGTAACAACAAATAGAGTTTCTTTCCTCAACGTAAGAGGGAAAGAAAGGTTGTATTGATCGTCTAATATAGGTCACTCTTTATGATTTGACATGTCAAAATCATTATGGTTTGAGAAATTTTCAAAAAAGGCCTTAAGTTTTGCTTTATTTCAAAAAATGACATAAATTTCAAAAATTTTCAAATTAATTCATATGGTTTCTAGTAAACTTTTAATTAAAGACATCCAACAATTTGAAGATTCTTTCTAGAGACTTTTTTCCTCAATTTTGTTAAAATATCAAAAATACCAATCATTTAAAATTATGCCATGGTTTCAGCAATTGCTACATGTAGCATGATCACTGTAAAACGCTAGTTGTCCTTGATCATAGTGAAGATGCCGAAGAAGGAAATGAGGGGAATATAAAGAAATTGAATGATAAATTTATTTTAATAAAGGAAAATCCTGTTATCTTATAAAAATTGAGAAAAATGTTGTCGAAAAATAGCTTTAAATAGAGGGATGTCCTTAATTGAAAACTTCTTAAAAAACTTATGAACTAATTTGAAAAGTTTTGAAACATGTATCTTTTTTTTAAATAAGGTGAAAATTTAGAGCCTAATTTGAAATTTTCCCATTAAGGCTATTGAGACCACTTACCTTCATGAGGCTGAGAAGCAGTACTACTTGTTCAACAGGCTTAATCTTTAGTTGTTGCTGAACTTTCTAGAACTTAAAAATTAAATGAATTGAAATTTAATATATGGAGAAGAAAAATAGAATATATTATACTTCATGATAGGATTAAGTATATCTTAAAATTAGATAAACCTATCAAGGGTGAAAATCCCACTAAAAATGAAGTTAAAAAATTAATAGAATTTGAAGATGATCAAATTGGCCATATTTCCTTGCCAGTTTTTATGCAAAATGATAAGATCAAAATTTTTGAAAAACATACAGCTAAAAAAAATTAATTGAGCCAATTGCACAACTGTAACACTAACTCTGATACTGGTAACAATAAACGGCGAATCAAAAATGATGATGCCCTGGGGCAAGGGATCACCACACAGGCTTCGTTTTTCATATAGTTGTTTTTTTTTCTTTTTTATGTTACATGAGACTCAACTTTATAGGAATTACAACGTGGCCTATCTTTAGAAATGTGAATATGGGGTCCGCATTTAGAAATTACAATGTAGAACCCAGCTTAATTTAAAAAATATATATTCTACATGGATACACCTTTGGAAATTTATTTTTTCCTTGAAAGTCAACATAATTTTATATTCCAGAATTCACAAAAAATTATTTCAAATCCTATTAAATGAAAAGGAGATGCCTGACAATGATTTCAAATTACTTGGACAACCAGAATTTTTTTGTTAGGAATTCCTCTCGACTATAGTGGAATTCAACTCAATGGCAATAGGTACAGGACAATTAATTAATAATAAGTTATTCAAATTTCATAAGTAGACTCCAACAAAACTAAAACTCTTGGAAAGAAAACCATTTAAATTTATGGCAAGTAAATTTAATGTATAAACAACTACAAAGGTTGTTATCGTCATCATCAATGCCTTATTATAACTGTGGTTGGAATCGGCTACAAGAAATATATTTCTCCATCTACCCCAAAAGTCAAATCCTCAAAGAGGTTGCCTTGCTTAAAATCCATATTTAATACTTACATCCATAGCCTCAATTTATCTTACCACTTTTCTTTGTGAGCCATGCATATAAAAAACTTTCCTCAATCGGATCATTGCTAACCTCCATTGGAAATATCCAAACTAAATATCCAAACTAACTTTTTTAATGTGTTGCCTACTAATGCTCCCCTAGATGCTTTTGAAAATGCTTATTTTTGAATATATTTTTCTTAGTTTTATCAAACATCTAACCCGCTCTATGTAGATTTGTAGGAGAAGGCCGGCCTCCTTATGCTCAGAACCTAAGGAACAACGGTTTTGTGGCATATATGTCTGTCCTTTCCATGAATTGTCTGCTATAAATAAAGGAGAGGTTTGTAAACAAATCCAAGAGGAGAGAGCAGAGTTTCTATTATTCCAACAGACTTAATTTGCCAGGCAATAACAGCATGACTAAGGCAAACAACACCTCAGTGATGTTCTTCAATCTGGCTTTGATGCTTTCTCTTCTTCTCATCATCTCCATGTCCTAGGCCAAATTATTCGGCAGTAAGTCCAATCATCATTTTCATATTATTTGATACGAGCTATTAGGCAACCAACTACTGCCAATCACTAGTGTCTCTATCTATTAATATTGGAGCCAGCCCACATCACCCAGGGCAGCCTGCCATGCATGCGTGGCTGCTGCCCCATCCAAGGCCAGGGGCTAAGTGCAGTGAAGTGGTGTACCCTGATAGGTTTATCCATGTGATCACCATGGGTTTTCCCATACGAGGATCCCGATTCTTAATATGGTCCATGAGTCAGGTGGGGAGCTCCACCAGATGATACTCATCAGGTGGGCCTGGTGATAACAGTTTAACTTTTGAGTGTAAGTTTTCAACAGTCCACATGTATCCTGGCCCACCTTTAACCCACATCCGTGTGGCTGATTTGATGGGTAGATGGACATGAATTTTGGGGCCTGCTGACCTGTCTGGAGCCTGATTTGTTGATATCGATCAAGATTTGGGCAGAGCAGGAGGCAGGTCCCACTGGCTTTTCCTTTTCACAGTATAGGAGGCCATGAGAATGAACAAGCTTATGCTCCTATTCGGGTTTCAACGGGCCTGGCAAGCCCAACCTCGGAACAGTATATACTGGTTCGTTTTTTGTTTAATGGGACCATGTTCTTTTTGTGGGCCTAATTTTCCTCTCAATTTTTAAATGGGCCATGGCAGGACATATATACAATAAAAGGCCACCTAGATGACATAGTGGATTAGTGCATTTTTCAAGTGGGCCCTGGGCTGAATTTTAGCCTATGTCCAGGTGAGAACTAGGCCTCAATATTAGAGCCCACTAATTAAATGAGCCAGGGACTGGGCAAGGTTTGCTCCACCCCAGCGAGCCCAAAACACCGTACTGTTTTGAAGAGAAGATCCATATTGACGGCTGAAAATGAACCCAAGAAATTTAAATCCAGAAAATGGGCTTCCTAGCTCTAAACCCATTTGACATGCCTCACTCAGGATGAGTCCATTCGATCCCATTCAATAGTTTACAGAGTTGAGCGAGTTGAATGGACCTGACCAAATCCCAATATGTTGTCAATCAGACCCACTCGGGCACTGAACTCACGACTCCCCAAGTTGAATCAAGTTCTGTAGCTTTTATGTATTGGTCCAAGTGTGCCAAATGTTGTGCGCGTGTGTGCAAACGCAACTAAGATCAAACAATCACCACACAAGAAGACAAGAAGATTTACGTGGTTCGGCAAAGATGCCTACGTCCACGGGAAACCAATTTCCACTGGGTTCTTCTCCAATCTGTGAAACCACAGCCTTGGAAACTCAGCCTCTCTGACTGACTCACCGACTGACTAGGGTTACAGATTACATCTCATATATATAACCAGTACATCCTTATCCCCCAAGAACTCTATCTCAAGAAAAAAAGGAAAGTCCTAACCCATTAGAAAACTACTAATTAACAAAATAGGAAATTCCTAATACATTAGGAAACCACCCCAGACATAGAACCCAATCTTGGTCTGGACCCACATGGCCAACAATCTCCCCCTCCAGACCATAGGGAAGATGCCCTGAACCCCTTAATGGGAGTTCAGTCCGGCCAACTCTGAACACAGCTCCAGCTTTCCCTTAGACACAACCTTGGTCATCATGTCCGAGGGATTCTTGTCCGAATGAATCTTTTCCAGCTTCATGAAGTTCTTCTCGATCACCTCACGAATCCAATGGTACTTGATATCAACGTGCTTCATGCGACCATGATATGTAGCATTCTCACTGAAATCCATAGCACTCTGACTATCACAGTAAACTACATATTCTTCTTGCTTCAAACCTAGTTCTTGAAGGAATCTCTTCAACCAAAGCATCTCTCTCCCTGCTTCATTAGCAGCTATGTATTCCGCTTCAGTTGTAGACTGTGCTGTACACTTCTGTAACTTTGATTGCCAGGAAATAGCTCCCCCTACAAAAGTAAACAGATAACCAGAAGTCGACAACCGACGATCAAGATCGCCTGCAAAATCAGCATCAATATAACCTTCCATGACTGGTTTTGAGCCTCCGAAACATAAGCACACCTTGGAAGTACCTCTTAAATACCTAAAGATCCACTTCACTGCTTCCCAATGCTCTTTTCCAGGGTTTGCGAGAAATCGACTCACTAAACTCACAGCATGAGCAATGTCTGGCCGTGTACAGACCATGGCATACATAAGACTCGCCACAGCAGAGGAGTAAGGAACACATGCCATCCGTTCCTTTTCATCATCTGTAGTAGGACACAAGCGCTTGCTTAGTTTGAAGTGACTGGCTAGAGGTATGCTAACTGGCTTAGCATTCTTCATGTTGAACCGCTCGAGAACTCGTTCAACATATTTCTCCTGTGACAACCACAGCTGCTTGGAACTCCTATCACGACGTATTTGCATGCCCAATATCGTTCGTGCGGGACCCAAGTCTTTCATGTCAAACGACTTTGACATCTCCTCTTTTAACTTGCCAATCAACTTGCTATCCTGTCCAACTATCAGCATATCATCTATATATAAAAGAAGGATGATGAACCGACCATCGATAAATCGACGAACATAGACACAATGATCTGCAGCTGTCCTCCGGTACCCATGACTCAACATGAATGAATCAAACTTCTTGTACCACTGTCTCGGTGCTTGCTTCAGCCCGTAGAGACTTTTCTTCAACTTGCAAACCATCTGTTCTTTTCCTTCTACCTCAAACCCCTCTGGCTGAGTCATGTAGATCTCTTCTTTCAAATCACCGTGAAGAAACGCGGTCTTCACGTCCATCTGTTCAAGCTCAAGGTCCATGCTGGCGACTAGACCCAAAACGATTCTGATAGAAGTCATTTTCACAACAGGAGAGAAAACATCACTGAAGTCGATACCCTTCGTCTGTGCGAAGCCTTTTACCACTAACCGTGCTTTGTGCTTCACCAGTTTTCCATTCTTATCCTTTTTCAGCTTGAACACCCATTTGTTTTTCAGAACATTCCTATCTTTAGGAAGTTGCACCAGCTCATAAGTCTTGTTCTTCTTCAAAGAACTCATCTCATCCTGCATAGCCTTCATCCACTCATCTTTATCAGCATGAGTCATTGCTTCTCGGAAGCTAGCTGGCTCACCCTCATCAGTAAGCAACACCTATTCGGATGCAGGATACCTAGTTGATGGTTGACGCTCCCGTGTAGACCTCCTAACTTGAGGTTCTGTGGTTTCAATCTGAGGAGACCGCTGCTCCCCCTGCTCAACACCTTCATCATCTGGCAACCCCTGTGCCTCATTACGATCCGGATCGTTTTGTCCACCTTCTCCACCTGTAGTCTGCACCGGAGAAGGAGTCGGTGTGAGATCAACCACTCCATCAACTTTCTCAGAAGACTTATCAATCTTCTCAACATCTCCAAAGAACTGGTCTTCATGGAAAACCACATCCCTACTTCTGATAAGTTTCCTCTTCTCTGGATCCCATAATCTGTAGCCAAACTCATCTCCACCATAACCAAGAAAGATGCAACTCACTGCCTTATCGTCCAGCTTGGAACGATGCTCCTTTGGTACATGTACAAACGCTTTACACCCAAACACCTTCAAATGTGAATAGGAAACATTTTTACCTGTCCATCTTCTCTCTGGAAGATCATAATTCAAAGGAACTGAGAAAGATCTGTTAATCAGATAAACGGCAGTCAGAACGGCTTCACCCCAGAATGACTTAGGCAACCGTGCTAATTTTATCATGCATCTCATCTTCTCAAGAATAGTGCGGTTCATTCTCTCTGCCACACCATTGTGCTGTGGAGTACCAAGAACTGTTTTTTCATGTCGAATGCCATGCTTCAAGCAGTAGCTTTTGAACTGGTTGGATGTGTATTCACCCCCATTATCTGAACGGAGACACTTCAAGAGTTTACCTGTTTCTCTTTCAACCTGGACATGAAACTATTGAAACATCTGGAATACTTGATTCTTTGATTTCAACGGATAAACCCAGACTTTCCTGGATGCATCATCGATGAACGTGACAAAGTACTTATTGCCACCCAATGATTCTACCTCTATGGGACCACAAACATCAGAATATACCAAATCCAACAATTGGATTTCAATGTTGATGTCGAAGAGAAAGCAACCCTATGCTGTTTACCATAAAAACAATAATCACAAGGGTCAAGGGATATACCTTTGGAGCAAGGAATTAAATCCTTCTTTGCCAACATCTGCAAGCCTTTCTCACTCATATGACCAAGCCTCTTATGCCACAGATTCAGAGAGAAATTGTCTTGAACTGCATTCAACGCATCTTTGCACAGCTTGACTTGTGTTTTATAAAGAGTATTACCTGCTGTTCCTCTCGCAATAACAAGAGACCCTTTAGTGAGCTTCCATCTGCCATTTCCGAAGTAATTCTCATAACCAGCACGGTCCAATGCAGTCCCGGAAATCAGATTCAACCGCAGATCAGGAACATGTCGCACATCTTTCAGCGTCATTGTGCAACCAATATCGGTTTTAATGCAGACATCACCGATACCAACAATATTTGAATGACTCGTGTTGCCCATCTTCACAGTACCAAAGTCACCTGCTTTGTACGTCGTGAACATCTCCCTGCAGGGAGTAGCATGGTAGGATGCTGCTGTGTCAACAACCCACTCAATCTGACCATCTGCAACACTCAAACACTTATCATCATCGCCGGCGAGCACCACTACTTCCTGTTCCAAAGTAGCTGTAGTGTTATCATTGTCATTCTTCTTCTCATTATTGGATCCTCTCTGTTCCTTCATGGCAAAACAATTTTTCCTGATGTGGCCCATCTTGCCACAGAAAAAGCACTTTACAGACTTTTTCTTGCTCTGTGATTCACTGCTAGATTTAGACTGTGATTCACCTCTAGACTTGTCACGACCCCCCTTTGGTCCTCTACTCTTACTCCTCCCCCTGTTCTCAGTAACAAAGGCCTGTGCATTATCTGTCCCTGCAGATTTCCGTCTAGTTTCTTCATTTTGTAGACTACTGGTAACCTGACTCATAGATAACACACCATCTGGAGTAGAATTGCTCAAGGAAACAACCAATGTCTCCCATGAATCTGGCAAAGAACTCAGAAGCAACAAAGCTTGCATCTCATCATCAAGGATCATCTTCATAGTGGCTAACTGATTTACCACACTTTGGAACTCATTAATATGATCTTCGATCTGACCACCATCCTTGAATTTCATGTTTACAAGCTTTCTGATCAAGAAGGTTTTGTTCACCGAGGTCTTTTTATCATACATTGCTTCTAACTTTTTCCAAAGGGTATTCGCATTGGTTTCATTAGACACGTGGTGAAATATACTGTTATCAACCCACTGTCTGATGTGACCAATCGCTTTTCTATGCAATTTGTTCCAATCAGCATCTTGCATATCTTTCGGCCGGGCACTATCCCCCTCAACGGGATCATGGAGGTCTTTACAATAGAGAATATCCTCCATCTTCGGTTTCCAGATCAACCAATTGGAATGGTTGAGCTTAACCATGGTAGTGTTGATAGTATTGTTCTCCATCTTAATCAAAATTAAGTAACAGGAAAAACAAATAACTAACACTGACCTCAACTCCTGCACCAAGCTGTAGATCTCGTCAACACGAGCACGCTGGAAGAAACGGATCTAAAATCCGACCCCGGATGGCTCCGATATTGCAAAAACGATTTTCTGCGCTTCTGATTTGGTCAAACTCCTTGTTGACCGTCAAACAGCCAATCTTCTTCCACTAACACGTAGATTTGCTCGAAACGAGTCCGTAGGCGCAAACGGATCTCCGATCGGACGTCGGATGATCAAGATATCGCAGAAACAAATTTCTGCCGTCAAACTGGTCAACTCTGGCCGTTGACCGTCTGTCCGATGACGTGGGCTGACGTCAGCCGGATGACGTCACGCTGCTGACGTCGGCGCGGCGGCTGACGGGCTGGACCGTCTGCTTACGGGTTCAGGTCGACCCGACCCGACCCGAACTGGCCTGCTCTGCTCTACTGGGCTTCCTTCACGGGTTGGGTCTGACCCTACCCGAACCGTGACCCAACCTGAAAAAACAGGCGCTGGGCTTATCTTCTCCGCGGGTCAGTCAGACTGACCCAACCAGACCCAAGACCCAGAAAAACTGGGTCATCTTCAACCCAGTCGCTGTCTGCAACGGGATGTCTGCAACCCGGTTGCAGCCCGTGCTGCAACGGCCGGCGGCGCTTCTTCTCCGGAGGCCTGGTCCGGCGACCAGCGGCGATGGGAGACGGCGGCGTCTGCGACGGCGACGGTGACGACTGCGGCAGAGTGTAACGGCAACCGACGGTAAGTGCAGTCCGACGGTGTTTTGTTTTTTTTTTTTTTTTGTTCTCTTCCGCAGCGACGATTTTCTGCGCCGGTTCTCTTCCTCAGATCCGGCGGCCAACGACTTCTTCTCCGACGAAGATGTCCAGCCTAGCAGAGAACCCTACTCACTGTCTTCTTCTTCCCGATTCCGGTCTCTCTGTCTTCAAACAGAGATGCCCGATTGACGTGTGGCCCAGCAAGAGATCAACCTTGATCTCGCCTCTTCCCGTTGATCTTCCACGCACAATCAATCGCTCTGATACCACTTGTTGTGCACGTGTGTGCAAACGCAACCAAGATCAAACAATCACCATACAAGAAGACAAGAAGATTTACGTGGTTCGGCAAAGATGCCTACATCCATGGGAAACCAATTTCCACTGGGTTCTTCTCTAATCTGTGAAACCACAGCCTTGGAAACTCAGCCTCTCTGACTGACTCACCGACTGGCTAGGGTTACAGATTACATCTCATATATATAACCAGTACATCCTTATCCCCCAAGAACTCTATCTCAAGAGAAAAAGGAAAGTCCTAACCCATTAGAAAACTACTATTTAACAAAATAGGAAATTCCTAATACATTAGGAAACCACCCCAGACATAGAACCCAATCTTGGTCTGGACCCACATGGCCAACACCAAAGTCCTCTTTGTGCTGAGCTACATGTTCATTTTCTTTATGTAAATTAACAGGTTCTCTGGTGTTTGGGAAGAAGGATCCCACCCCAGCATGTGTAACGGTCCATGGAGTAGTGTCGGGCGAAACGTGCTTTTCGGTGACACAGACTTTTAACCTGGCTTAAGAATTCTTCAGTGCCATCAACTCCAACCTTAAGCGTGATGCTATCTTTGTGGGTCAGTGGCTCTGCATCTCAGGAACTGTGGTTTGAAGCTGACTATGGGAGGAGAAGATACTATTTATTCAATTGATAAGGTATGAATAAGAGAGAGACCGGCATCTCTCAGGATTTCGTCTCCTCACATAAAAGCTATGTAAGGAACCTTTTGGTCCCAACTGTTCCAAGTCTCCTACTCTCTTCAAGGAGCCCCAATGAGGGAATGTTATTAGTTCGTTCTTTCGTCTTCTGTCAAATGATTGTTGCTGCATTTAATTGTTTAACTGTATTAGAAATGGTTTGTTGGTAATGATCGTAATGATGGTGTTTTAATGGAATGGCAAGTGTTGTTTTGGTGGGTGAGAATGGAATCCCACATCAGATGAAGGTGGAAACTTTATAAATAACTCCTTGTACTTTACCCTTAAGTTATTTTCGCCTTTTATAGAATTTCTTTTTTTTATATTTTTCTTGAAAGAAAATTTTTTTAATTCTTTTTGAAGGATAAACATCCTTTTGGAAGATATTTTTTTAAAGACTTCTTTTTTTGGAAGATAATTTTTTTCTGAAAGATAAAAGTTTTTTTAGAACGATAATTTTATTTTATATTTTTATCTAAATAAGTTGTAAACTAAAATAATAGTTTTAACTTTAAAACAACTTCACACAAATGTATTACAAGCTACTCAATATTATTGCCCTTGTTACGTGGCCCAATTCTACTGGAGTTGTCTGAACCTACTACAAAAAAAGTTGTATCCCCGCCTCATCGGTATATTTCCATTTCCACTGAAATCATACGTGCTCAGCTTTAACCCATGGGTCAGAACTTATTCGAAAAAAAAGCATCGTCCGACTAAACACTCTCGTCACTGCTGCTCTTCATTTTTTTAGCAACAATAACAAAGCTCGAGGATTCGTGCATTGTGTATCATTAATCATTTCCATTTGCTTAATTATGTGATAATTGGGCATATTTGGGCCCAACCGCGATTGACCATCGGAACCAAAATTCCTCCTCTATGGGTCATAACATTGGAACCTTAAAAATCTAGACAAAGACTAATGAAATGACTCCAGAAAGCCATTTCACTGGCTAGCCTAAGAACCTATAAAAGAGACTCGTGAGCGTATGGCCTAGTTTCAATGGATCATGTCAAACAATTAAGCCCTTGCCTACCTCATTTTTTTTTTTTTTTTTGTGTCACAAGATCTTTTGATCCACCTTACAGGGTTTTAATAAACCCAACAAAGGCCTCTCCATGAAGAATGAACCCATAGGTCCATCAGCCTATTTAGTATTTTCATCCTTTTAGATTTTGATACCATTGCTTTGTGTGCAATTTTCGTTCTCCTTCGTTGGTTTTCAGTAACTCCCATTGGATTGAATATCTTCAATGTACTTTGCATATGAATGAGAAGCGAATCTCTAAATTTGTTCTTGTTTGAGTGGACTCTTTGTTTGATTGAAGATCGGGACATCTCAGGTTTTGGCTTCCCTTCAACTACAGCGAAAAGCCTCATGGATTTACGCAACCAATCATTAAAAATCCAATAGAGATCACCACCATCATGAATTGCTCTCCAATCATACCTTGAAAATTATTTCAGTGGCATCAAAGTTGTTGACGCTCTTTTATCATAAAAAGCCTTACGGATATAGGCAACCAATCGTAAACATCTAATCCATGTTGGTTGGACAGCACCTTTGGAAATTTTTATTATAAAGCGATTCTACTTGGGCCTCTTGGTTTATTTGAGATATACTTGCCGAACAAAATGTCGTTTGAGAAATTCCAATGACAGCTATAAATGTGAGGGGTAACAATTTTCACTTTTGGACCAAAAACGATTGGCTCCGAACTTGAGGGCCATTTGGCATTGCCCTCACCGGATTATTCTGAAATCTGGTTGTGCCGGGACTATATACCGGCTCACCAAAAGACAATACATTCTTATTCCCTCTAATACTCAAATCACCTCGAGCTAAACCTTACTACTTCCATGATCCACACTTGGTACTGTGCGTTTAAGATTTAATGGGGCTCCTTTTGTAAGACATCCCATCCATTGATTAGTGTGGTCCAGAAAAGTGGATGCTTGGATACATGCAATAGTCTAGATCAGCCTTAATCAAAGACCAGATCATGATAAAAACATTTAACGTAAAACAGCCAAATAAAAAAAAATGGACAACCTCACTTGCATCCCAAGGTCAAACCCTAGTTGATCAGATAGCAAGTCGGTCCATCACAATCAGTGACATGCAAACCCGAGAACCATGTCCAGCTTCAACTTTTTTCATCTCCATCTCTTCTAGAAGAAAAAATCCCTTCTCTCATCTTCATGCCAGTAGTTACCCTTGTCCATTCATTTTTAAAAATACAACCTGTAGCTGTAGAAAGGACCGAAAGAAAAAGGACGTCAATGATTAACAAGAAACAAGGATTGCATGCAACAAAAATGTACTTAAGAGTGGAATGAATAATGTACGGTCATCTGTTATATGCCTTCCTCAGCTCCACCACCACGACACTTATGTTATCTTTGCTCCCCCGTCCCATTGCTCTCTCTACCAACATTGCAGCTGCCTCCGCGGCCCCCGTGGGACCACCACCACCGCCCAAAAATTGCTTCTTGGACTGACCATAAAGACATCGCCTGGTGACCTCACATGCCATATCATTGGACACAACATCCCATAAGCCGTCGCTTGCCAGTATCAGGAACTCATCACTGTCGGTCAGATGAGTCACAACCACCTCCGGTTCAGAGATCACAAAAGGCTTTAGGTAATGATCCCCTACAATGACTCTTTGTTAGGAGGGAAGAGCCAAAAACCAGAACAAAGAAACAAAACAGTTTATGAACCAACATGCTGAAAGTTCGTAAAAGAAAGGATCTCCTTGATGTATGAGAAAAAGTTCATAATACAAACTGGTATGGATCCAATCAGATGCGCCTTGGCAAAAATTAAAACAAGCACACCATTGAAAAAATTAAAGTTGATTTTATCAGGAGGCATATGCTGTGAGACATCCAGTTTAGAGTAAGAGATAATGACTAATAGTCATCCCGTACTTTCATGCATTTAACAAGTGGGTTGAGTAGCTTAAAACTAGTCGTGTTAACCGAGGGTGAATCCAAACCATTTTGAAACCAAGGTTGTAAAACTCCTCGAGTGCACTCCTAACTCTCGTAAGTTATCTTGTTTTGACGAAGGACCAAGTTAAATATAAGGAAAACTCAACAACATCACTTCATCTTAAAAATGATAGCTAGAATGTAATTTAAAACTTATATTTGATCTTTTACATTTAATATTTGAAATAAAAAAAAATTATGTAGTATGCAATTCTTTTCTTTTACTTTCAATATCATATTATTTTTTTCTCACATAAATAAGCTTATTAAGGGCCGGGCATCATAGAATGGTGCAGCACTCCATCTTTACTACATGGTGGGCCCACTTTTCAAAATCCGAGCCATTGATCAGCCCATAAACCTTATATAATGACAAACCTATAAGTATTATTTAAATATGTAACATGGTAAAAACATTAGATTAGACTCCATCTAAAACGCATGATAAACTTGCCTTGTTATTCTCTTATTGAGATAGAAATTGCGGAAGAAACTCATTTGTGATGAATCTAAATGGTTGGCCCAATAAAAGTTTCTTCAAAAACTTGAGATACAATAAATATTATATGTTCCGAGGCTGATGAATGGCTCGGATTTTAAAAAGGTGGACCCATCATACAGTAAAAATGGGTGCTGCACCAAACTACAATGCAATGGTGCTACACTGTAGCCATGTTCATATATTAATTGGTATTAATTATCATGAACCCATGTAAAATAAAAGTTCGTTTATATTTATAAGTATTTTTTATTTTAAATATTTTTTATATTATTTTAAAAAATGACCCTTGTTGACTCATCCAAGTCAATTCTTTTTGTATCATAGTCTTTTGTTTTTGTTTTTTTATTTTTAAATCTAACAAGAGGAATTTGAGTCACGAGTTTGCGAACCTTTTTTGAAACATCAACCTGAGCTGACCCACACAAACCGTGTCCAATGCAGCTCAACCATGTAATTAAATCCAACATCACCCGAACAGTATAAGCCTGGCGCTAGCCTAATATAATTTCAAATACCAAGGCTATAATTGAGTATAGGGGAAACAAGAAATGCCCAAACATGGGCTTCGCTCATTAAAAGTAAGATTTTGAGTTTATTGCAAGATAGAAAAGCCCAACATGACCTCAGCTCATTCCAAGTTAACCCTAAGCCCTAAGGTTGGGCAAATGAGGTTCAGACTGACTGTGCTGTTTGACCCGAACCATGCCTATTTAAATGCAAGCCAGGTTTTCCTGACCTGAAACAACACATATTGTTCAGCCCATTTAACAGATCAAATCCAGGTTGGATACAGGTCCAGTTAAAAACATGGGTAACGTTTTGCAGCTCCTAAGCATGATAGGAGAGACCATTCATCAGAGGGGAAACAATGCCATTGCCTAAGAGTTATACTCTCCAACTGAAATGAAGAATCGAAGCTGTATAATAAAGCCCCTAATCACCCGTAGATCTTCCCTTGTAACATATAATAAAGCTAGTCATAGTCAGAGTAGAAGTGAATTTACCTATAGATCTAGAAGTAGCCAAAACTCCTAACACCCGGTAGCCATCCCAGTTTATGACCCTTCCACCAGCTGCTTCCACTCTATGCATCTCATCGGGTCTGTCGGGCTAAATACAAGGACAAAAAAAAAAAATAAAACAAAGAAGCCCCATCAAACTCTTAAGTCCACAAGCAAAAGAGACAAAAACACTACTTATGGTAAACAGTAAGCAAAGAGTATAAAATATGAGCCTTCCAAGAGGATATGGATAATAAAATCATATAGAGTCCATCTGACCACTTAAAGTGGATATAGTAACATAATATCTTTAAGCTTCAGCTGATCATTCTAAATCTACATCAGATGTCGTATTTTAATCCTTACTAACATTTTTTTTAATAAACAAAACAGTTATGGTCCAGTATAATGTAAGCATTGGGCTCTGCTGTCAAACATCCATAGAGAAATAGATATAAGCTACAAAACTGAAATTCTAGCTTCAGACAAGTTCCCTAACCAATGATTTTTGTACTTATAGATCAATCACATGACTTTGAATGGTTTTACACTAAGCATAAGAAAAACATATAATAGACTCTCGTCTTTATTTATGGATTCATCATCATCATCATCAAAGCCTTATCCCAACTATGTTGGGTCGACTACATAAATTCAGTTTCTCCATTCCGTTCTATTTTAAGCTAAATCTTTCGATAAGTTAAACTTCTTCAAATTTAAATTAATGACTTCCATCTTTATTTAAGGATTATTCATGGAAATAAAATATACATTAATTCCTGAGATCATATTCCACAAGTCCATGCACATACCACAAGGAGAAAATTCAATGGGCCTACCAAGAAAGTCACAATTTTAGTTTAAATATTATAATTATAATACATATAAACAATAGAAAAATATTTAAAGATTCAAAAGGCAAATGTATATGTTGTTGCACCTACTTTTCAAATTGGTGGATCTGGATGTGGAGCCTCCGTCACGCGGGCAGAGATCTATGTGCGTTCTGTTGATAGGAAGCACCGTGGATCTCTTCGCCTCTTGTCCTTACTACGGAAATAGAGAGAATAATCCAACCCTAGAGCTCCCTTATTCTTATATAAATAAGTTCCAAAGGGTCACACTTACTAGAGACATCTTCCACCAGAAGCCCACATCCACTGATCCTATTGGGAATCTTATTGCGGGGCCCATATCAAGTCTTACACTAAAGTGGAATTGCAATCTCTATTAGCATCTGCCCTGCTTGATATGACGTGGGACCCATGGCATGCGGGCCACACGATTTCTTACACATATAAATTACAAGAAGAAATTTGTGATGCAACCCGATCTCAAATTTGACCAAGATCACAAGCCCGCAGGCCAATTGAGATTAGCTTCCTATTTTATGTTGCGTTGAGATTAGAACTGGCTTAATTTATTTTTAGTAAGCCATGCTTGTTTAGAGTTAGTCATTCCTACTTTAGAAACAATCTCTCCGTCTACGCTTGCTCCTTTTTTTTTTTTTTCACTCTAGGTTGGGGTTTGGTGAGTAGAAGGGATTGGGGAAGGATGGGGTTAGGAGAGTTTGGGTTCCAGCAAATGGGTTTTCGCAGGGGTTGTGGTTTTAGGGTTTTGATGCTTTCGGTGAGTAAATTTAGGGTCCTAGGGGTTTTCGATCAAGTGAGGGTGACATCGAGATGATGGTTGGGTGCTCAGGGTTCTTCGGTGTTGGTGGTGGTGGAGAGGACTACTGATGAACGGTGGATGACAAACTCCGGGAACGTAGATGGCTACCGGTGACCGGATCTGGGCTTTGATACCAATCTAGCGCAGCCCCTGATCTTTGATCAAGTGTAGAACAATCTCCCAAAGGACTATTCGAATCCAAAGAATGATTCAAGCCGTAGGGCACGATAGAACTCACGATGAATACCATAAAGAGAGAGGAATCTTACTGTAAACTGAATTTTAATTGAAAAAGCATCTCTACAACAATGATTCACTCCTATTTATATAGGAGTGATTGCTTCTAAAGTAAGAAAGACTAACTCTAATGGCTTACTAAAAATAAATTAAACCAATTTTAATCTCAACTCAGCATAAAATAGGAAGCAAATAATTAATTAAAATTATCTAAGGATAGAGATCCTTGAGGAGATCAAGGATCAATTAATTGGCATGCGGGCCTGTGATCTGCGCCGGATCTGAGATCTGCCTGCATCAATTTTGTTTATTACATGCTCCCACCGAAGACAAAGTCGAGGAATGTTACTTGAAAGCTATGATACCCAGATATGGGAACTAGGGACACTAATATGGTGATCGATGATGTGTGAAACATCAGGTGCTAAAACAAGTGTTGCATCGGTTTGACACAAATACATTTGCATTGTACGAGTATATGGGCATCATAGCTTGCAAGGGTTTGGAATTTGGATTCATATGCAAGACTAGGAACAACCCATTGTACCATTTATGAAAGTAGAACAAACCACCCCGCACCCAGTGTATTAAATAGTTCCAACTTAAAGAACTGATCAGAGAAGACGAATCAAATCACTAGTAGATCAGCTGTGTTGACAATGTTTCAACAAAAGCTCATCCAAACTGAGTTAAAACTTACCCAATCACCAAGGACACGACAAGCTTCAGTTAACTTGGCTATGTTAACAATCACCACATCAGGTCAGGAAACAATGGTCTGGATTAGGGTGGTTCAGCTAAAATTCAAGCTCATTAAAATTGTTAATAAAAGTTAAAACAAAACAAATTTTCTTTATCAATGCAAGGAGCATGACAAATTTCGAATTCTTAAGATTGTATTTTTATAAGTAAAAAATGGAAAATATCCAAAAATAACCCAAAAAAAACACCTCTCCTTCCCTTTCATGGAAATTGAAACAAGGGGTTAGGAAGCTTAGAACTTGCAACCTGGTGGCTGCCTCAGTGAGCACCTTCAAACATGTGCTACCGGCTTCTGTAAAAAATAGCACATTTCATGTTTGTAAAGATGCATTTTGCAGGCAAACACTTACAACCTAAATTGTCATCATAAATGATGCCACCACTATCCTCACAGGTGCTCTCATCTTATAGTCATAAATGAGTCTTAAAATTGCCTTGACCAACCGTATACAAGCAGAAAATTCCGTAGGGTTTTCAGTCGCAGGGATGGCAATGGGTCGGGTCGGGTTCATGTTTAGGCTAACGCAAATGGAATTTCATCTGCCCTAATACCCATTTCATCACTAGTACAGGAAGGGTCTTGCTAATAGAGTTTCCTTTTTTTTTTTAAATAAAAAAATCATGTGTAGTAAGGGTTCAAACAGCCTAAACAATAGTATTCACCTTCATCACCACTTGTGCAACTGAAGACTGTGTTAAAATTTACTGAATAATCTATAAATTAAAACAAACGGAGGCAAGTAAACCAAAGAATTCAAAACTGCCCCAACCGCAACTGGGTCAGAGTACAAAAACACATATCCGCTCTGAACCCATCCAACACATTTCAGGAATCGACCCTAATAGGAGGGGCTCAGAGTGGGCCCCCTTCAAACCCGACCCATCCACATTGGTACTCAAATGTTCTGGTCACCAAATTATCCCATCAGTCGGAAATTTCAAAAGGTGGTAAGCATGCAAACAAATTGTTTGGGTAAGTCCCCCCATTTTTTTTGGCATGAATTTAATTAACAAGATTAGGCATTCGTCATAATTTCAACAAATAATTATTAGGATACAAAGACAACATCAACTGCAAATCAGAAAAAATGAAGTGTGAGTGACATTACTTTGGCTTGTAACTTGGTCTACACTTCCTCGGCAATTCAAGCAAGGAGGACAACATTGGTGGTAGGAATTTTTATCTGCAGTGATATTATAAACATCCAAACGGACCCCAGAAAACATCCGGCAATATTCTTCCAAAAAATAACCATGATAAGCCCTAAAACAAACTAAAAGAAAATATTAGCCATAATAACACAGAATTTACCAGGAATATTTCCAAATATCACAAAACTTGAAAATGCCAAGAGAGCATCACAATAATATCATAATAAAAAAAGGAAAAAAAATAGAAAATACCTATAAAAAATACATCTTAACAGCATTTTATATGTTTAATTCTTTTTCAACCAACATTTTAATAGCATTTACCACAACAAAAATGGAACAGGATCTTTCACGATATTACATGAAAGTAGCCCTAACAGCTATACCTGGGTCCACATATAAATCCAGACTGCTGAATTCGTGGGACCCACTGATGGATGCTTAAAATCTATACCGTAAAGACATGGTGTAGGAATCCTTAAAATAGGACAGACTGACTGCATTATAGATACGTCCTTACTGGACCCCACAGACCACGGCACGGATTGATGGGCATTTTTCTACACAGACCAACCATGTGAAGTAAGACCCAGGTGGGTCGAACCAACTCTCAGCTTTATGCGAGATATTGTGTATCTTCCAAAATTGCCCCACCATAACAGAAATCTCGCTACATGATGATGCATGTTGAAATCGAATCAAGCTTCCTTTAATGCCTTTTCTTCCCAAAATGCCCCCCCTCGTTAATAGGGAGAGAAACGAGAGAACACTACAAGCACAAGAAAACCGGTTTTTTTTTTCAAGTCGGTGAGTTGATGTGTCGGCCTGTTTTGAGGGCCGATATTTATGGCCGAATATGTAGCGGTTTTGAGAAGTACCTTGTGATCACGAGACAGCTGCACGGCCATTCCTCCGCGGGAGAGCACCGCCCTCGAGTCGCCGCAATTCGCCACCACCACCTTCCCCATCCCGACGACGGCCACCACGGCCGTCGATCCGATCGTCTTCGCCTCGGCAGCCAGCTCCTCCGCCACGATCTCTCCGTCCATCTCCGCGAAACAAGCCTCCATTACCTCCTTCCAGTCCACCTCCCCTCCGCCGCCTCCGCCGCTCCGCCGCTCCACCTCGCTCGCCACGATCCGATGCAGCCGCTCCCTGCACGCCTGCGCCACCAGCGCGCCTCCGTGCCCGTCATACACGCCGAAAAAATCATACGTCTCCCCGCCGCCGGCCGCCACCAGCCCCGGCGCCACCGTCAGCGCGTCCTCCATCTCCCTCCTACGCCCGCACACCGACACCCACCCGTGCGACCGGCACGGCATCCCCTCCGCATCCCCCCCGCCACCGGCCACCAGGATCCCGATCGGCACGCTCCCTCCGGCCCGGAACACCCCCACCAGATCCTCCTCCGACGAGGATGACGTCAGCACCGCCTCAGAAGATCCGGCATCGGAGCCGCTCGACAGAAGGCAGTCGTTCTCGCCGGCCGGTCTCTCTCTCGTCGCCCGCTTCGCGAGCGGTAGATCCTGGCCGTCGGATCTAGAAGATCTCATCCGTCGGATCTCCAGCCTCCTGTGGCGAGCTGCTTTGGCCCTCTTCAGGCAACGAGGGCCGTCCATCTTCCCCTGATCAGGTCCCATTCCCTCCTCCTCCCTCTCGTTCATCCGACCGTTCAATAATTATTACAAGCTTCTGCTTCTGCTTATTCTTCTTCCCTCCATGGCTCTAAGCTTTCAAACATGCTTCTTTTTTACTGCATACTTGAAAAACCTTTTTGCAAGAGCAGAAAACAATGAGAACCGTTGGATTTGATGGTACCATAGATGACTGCCAGCTGCGGCTGTGAGCCTCCTTTTCATAGGATACGTGGACGGCTGAGGATCTGTCGTACGACACGTGTCGGAAGACTTCTCCGATGGGATTAAGCGATATTTCGATGGAGGTGCTTAGCTTACTTGTTTTGGGGACTAGTGGGGCCCGCGAGTTGGAGAGCAGAGGGATAACGTGGCGATTCGTAGGCGAGTGCGTGGCGCTACGGATCTCTGCGATCTTTTTCACGTGTCTCTTCCTTTACTGCTTCCTTGCATTCTCTTTCTCTTTCTCTTTCTCTTTCGCTTTTGTGCTCTTTGTCTGAGGACAGGTAACGTTCACTTGTCGGTTTTTTTGCGGGGTTGCGTAACACGTGTCGGTTTTATTGGGAAGTGGCGTTTTTTTCCTGCCGTACCTCGTACATTGGATCGCGGGTTTTTAATATGCACGAGTTCTCGCGTGAGATGGTCACGAGAAAAGAGTGGGAGTGGGTGGATCTCGACCTGGTAATCTGACCGGGTCTTGGCAGCATTTTATATGGGTCGGTAATGGGTCGTTTAATTCTTTTTTTTCAGGTTTTTTTTTTCCTTTTTCGGTTGGGGACTATGGATTCCTCTTATAGAAGATAAGAAGGCATGTAAAGTGGGCCATAGCCTTCATCTGTATGATCCAGCTGCTAAACAAAAGCTAATCTCTACAAATTTACTTTACAACCGTGCAAGCCAGCTCTAACATAAGATAATAAAAAGCCCGTGCTTTAAGCCCTCCAAAAAAGATAAAAAAATAATAATAATAAAGCTCCATTTATTTTTGAAATAATAAATCACATGTTCTTCTCTAAAATATCTCATATAATTACCTATTTAACTCATTCATAAGATTTCCAACATTATTTCAATTCTCAACATATCTTATGCATAAAATTCTCAATATAATCTCATGCGTTATTTTCGTATCCACACTTTCCAACTTTTATCTCACATATTACTTTTGAATTATTTTCAAAACTCATCCAATTTCATATAAATCTAAATGACTGAATCCTATTCCCTATATTGCCTTTATGTTAAATTTGAATGCCATCAACTACATATACTGAATATCTCCAAAATGCTCTTGCCATATATAAAATACAATAAGTCCTACTAAAACACTACAATATAGGTTCCACTGCAACTATAGAATATTGACTTTTTTTTAATGGAAAATGCTTTTTATATTTTCTTGGATATAAGTTCATTATAATCCTTTATCATGATATAGGAGGTATTTTTCTTCTCAAGTGCAAAGTTATGGTTTTTTTTTAATTTTCTTATGAGAATTATTTTATTCACTTTGATTCTCTTGATCGATGCTCTTCTAATACTCTTTATATGAGAATCATTTCTTATATGATTCACTTGTTAATATGCGTGCTATAAAGCACTTGAATGTTTCTAGGCATGGGTGACAAATTTGAGAGCAATGGTGATAAGAATTAGACAAACCTGATCTAGTAAATCTCTACAATGCAATATGCTTTTATGCATTATTTTCTTAGTAAATCTCTATCATTTTATATTCTTATGTGTTTTTTGCTTTTCTTTCTTTCTTTTCTTATGTATATACCATCTCTAGAAATTTTGCTAGGTTTTTTTTTTCTCACCAATGTCAAATCTTTTCTTTATTCAATTCATATAATTTCTCTTTTCTTTTTGGGTTGGACTTTTAGATTTGACCTATTCAAAGTTCAAATTGCCCAATGCTAAAAGTTTTTCATGCACAAACTTAGCTACATTTCTATGTAGCAAATATCATCAATACTTTTAAATCTTGTTTAGAAGTATTTTTACTGAATGTGGCTATGTTGAAAACATATATAGAAATGGGCATGTGATAGAAAAAGAAATTTTAATATTATTTTCTGTTATTAAATAAGAACAAAAAATGGCAAAGGCACTCGATCAGACATTATACATAGTCTTATCTTTTTATCTAAGTATTGTGTAAAAAATTAAAATGCATGAAAATTTATAATTTTAAGTCTAAATTGTAATTATTTAACTTTACTAAATAGTTTTTCCTTTTATATAAAATACTTTACTCATTTTAGTCTAAGCCCGAGCCTATATTGCTAGTAAACAAGAAAGATTAAGTGGATTAGTCATCATATCAATTGAAAAATATGATAGTAAAACTTGAATATAAAAACTTAATTAGTAATTTTATATTATAAAAATTAAGAAAAATATATTTTAAATAAAATATTTATAATAATATTCAAAACTAAAAAAGCCTCATTTAAGATTGTCGCTTTAAGCCTCAGATTTTCTTGAGCAGGCCTAACGACAGGCAAGGTAGAAGAGTGAACATAAAGAGGGATAACAGGAGAACTTAACCACTCCACTCATTTTCTTCACTAAATCAATGTTCATTTCTAAAACCCTAAAATGTCATATTGATTTTTTTTTCCCATACAAGATTGATAGCTGGATTTGTTTGCATCAGTGGTAAAATGATATAAAATCAAGGACCCAGTCAAAGAAAAAAGATACAAAGAAGAAGAGAAGAGAGAGTTGAGAGTAAAAACATTCCAAAAATCCTGTCCTATTTGAAATTTACAAGAAAAGCATTTTTAGTGTGGGGCTACTAAACGCCACTAAAACATAGTGCAGCTGCGACTATAGCCCATAGCGGTAACCAAGATGGACGCCACTAAAACATAGTGCAGCTGCGACTATAGCCCATAGCGGTAACCATCGCTACAGATAACGTGGATAAATATTCCTGCCGCGGCCAAGGATTGGCACTATTGAAGATTTTTTTATGGCAGTTGTAAAGCGGGTGAAAATTTTTGTGAGTTGGTTGAACGATGAATAAAACTTGCAGCAAAAGACCACCACCAGCCACCACAAACGTACAATGGCTACAAAGGAGAAAGAAAATAAAGAATTGTAAATGAAATAGAAAATTGTATTAGCGCGATCAGCTGGCCATTGCTAAAAGTAGTATTTTATATAAAAAAAAATCCAATACATTTTTGCTAAAAGAATCTAATTGCATTTCCTTTAAATTAACTTGATTCTTATACATAAACCAATTTAAATCAATGCCACCATGATCAAACAAGAACTAGTAAAAGTACTGTTCATAAAATTTTAAATTATAAACTA
Organism: Sextonia rubra; assembly: GCA_037013555.1. Lineage (NCBI taxonomy): Eukaryota > Viridiplantae > Streptophyta > Magnoliopsida > Laurales > Lauraceae > Sextonia > Sextonia rubra. The sequence continues at coordinate 3,213,835 of JASUAD010000003.1, read as the reverse complement.
TGTTCATTACTTATAAAGGAATATTCATGTGCATACATCCCTCACCATTTTGATGATAAACACTTTCTTTTTTAGATCTAACAAGATAAAAAATGTATCATAAGTGTGATAGTTTTATCCTTTTCCACATTAATACTTTTAAAATATAGAGTGCCCCTCACTATTTTCTTAAAAGATGTATGCATATGAATATTGTTCCTTACATAAAATAGTCATACATTCGAAACTCAAAAAGACACATACACTTTTACATATAATATTCAAAATTACAAAACATTTCATAAATCCCTACATAAACAAATTCCTGTTTGCTACAACGGGCGGTAGTTTCAATCCCTGCAAAAACAGGAGAAGGCCCTCCATCACCCAATTTGCAACATTGAAGTCATTCTAGTCATGCATATATGTGATCTCTATCATCCATTTAACAGTTTAAGTGAAACAAATGAATTACTTTTTATTTGGGAAAAGAGTTTGATTTAAGCTAACAACGTCAACCACAACATTTTAAAAAAGAAAAGTACTGTCAACCTCAAGCTACAATGATAACTTCAAATGTAATTAATTTCATAGTCAGTAACTCCTGTAATGATTGAGAGTTGAAAAAGAATGAAATAAATGCCTTATGATCAATGAAAACTGATGGTGTCAAAGAGAACTAAAAATATTTTATTTATATTTTTATATACAAATATTTTTCATTTTTTTTTTCAAAGCATTTCATTGAAATTTCAAATCAGCCACAACGTTTGAATTTGAGGGCCAAATGGAATGGTGCTCGAAATGAACTCGCACAACTACGAATAAACCCATTTATATTAGGAACGAAGAAGTACATCCCTGTAACCTGTCTGACATTTGCAAAAACACCCTTTGGCCATTGCATTATGTGTTAGGCACGCTCTTAAAAAGCAAAGGTACCTTTCGCACCCCATCATGTCTCATGTGAACTTTGCAAGATTTTCAATTCTTATTCCTCACAAAAGCGGTACCCTCTTAATTATAGGCATAGATCATAATTCCAAAAAAGGTAGCTATGTTGGAATTTCAAGCATTGTTTTAGCATCATCATTTAAAGCTTGCCCCAACTTTGTTGGAATCGGCTTTATGAACTATGTTTTTACATTATGATGTATCCTTAGTTTCAAGCTTTATTTCTTTCATATAATTAAAGATATAAAAATTATTAGTTTTTTATTTTTAAATTGGTCAAAATTGAAGAAATAAAAGTGAATCTTAAAAAATTGACTATCAAATTATATCTACTTTAATGCTAATTAGATGAAGGAAGGTGGAAAATGAAAGCCATCATCCTATTAATTAAAATCCTAGGTAGATGGGGGTTGCATCTATATCTCCACTTTATATCATTTACCTGAAATTAACACAACTAGTCACGAGGGTGTTAGAAAAGTAGTTAAAGACAAATATTATAATAAAGTTGGTTAGAGATATAGGTTATTTGTTTTTCTTTTTATTTTGAATAATATTATACATGTATGGGGCTAGATTTTGCATCTATCAAGTTAGTGGTGATCTTCAATGAAATGCTATAGTGAACTTTTACGAATATAAACCCTAAGCGACTGGCCTAAGACCACAGTTCGCTCTCTAATGTTGTAGGTTCAAGCTGAGTAACCACACTGGAGTCATAGGACATTGATCCAACTCCCCTTATACCACCTGAAGGGATTCGTTCGACATAAAGGATTGGTACAGCCTCCATTATAAAAGAAAATTATACGAATGTTGTGGTTTTTGAAAGTTTACAAGTGTTGGGTTTCGTCTTGTATTCCGGTTTAGCTGAATCTGTAACACTTCGACCCAACTTAATTAGGTTTAACGACTAATTAATGATAAATTAGTTGTTCATTGTGTTTTGGCTTTGTTTTTGTTTTGTTTCAGGTCATGGATAGGTAGTTAGGTTGAGTTTAACCTCTATTAAGTAGACATGAGCCCTTTTTTGTAATTTTAGATTTTAGAAGACGCCGTCATTCATGCAGCATCTTGGCATCAACATGTGTCTTTCGTTGAGCTCGTCAACTTCCATAACTGCCTTGTATACAATAGACCTCGTTTGTTTCCGTTGGACCCTTATTCGACTTGAACTGTAATTAGTATAAACCATTGGACTTTTCTCCAATTTTTGTTTCATTCTTATCCTTATATATATATATATATCTCCACCAACCCTCTCTTTCTCTCAACGCTCTTCTTCTTCTCCTCTTGATTTTCTTCTTCCTTCTTCGTTGCTCAACTCCCCTTTCTCCTTCTTCTTGATCTAGTCAAGCAAAAGGGGAATTTTGTGCACTCCGTCTTCACTTCTTTCTCGTGTGGCTTAAGGTAAACTTGGGTTTTTGGTTTTCTTCTTTTCCTTCTTCTTCTCGCCAGCTACGGCATGTGCTCACTCTCTCTCTTTTTTCTCTCATGCATAGTAATTAAAATCGTGTTTGGACATCGAATTTGAACCCAAGGACAACCGTTTGCATATTAGAACTCAATTAAGGCAAGTATAAGCATAATTTGGATGAACTCATGTTGGTATACCGTGATTGTTATTAGTTTCCTTTAATCTCACAAGTATGTAATGAATTACAGCCCTTATGATGTAAGTTTCTTGCTTGGTTTTCGTCGTGTACTGTAGGTTTCACTCCAGTCATTCTGTAACAGAACAAATTGACCGACCGGTCGGCTCTGAAGTGTTCTGCTTTAGGAGCTTACGTCTGTACACTAAAAACTTTTATATTCATTTCTATTCTCCAACCTTTCACACTAACCAAGGAACCCTTTAGGCTGTATTCTCGGGCCCCGTGGCTCGTGAGTTATGTAAGGAAGTCTTTCCAAAGACCTTTAATAAAAGGTAGGTATGAATTGGACTTGATAGGGCCTTCACATTAGAAGATTGGTGACCTTTAACTTACCCATTGGAATACAAGAATCGCATGAATAGTCTTGAGGGCTGTGACTCATTCATGTGTGTCGTTCAGTGTTAAGCACCTCCCCATGGGTATTGGTTTAAGGGACTTCGATACACTTTCTTGAATATAATGCAACACTTATGAAAAACAACTGTGTATCGGATAACTTAAAACTACATCATCATGCACAGTTAAAAACATTGAATGACTAAATTAGGGTTGGCTATTAAATTCTCTTGATTCGAGCAAATTTATATTGCATAACATCTTGATTTACATTTATTGGCCTCCATTCTTCTGTATAGTTTGCCTAGCTTCGATATGCCTATTTGTGATGACAAATTTGATTTGTTTGACATGTTCGCTATGTTTCCATTATGTTTGATCCGTTTTGTTTGATAGGTCCAGTATGATATCTTGAGCTTTGTACGTATGAGTTGAACGTATGTTTGAAACGTATGATATATGTTTGATATGATACGCATGGTTTACTCAAGTTCTTGTATATGATTGACTCTATATGGTCAGGCACTACTCAGCATCAGCCTCAGGATACCCGATGGGGTTGAATTTGACGTAATATATATGGCACCACTGTAGTGACTTTATGTCTTAGGGCTTCCGGACCCCAGGAATCCGAGACCCATCATACCTTGGCTCGGTCGATGCTGTTCTCAGTATGTATGTAAAATCCCTTTTTGGGAACATATGGCACATGTAGTAGCCACCTATTTATGTTCACATCATGTATACATTGATTCTGATAGTATGTTTATATGACTGCATGATTACTTAGTATACGAAATTGAAACTTTATGATTTATTTATGATCACTTATTCTACTAGATACAACATGCGTTAACTTGTTGTTGCTTATACTTTGTTGAGTCGTTGTATTCATGAGTTGTCCTTGATGTTGTACGCTCAGATCCCTCGACCGACCCCTCGTCGATCAACCAAACTCCAAGGGAGACCCCTGATGTCCCATCAGGACTAGAGGAGTGGATGTGATCACTCCGTTAGAGAGCGACAATGCCTTACCTACACATAGGTCTTGCTCATTTTGGGATCTCAATGGAATTTTGAATTTAGTCATGATCTTTATACTTTGTATTTTGGCCCGTTTTATATAACTCTGAACTTTA